>CM014278.1:27382237-27463331 GCA_004135705.1 Alloteropsis semialata
AATTCAAAGCCTATACTAGTTCGATAAATTGACTAACTTACTGGTAAGCCGGAGATCAGAACTGATGCAGCCCGTCCACCAATGAGCTTCGTCGGTAACTACTACTAAGGGTTTTGGCGTGAAGCCGGGTTGTATTGATTGTGAGAATAGTTTTTACAATGGACGAGGGTTCATATTTATACCCTGGTCATGGAGAGTCCTGATCGGACCAGACTAACTAGCGAACAAAATAAACTAAGCTTAAGATAAAACGGGACTCTCATATACCTTCTGAAAAGGAAATAGTCCCTGGATCTGATATGCTTCCTTCTTAGCCGACGCGCTCTCCCTCTTGTACTCATCTTCGGATCGGACTCCTGCTTCATCGGATCTCTTCTGCATATCGGCTTCCTTCTCTGTCATCTTCGGCTTTGACCAGTCAATGGGTCCACCAGCCTTACCACGTCACCTCATGACTCAGCATATCTGGTGCAAAAATCTGGTATCGACAGAGACTTTATTAACTTGCACATCATTCCCTCTTGACCTTCTGCTATGAACCCATCAGGCTGATCCATATAGATCTCCTCCTCTAGCTTTCCAGTTAGGAAAGTTGTCTTTACGTCCATCTGGTGAACGAGAAGACCATGAGAGGCTGCCAGGGAAAGTAGCACTCGAATTGTGGTCAGTCGGGCAACTGGTGAGTAAGTGTCAAAGAAGTCTTCTCCTTCTTTCTGAGTGTAGCCTTTAGCAACAAGCCTTGCCTTGTACTTTTCAATAGTATCATCAAGCCTTAGCTTCTTCTTGAACACCCACTTACATCCCATAGGTTTGCACCCATAAGGACACTCAACTACTTCCCAAGTTCCATTAGACATAATTGAATCCATCTCACTCCGTACCGCTTCCTTCCAATAGTCAGCGTCTGGAGAAGAATATGCCTCTTCAATGGTTTTGGGAGTGTCATCCACGAGGTACACAATGAAGTCATCACCAAAAGACTTTGTAGTCTTCTGTCTCTTGCTCCTCCTAGGAGCTTCATTGTCATCCTCCTCAGGATTTTTCACAAGTGTTTGTTCTGTGTGTTCCATCATAACGGCAGGTGTAGCATCATTAGACAATTCTCTGCTAGACGTGCTTTCTTCCCTCTTCATAGGAAAGATGTCCTCAAAGAAAGTAGCATCCCTGGATTCCATTATTTTACCGACATTCACGTCTGGCACTCTAGATTTCACTATTAAGAATCTATATCCGACACTATGCAGAGCATAACCAAGAAAGACACAATCCACAGTTTTAGGTCCAAGTTTACGTTTCTTGGTTATTGGCACATTAACTTTTGCCAAACAACCCCAAGTCCGTAAATAAGAAAGTGTGAGCCTTTTCTTCTCCCATTCCTCGAATGGAGTTTTCTCTTTATTCTTTGGAGGAACACGATTCAGGACATGACACGCTGTCAATATAGCCTCACCCCACCATTCCTTAGAGAGTCCCGCTGTGTCTAACATGGCGTTAACCAAATCAGTTAGAGTGCGGTTCTTTCTTTCGGCAGCCCCGTTTGACTGAGGTGAGTAGGGAGGCATCCTCTCGTGAATTATACCATGTTCCTCACAGAATAAGGTAAACAAATGTGAGGAAGTATTCTCCACCACGATCCGACCTTACACATTTGATCTTTCTCTTAAGTTGATTCTCCACTTCAGCTTTATAGATCTTAAAGTAGTGTAGTGCTTCATCTTTTGACTTTAGCAAGTAAATGTAGCAATATCTAGAGGAATCATCTATTAAAGTCGTGAAATACTTTTTACCCCCTTTGTCAACATGCCATTCATCTCACAAAGATCAGAATGAACGAGCTCCAGCAGTGCCAAGTTCCTCGCCTCCGCGACCTTGTGAGGCTTGCGAGGTTGTTTTGATTCAACACACACATGGCACTTAGAACCTTTGACCGTGGTAAACTTCGTAATTAAATTTAAACTAGCTAAGCGCGACATACAACCAAAGTTAATATGACACAGCCGAGAATGCCAAACATTCGATTCATCATCATTAACCACATGATTCACCACATTATTACAAGCATCTGATAAAGAAAAGCGGAACAAGCCTCCGCAATCATAGCCTTTTCCAACAAAAGTTCCATACTTAGAAAGTACACATTTATTGGACTCAAACACTAATAACCATCTCTACATAGTAGAGAGCCGCTAACTAGATTCTTCTTGATAGTAGGGACATGCTGCACGTTCCTCAGCTGCACGGTCTTTCCCGAAGTAAGCTTCAGATTGACCGAACCAACACCAAGTACACGCGCATGTGATCCGTTCCCCATTAACAAGAAGGTAGTTCCGCCGACCTGATAAGAAGAAAACAGACTGATGTCAGCACACACATGAATATTAGCTCCAGTATCAACCCACCAATCAGGTGATTGGCAAACAGAAAGGACCATAGGCAAATAATTACCGTACCCCGAGGTTCCTCCGTTGTCATCGCTAATGACCATGTTGGCTGCCTTCGGTCTGTATTTGCTTTTCTCGCAGTCTTTGGCATAATGCCCTTCAAGACCGCAAGTATAGCACTTGCCCTTGCCCTTGCTCGGCTAGTTCTTCTTCTTCTTAAAAGTGGTTGTTTGATTAGCCTTGACCTCAGGCTTATTCTGGTTCTTCTTTTTCTGCTGGCCCTTGAAGTTTCTCTGGACCAGGTTTGCACTAGTGGACCCAGCAATTCCTTTGCCGTGATTGTCCTTCGCTCTCGCCTTCTCCTCAACATCGAGAGACCCAATGAGCTCAGACACACTGAACACTTGTCTCTTATGCTTCAGAGAGGTAGCAGAGTCCCTCCAAGAGAGCGGCAGGTTAGCAATGATGCTTCCAGCCACAAACTTGTTGGGCAACTTGCATTTAAAGCCCTCTAGCTCCTTAGCCAGTGACTGAAGCTCATGAGCGTGTTCCACTACTGTATGGTCATCGACCATCTTGTAGTCGCAAAACTGCTCCATGACATACAGCTCACTGCCAGCATCAGAAGCACCAAACTTTGCCGCAAGCGCATCCCATAGCGCCTTGCCAGTGTCCAGTGACAGATAGCTGTCCACAAGGTGATCAGGAAGAACGCTAATTATGGCACCTCGAAACAGGTTATCGGCTACCTGGAAAGCTCTCTCATCATCAGGAGAGATATCCTTAGCCTTTCCCTGTGTGACGTAAAAGCAGTTCATGTAGGTCAACCAAAGTGACATTCTACTCTGCCATCTCTTGTAATGTGTTCCATCGAACACATGTGGTTTAAGCGCACTTGCAAAACTAGCAGTCGATAGCCTATCACAATTATAAGGTTTTTGGATTGTTAGAAATATAGGCATCTTTTGACATATTTTAGTTCCGAATAAAAGCATGTAAATCATGATAATAATTAGTGACCCAGTGAGAACATGATATGTGCACGTGTTCAAGTTCAATCTCATATTAAACAAGAACAAAGTAAAGAACCAAATAAGGTTCAGGATGTACCCTGAGACAGGGCCACTGCCAGAGGCATTGGCTGCGCCGTTATCAACTGGATTAGTCATGCTAATTGGTTGACCTTGTTCGATGTAGCCGTACGAATGTGTTGCAGTGACGAGTCGATGCAGTGCAGTCCCTCGAACGGCACTGGGAAGTAGTGGACCTAGTCATACAGGCCAACAGGAAGTAGATGAAGTAGACGAACTTGAGCAGTCGCGTGAAGACGCTCCCCCAAAAACCTTATCGCCTGGCTATCCTGAGCAGGATCTCATGCCAGTCGAGGTTCCGGAGGCTCTGCTCTCGCTAGAACCGTGCGCGCAGTGCTAGCGATGGGGAGGCAAGCGATGCAGCAGAAACAATGAGGGAGAAGGGAGAGGTCTCCTAAACAGGAATACCTGAGAGGTTGTGTTAGTGTGTGTCTCTGGGTAGGGGAGGGCCTCCTTTTATAGGCGCTGTCTGGCGGAGGGGGATGCACCTGGACGCCTCTGCAGGAAAGGCAAGAATCCCGCGGAGCAAATAAGGCACGTCTCTGCGAGCGTTTAAGGTAGGTAATTGATTTTGCCATAATCCCATTGATTTTGCAAAACCAATCACAGCACCGCAACACGTCCGTCCCGCCACGCCCACGCCCACGCCCACGCCCACGGCCTCGGCTCGGCGAGGCGAGCGAGCGCGCGCGTGTGGCATCCCAGTTACCCTTTGCCAATTTCACATTAGGTGTACCACGTGTCCACCTAATAAGTTGGTTGAGATCTTCTTAACTATCAATATGGTAGTAACCACTTTTAACTCCCTTTGTATTAATCGTGGACCTTAAATATTTTAGATTTAATTGGAATTATATAAAAGGGCCAAGCCCAAATAAATCCAACACTACATCTACCGTCACTAGTGAAAAAAAGTCTTTAGTCTCGGTTGGGAACGAAATATTAGTCCTGGTTTACCAACCAGGACTATGGTCTTGGGCATGGGTATTTACCTGGAATAAAAAGCACATTTAGTTCCGAGTCAAGGTACTTATCGGGACCAATAAATTTTCACAAATAAAAAAATGGAAACCCCCCGATTGCTGGCCAGCTTAGCCACAGGCCGCCGCTCGCTGGCACCTTGTCCAATACCTCGCCCTCGTCGCCCTTTACTTTCGTTCCCAATCAATCACAACAGCAGCAACTTCTCCATATTCAATTGTGTGAGATCATACGTGATGAAAAATTTGTTTATATTAAAATTGGCATTGCAAAGTGAATTAGCATAATGGCATAGGCTGATGTGCACGTGTGCTAATGTGTTTATCTATGCGCTTGCAGTAGCGTGTTTGGATGTGTTCATGGTAGCATGTTGTTTGGATGTAACATGCTCGTGTGAGTATGTTGCATGGACTAATCTTGAGTCAAGTCGTGGACTTGTGCTCGTACACAGTTGTGTGTTTGTTCATGTGCAGGTGTTGCTTGAGGTAGAATGTGGTCGGTGATAGACTGGAACTAGGTGCAGGAGGAACTGAAGTTTCAGGACTAAGTTCAGGAGGAACTGAAATCCTAATGGTCAACGATGTCACGCGGGACGTTCAGGCTAGAGAACAATGCATATGGGGTTGGCGCGGTGTTGGAGACGCGTCGTGATGATTAGTTGCGGCACGTGGACATGCGGGTATGCGTGGAAACGTGAGCAGTTGGAGATGGCGTCATGGCATTGTGGCGCGACAAGGAGCGTGCATATATGTTGCATATATGCACATGTATTTTGGCTAGTTAATTAGCTTGCTAGTTAGTTAATTAGCAGCTCAAGTGCAGCACATGTATGCTTGCTGCATGTGGCAATAGAGGAAAACCGATGGCCTGGTTGTGCTTGTGTCCTCACGTGGCAGAGGTCCAGGTGTCCAGGTAGGACACGGCTGCTGCTATGCAGCAAGGAAAGAAAAATGCCAGCGTGGATGGCTGGTTGTGGTTCGACCAAGACTCGGGCCAGGTGGCCATCCATATGCTGGCGTCGGGCAAGCAAATAGAAAGCGACGAGCCGAGGGTGGTTCGTAGGTGAAGGTCATGCAGGTTGCGGCTTCTGTTTTTTAGAGAAAATAGATACCATCTAGGGTTTTGGGATTCGGTAGAAATCCTTTGTATGGATGCATGTGCTGGCATCTTTTGAACACGTCTATGCAATAAAAATCAAGGTTTGACAATTCATGTGTTGGTAATTCCGTTCCTTCTCTTCGATCTTTGTTTCGCATGCTTGGTCTTGTCTACGGTTTTGGTTTTAGATTGATTTGTTGAGCAACGTGATTAGACTTGTTTTGATCCATCCAAAACCGTGCTAGGTCTTCATGCTAGTGATATGAGAAGTTTGGTTTATTGTCCCTAAATATATTTTGTTTAATCTCAAAATTAGGATTTAACATTTTTGCAACACCATCTGACAGGGTCTACTTATTTTATTAATATCTTGAGTTGTAGACCTCCATTTGACATGATTCCAGTTGGGTTGGTTTTATAATTTCATAAACTAGTTTCTGGCAAAGTTTCACAATTTTAGGAGTTACTATCTAGGAATGACACACGTTTTAGTGGAGAACCAGAATCTATTTTCATTGGTGAAAAAGTTTCCGCTGCAGTTTATGCTATCATTCACCCCCACCCCCTCTGATAGCTTAAATAAGAGGGCTTCGATCCTACAAGTGGTACCAGAGCTTGTTTTTATTCTAATTGATCTTAACCGGTGATTAGAATTATTAGCGATGGATAGGTATTTTCCACAAAACCATGTGTTTTCGATGTTGGATTTTCAGTTCTGGAAAGCGAAGATTGAGGCTTATATTCAAGCGTATGGCTCGCTGATTTGGGAGAAGGTGATTACTCCTTTTGTGGTGCCTAATCAAGTCAACGGCGGCAATCGAGCAAATGTGGAGAATAACAGCAAGGCAAGAAATTTGATCATTCAAGGTTTAGGACGGAGTGGCTTTGACCGTGCCATTCATCACAAATCTGCATGTGAGGTATGGAAAGCTTTATGTGATTATCATGAAGGTTCAAACACGATAAAAGAAGTACATCAGAATATGTATAAGAAATATTACATGCGCTTTGAGATGAAACCTAGTGAATCTGTTGATGATATCTTTGCACGTTTTAATAAAATTCTTAGTAATTTACGTGCTGTTGGGGTTACATATTGTGACACTCCTGGTGTCACTATCGTAATTAAGAACCCTAACGAACGTAATTAAAGCAATAAAGGCATGCATCCTCACATAATCATAGCATTTGGTTGTGCTTATGCACGTATGTGTTTGTGAGTGACCACTTTAACTAGCATAAGGAACAAGGCTAGCTTAGTAAAAATTCGAATTAGAAACGTTAGGTAGAAAGCAAAATCAAAATCCAGTCGAAACATGTAAATGCCCTTATCACCGCAAGTTGCGGTGGTCTCCCTGTCACCACCGCAATAGTCGGTGGTCTCGGGCAACAGTGAAAAACCTCTCTAGATTGACGGACTGTTGCGGTGGTCTGTCGTTTTTGCACCACCACAACTTTAGCAGGTTGATTTACTTACGGGCAATGTTCTTAGCACCGAATGTTGCGGTGCAAGGTCATGGCCATGACCGCAACAGTCGGTGGCCCGCGGGGATTGAAATTTACTTCGTCGGCACAGTGTTTTTCGACCCCACGGACTGTTGCGGTGGGAGTTTTACCCCACCACCGCAACAGTCGGTGCCCAACCACCGCGCCGGTATGGGCCTTCCCGGCGGCGGTATGGGGGTCCGTGCGGTTCCTACATCATCCACCGGCCTTGGGGACACGTGTCCGTGGATGATCTTGCCTCGTGGGCGGCTTAAGCCTCGGTGGCGCGAGCGTGGAGGGCCGATTCAACCACTCCCGTCCTTCCCTTTTACCGAGCTCGATTCCTCCCTTCGGTTTCCCTTCTCTCCACCTCGTTATTCATCGATTCACGGCGCTCCGAGCTTGCTCCCCTCGTCCTCTCTCCGTCCAAGCCATTCCCGGCCACTTCCCCTCCTTCCTCGCCCTCTTCCCCGAGCTGCATTGCCGCCGCCGGCCGCCCCTGGACCAAGCTCGCGCTGTGGCTCAAGGAAGTAGAAGGCCAGAACCCCGGGGTAAGATATTGGAAAGGGTTAGGGGTTAGTACCAAAGGGATTTTAGGGCTTGGATGCAATGGGTTGTTTGATGAAGGTGTTGCCTCATGTAAATGTGTGCTAGAGAGATGTTCTTGGTTTCCTAAATCCTAGGCATGAAATAAATAGAGCAAGCCACCTTGGTTGGGTTTGACATGGCTGGGAGAAGAGTTAGATATCTAAATAGCTAGAGTTATCCTTGGTTTTAGGGATTAGAAATTGGTTAAACTCATGTAGTAGAAAGGTTACTAGATGAATACCTACTCCAGGGAATGAGGAACTTTTGTTGAAACTATCCAAAAATTTGAGAACTCTTACGAAAGGAATTAAACCCTAAATGTATATGGTTTGGTAGTATGAATTACTTTTAGTCCTAGCTAATAGTGGGCAAGGTAGGCCAAACCGGTCCAACCGATTTCCAAAACCGGTCAGACCGGTTCCTGGCAAAAGGAACCTCTTGGTTATTTAAATTTCATCCACAATTGTCCTGTGCTAGGAATTGGTATGGTTATTCTTATGTTTGATAGCTTATGCATTCATGCATCTCATGTACCCATTTGCATATCATGTAGAGCACACCATCACCGACGGCGTGTACGAGATCGACGTCGAGCCCGAGGGTGATCCCACCGTCGCCGAAGTAAACTACGCCACTACGCAAGACCCAGATCAAAATTCGGAAGGGCCCAAGGCCGTCGCTGATCAAGAAGGCAAGCCCCGGAGCATCACCCACTGTGAAACTAACACCTTGCTTGTGCCTTATTTTTATGCATCTAAGTTTTAAGGAGTTGATTGAAACCTTAGTTGCATGATCCCTAGGTACCTATGTCCTACTACTAGTAAATGTAGGTCGAATAGAATGCTATGCTTAAGTAGGACCGGTAGAAGTCGAGTGATTGCTAGTCACTCGTGAGATGTAGGGTTCACTTTATATCAATTAATGATGATCGGCAAGCGGGGCTTGTGCGATGTTCAGGATTGGTTGAATGTCCCGTTTGCACTGGGAGTTGTGGCCAAGGCATTGATTGTGTGGCCTTGTTGGTCAAGTTTTTGAAGGTACTAATCGTATGCCGGGAAATGTGGTAAACTGGTAAACCTAGTACTTGATGCAAACTGACGTCTGACGGACACTTCCACTCCATTGGGCGAGGGGTTGATGGTGAGTGTAGCAGTGGCCGCGGCACAGGTTTGCCTGGGGCACCTGGGGTCTGTTGGGGCGTGCACTCGGGTGGAGTGGGCTCTGATGGCAGACGGCAGGGAGAGATGGGAAAGGTTGCCCCGTGAGGTCCTGGGTGTCTCTCACGGGTCGTGCGATTAGGTTGTCCCATGCATGGTTAAAATCAACTCGAGTTGTCCGTCCTTCGCGGTTACATGAAGCTGCTTGATCTCTCGTTGCACATCAATGTTCTTGGGCCAAAGGGGTAGAATTGTTGGTAAATGAGGAAGGGTAATATCATGTTAATCAATTGTATGTCAACTTCTATTGCTATTGGATAGCTTAGCAAACTTAGTAATGGTTGTTCACACTTAAAACTTGGCTAAAATATTGAAAATAGGCTTAGGTGGTAGATGCTTTTGGCAAAACAAATCCCCCAGAGCCAAAAAGCCTTGCATGTCTAGAATTTATCCTTGTCGGGTAAGACTTGCTGAGTAATTAGTACTCAGCCTTGCTTGTGGCTAAATTTTATTGCAGATTATGCTGGCTATGATCCCGTGGCTGCTTTGACCTGGCCGTGTGTGCTGCCCGACGGCTGGATCGTGGAGCGGGTGCCGTCCGAGTCCGACTCGGGCTGCGGTGAGTAGATGTTAAGCGAGGGCTCCGCTTAATGTCTTTTGCTTCGACGTGTAGACTTCCGCTGTATTATACTCTGGTTTGTAAGAAGATAAAACATATGTACTGTATTTGTATAATTATCTATGTGAACCGTGTGACGTAAAATATGTGATGAGTTGTACTGCCTGAGCCCACCTTCGAGTGGGACTGCTGCTATTTTGTTTCGGTCAAGAGAAAAATGTGGTGTAATCGGAAAGGTATGCGACGGATTGCACGACTAACTCGGTTTAGGGGCGTGGCGCACTGCTGTGATAGTGGTCCCATGCTCTTAAGCCGGATTAATTGGGGCGGTCTGCCACACATATACTGATGCTACTAATACTAGACAATTACTTGGTGCTTTAGACATGTCTGTTTGGGAGATGAAAGTAACCTCTATTCAAGAATCAACTGTCATGAGTACCCTTACATTAGATGTGCTTTATTCTAAATTGAAAACTCATGAATTAGATGTACTTGCTAGGAAGACTGATTTCAAATCAATTGCTTTAACATCTAAGTCTATCAAAATCCATAATGATAATTCTTCTACTGGACATGCTTTGTCTTCTTTGTCTTCACTAACCGATGAACAGCTAGAACAACTCCCGGAAAATGATTTAGCACTCCTTTCGACTCGATTTACTAAAGCCTTGCACAGTGTGAGATCAAGAAAGAGAGGGAATTCTAGTCCTCAAAGATGCTTTGAGTGTGACTCGCTTAAACATATTCGTCCAAAGTGTCCAAAGTGTCTAGCAAGGATAGCAAGGGATGGAGAGTCTAAAGAAGACAATAGCGATGATGACAAGAAGAAGATCAAATTGAAGAGCAAGAGAAAGAACAAGAAGGGATTTCTAAATAGCAAAGTTGTGAATCAAGTTCTTGCTGCACTTGAGCAAGTAAATTTGAGCAATGTTGATTCTGAGAGCAAGTAAATTAACTTACTGAGTCTTAAAATACAAAATACCTCAAACATATTAAGTCTAAAATATTAAAAAAGAAGCTTGCTCACCTATAACAATTCAAAGATGATTACATGTTTTTTGTTGTTTGGCCTATGCTTTCTAAACACCATGAAAGTCTTGATTATGTCATCCTCATTAACTTCAAAGAAAATATCCTGCTCAATGAATGTGAGAAGACAATCATCCTAAAGACTATCACCCAACTTGTTTCTTCTCTTAGCTTTCACTAAAGCCACTGCAGAAAATACCCTTTCAACACTTGTCGTTGCCACCGATAGAAGCAATACCAATTTGAGAAGCATGTAAACCATACCATACGCCATATGCCTTTTTGTTGCAACAAACTTAACTGAGAGATCAACAAGACTCTCAAGGCCTTTGAAGCTATCATCTCGCCTTATTCACCAATATAATTATTAAGTTGCAATTCAAGTTTTGGGAAATCATCGACTCTGATGTCATTAGGGTAGAACTCAGCTAGTCTACAAATCTTCTGTACATCAAAAAAAAGCAAATGCGCCAGAAGGTTGAACACCGACATACAAGAAAGCAACTCCATATTTATTTCATCAATTGATAATCAAGCTCTTAATTAATTTGATCAATAACACCAATATATACTTCTCTTCTGAAGTGGTCATCATTTGTTTGGTTCTGAGCATACTGTGCTGATTTTTCATAAGGCACATAATTATCCTCCATAGCAGGAATTTCGACACCATGTTTATTGCAAAACAATGTGACCCTTTCAAGGAATTGATTCCAACCATCAGATCTCAATTGTTGCATTCTATTATTTGCCACATTAACAAGCGGGATTGCATTAAGAATATCTTGTTCCCTTCTTTGCAAACACTCTGATAACTCATTTGTGTACCCAAGAATAACAAACATTAAGTGTGCAATCAAAACAAACTAAAAGGAGTCAAACGCTCCAACCATAAAATGTATCTTTGTCCAATCAACCCTATGTGCAGTATCATCACGTATTGAAGGACACATAGCAATGATGTTGCATATAGTTTTGTAATGAGAGCTCCACCAAGTCTCACCTGGCCTAGGCAGCCCCATCTCTTGATTTAGTCCACTCCCAATTTTAAGTTCACCACAATCAAGTGCTTTCATGATTTGGTCAAGTCTATCATTTCGAAGCATCCCATGACGCTTACAAGAAACTCCAATAATATTCAGCAAGAGAGATACTTGATAAAAAAACCCTTACAATAAGTATTTCCCTTAGCAATAGCAACAAGAACTAGTTGGAGTTGGTGTTCAAAACAATATATATAATAATCAGAAGGTGACTCTTGCATGATCAATGTTTTTAGTCCTTTAATACCTCCTTTCATGTTACTAGCCCAATCATAACCTTGACCATGAATTTGAGTTATAGTCAAGCCATGTCTAACAAGTAAAGCTTCAATCACTTCCTTAAGTGATAAAGAACTAGTATCATCTTCATTAACAGCTCCAATAAAGTGCTCACATGACCTTCCCAATTTATCATCTTTATGTGATATGTCACTAGACTCATAAGCTAAAATTGCATACGGCTCAGAACCAAGTTCTTCAATTATTTTCTTTCTAGTTTTTATGGCACAACAGTGAATGATTTGCTATTGTATCTCTGGGCTAGCTAAGGTGAAATTACCTGCAGCATTCTTTAAAACATACTTGCTAACTTCCTCACTATTTGCTGCAAGAAGTTTCAGAAGTTCAATAAAATTCCATCTGTTGCTAGATTCTTCACTTTCATCATGTCCACAAAATGCCAATCCTTGATGCAATAGAAATTTCAAACATCTAAGTGAATAAGTTAATCTGGTCTTGTAAAGACAAAAATCCTCATCGCTCCACTTGTCAATGTGATAATCAATTGCAACCTTGGGATTAATAAAGCCAATATATCTCTCCTAAGCTGTCTTGTGTGCCTTGGGACGCACATGTTTGATAAATGTGTTATCTCCTTATTCCAATTTCTCCAACCATTTACAATAAATGTATCTGATCGACTGCCCTTCTTGAACAAGTAGCATACAAAGCAAAATGCAGAATCCTTCTTGATGCTATATTCCAGCCACTCATGGTTATAAAGCCATACAAAATTGAATTGACGATTTCTGTCTCCAATTCTCCTTTTAGGAAAAATATGCTTTATATGTTTCAATGGACCTTTAAGAATATATGCTCTTCGAATTGCATCTTGATCATTAACATGATAGATTTGGATGGGCAACCTTTCACCTTAATCATATGGAAGGCGATTGATGTCATAAACTGGCGGTGGCGAAACCGGACGTGGAGAAGATGGCCTAGGATTCACAATTTCTTCAATTAAACTCTCTTGCTCTAGAGGTTCATCTTCCACTGTTGTTGTAGCCAGAGCCAGGGGAGGCAATGAAGCGGTCGCAGCAGCAGCCGCCTTCTTCTTTGCTTCATGTTTTTGAAAAAGAGATGCAATGTCTCCATTTCTTTTCATGGTTCAATAATTCTCTAGACAAATCTGCATGATGTAGTCTTGTAGAATTAGCATGATTGATAACTAATCCTCAAAGTCAAACAATACTTTCTGAATATTTCTTGCCTTACTGAACAATACAAGAGCGATAGGATCCAATCGAATACGATTTTACAAAGCCACGACGGCCGGCGTCTTTGCAGCCACGGCAGCCACGGTCGCTGGGCACCAGCAGCAGTGCAACACTGCAACAAAACGGCGGGGGTGGCAGACAGTTGGGCAGCACCGCGCCACCGCAGCAGTCATCGGAACGGCAGTGGGCTGGGTAGCTGTGAAGTTGCGGAGACAAGGAGGTGGAGCCAACGCCACGAAGTGAGCGAATGAAACGTCGGAGGCGGCAATGATCCGTATGCAATAGGTTTTTCTGTTGCTGATTCATTTTCTCATATAGGTTATTGGGCTGTATTGCTCTTGGGCCAAAATTTACAGGGTATGTCGTGGCCGACCCGGCATACCCTGTAACTACGCCCCTGCTTCAAACCAAATACTCCCTAAGGTTTTTTGAAGATCATGATGCTTGCTGTGAACAAGCAGGGGTGTAGCTACAGGGTGGCCTGTGGGCCATGGCCCATCATAGAAATTTGGCCCAACGCCTATAGCTCTTTAGGGACTTGTCTGTTTTTTTTTATCTGCGTGTTGTTTCGTTCGTCGGCCCCTTAACCTGACGCCCTCACGCGGAAAGAGAGGAAAAGGGGCATCAGCTACTTGTTTGCACAAGGAAGATATGAATACGACTAGTTTATTAAGATACTATTTCAGTTTAGTTTTAGAATTTTCATGCCGAATTGGAATGGTAAACTGAAAAGTTACATAATTGTCTCATAGATTTGATCAAACGTGAAGAGGAGAGGAGATGTTGCATTTCTTTTCCAGAAATATCCATCAAAGAGAAGACTTCTTCGCCATCTCCTTTTGATGGGATTGTGCCAAAAGAGCCAATTGAAAATTTTGACTGTTAAATTCTTTTTTGTGTTATGTTGGGCCACCTTGGCCTGAAATCCTAGCTACGCCACCGTGAACAAGAGTTACAAAATTGAACCTTCTGATATGAACAGCTTTAAGTATGTCAGCATGTCAATAAGTCCAGAGTTGTATAGAGGTCCAAATATTTTCTTTACACTTCATTGAACTTGGGAATTTATTCATTCAAAGAGTGCGCATGAAGCACAAGTCATAAATATTGAAAAAGGCACTAAAAAATGGTGTATCATTGAAAAACCTGAAGAGATTCTTTTCAACAACTGAAGAAACAATGGTAACCGGTTATTCATTAGATTAAATTATACATTGCTGAAGAATGTATGCTATCTTGTAAAATTCTATCTGAAAAACCGATCAAACAAATCCCTCATATATGTAAGGATTTTATTCTCTCAATGTAGCTTGCGGGCAACCTTGGCAACCTATATAGAGGAGAATCCACATGTCACACGAAATGGAGGAATAATTATCATTGTAAAATTGTATGAAGAAGGTGAATAAGTGTAGATAGTTTATTGAGCAATAGTTTAGTAGGAATTCTATTGCGAAGGGATGCTAGTTATTGTAACACCCAAAATTCTAAAATCCCAAACCTAAATTTCCTATTCAAATTCCCCAAGCAAATTCCAAAAGAATTCCCTTTTTCCCTCTCTCCTTCTAGCCCAACCCGACCCCTTTCTCCTCCCCTCCGCGGCCCAATTGCAGGCCCAGCCCAGGCTGCCCCTCTCCCTCGCACTCACGCACTACCCCTTCTCCTTTCACGCACGAAGGAGACTCGGTGCAGAACACCGTCGCCCCCACCCTGTTCCCTTCGCCCCTTCTGTCTTCTACGCCAGAACAAGAAAACACCGCTACCATGCCCATTCTTCCATCGACGCCCTGCCCCCTTGACTCGCGCCCCTCTTCTCCTCCCTGGATAGCAGCGCCCCCTCCCTTTCCTTTCCCCAACAGAAACCTACTGCCTTAATTTCCCTTCAATGGCATTCATGCCACAACAGCAAAACCGCCGCCACCCTTCAATTCTCGGTGCAGAGCCTCTCTCCCCTCCTATAAAATCTTGGGAGAGCTCCTCCCTGCTCTCTTTTAGCCTCCCCCACGATGCCCCCTGCTGCAATGCCCTGAGCGCCGTCAATTTCGTCGGAGCTTGCTCTGGTAAGTCACCGCCCCGCCATGGTTTGGCTGCTGCTCGAGCCGCCGTGACCCTTCCTCTATTTTCCTTGGTTGCACAGGTGTACAAGGAAACCACCCCGACGCCCTGCAGCCCCGTCCCGAGGACAAAACCGAGCCAACACCGAGCACCACGAGACCTGTCCGCCCCCCTCCGCGGCACGCCATGCCTGCTGACTCCCTGCCCCAAGTAAGCATCAAGATGAATTCCTCTCGCCGCCCTAATTCCATTCTGCCGCTCAGAGCTCGAAATCGTGCTCTGTAGCTCCAGGAGTCCTGTCTCCGGCGTGCTGCCGCCGTTCTGAGCGGGCTCCGTCCTTCAGTTCGCGAAGAACAGCGTGGAGCGCCGTCGCCCCCTTCCCTTTGCCGAGAAGAAACCTGGCCACCGTCCGATCCTCGTGCCACGGTCCAGATTAGAAGCCCCCATACCCCTTCGCTCTTTTGCTAAAGAGTCCCCGAGAAAAACAGGTATAAACCCGCCACCCTCCTCTCTGTTTGAGTATGAAACTTGCTTGTTACCCCCTGAACTATAGGGTTAATCTCGTTTGAGTCCCTGAACCTTTAAACCTCCACTGTTTAATCGTTTTGTTCAAGTTGCGCTAGGATCATGATCATATAAAATACACGTTAGTGGTGCTGTTTTACATAATGCTTGTTTTTGAAATTTAATTTAGTATTAATTTGATTAATGCCTAATAAACATTGTGTTAATTAATTAAAAGCTATATAGTGTCACACACCGTGTTTTATAATAAATGCTAATTTGATTAATATTTATTTCATATGCTTTTTCTAATTAAAACTAATAAGTTTACACATCGGTTTTTGTTGAATAATATTAACTTGATTAATCTTCAACTTAATCTAGCTTTTTTAAATAAAAGTTGATTAGGTTTTTACACCGGCTTTTATAATATTGTTAATATGATTAATTCTCAAAGTCAATGCCTTTTCAATATTAATGTGGTTAGCTGAACACGAGACATAAAGTTATCCAATAGATGTTCACACATGTTTTATTTCTGATTAAATGTTTAATTGGTATAATTAATACTGGAACATTATAAATAAAACTTGACTAAGTCTTATCTCGGTTTTATAAAACAAACTCTAATATGGCATAATTCTAACTTAGGGTATTTTTTTTGGAATATCCTTCATATTATTTTTATAAGGCTAAAATAAACCAAGCATATAGTGTTTGTACTCTCATAAATGCAAATGTACGATAGTTGTCTTTTTAATCGCTCCTCTGTTTTCAGCGTTTACCCGAACCTTTGTAACCATAGTTTCGAGCCCTGTCCTTTAGTGCGTTCCTTTAAGCTTTTTTTGTCTAGTGTATTGTTCTTAGTTGTACCTGTTTGTTTGCTTTGTATGCTTGTACCTGATGATTGCTTCGAGTAGAAGGATCCCAGTTCGTTGCTTTCAAGATCAAGATATTCCAAGTGAGCAAGAGCTGAAGAGCACTAAGAGTACTTTTATGTTGAAGAAAGGCAAGTGTCCCTAACCATCCTCCTATCTATGCTTTTAATATATCATTATGATGATGTTAATTGGAACATGGAGAACCACCCAGGAAAACAGTACAACCAAGAGTACTATATGGCTCTGGTCTTGGCTAATTAATTAGATGAATATGTGACTAGTGGCCTTATCGAAAGTGCAAGGAGGGGGCCGGTGAGGGGTCATAGCTCGGTCCTCTTGTAGGAGTAGTCTTTGCTAAGGTACATCCTCTTTTGGGAGGGCTGTGGACCTCACCGCTGCTGAAACTCTAGTGGGCCGCTAGTTATCTGTGTGTCTTTGTAAAGGCCTCGTAGCGTCCCTCTGCAGTCACATCAAAGGTAGTGTGATGAATGTGCCTAATCAGCACTGCATGGTTGGGTCTAAAGTTCTTCTGAATTTTTACGCGACTTGTGGTGAAAGTGTACAACCTCCGCAGAGTGTTAAAAACTGTTATAATAGCCATGCTCACAGTCAAGAGCGGTCTGGACCCTCACATGATTAATAAACTTGAATAGGGAATTGAATCGAAATTTTGGTTATTTCTTGTGGCCTTGCTGAGTACCAACCATAAGTGTATTCATCCTTGCTTACTGCTGCTCAGAAGATGATGTGAAGTTGTTGAATATGGTGCTAGGCGTACGCAACCCCCAGTCGATTGCCTGTGAAGTGTTGGAGCCTTCGTTTTCAGGATAACCTGTTAACTCTGATAAGTTGTAAATTTTTGTATTGTTTTACGTAATACTGCTATTGTTTATCACTGATGAAGTCTCATATGTGTGTAAACTTGATCCTGGCACACATATGATTATCATTCGGTTTTGTCCTTAAAACTGGATGTGACAGTTGTTACCTGTAAATTTTAATTTAGTCAAACTTGCCCTTCACGTGGTATTTGCATATATTTTTCTTGGCACAATTGATCAAGATGTCCGCAGAATCAATACCTGGAGAATAGTGCGACATTCAGAAAGCTGACTAGCTCCAGATCAAAAGAATATCTATATACCCTCAAAAAGTATGACATTAATTTCACCTGCAAGATATGCTCCATGGACATAACCATTGTAGTGTTCGCTTGTGTGCTCACCGGTGAAGTAAACCCTTCCGACAGGAGCCTTAATTTCAAAATAGGCAAGGAATGTTTTTAGATTTTAACCAATCTCTTAGAGTGTTAGAAAGTAAAAAATCATACTCAGCTCTTTTACAGCCTGTTAGAATCTTAAAATACTTTAATTCTGTTAGAATCATACCCGGATGAGATCATATTCATAGCGGTTGACACCAATAGGCCAGTTGGAGAATGTGCCCTTGAAGAACCTGTTGGACCACCACCTAGGGACAAGAATATCAGTTTCGTCGGGCACATCCGTGCCAGGGAACATCTTCCTCAACACCTCTACAGCTTCTGCCTTGGTTTGATTGTGGGATTGCCGCTCAATCCGCCTCGACTCATCGTCTGTGACAGTGACAAGTAGTACATTTGATCCTGGTATTGCTTCTCAAATTGCTGAAAATTAAACAATGGTGTTTTCCATCCGTCAGTAACTAGTGGACCAAATACATGTATGTTATTCTAAAGTTAAGTTTGTGCTACCAATACAGATTTTACCTGCCAGACTGGGTAATATCCCCTCCTTCCACTAGCATAGAGGAAGAACTGCGTGCCTGGTCCTTCAGGCCAAAATTTCTTGGGGAACTTCAGGAAGATCGTGTACAGCGCCATATCAAATTGGTAGATCGAGACAATCTTCCAGGTCTGACGATGAAGTAGACACATTGTTTTTTCAGACAATAAGCAATAAATGGTATATATGTGCACGAAATCATATAACCAGCTAATATAGGAACTGACAGGTAATTGTGGTCTGAATCGTATGAGATCAGTTTGCAGGACGCCAAGGCTGGCAGAAACCATGATATAGTATAGTCGGCCCTATAAACCTTATTGTCCTCTGTTTTCACCACAACACCACTTGGGAAGTAGGTGATCTCCCTCACAAGTCACAACCTGGCAAAATTAATTTGATCATGGCTCTCATCAGTAAACAACAATTTTAGCGCAACGACAATATGCAAGCGTTGAAACAAATTGGACTTCTTGATCCATAGTGTTCATGCAGGATCATGCTACTATAAGTGCATACAGATAATACGGGACATATTTTGCAACATATTATTAGTTAATCTAAACCATCTAAGAACATATATAGAGCCTATCTAGGAATCTAACCTGATTGAGTTTGAGCCTGGGATCTACAATAGCACCAGATTTGTCAGTCTTCAGGTACTGTCCAGCGACGCAATAAACAACCGATTCATAGCCTCTCTGGTCAACAACAAAGTGCACGTCATCACCGAAGTTCTTGAACATCAACAATGGCCCCGTTTGGTTTTCCAGCGCTAGATACTGTTCATAACTTTGACCACTAATTAAAGGTATTAAATAAAGGTATTTTACAAAACTAACTCCAGAACCCCTGCATTAGGAACCCTGAAGAATCTAATGAGGCCTTTGACCGCATGATTAGAGGATGGTTACTGTAGCATCACTGTAGCCAATCATCGATTAATTAGTCTCATTAGATTCGTCTCGAAAACTTACACTCATCCGTGAAGAGGTTTTGCAAATAGACTTCATTTAGTACTCTATGCAAGAAAGATTCCCTCCTAGCAATGCTAGATGCTAGAAAACCAAACAAGGCCAATGGTTGGGTGTTTTGGACGCTTGTAACACGTGGTGGCTTGGCGAACTCGTAGTCGTACTTGAAGTAGTCTATCACCATGTCAACTGGCGTTGAAGGACCGGATGGCATACTGCAATATAGAATGTATACAAAAAATGAGAAAGGAATAAACATATCAAAGACGAGTTAGTAGGAACTATATATATATTTCTGTGTGTCAGAAGAATGTCCTGCAGAAACAAGAGTTTGTGTTGAACATCGGTACCGAATGAATACACTACTGTTAGAACAGGTTTGAATGGAATGTTATGTCTTAATAACTAAATGTAAGTTGAAAACATTTTAACGTATGGGTAGCGATGCAAACTCTATTTTCTCTAGGTCAATAGGTCGAACCAAAACTCATTTAATAAAACAGAAAAATATGATACAGTGAACCATTAAACTGACCAAGGACTACCCATTGGGTATTTATTTGCATGCGCCTTGCTTAAGGGGAAGCTTGGGTCCACCTTGGAATTTTACTTAAAACTCTGGCATAGCATGTATTTATCTGATCATTTCGTTTTTTATCTCTTCAAATGTGTTCAATAACAGTTAATCCAAGCCACTGGTATATATGTGGGGAAGAACTGATCTGCTGCTAGATGTTCAAGAGGCAAGGAAAAAACATTTCGTTAAATATCGATATCTTATACATGGCACTGTAGCAAGTTTGCACCGTTATTTGGAAAGTTCAGAAATTAAACAAACACCATTCAAACAATTTCAATCAAATTTGGATGTGGAATTTGAATTAATGATTAAGTTCCGTTCCCTCCATTTGAATGTCTAAAAAGTTGATGCATTTTGGAAAATTTTGATGAGATTGAAAACTATTTGAGATACTTCCAGCTGATAGTACCAAACGCGAACGAGATATCTCACAGCCTTGGGGGTAGGGCTGTCAACGAGCCCGAGCTTGACAACATGTCGAGCCAAGCTCGAGCCGAGCTTGAAATCCAGACGAGCTTACATTTAGGCTCAAGCTCAGCTCGGTCGAAGCTCGCGAGAGCTCGAGCTCGACTCGACGAAGCTCGCGCTGCGCAGGTTCTGGCTTGAAGCCTTCTGGCCCCATGCCCTATCGTCCGTCCAAGCAACGGAACGGAGACTTCGGAGAAGCATGTGCATGTGCAGCCCTCTGCTCAAGAGCGGTAGCTGTGCTGCCCTCAAAAAAAAAAGAGAGCGGTGACTGTGCTGCTAGCCAGCCTGCTGCAGAACAAAAAGCTAAGCACCTAAAAAAGACAGGAGAGCATTGAATGTGTGGTGTGATGTGCTGTGCGGTGTGCGCTGGGTGGGACAGCCGAAAAGGGGACGCGTCACGCGGGTGCTGCTGTGCTGGACTTTGAACAGAGAGAACAAGCAATAGCGTGTAAAATAGCGTGTAAAATAGCGGAGCTCGTTGAAGGCTCGAGAGAGCTCGGCTCGTCAAAGCTCACGAGCTTACGAGCAGGCTTGAGCTCGGCTCGTTTTCGCATCGAGTCGATCTCAAGCCAAGCTTATAGCGAGCCGAGTTCGAGCTGTTCACGAGCCTCAAGCTTTTTTGACAGCCCTACTTGGGGCAGCAATGGATGGGCCCAAATGCTGCTTCAGCAAACTAATTTGTATTAAAATATATGCAGTTGCAGTACGGCAAAATGTGCCTTTTGATGACCCAGTTCTTCTATAATCTAGTCACGAGCCTGTTCGGATCAAACAAGCACTACAACAAATACCACCTTTTATGACGAATATCTCATGACATTGGATTGATTCGTCACTACAATGTTCAGATTTACGACGTTTTATATGAGGCACAATAGTTTAGTGACAAAATAAGATTTTTGTCATTAAAACTAACTAAAAATCGTCATAGACTACTAGTGATCCAATTGTTGACGTATTTTATTTTGTCATTAATTCCAATAGTTAAACGTCACAATTTTTCAAAAATAAAATGGCAGGTTTAGGATGGACCCCACTGCCACTTGGACAAGTGGGTCCCGCATGCATTTTTTCCTACTATTTTTCTTTTATTTTCAGCTAGCTCCTTAATTTTTACATCCCATTTGAGCCCATCGCGGCCTGCAGCTCGGCCCAGCAACAGCCCAGCACGGCCTGCGCCCAGCCCAGCCCGCCAGCGAGCAGCAGCAGCCCAGAAGCGGCCCGGCAACAGCCCAGCAAGTTCCAAAGACCCCTACTGAAGCTGTTGAACAAGTGTTGGCATCATCCAAGTTTCTTGAGAATGCTGGTCTGAAGACAGCAGCCTCGAAGAAGACTTCTGCAACTGCTGCAAGAGTACAAGAACTTGAGGACGAAGTTCAGGCAGAGAGGCAAGATGCTGCAGCTCTTAGATCACAGGTTGAGTATCAGCGCAATCAATTGGAATGCTTGAACTCAAAGTTTGAAGAATGTGAATCAGCAAAGCAAAAGCAACAAGAAGAACTGGAGATCCTAAAGAAGCAAGGGGAGGAGACCAATGCACTACTTCGCCGTCTACTTAGCCTCAACAGGGAGTGATTCTAACTTGGAACTGTCATGAATTTTGGATCTGTCATATGATTTCTGGATCTGTCATGTGATTTTTGGACCTGTCATATTTAGTTTTTGGACTTGTCATCATTTCTGGACTAGACTGGTTTCTGGACATGGAATTGTCAGGATTTTTGATGGTCAGGATTTTTGATGTACTACATATGAATTTTTTTGCTGAATGGTTATGGATATGCTACATATGAATGTGATATTCTGAGTTTGAATATCCTGCTGAATTGTTATGAATGTGATATTCTGAGTTTGAATATACTGCTGAATGGTTATGAATGTGATATTCTGAGTTTGAATATCCTATTTGATTTTTGTTGAAAGAATATTTGGATGAAACAATGATGAATGTATGGTGTCGTAAATGAACTTGATGATGGGCTGGATGTGGTGTGATTGATGATGGGCTGGATGTGGTGTGATGATGAATGGGCTAAAATTATGTATGTGGGCTGGGTTTACTTGAATGGGTTGTAATTGTAAAATGTATCTGGGCTTGACTAAATGAAAATTGGCTGAAATAGTAAAATCGGTTGGGCTATCTCAAAAATACGGTGCAAAATGTAAAATGGGATGGGCTGATTTAAAAATGGGCTTTAACTTTATTAGGCCTATCAAACAGTTGGACCGGGCATTCTTTCAAAAGGGAAAATGGGCTAAGCCCACGAATAGACTGCGAAATATGAGCCTTAGTGGGCCATTAATTATTTTTGTGACGAATCAATTTGTCACGATGGTGTTGCTGAGACAAGTGCCATGTCACTGCCACATCATCCGTATAAGGTTTTATAACAAAACAAATCGTCAAGGTACTGATGCCATGTCAGCGCCATGTCATCCATGCACAATGAATTATGACGTTTTAAAGGCCTTTATTGACGAAAAACAGTCGTCATAAATTAGTGACAGCAGAATAAACGTCACAAACAATTATGACGAAAAATGACGTTTTGTCATTGAATACCTTTAATTACGGGTATAGATGACGAACGAATTTTCGTCACGTGGGCGTCACAAATTAAAAAATAAGACGAAAAAATGGGTTTCTGTGACAAAAATTAAATGTTATAAAATGTGGTATTTGTTGTAGTGAAGATTGAGCCCAGGTCTTGATGGAAAATAAATTTATTGGTTTTCCAAATAGTTATCTATTAAATAATTTAAATATTAAATTAATGGATATATACATTAGCGTATATGTTAAAATGTGGTGTAGGGAAAATAAAAATACTAAATATAGTGGGCTCGACCTAGAAAACACAGTCCAGTCCTACGAAAATAATTTTATGGATTTACCAGCGTATAAAAATGTAATTGTTTGTTGAGTAAATATTAAATTTATGGAATAGTTGCGTCAAGTGCGCGTGAGTGAAAATAATATGAGGTACTAAACTAGTTGGCTGGATCTGGATATAACACACCCCAGTCGGCCAGTCCTAGTATTTTTGGTCCGTGTCTATAGGCCGATCGACTTGCTGTCCATGAACAACTCGATCTAAATCGAGTGACCTCGGTTAGGTACGAAATGGCCAACAATGGTGCAGCCACTTTGGAGAGACCTCGGCGCGGTCATGTAGAGATGCTCCATGGATATGACGTCGCACAGAGAGGCTGAAGCTTTGTCAAGAGATCCAAAAGATCGCGCGTACATACTGGTCGTTAAGGCGTTGCATGGCCATGACGGACATGTCGTCGCGGCCACTGCCGTGCATCGTGCCGGAGAGCTTGCCGCCACTCTCCTCCACCTCGTCCGCTCTCTATTCTCTCCTTCACAAAGGCTTCTGGATGAAGACCGCCGCTGCAGAGAGCAAATCATCGCCCATGGGGCATGCAGGTGACCAATGAAGGAAAACGTGCGCATGCAATGGTGAGAATTGATGATATAATTAATATAGGATGCACCCACTTTTCCTTGTAGGTGTGTTGACGTTTTTTTTGGTCAACACACCGAGATTGCACTAGAACGTGCGAGATCCGCAACGGATCGATCAACTGCAGCAGGCCCAGGCGAAACCGGTTAAACCGGTTTGAGGATCCGGTGAAACCGGTTCCTCGGGATCTGCTGCGTAGACCTAAGATCGCCGGCCCGGGAGGGACCCCGTCAGGGCAGGCGCGCCTAGGGTTTCTCTGAGATCGGTAGGCCACTCAGAGCGCCGTAAAACGCCGTAGAGAAGAAGAACGAACAGAATTAGGGTTGGAAAAGCTAGGGTTTGAAGAATGACAAAAAAGTAAAGGTATATTGATTTGATCGATTGGATAACCCTCAATCGGCCGTGACCCTTCATATTTATAGGGTGGGGAGGTCGTACCCCGCAAGGAAAGTCCTATTACAACCCGGATCTACAAAAGAGTCCAATCCTACTAGGACTCGGGGAAAACCGGTTCCACCGGTCTGGCTGTCAGACGGGTAACAGTGGACCAAACCGGTTCCACCGGTTTGAAAATCCGGTTCCACCGGTTCTTCCTGCCTTGCTGTCCTTGTGCCAATTTTGATCACCAATATATGCCCCCCTGTTTTTTGGTAAAGCTTGCGTACCAGAAAACATTTTAGCACAAGAAACACTCCTAGAGGCGATGTTTAAACAGAATTCATCGGCCTTTTTATTCTAAGGGCGATATTTAAGACTATCGGCCATAAAAATCAAGCTTCTTGCCAAACACTTGGATAATATTGTTTTAAGTACCTTCCGTTAAGAGCTCTCGGCAGCTGCTGACCTTGCAAAGTTTCCACCATATAAGAATTACCGAAGATCACTCTAATCACCTTGTATGGACCTTCCCAAATTGGAGACCATTTACCAAACTTGTTGCTCTTCGATCCTATAGGCAGAATTGTCTTCCAAACGAGATCACCAACCTGAAAAGACTTTTGTTTTACCTTCTTATTATAAGGCTTAGCAACTCGAATTTTGTCCTTCTCAATTTCCTTCAAGGCCTTCAATCGCTTATCGGTCACTTCATCAATATTGTCCATCATCAAATTATGATAATCAACAGCATCGAGATCATTTTGCTTAGCTAACCGATAAGCATTCAAATTCACTTCAACAGGCAAAACAGCTTCTTGACCATATACAAGCTCAAAAGGAGTAACCTTAGTAGCACCATGTCTAGATATACGATAAGCCCACAAAGCCTCAGATAAAACCTCATGCCACCTTCTAGGATTCTCCTCTATTTTCTTTTTAATTAACTTGATCAAGATCTTATTACTAGACTCGGCTTGACCATTAGCCTGAGCGTAGTATGGAGATGAATTGAGCAATTTAATACCATACATATCAACAAACTCACGAACTTCCTTTGATATAAATGAAGTTCCTTGATCAGTAGTCAAAGTTTGTAGGATGCCAAATCTATGGATAATATGTTCAGTAATAAACTCAATTACCTCCCGATGTGTCATGTTTTTCAAAGGTACCGCTTCGGTCCACTTTGTAAAATAATCAGTAGCCACCAACACGAAGCGATGTCCCTTTGATGAAGGAGGATGAATCTGCCCAACAAAGTCCAATCCCCATCCTCGAAAAGGCCAAGGTTTGATAATAGGATGCAATAAAGCTGCTGGAACCATCTGAATATTTCCAAACCTTTGACACTCTTCACATCCTTTGTAGTACCGAAAACAATCAGCTATCATATTTGGCCAATAAAAACAAGCTCTTCTCAAAAGCCACTTCATCTTAGGAGCCGACTGATGCGTACCACAAATTCCTTCATGAACCTCTGCCATAGCCAATCTAGCCTGATTAGAATCCAAGCACCTAAGAAGTAAATCCTCGGCGGTCCGACGATACAACTCACAATCAACCAAAGTAAACTTGAAAGCCTGTCGTCAGATGTTTCTATCAACTGAGCATCTGGGATTTTGTAAATAATTAATCAGAGGTCTCCTCCAATCCTCTACTTCATCCTCAATAGTTTTAGAACAAACAATGGCTGAAATAGGATTTCTCTCAAGCAGGTCGGTCAGACGAGCTGCCTGGACGGCTAGACTGGTTGGACCGGTCAGACCGGTTGGAGGGAATGGTCTGATCGACTCCTCAGGGCATAACCCTCGGCCACATAAAACACCGGTTTTCGTTCTCAAAAATTTCTTTTCTGAACGTCATAACCAAATGCTTGTTGTGCCAGAGCATTAGCCCTCGGATTCTCTTCCCTTGTTACATGATAAATAACAAATTCATCTAAACAATATATAATGTCTAAGCATTTATCAAGGCAAGCATTCAAAAACCCATTTAAACATTGGCATACCTTAGATACCTGCTGTACCACCAGTAGAGAATTGCCATAAGCCTGTACATGTTTTACACCCATGTCTTGCAAAATTTCCAATCCAAATAAGAGAGCCTCATATTCGATTTGGTTATTAGTACAATCATAATCCAATCGGTTAAGAGCTTCAAAAACAACTCCATTTGGTGAAATAAGAATGGCACGAACACCACAACCACTTTTGCAAACCGATCCATCAAAATGCAACTTCCATGGGGTAACAGTAATATAACCAACAATTAAATCAAGTTGCTCATTAATTCTATGCTCAACAATAAAATCAGCTACAAATTGACCCTTCATAGATTTTAAAGATTCACAAGCCAAATCATACTCGATGAGAGCATATGCCCACTTACCAATCCTACCACTTAGAATTTACCTATGCAACATGTATTTAATTATGTCGGTTTGGCATGTTACTATGCAAGTATTTGACAATAAATAATGCCTCAACTTAGTACAAGCATGGTATAATGATAAGCATAACTTTTCAATAAAAGTATACCTTGTCTCAACATCCAAAAGTCTTCTACTCACATAAGTAAGAATATACTCCTTGCCTTCAGTTTCTTGGATCAAAACAACTCCAATAACACTTTCCTCAGCCGCCACATATAGCTTGAAGCGAATCCCACTCTTTGGAGCTTGAAGAGCGGGCGGCAAAGATAAATAATTTTTGATCTCCTCAAAAGGTTCTTGCTGTTTTGCCCCCTAAGCAAATTTAGATTCATTTTTTAACCGAAGTATAGGAGTAAAAGCATTCACCTTCCCGGATAAGTTACAAATGAATCTACTAAAGTAATTGACCTTGCCCAAGAACTTTTGCAACTCTTTCTTGCAAGTAGGAGCTTGTAATTTTCTAATGGACTCAATTTTCTTAGGATCTATCTCTACGCCATCCTCATGTACAATGAAGCCTAAAAACTTTCTAGCCGATACACCAAAAGCACATCTAAGTGGATTTATCTTTAAGCCATATCGACACATTCTCTCAAATGCAAGTCTTAAATTAGCTAAATGGGAATTTAATCCAGCCGATTTGACAATGATATCATCGATACAAACTTCTAAGATCACACCAACCAAGTCATGAAAATTAAATTAATTGCTCTCTGATAAGTGGCACCAGCATTCTTTATACCAAAAGTCATGACTATCCACTCAAATAAACCAACAAATCCTGAACATATAAAGGCCATTTTGGATATATCCTCCTCAGCCATAAAATTTTGATTGTAACCAGCATTACCATCTAGAATGCTAATAACTCTATGTCCAGAAGTAGCATTAATAAGAAAATCGGCTATAAGCATAGGGTATTCATCTTTAGAAGTAGCTCTATTAAGATCTCTAAAATCAATGCACACACGGAGCTTACCCGTACCTTTCTTTTCAACAAGCACAATATTAGAAATCCAATCAGCATATCGACAAGGCCTAATAAACTTAGCATCAAGCAACCGATTGATTTCTTCCTTCACTCGGTCATAAATAATAGGATTAAAATGCTTAGCAGGTTGTTTATGAGGCCTAAAACCAGGTTTAATAGGCAACCGATGTTCGACTAACTCACGACTTAAACCAGGCATTTCATTATAATTCCATGCAAAGCAGCCGACATACTCTTTTAATAACTTTATTGATTGAACTTTAAAAACAGGATCAAGATTCTTGTTTACAAATATGGGCCTAGGTACAGTGCCATCACCAATGTCGACTTCCTCTAAAGGATCAACTGACGTAAACCCTTGTCCTAACTTGCTCATGTCATCAAAGTCTTCAATGGCTTCACATGTATCGTTCTTATGCGCTTGATAATGCTCAAGCCTCTATTGCAGCCACTCTAGATTCGCATCCATTAATCACATGGACTAATCTAGCCAATCTCCAACTAGCTTTAGAATAGCAACAGCAAAATCATCTTTAGTGCAACTGATGAGTTTGTACTCAGATAAATCCAAACCAGACAAGCACTTAAGAGTCTCATGTGCATCCATGGTGGGACTATCAGCTACTGCAACACAAGCTTACACATCACCATGAACAATCTCTACTTCATCATCTATCCATTGAATTAGAAATTGATGCAAAGTAGAAAGAATGCACTGATTTGCATGTATCCAATCATGACCCAAGATTAAACTGAAGTTACCTTGGGTCTCGGCGACAAATAAAGTAGTGGCCAACGTCTTACTGCCAACGGTGAGCTCCATAGAGACAACACCTTTAGCTCCCATAGGCTCGCCTCCTCCCACATTGCTGATGGTCATGTTGGTCTTGATCTGCTCCTCATCCGAACCTCCCAGCTTCTTGAACAAAGAGTAGGACATCAAGTTGACAATCGCCCCTCTGTCAACTAGCATCCGAGAGATTGGCTTCCCATTAAGGAGACCCTTCACATACAAAGCCTTCAGATGGTTATATGTGGCCTTAGGCTTATGGAATACAATTTCCTTAGGCCCAAAGTCAAGGTGAGCAAAATCTTCTTACGAGAGCAAGTAACCATCCATAGACATACGAATCACATTAATATCAAGGTTTATGCGCTCAGGAGAAGAACTATAATCAATAAGCTGCTCATCATCTTCTAGTTCAGGTACCGATGCCAACTCACTGTCACAAGCCATAGGAGTAGAAGAATCAAAACCGGATGGCAATTCTGGCTCAGCCAATCGATCGGGGCCTTCTTGACAGACCCAACCAGTCAGTCGGACAGCAACCTGGCTAGTTGGATCCTCTGCCGCTGGTCGGGACGCCAGTCGGGGCTCTCCACCACTGGTCGGGACGCCGCCGGTCGGCCGGTCGGGGAGCTACCGGTTGGAGCCTTCTGGTTCGACCACCGGCACTGGTGAACTAGCTGATTGGACTAGTTCCTTAGCAGCCTTGACTCTCCTTTCCTTCTTCTGAGGGACCATGGGCCTATATTTGTTGCAAGTTTCATCCCTCTGTTTTTCCAGCTCCTGTTTCTTCCTTTCCTGGAACCTCAACTTCTGAAGCTTCTTCCTTTGTGTACGAGTTAAACTAGGAGGACACCACCATGCTAGGAAGTATTTGGAACAAGAGCCACTACTGTTGGCCTCATGATCATTGGCAGCAGCTGTTGGTGTTTCTTAATGTCACCACTAGGTTGGCCTTACCTAGGATACGTAAGAAGGCACACAGGGTATTCAAACGAATGCGAATGAATCCGCAAGCACACGAATACCGTTGTAGTTATTTTATTCAATTCAAATGAAGGCGCTTACAAACATGATTAGAAATAAAATTGGAAGGGAAATGAAAGGGAAATAAAATAGACCTAAACTAAGTGCCTATGGGAAACTACTACTAAAGGGGCACGTCTAAATGGGAATGTCGTAGAGCTCCTCGTGTCCCGTGGCCTTGTATCAGTGCAGCATCTTAGCGCAAAGGCCATGACAGAGAGAGTGAAGGTCGTCCTTCAAATCATCGTGCTCGACCTTCAACTCCGCAAGAGACCTGTGCAGCCTCCTATTATCCAGGCGGAGATATGTGACCAAGGAGGTGAGCTCTATAACCGAGGGGGCCTCTACTGCATCAACCTCAGTCCGGCCCCTCGGCCTTCTGCTGGATGTCGGCGGGATGTTCTTCTTGGCCCTGCTGCCCTTTGGAGTCACTCCAAAGAGCCTGACCACCTCCTTCTCCAAGGGAGTGAGAACCGGATCGGCCCCCTTCTCGCCCTGGGTGTTCGGGGTTTTCACCCTAAACACCTCAAAGCGAGAGGCCGGTGGTGGTGCTCCAGGGGAATAGGATGTTGCATCTGAGTTGCTGCACCCTTTTGCCCTTGACGACCTTGAGATGTCAAATCTGTGGGGCAGCAGGAACTTTGCCGCCCCTTCGGCTGTATCTCTCCCTCTGTCGGCCTTCTATAGGGGCTTGTCATCCGAGCACGTGACTTCGGGGTCCTTCTTGGCGAGTGCGAGCGTGTCGCGCCCGACCGGATCCCAAACCGACCAGCGGCGGATGATCCTGATCGGTGCTCTGACAGACTGGCCATCCAACCAACCGGGACTGTCATGGGTCCCATCGACCGACTGGCTAGGTCTGCAAATGGGCCCCGATTGGCCGGCCGTCTGACCGACGGGTCTGTTAGGTGGGCTTCGCCGATCGACTGATTGGTGTTTGGCACCAGTCGGGGATCATTATTTTCGGTCGGTGACTCGGTTGGAGGGCACGCATGGAGGAGAATCACCCGACCTTGATCATGTGCGGGTTGGATACTCTGTTTTGCCTAACCCAGACCATGCAGGGGTCGGAGAGATTGCCGTCCTACCTTAACCACGCAGGGGTCTGAGGCTTATCTGGCTTGGAGGTGTGGGATCTCTGAAGGATTCCCAAACATGGCAAGTTCCAGGGATTAGAGGATTCGTATTGGAGACCGACGGCTAGCAAAGGGAGTTTAAACAAGGAAGGAGAGTTTAAGGATATCCCATCAGATTGCATCGTGTTGCGCAAGAAAGATATGGAATCCTAGTAAGTTGCGACCAGTAGAATCTTGGCTTGTAACGACCAAGACCCGCCACCCTATAAANTCTGTTATTACCCCACCCTGGATGAAAAGGAGGATACTGCGCAGGGTAATAAGGCATATTCATCCCATTGTGATCCCATGCTTGATATTGATGATTGTAGTACGGAGGCATCCATGGCATGTTTTGATACTGGTCCTGCTGATGATAAGAACCTGTATTGTCACCCTTCCACCTGTTATTCGCCCTTGGAAGCGAAATTAGCTTCTCTTGGCGCGGAGGTGACCTCTTTCTCTTTTTTGCCTTCCAATCCTCATCAACTGGCCTTTGATTTGCATACTTGGAAAACAACTGGTCATAGGTCACTTTTGGCTTTGCAACTTTCCCCTGATCCTTGGCCACGCTGACTTTCTAGGTTCCAATCTCCGGACGCTTAGGCTTCAACATTTTCGGGCGCCCCTGAGTAGAACCGGTATTACCGGTTTCAGAAACCGGTGGGACCGGTTTGTCCTGTACAGGCTCAAACGGTCTCTTTGATGATCCTTGCCCCCCGAGATCCGTGACTTTTGCAGTGATCTTGAATGTCTCTCTGCCATTGGGGGTTTTCTCACACACCACTTCCCTGACAATTGATTTTCCCTTCAAATTTTTAGGCTTTGGCTTCTCATCACCCACAACAACATTTTTTCCTTTAGTTGATTCGACTTGATGCGGCCGAATCAGAACCTTAGGCGGTTGCATCTCAAGGGTGTTGACAGGGAAAGGCTCTTTATCCACCTGCATCTCATGTAGTGTCAAACGTCCTTCATTCAAGGCCGATTGCACCTGTCGACGGAAAACATTGCAATCATTAGTAGCATGCGTAAAAAGAATTATGCAACTTGCAATATGCCCGCCTTTTGAGTTCTTCAAGTGGAGGAATAGTATGAGACATTTTAATGTTTCCATTCTTCAATAATTCATCAAAAATACGATCACATTTAGAAACATCAAAAGTAAATCGCACTTCTTCTTTCCGATTGTTTTGAATTGGCTTAAGAGATGGACAAGTGTACGATTTATTCTTAGAAGGCCATATATGTTCAGCAACATACACATCTTCCTCATCGTCCGAACTACTAGAATCATAAGTAACAACATGAACATTGGAACGATGAGTCTTATATGTATCTTTACTATTTTTAATTCGGTTTTCAGCAACTAAAGCTCTTATTTGCACTTGATTAACCGAATAATGTTCAAAGCCTTCTATTTTTTCTTTAAGAGAGGATCTTAAACCATTAAAAGAAACATCAGCAAGATCTCTTTCAGAAAGTGACAAATTAAAACATCGGTTTCTAGTTTCTTTGAATCGTTTGAAATAATCAACAACAGATTCATCTCTTTGTTGTTTAACCGATGTTAAATCTGTTAATTTCAACTGAACACTCCCACTATAAAAATGATCATGAAACTTTTGCTCTAATTGATTCCATGAATTAATCGAGCCGGGAGTTAAAGAAGAAAACCAAGAGAAAGCCGTTCCAGTCAAAGATAAAGAAAATAAACGAACTTTCAAAGCATCATTAGAACTAGCTTCTCCTAGTTGAGCAATATATTGGCTAACATGTTCCCAAGTGGTTTTACTATCATCACCATTGAATTTTACAAAATCAGGAACACGCCAATTATTGGGGTAAGCTACAGCATCAAAATTAGCAGAATATGGTTTTTGATATAATCTAGAATTACCTTTATCAATGCCAAGTTTATCTTGCATCATAGTAGCTAACTCGTCCTTCATCTTATAAAATTCAGCATATAAATTTGAACGAGTTAGATCAGATTGCGCTGTGGCTGTATTTTGAACTGGAACAACATGAGGCATGCTAGTAGAACTTTGCCGCAAATATTGATCATATACATCATTAGGAATCCCGCTAGAATTAATGTTTTGATTAGGTATAGGGGGTGATGTATAAGCACGTGTTCTAATGTAAGCAGACCCATTAACAGCCTCTGGATTTCGGTTAGGGACCACCGAAACAGGAGCTGTGACGTGTGGAACAAGCTGCTGTCCAGCCTGGGCAGCAGAACCGGTTCCACCGGTTTCTGTAACCGGTGAAACCGGTTTCGCCGAGGCTGGCGAAACATGCGCTGGCGGCGGTACCTGTCCTGGATAAAAATTTGCCGGCATACCATACATAGAGTTTTCAGGTACTTTTCCTGGTGTAGCCGACACGCTAGCATGCATATCCTCATATTGCATAGGTGGTAAATTTTGTGTATAAACAGAAGATTCTACCAATTTACCAATCTTATCTAATCTACCCGCAAGTGAGCATACTAATTCTTTAGTATGTGAAAACGCAGCACTAAGCTCTTCACTAGATTTAGGAACAGAAGTTTCGGGTGGGTGTATCGTTACCGGAGAGATTTCTTCCACCTTCTGATCCTTCATCATGAACGCCGGCATCATGAAGTCTTGAGTTCTTGTCACCTTGCCGTGGCGATCCTTCTTGAGCCCCATCAAGAATTGAGTCTTGAAGAATTCCTGGGCCGCTTCAAACTTCAGGCGTTCCTCCTCGCTGATCTCCTCAATGGAGGGAACAACGATGTTGTCCTTGTCAAGATCTGTGATAGATCCCATCTGGCTAGGGCTTGAATAATCGGTTATTAAAACCAAGATTTCCAGATTCCCCAGTGGAGTCGCCAAAAATGTGTTGACGCTTTTTTTGGTCAACACACCGAGATTGCACTAGAACGTGCGAGATCCGCAACGGATCGATCAACTGCAGCAGGCCCAGGCGAAACCGGTTAAACCGGTTTGAGGATCCGGTGAAACCGGTTCCTCGGGATCTGCTGCGTAGACCTAAGATCGCCGGCCCGGGAGGGACCCCGTCAGGGCAGGCGCGCCTAGGGTTTCTCTGAGATCGGCAGGCCACTCAGAGCGCCGTAAAACGCCGTAGAGACGAAGAACGAACAGAATTAGGGTTGGAAAATCTAGGGTTTGAAGAATGACAAAAAAGTAAAGGTATATTGATTTGATCGATTGGATAACCCTCAATCGGCTGTGACCCTTCATATTATAGGGTGGGGAGGTCGTACCCCGCAAGGAAAGTCCTATTACAACCCGGATCTACAAAAGAGTCCAATCCTACTAGGACTCGGGGAAAACCGGTTCCACCGGTTCCCAAAACCGGTTCCACCGGTCTGGCTGTCAGACGGGTAACAGTGGACCAAACCGGTTCCACCGGTTTGAAAATCCGGTTCCACCGGTTCTTCCTGCCTTGCTGTCCTTGTGCCAATTTTGATCGCCAACAAGGTGTTTTTGGCAAGGTGCTCGAAGTCGGAGAAGAAGCTCCTGAGCTGCAGTGTTTTGTTGGCCATGGTCCAGATCAGGTTCATCTGGTCGCCGCCGATGCGGTCCGTCGCCTCCAGGATCACCAAATCCGCAATCCCAGCGTCCGACAGCCGCTTCCCAGCCGAGATCCCTGCGAATGAAAGAACACAAACGCACAAGCATATGGACGTCCCATGCTCATGCTAACTAGAACAATGTGTATGCCTCTCTGTAGTTTAAGAAGGCCTTATTACCGGACATGCCGGCACCGACACTACTACAGAAAACGTTTGTAGGGGCGGTTTAGCGAGCGTTTTCAGGGGCTGCGCCGAAATCCGCCCCTACTGTTGGCTGCTAAAAATGGCCATTTGCAGGGGCGGGTTAGTAGACGTCCCTAGCAAACGAGTTTCCAGGGGCGGGTAATGGCATGGCCCGCCCCTGAAAATGGTGTTTCCAGGGGAGGCCATGCCATCACCCGCCCCTGAAGATGGCGTTTCCAGGCACACGGAAAAGTTATTATCTGCCGACCAGAAAAAACCGAAAATAATAGCAAAAACATTATTCCAATGTGACCGAAAATAATAAGCAAGTCGCGGCATTTTCACGGAAAATTCACGCGCTACGCGTCCGGTGGCATTCGAACCCACGACCTCTCTCTCGCGTGTAACCTCCTCTACCGTTGCATCACACTCTCACCTGTGACTAGATGCTGTTTTGATTCCTACCATATTATACTAAATTGAGTGTAAATTGCTTATTTGAGGTCCTAAACAATTTCAAATTAAGAAGTTGTGAACTACAAAGTTTCATAACTTTTTGAAATCTACAAGTTTTATTTTGGTAGTTTCTCCATGCGAGGTCATTTACGAAATTTGAATTTCAAATTTAAGAAAATTCAAACTTAGTTTTGGTTGACAAGATGACTTCAAATAAAAAAGTTGTCAACTACAAATTTTCATAACTTATTATTATCTACAACTCTTATTTTAACTGTTTCCCCATTCGAGGTCATTTGAAAAAACTCAATTTTCAGTCGCCCTAGAAAGGGCAGCATTTGCAGGGGCGGGTGGCCCCATGACCCGCCCCTGTAAATGCTACAGGGTCGGGTCATAGGGCCATATGCCCCTGCAAATGCTGCCCTTTCCAGGGGTGGCTCATGGCATGACCCGCCTCTGGAAATCGTTCTATAGAGGTGTCGGGGTTCTCTACCGCCGGCAAGTAAGATTTCTACGATCGCGTGTCAGGGACCGGATGGTGACTCAAGAGACAGGGGGTTATACTGGTTCGGGCCTCCGGAGAGTAACACCCTACGTCCAGTGAGTGCCGATGTTCTCAAGCCCAAGTCTATAGTAGGGGGTACAAACTAGTCGGGAGAGGGAGAGGGTCCCAAGTCCCTGTGTGTCTGCGTGAGTGTTCTGTGAATTGATCAGTTGTTCGTTGTCCCATGCCCCTCACTGGGGCCTCCTTGTCCCCTTTTATAGTCTCAAGGGGAGAAGGGAGTGGGGAGGTAAAAAGGAGAAAATTACAATGGGCGTTACTACCCCGAGGCCTTTAGCTCGCGCTGCATGCCGAGCCATACATGGAGCAGGTGTTGACGGAGTGGGCGCCCCGCCTGACCCGGGATCGTACATCCCGGGTGGTTGATGTAGATGACTTCGCGGGTAAGCCTCCGGGTAGTTTCTAGGTCGTGGTTGACTTGTTCTGTGTCTTCGGGAACTCCAAGTGTCCTCCTCGGGCCCTAGGTGTCGTTCTTGGGTCCTAGGTGTCCTGCATGCGTACTTCCCCAGAACTGTAGGGTTCCTGTTCGGACGAGACGGGCGCTCCTGTGGCTGCCGTGGCGAAGGACGGATGCCCGTCCTACTCTGACATGGCAGGTACCAAGCGGGTACGGCCAGGGATGGGCAAAGCCGGGCAGAGCCGAGAGGACTAGTCGGGCGAACCGGAAGGCTCCTCGGCGACGGAGACTCCCCGGGCGAACCGAAAGAGACTCCTCGGCGACGGAGACTCCCCGGGCGAACCGAGAGGCTCCTCGGCGACGGAGACTCCCCTGGCGAACCGAGAGCTGTTCGGATATGGATGATCCTCTTGACTGGGGTCTTCAACTTTTGTTTTTAAAGGGTGGATCATTGTTATGACGTGGATTAAGGGTTTGATTGGGTACCCCCGATCTAGACCCTCGTCAGTAGCCCCCGAGCCTGGGGGGAGATGGAGACTCACGCCCAGGTTCAGAGGCAGCGTAAGGATGGTGAGTCATGATTCTTCCGGTGGGGGCGCGAGCGCACCCGCCGGGTGTAGCCCCCGAGCCTTGAGAAGAGCAGGTGCTCTTGTTAAGGTTTTGAGCCCGAGTAGTTTGCCTTGGAGGTTGTCGGGGTCGGGAAGCTTGTCGGGGACGCTTCGTTGGTGGGCCGGGCCGCTACCCGACCGTTGGTGGGCCGAGCGGAGGAGCGTCGGCCCGTTCTTCCGCCGCGTGGAGGGAGGGCACGCCTTTTGAGGAGGTCAGATGAAGCGACGGGCGCACGTCGCAGCCGCGCCGGTGGTGGGCCCGCGCATTTAATGCCGCCGCTCCGCTCCGCCCCTATTTATAGCCCTGCGCCGCGGCCGCCTAGGGTTTTACCTCATCCCGAGCCTTTCGCCTTCCGTCGCGCGCTTCGTCTTCCTCACTGCTGCGCTCGTCCTCTCGCATCCTCCGCCGCCGCCCGCTTTCCCGTGGAGTGGGAGACCGAGCTCTTTGTTCCGCCTGCACTTCCCTCCTCCGACGACTTCGCGATGTCGACCTGGGAGCGCTCGAGGGTGACGCTCCGGCAGCTGGAGGGCCTCGTGGCAGAAGGGCTGCTTCCGCCATTGACGGAGGCTGAGGAGTGGAAGAGACCGGGCGTGGAGGACTTTCCCCGGCCGCCGCGCGGGTACGTGGTTTCCTTCACCGCCTTCCACGAGCGCGGGTTCTCCGTCCCCGCGGGGAGGTTCATCCGGGCCGTGGTCAACGAGTACGGGCTGGAGCTCCAGCACATCAACCCCAACGGGGTTCAACAGATGGCAGCGTTCGTGGCGCTGTGCGTGAGGTACCTGGGGATTGAGGCCCACTGGGACCTCTTCAGGTACTTCTTTAAGTTTGCGCTGCACGCCACCGAGGGCGGCGCCCCCGCGACGATCGGGTGCGCCGTGCTGAAGATGAAGCAGGGGAGGTCTGGCAACTACATCCCGGGGTCCCTGATTTGCTCGAACAAGGGCTGGCACCCTGGGTGGTTCTACCTCAAGAACGACCTCAAGAATCCCCTCCCGGAGTACACCGGAAGGATATTCGAGAAGGCGCCCGACGCGTGCGCGTACGGGCCCGAGAAGAGGCTCCAGGAGAAGCTCCTCAAGAACGCCTGGAAAGCCCTCGGCCGTTTGCAGGAGGAGAACGTGTCCCTGACGGATGTCATCGGTGGGTACCTCTCGAGAGGTATCGTGCCGCTAAGGCGTCGCGCACTCCCGATGTGGCGCATGACCCCGGACAAGGCCCCCTTCGTGGGGACAGTAACGGTGGATCCCCTGCCCTCGGAGGCCGAGGTGCGGCGCCGAGTGACGGCAGCGGTGGGGAGGGCAGGCCTCGAGTACCCGTCGCCGGATCTCCTGCCAATGCTCCCGCACGCCGACACTACAGCCATCGTAAGTGCTCTTCCGCCTGTCTTGGATTCAATCCCGAGTGCTTTTTCATCCTCTAACACCGAGTTCTTTTAGGTGAAGAGCGAGGATGTCGGCTGCTCCCGGCCGCCACTTCCCGAGGACAGGGCGAAGAATCGGGCCGAGGCCGAGCGGGCCAAGGCGAAGAAGGACCGCTGGGAGAAGTGGAAGAAGCAAGAGCTGGCCAAGCGTGAGAGAAATGCCGAGCGGGCCAAGCGGAGGGGGAAGGGGGACCGAGTCTCCGAGGATGAGGACCCCGAGTCGGAGCCCGCGGAGTGGGACTCGAGGAGCAAGGACGACTCGGAGGATCAAGACGAGGACGCTCCCCCCCACGAAGCTCAGGGCAGTGGCCGTGGTGGCGGCTTCGTCCTCGGCACAGCGGCCGAGGTCCAGCGGGAGAGGGAGGTCGCCTCCGCCGGATGCGGGGAGGGGCGAGAGTTCCCGGTCGGGCCGGCATCAACGGTCCTCCGGGGACAGCCAGCACGAGAGGCGCGAGCGCACGCCTCCGGTCACCCGCCGTGTGTTCGAAGAGAGGGCGGATCCTCGTCGGGACGCGACCTCCTCGCATCGGGAGAGGAGCCAGGACCCGTCAGAGCGCGCCCACAGGGGTGGCTCATCGTCGGGGGCGTCGCGCTCTCCCCCGAGGTCCGCGACGCGAGACGACAGGCGGCCGCCGCCAGCCCCTCAGACAGCGCGGGCGCAGAGCGGAGGGCGGGACGCGCCCCGGACGCCCGCACCTGCCGCCGGGGCAAATCCTGTCGGGGGCGGCGCCTTGCCCGCGTTGCCCACGGCGGAGGCGCAGGTCCCTTCCGCCCCGGGGAGGGCCGCGACGGGGCGGCCGGATCCGTCCCCGGTCGAAGGAGGAGGCCCGACTGGCCAGGCGGCGCCCCACTCGTGGGCAGGAGCGCCGAAACCACGCAGGCGGCCCCCGCCCCGACGGCGCTCGCGGGGTCCAAGAGGCCCTCGTCCCCGAGGGGCCCGGCGCCGACAAGTTCCAAGCGGACCCGGACCGTCTCGTCGAGGTGAGTAATGCTCTGTCTTTCTCAAGTGGTTTCTGTCTCCACAGTTGCCATTTTTCTCAGCCGGGCTCCTCGACTTGTGATGCATCAGTCGGGCCGACAATCCGCTCGAGGTGGCGTCGAAGAAGATGCTGCGCTTGGCAGTGCAGACGCTGAGGTCCGCGGCGGAGCAGGCCGAGAAGGCGATGCCGGAGCCCACGGCGGAGCAGGCCGAGGAGGCGACACGGAGGGTGACGCCCTCCGTTGAAGAGAAGGTGCCGGAGGGTGACGGCGACAGCCCGGGAGGTGCACTCCCGACGGGCCTGGTCGTCACGCAGACCGTCCCCACGGAGGCGGCTGTCGCGGCGCTCCAGGCCGAGCTGGAGCAGCAACTGGTGGGGGCGGCCCTTCCTACCCCTCAGGAGGCGGTGAGCCACCCTGGGGCAGGGGAGGTCGCCCTAACCGGTGACGCGGCCCTAGCCGGGGCCGAGGAGGTTGCTGCCGGGGGAGATGGCCGCGGGGTCGCTACCCCTCCGGGAACCGCGGCCGACCCGGAGGAAGCGGAGGCGGGGACGACCGGCGCCCTTCAAGACGTCACCATCCCTGCGGCGGCAGCTGCTGCAACCCCCGAGTCCTCCTCCGGGGTGGTTCCTCCAGAGGTCGTCGTGCTCGAGGACTCGCCGGAGGATGGCTCGCGGAGGATCGACGGCGATCCCAGTGGGGGGCCGGTTGTGGAATCCCCGAGGCCTTCGAGCCCCCCGAGTGGGGACCTGTACTCTCTTAGGGAGACCCCGGGGATGATGACGATGGATCGTCGCTTCCAGACCATCGTACCCATCGAGAACAACCCGAACCTGCCGTGCGAGGGTCGGTTGATGTGGTACGATCGTCAGAACCCGGGGAGTCCCGTCTTCGAGCTTGACGACAAGTCGGAGAGGGAGCAGTGTCATCTTCTCGCGGAGGGCCTCCACAACATGAAGGAGATCTTCAACGAGATGATCATCAAGCCTTCCCGGGTAAGTTCTCGGGTTCCCTTCTTCTGGTCTTGGCGCCGTTTTGGGGTGTGTCTTACCGCTCCCCTTTCTGCTTTCATTCAGAAAATCATGGAGCGCAGCTCCGAGAAGTCCCTGTTCCTCCGCTGGGAGGCCGGGCTGTGGCACGCCGTTCAGCAATTGAAGGCGGAGAAGGAGCAGCTTGAGGCCCAGCTGATCGAGGCCCGGGAGGCCAGGGCGGAGGTGCTTGCCGGTGCCGAGAAGAAGAAAGCCGCCCTCGAGGCAAGGGTGGAGGAGGCCGAGAAGGTGGTGGCTGCGGCGCTGGCGGCTGCCGACGCCTCCAGTCGGGAAAAGGAGGTCGCCGTGCAGGAGGCCGTGGGGCTAAAGGTGAAGGTGGCGGACCTCCAGACAGACGTCCAGCACCGCGACCTCGACCTCAAGACGGCCAACAACCAGTTGGTCGAGCTGGCCGGGAAGCTAAAGGCCGCAGAGGAAGAGGGGGCCCGTCTTGGAGAAGTCGCCCAGAAGCGGGAGGAGGAGATCCTTGGTAAGCTGTTCTTCCCTGTTTCTTGTCGGATTGTTCTTTTCTCCGCTTCCCGAGTGGTCGCAGGTTGCTTAACCTTGTTCGCTGGCACAGCTCTGCGCAACCAGAAGGCCAATCTGGAGGGCCAGCTGACATCGGAGAAGCGCGAGGTCACTAAAGCCTTTGCCGCAAATCAAGAGCTGGTGCAGCTTGGCCACGACCTGAAGGCGGAGTTGGCCAGTAAGTATCGTGTTTCTGCTCGTCCCTCCTTTTGCTCCCCTTCCTGTGAGATAACTCTGACGAAGAACTGTCTGCAGGAGCTATCGAGGACCTTCAGAGGTCTAGGGAGGGGGCCGAGCAGAGTCAAAGGGCCCTCGAGAAGAAGTCCGAGGTCCATCAGGCTCTGGTCCAGGCCGTCGAGCACCTGTTCGAGGAGCTCAACGTCGGCGGCGGCCCGTCCCTGGTGGACCGCATTGCCCTTGTTGCAGGGAGGACTCGGGCGCAGGCCTCGGATCTTGCTCGGAGCGTGGCACGGAAGATCATTGCCATGTTCTTGTCACATTACCCGACCATGGATCGGAAATCCCTGCAAGGTGGGTGGGCCCCCGGCTACGAGGAGGACGAATACGATGAGATTGAAGCCGAATCTTCCTCGTTTGCCGACAAGGTGCTCACCATCGCCCTGAAGGATCTCGGGCTGGAAGAGGATAGAAGTAGAGGACTTAGTCATTTTGTTATGTAATGAACTTAACTCCCCTTTGAAGGGTAATCGTTGTTGCTTGAAAAACTCGTGTTTTTATCTGTTGCCTGCCATTTCCATTTTCTTCCGAATGCTTTTGGGGTCATGGGTCGAGATGGTCAGGCGCGGGAGCCTGCTCGTCGGACTCTGTTCCGTAGCCGCCGGGGCGTAGGAACTCGGGAGTTTGGGCACTCGGACTCGCAGCCCCCGAGCAGTTTCGGAAGGTTTGAGCAATGACAAACAGCAGACCAATGTGTTGAAAGCAACAACTAATCGGGGCGATTCCTTTATTGCTCTCGGGGAAAAAGACGTCAGTCCGAGGACTTGGATTTTGCTTCGCAAGTCAGCGCCGTAGCCGCAGGGGCATAAGCACTCGAAACTTGGACAAGCACGATCGCAAAGCCACTCGAGTTGACGTTTCTTTCTCGTAAGCGCAAAAGTATACCGCTTGACCGCGCGCGGGAGCGATCACTTGTCGAATTTTTGCGAAAAAAGGAGGGGCACCGGGCCCCGGGTGGAGCCCCTGAGCGGTGGGCGATCCTGCACAAGGAAGGGGTTGCCCGCCGCTTAGTTTTGGGAACTCGCAAGGTGCATTTTGGAAAACGACCGTACGTACGTATAAAGTACTCGGAACAGCGCGGCACTTTGTTTATTATCGCAAACGAAAAATACAGGTACTTTTAAGGGTAAAAGCGACGTAGCTGCTCTATGTTCCAAGCATTTGTAAGGACTTGGCCGTCGGCGTCCTTGAGCTTGAAAGTCCCCGGGCGAAGGACTTGGTCGACGATGTAGGGGCCTTCCCATGGTGGCGACAGCTTGTGGCGGCCGCGGTTGCTCTGAACTCGTCGGAGGACGAGGTCGCCGACTTGAAAGGCCCGGCTTCGAATGTTGCGGTCGTGGTACCGCCGTAGGGCCTACTGGTACTTGGCCGAGTGGAGTAGTGCGATGCTGCGCGCTTCATCCAGCTGGTCGATGGCGTCTTCCAGGGAGGCTTGGTTCCCTTCGTCGTCGTAGGCACGACCTCTTGGGCTGCCGTAGTCAAGATCCGTCGGGAGGACCGCCTCAGACCTGTGCACCATGAAGAAGGGCATGCAGCCGGTAGCTCGACTCGGAGTAGTCCGCAAGCTCCAGAGGACCGACGGGAGCTCTGCGACCCACCTTGCTCGGAACTTCTCGAGGCGTTTGAAGATTCGCGGCTTCAGTCCCTGCAGGATCATGCCATTGGCTCTCTCCACCTGTCCATTGGTTTTGGGGTGGCTGACGGCAGCCCAATCCACTCGGATGTTGCTGGCGTCGCAGAAGTTGAGGAACTTTTTTCCCGTGAACTGAGTGCCGTTGTCGGTGATGATCACGTTCGGGACTCCAAAGCGGTAGATGATGTCGGTGAAGAACTGGACGGCTTCCTGTGACCGGACTCGCCTGATGGGCCTTGCCTCGATCCACTTGGAGAACTTGTCGACGGCGACGAGGAGATGCGTGAAGCCCCCGGGTGCTTTCTTCAGTGGCCCGACTAGATCCAAACCCCATACGGCAAAGGGCCAGGTGATGGGGATGGTCTGTAGGGCTTGCGCCGGGAGGTGAGTCTGCCTTGCGTAGAACTGACAGCCTTCGCAGCTGCGTACGATGTCCTTGGCGTTGGCGACCGCGGTTGGCCAGTAGAATCCTTATCGGAAAGCTTTCCCGACAAGAGTCTTCGGTGCAGCGTGGTGCCCGCAGGCTCCTGCGTGGATGTCCCGTAGCAACTCCTTGCCTTGGTCGATCAGGATGCAGCGCATTAAGACGCCGAAGCTTCCTCGTCGGTAAAGCTCTCCCTCGATGAGCGTGAAAGTCTTGGCCCAGCGAGCGATCCGCCGAGCCTCGGTCTTGTCGGGAGGAGGCTTGCCCTGTACGATCCACTCGAGGAGCGGAATCCTCCAGTCGGGATCTTCGAGGTTGGGCTCTGGAACTGCGTCGATCTCCATCACTTCCGCTTCCTCTTGTGTCGGAGGCTCCGGTGGCTCTGGTGGCTCGTCATCTAGCTGGATTGACGGCGCATGCTGGTCTTTGGTGAACACACCATGGGGGGACGGGCTTCCGATTGGAGGCTGCCTTGGCAAGGGTGTCGGCTGCTTCATTGTACCGTCGTTGGATGTGCTTGAGCTCGAGGCCGAGGAACTTGTCTTCCAGCTCGCGGGCCGCCCGGCAGTAGGCGGCCATCTTGGGGCTGACGCAGCTTGACTCCTTCATCACTTGATCGACGACTAGCTCTGAGTCACCTCGAATCTCGAGACGCCGTATGCCAAGCTCGAGGGCGATACGGAGTCCGTTGATGAGGGCCTCATACTCGGCGGCATTGTTGGAGGCCGGGAAGTGCAGTCGAACCATGTATTCCATGCGCACGCCCAGAGGCGAGACAAAGACAAGGCCGACGCCGGCTCCCTCTTTCATGAGCGATCCGTCGAAGTACATGACCCACGTTTCGTGCTCGATGGAGGTCGGGGGAGTCTGGGCCTCGGTCCACTCGGTGATGAAGTCGACCAGCGCTTGCGACTTGATGGCGTCCCGAGGGGCGTAGGTGATGTTCTTCCCCATCAGCTCGAGGGCCCACTTGGCTATCCTCCCCTCGGCCTCGGGGCTCTGGATCACCTCGCCAACTGGATATTTTGACACCACCATGATGGGGTGGGCGTCAAAGTAATGACGGAGCTTCCGTTTGGTGATGAGGATAGCGTAGACCAGTTTTTGGATCTGGGGGTACCGTACCTTGGTGTCGGACAGGACCTCGCTGATGAAGTAGACGGGGCGTTGCACCTTTTGAACCTTCTCGGGCTCGTTGCGCTCGACGACGAGGGCGGTGCTTACCACATGGGTGGTCGCCGCGATGTAGAGCAGCATGGGCTCTCCTTCCGCCGGGGCGGTCAGGATCGGCGGATTTTTGAGCGATGCCTTAAGCGAGTCGAGGGCCTGCTGCGCCTCGGCGTTCCAGGCGAAGCGGTCCGACTTCTTGAGCAGGCGGTACAAGGGCAGGCTTCGTTCCCCGAGTCGGGCGATGAATCGGCTGAGCGCGGCCAAGCATCCCGTGACGCGTTGGACTCCCTTCACGTTTTGGATTGGCCCCATGTCGGTGATGGCGGAGATCTTCTCGGAGTTGGCCTCGATGCCCCGTTCCGATACAATAAAGCCGAGGAGCATGCCTCTCGGGACCCCGAAAACATTTCTCGGGGTTGAGCTTTACTTTGTTCAGCCGGAGCTTTTCAAAGACCGCCGCGAGGTCGGGGACCAAGTCGCCGGTGCGCTTGGATTTCACTACTATGTCGTCAACGTACGCCTCGACCAGTCGGCCGATAAGGTCGCCAAAGACGCGACGCATGCATCTTTGGAACGTGGCGCCTGTGTTTTTCAGCCCGAATGGCATTGACAAATAGCAGAAAGTGCCGTAAGGCATGATGAACGAGGTTGCGAGCTGGTCGGCCAAGCTCATTGCGATCTGATGGTACCCGGAGTACGCATCGAGAAAGCAGAGGGTTTCGCACCCTGCGGTGGAGTCGACCACCTGATCTATGCGAGGAAGAGGAAAGAATCTTTTGGACATGCCTTGTTAAGGCCGGTATAGTCAACGCACATCCTCCATTTCCCATTCTTCTTTTTTACAAGGACAGGGTTTGCTAACCACTCGGGGTGGTACACTTCCCTAATGAAGCCGGCGCTAAGGAGCTTTTTGAGCTCTTCGCCGATGGCTTTGCACTTGTCCTCGTCGTATCGTCGAAGCCTCTGTTTGACCGGTCGAGCGCCAGGCTTAATATCAAGTTTGTGCTCGGCGACTTCCCTTGGAATCCCCGGCATGTCCGAGGGCTTCCATGCAAACACATCGAGGTTTGCGCGGAGAAAGTCGACGAGCGCGCTTTCCTATTTAGGATCGAGCGCTGTCCCGACACGGAGGGTGCGACCATCGTTGGCCACGGCAACCTCCTTGACGTCCTTGGCTGGCTCGAAGGAGCACGCAGCACGCTTGGAGGTCTCGGGGATATCCAGGTCCCTGGGCGAAGGCTCAGCGGTGAGCTTCTCGGACCGGACGAGTGCCTCCGCGAATTGGAAGCACTCGGTTTCACAGGCGTACGCATGCTCAAACGAAGTCCCCACCGTGATGACACCTTTGGGTCCGGGGATCTTCAGTTTAAGGTACGTATAGTTTGGGACAGCCATGAACTTTGCGTATGCCGGCCTCCCGAGGATGGCGTGATACGTCCCAGGGAAACCCACCACTTCGAAAGTGAGGGTCTCCCTGCGGAAGTTCCGTGGAGTCCCAAACGTGACGGGCAGGTCGATCTGCCCGAGAGGCATTGCGTCTGCCCCGGGGACAACCCCGTGGAATGGCGCCGCGGATAGCCGAAGCCGGGACCGCGGGATCCCCATCTCGTCGAGAGTTTCGGCGTAGAGGATGTTGAGGCTGCTCCCGCCGTCCATCAGCACCTTGTGGACGTGTTTCGTCCCGAAGAGAGGAGCAACAACGAGCGGGTACCTTCCTGGTTGTGGGACATGGTCGGGATGATCGGAGCGATCAAAAGTGATCGGGGCCTCGGACCACCTTAGGTAGGAGGGCACCACGGGCTCCGTGTGACAAACCTCTCGCCGTCGATCCCCCAACGATCATCAGGACTGCGCCGTCCTCCCTGGGGTAGCCGTCGTCGTCGTTCGGGCCTCCGGCCCCATCTTTGGCGTTCTCATGGGGTTTCTTCTTCAGAGTGCCGGCGAGGAAGCTCTTCATGAGCTTGCAGTCCTTCAGGGCGTGCTTGACAGGGCCCTCGTGGTTGGTGCAAGGTGCCTCGAGGAGTTTCTCGAAGTGATCCCTCGGTGCGTTGCCCTTAGGCTTGGTAGGCTTTCGCTCAGCCGCCGCCACCATGTTGCCGTCACGCCGCCGCTTGTCCTTCTTCTTTTTCTTGTCGGGCTGAGCAGAGGGGCCTTCGTCGGCCGCCCCCGACTGCTTGCCCTTGCCTTGAGGTCGATCAAGGGTCGCGGCGACAGCATCTTCCCCATCGGCGTAGTCGGTGGCGATGTCGAGGAGCTCCCGGATGGTTCGCGGCTTCCTACGCCCTAACTCGTGGATGAGTGTCGCGCAGGTGGTTCCGAACCGGAACGCCGAGACGACGTCGGTGTCGGCGGTGTTCGGCAGCTCGGTGCAGCGCTTGGAGAAGCGCTTGATGTAGTCACGCAGACTTTCATCCCCCCTCTGGAGGCAGTTGCGTAGATCCCAGGGGTTCCCGGGACGGGTGTAGGTCCCCTGGAAGTTGCCGATGAAGGCATCGCGCAACTGCGCCCAGCTGTCGATCCTGCCTACAGGGAGGTGCTCCAGCCACGTTCGCGCCGAGTCGGCGAGGTAAAGGGGGAGACTTTTGATGATGAAGTGGTCGTCTTGTGCTCCGCCCGCGTGGCACGCGAGCCGGTAGTCCTCCAGCCAGACGCTGGGGTTTGTGTCCCCATCGTACTTGGGCACCGTCGTGGGAGCCCGGAAGCGCGGAGGGACCTGAGCGCCGAGGACGCGAGGTCCAAAGGCGCGCGGCCCCCTAGGGTCGGGTGACGCACTCCTGCTCCGGTCCTCGCCGCTGTCGTAACGACCCCCACGCCGCCTGTTGTAAGCTCGGGCTGGGCGGTGCTCTTGGCGCTCGTCCCGTCGCCTGGCGCCTCCGTCCGCTACGGCCCCGTGATGATGTACGGAGTGCTCTCGGTCGGGTTCCCTGGGAGCCCGCTGGCGTGAGGCGGAGCTTTCCGCTTGTTGAACCGCTGCGGTTTCCAGGAGTGCGCGGAGCTGCTGATGGAGCCTCCGGTCTTCGGGGGTTGCCGGTTCAGGATGGCAGCGTAGTAGAACGGCGGCGGCCGCTAGGTTCTGGGACGCTCGTCCGAAGATCGGCGCGTCGTTGGCGTTGTTGCCGTCATTGATGATCCGCTGCTGCACGTCCCGTGCATGCGCGCGAGCGGCTCCTCCGTCCGCGTTTCTCCCGAGCTCGTGGTGGAGCTGCTGTCGTTCAGCCTCAAGTTGACGCTACGCTTTGTCGAGCTCTTGCAGTCTGACCCGCCGGACATCGCCCGCGGGGCCGTTCGGGGGCGGTGCTTGGCGGGAGCCGTCCCTCGTCGAGCTGCTAGCAGACTGCACATCCCCGTCGGGGGTGTGGCACAGGAAGCACTCCCGGGAAGGGTCGCGGGCCGCCGGTGGAGCTCGCCTCGCCTGCGGGTCGCTGAGTTCCGCTGGCGTGGGGGTGTTCACCGGATCATGTGGCAGGCCCGGCCGTCCTCCCGGGTACATGGCGTTGTAGCAATCGAGGAACTCGCCCCAGGGGAGCTGCCCTTCCCCTCCAGCCTGGAGGGCGAGGTTGGTGAGCATATAGGAGACGTTGCGGAAGCGCTCCTGGGACGGGTTCCGTCCCAGGGCGGCCGCCAGGTTCCCACCGAGCAGGTCGAGGACGTAGGCGGTGGCTCCCGTGGTGGCTCGAGAGGGTTCGGGCCCCTTGTCGTGGATCGTCTTGCCGCCGTCATCGCAGGCGAGCTTGGGGCGCACGAAGGTAGCCCCGATGATGGGCTCCACCGACTTGCTGAAGACGAAGTCGAGGGAGCCGAACCGTAGGTGAGCGCCCGGCGCCAGCGAGGCGCCGCCGTGGGCCATCCGGGCCCTGGTGAAATGTCGTGACACGCGAAAAGGCCCCTACCTGGCGCGTCAACTGTCGGGGTTCTCTGCCGCCGGCAAGTAAGATTTCTACGATCGCGTGTCAGGGACCGGATGGTGACTCAAGAGACAGGGGGTTATACTGGTTCGGGCCTCCGGAGAGTAACACCCTACGTCCAGTGAGTGCCGATGTTCTCAAGCCCAAGTCTGTAGTAGGGGGTACAAACTAGTCGGGAGAGGGAGAGGGTCCCAAGTCCCTGTGTGTCTGCGTGAGTGTTCTGTGAATTGATCAGTTGTTCGTTGTCCCATGCCCCTCACTGGGGCCTCCTTGTCCCCTTTTATAGTCTCAAGGGGAGAAGGGAGTGGGGAGGTAAAAAGGAGAAAATTACAATGGGCGTTACTACCCCGAGGCCTTTAGCTCGCGCCGCATGCCGAGCCGTACATGGAGCAGGTGTTGACGGAGTGGGCGCCCCGCCTGACCCGGGATCGTACATCCCGGGTGGTTGATGTAGATGACTTCGCGGGTAAGCCTCCGGGCAGTTTCTGGGTCGTGATTGACTTGTTCTGTGTCTTCGGGAACTCCAAGTGTCCTCCTCGGGCCCCAGGTGTCGTCCTTGGGTCCTAGGTGTCCTGCATGCGTACTTCCCCAGAACTGTAGGGTTTCTGTTCGGACGAGACGGGCGCTCCTGTGGCTGCCGTGGCGAAGGACGGATGCCCGTCCTACTCTGACATGGCAAGCACCAAGCGGGTACGGCCAGGGATGGGCAAAGCCGGGCAGAGCCGAGAGGTCTAATCGGGCGAACCGGAAGGCTCCTCGGCGACGGAGACTCCCCGGGCGAACCAAGAGGCTCCTCGGCGACGGAGACTCCCCGGGCGAACCGAGAGACTCCTCGACGACGGAGACTCCCCGGGTGAACCGAGAGTTGTTCGGATATGGATGATCCTCTTGACTGGGGTCTTCAACTTTTGTTTTTAAAGGGTGGATCATTGTTATGACGTGGATTAAGGGTTTGATTGGGTACCCCCGATCTAGACCCTCGTCAAGGGGCGGCCCTTAGCTACAGTAGCGCGCGCGTTTGTAGGGGCACGTCGCCTTTTAGTCCGCCCCTAAAAAAACCCTGACTCTTACAAATGTTTTCTGTAGTAGTGCAACGATGATGACCTTTGGACCGGCGGCGCCAGTGAGGTGGGCATAATGTGCAAGGGCAACAAGCACCAGAGCTATTGCTATGGAGGGCCTCATCTCTCTCTGATCCTGGAACGCGTATGGCTGCAGCGTAGATGGTGAGCTTAGGAATGAACATTACTGGTCGCACTACGGGAGATCCCTCTTTGGGCACTCGGCAAAGGGCCTTTGGCCCATGGCAAAGGCTTCGCCGTGGGCCGGCCCCGGCGACTGGCACTCGGCAAAGGAAGTAACGGCGAACAGCTCTTTGTTGAGTGCCGGTTTTGCTGAGTGCTAAAATACACTTGGCAAAGTTTATTTTTTCTGTGGACCAAAAAACCCGAAAATAATATGGATTCAAACCCGCGACCTCTCTCTCACGCGTGACCTCCTCTACCACTGCACCACACTCTTACCTGTGACTAGATGTTGTTTTGATTCCTACCATATTATACTAAATCAAGTGTAAATTGCTTGTTTGAGGTACTAAACGATTTCAAATTAAAAAGTTGTAAACTACAAAGTTTCATAACTTTTTGAAATCTACAAGTCTCATTTTGGTAGTTTCACCATCCAAGGTCGTTTACAAAATTTGAATTTCAAATTTGAGAGCATTCAAACTTAGTTTTTGTTGACAAGATGATTTCAAATGAAAAAGTTGTCAACTACAAAGTTATAACTTATTGTGATCTACAACTCTCATTTTGACTGTTTTTTCATCCGAGGTCGTTTGAAAAAACTCAAAGTTCAAATTTTGAGAACTACAAACGTACTTTTATTAGCAAAATAAATTCAAATTAAAAAAGTTCAACTACAAACTTATATAACTTCTGAAAATCTACAACTTTCATATATGTCATTTGTTCATCTGACGTAGTGAGAGTAACATTGTTCACAAATCTTATAGATCTCTCTTTTAGTTTCAGGAAACTCTATGAGAGATATAGATTTTATGAACAACATTCATATGAATTTGTCGAATGAAGAAATGACCAAACTAAAAGTTGTACATATTGAGAAGTTATACAACTTTGTAGTTCAAAATTTTTCAATTTGAATTAATTTACTACTTCAAAATGTGCTTTAAATCCCATCTTTGCTGAGTGTCAAAAAAATACACTCGGCAAACAAATCTTTGTTGTTTGCCGAGTGTATTTTTTTGACACTCGGCAAAGATTTTCTTTGCCGAGTGTATTTTTTTGACACTCAGCAAAGATTTTCTTTGCCGAGTGTATTTTAAAAAACACTCGGCAAACCCCAATTTTGCCGAGCGTTTTTTTTTTTGCCGAGTGTTTTATGAAATGCACTTGGCAAACAACTTGTTTGCCGAGTACCCGAAAAATTGCACTCGGCAAAGACCTTAGCACTTGGTAAAGATGGGATTTCCCGTAGCGTCGGCCATTGGGCCTATCTAACGACGCTCGCGTAGGCGATGCCGCGCGCATGAGTCGTTTATTTGCGAGTTTGTACATGGTTACGTGTGGCAACATCCGCACATGCAGTATTCTTACTTTTGTGTTAATTACGTGGCTTCACCGCGGGTATTAGGTAGGGTCACAGGGACGCGTGGGATGGAAGAAGTTGGTCACTATCTTTACTAGTTTTTAATATAAACCCTGCACTTTGTAAAGCCATTGCGTTTGATGATGTTATCCGTGTGCAACGCGCGGCTGGTGGCTCTCTAGCATAAGATACAATATATATGGCCTTGTTTAGTTTGCGAAAGTTACGAAAAGTTGCATTGTCGTGAGATAAAAAGCACGTTTTTCAATACGTAATTTTTGCGAAACTTTGTAGAAAATTTCGCAAACTAAACAAGACCTATATACCCTTCTCCTGTAAAAGGACATTCCTTGGAACGAATAAAAAATCTTAAATATATGTTTTGACCGGTACTAATTTGTGTAGTTCGATGACATTCATTGGTCAGGGCAGCATTCATCCACAGCTCAAGGCTGTTTACAGTCTACCAACATTTCAAGAACAAAACAAACAGAAGGAGAATTATTATTTTAGTACAATATGCAGGCAGGAACTTAAGTTCAAGCATAAAGGATCTAAAGAAATGGAAACGCGAAGGTATATGGCAGCGGGAGCTGTCCCAAATATTCGATGTCCGCTGATAACTATGGGGTGTTTAGATGCGCGCGTTTTGCATAAAGTTTATGCATTGGGCCGTGTGTACAGAGAGAAAAAATAAACTGACACGGTGTAAACTTTATGCAAAATGTGTGCATCTAAAGACGCCCTATATAGAAAGAATGAACCTGTTGTGTGAAAAAGTTTATTTTTTATGTCCTGCTGCATAGAATACAAATCCGTACGGACAAGGGCGGATCCAAAGATTCAGAGAAGGGGGCTGAATTTCCCAAAACCCTTCTTGCTCTTCTCTTCTCTCTTTCTTTTCTTCTTGGTCCTCTTTATACATGCCTAAAATTGTTGGTGTGTGTTGGCGCTTGTTAAGTCATGTTTATTTTGAGTTGCTAACATGCTTGAAATAAAATAATTTAGCAATGATCTCTAGTATTTGGTTTCAAATAATGTAGTTCCACTTGTACATGAAGATTATTTGATTGCAGGAGACATGAGCCAAAACAGGAACAAAAACGGAGCCAAGCCCAGGTCGCCCGACCCTCTCTGGTCGGCCGACCTGGCTTGGTGCCAAACAAAGCCCATGTTTGGCCATCTGGAAGAAGCATAAACCTACATCATCTAAAGCGTTGAATCAATGATGGTTGCATCCAACGGGTGAGAAAGAGGATAAGATGAGGCACATAGATTGAAGGGCCTACAAGAGAAACAATAGTTACTCCGGGAAGCCATGCCCATCTTCCCCGGTCATTAGGGTCCATAGTTCAGGCACACAGGAAAAGATCAAGACGAACTAAGCCTAGACCAGGTCGGCCGACTCGATTGTAAGGCCGTTGTGCCTCTCCCTTCTCCCACGCATCTGCACCGCCACCAGGAGAACATCTACGCTGTGCACATCTTCAGTCGGTTCATCCAACTGTTGGGCGACGTCAAGGGATCGGCCGACCCGGAGCTGGGCCCACTCGGCCTCAACCGCCTTGTACCGGCCCTGAACCGCCTTCTAGTGCTATAAATAGATGCCAACGCCTCCTGTTCAACACACACCAGAAGGAAGAGCTCCGTTTGCTACAAGTTATAGTCTTAGTCAGTGAAGTAGTTTTAGGAGTTGAGCTTCTACGGGCTTCCGAAGGAGTCTTGGTAAGCCTAGAGCTTAGTTATCTTGTATCCTTTGCTTATTTGTAAAACTTTGAGCATTAATGGATTACTATCTTGCTTATGTTACTTAGCTTATAGTCTTGTTTGTTCATCATATAAGTTGTATATCTTACACCTTAGTGTAGTGGATGCATGTTATGGTAATGGCTCAATGAATCATATGATTGCTCTTTACCTTTCCGTACAATTGGTAAAGGCATATTTCATATTACAAACACTAGAACAATCGGCGCGCTTTGCGCGCTCTATCACAAAACAACAGAGACGGACATGTCAACAATTCAAATGAAAAATAGGCTCCACGTATAGTTTGATGTCAAAGGGTGTCATTCTTAAGGTCATCAAGACCAAATTGATCTTGTTGCTGAACTGCATATGGCAACATGGTATCAATTTTTTTCTTTATTACCAATGCTATAAAGAATTTCTGATGATTTGAATTCTCTTTACCATTTGTTCCCTCTGTTTAAATTCAAAAGCATCTATCAATGGTTATTGCAGTAGCTTGAATCTAGCTGTAAGAGTACACCCCTATAGTAAGAACATGATTTCATATTTAGATCAAAGAGCTCCATTTGCTACTATGGTTTTGAGCGAGCCAAAATAGCACTTCTGCTTTTCTTTTACAAAACATAACTTAGCACGACAGTCAAAGAGTAAAGGTTGCGTGGAAAAAATTTCAGCCTGAGGTAGCTAACACCGAACTCATTCAAGCATTACAAAATAAGCAGCTTTGATTATCCACATTCCTCTACTGGTCTGCCACATTGATATGTATGAAATAAGGACCCGTGAGAAACATTAGTGTGTTCCCTCCTTTTCTCCTACAGTAACATAAATATGCTCTTCGTCATCCATAGAACGATTCAGCTATTGCCCATCTCTTATCTGAATGGTTCACTACATCCAAAAAAGAAGCATGAATAGAAGAAAAATAGGCTACAGAGAATCCAAATGAAACTGTGCGAAAGGATACAAGAGGCAAACCAAGCATTAGGATTATACAGACATGATGCTTTCTTTGTAGACATTACACTGAAAAAAGGCTCTGCAAAGAGCTAACAGTTGCTGGTACTTTGATGACATTTTTTCCCCTAAAACATGCAACATAACAAATTATCCATGTCAACGCATATAAATCATGTACAAAAGGAAAACATGTATGAGTCCTGTTGTCACACAATATCTAGGTCTGCAGTAGACTAAGAAAATATGGTAGGTGGTGCCACAACCAAAATGAACCAACATAGCATTAATACTTTGCGCGCATATGGCTGAAACAAAGCATTATTAGAATCTATGATAGTACAAAAACCAGAAAGAACGCAAATCTATAGCCTTGCCACTTAGAAAACGAATGATATAGACCTTGTTTGCAAGAATTTTGTTCAGAAGGTATAGGCAATGAACTCAAATTCCAAATATGTACTGAATGTAAATTGGTAGTTGTCTCAACATATAAACTGTCACCTTCAACCATCAGCCAATCCTCTCTTCTCCTACAACACTGAACCATTGTTTTTAATCACACAATACATATATAAGGAATGGAAGTTGAGTGTGGACACAAATTTAGGGCAGAGATGTAGGCACAATCATTACAGGCCACCATGCTTTCTTATACAAATATCTGGAAAGTGTCTAGAGAACATGTGAAGTAAGTTGTCTTTGTATACATTTTACCAAACACATGGTGGGCGAAGCAGGGGTACCAATATATCAATAAGATCTAATCCCTAAATTTTTCTGTTAATCCAGATGCACTACAAATGCCACAAATCTGCAACTCTGCAATCTGACAAAACAATAGCCCTAACTTGAAGCTAGTAAAATATCTATTCAAGCCTGTATGCATCTCTACAGTCAACCCCAAGGGAACTCAAGAAGAGGGATGGGAAGAACGTCTCTACAACCATCAACCACACCCATGGGAATTCAAGGAGAGACCAGGAGAACCAAGATTTACATTGGTAGGTGGATGAAGAGCATTTTTTCTGTACCAGCCACTTGGATTTTGGAGCCCTCAATCGAAGTGTAGTGTCATGCCTTGGTGGACCGTACAAGTAGCAACAACCTCCACGGAGGAGCGCAATCGTGCCAACGGCCGGACCTTAGGGACAATAAGGCAACGCAAGGTAGATGCTAATACCAAAATCAAAGACATTGAACATCATCAAACAATGGGTCTGGAAAAAAATAAAAGGAAAAAAGTAGCACCTGCAGCGGCAGCGAGGTCGAGCGCCGCCGCGCAGGGTGCGGCACTACCACACGCTGCAAGCCGCTTGCCAGCCCACGCCATCACAATGTTCTGTCAGGATGGCTCTTGTCAATTGGATATCCACAGGGCACACTCGGAGAGGCTCGCCGCGTGGAGACGCTGGCCCGCCCGCCCCCAATCTTGCGCTGCCATCCATCTCCTACAGCGTGCGCAGCGGGCGCTAGTGACCTTGACAGGAGGCGCATGACGAGGAGCGAGAAGCCGCTGCGGCGGTGGCGGCAGGAGAGAAAGGGAGACAGGTGAGAGCGACAGACAGCAGCACTGCCTCTCCTTGGTTATGAGATTTGAGAGAGTCAGAAGAGTGGAGAGATGAGCTGAAGAACTGATGAGAGGGAGGAGATAAGCAGGCGGAGCCCACGCAAGGGGATGGAGCCATGGAGGATGCCATCCATTCGCTGCTCTCTCGCGCGTGGCGCAGAGCGCTTCTGGGGCGACGTGGCGACGAACGAGGAGGCGAGAGGGGCGGCAGTTGCGGGGATGCGAGGAGGAGCCGGCAATCTTTAAGAAACCCGGATGGTGTTTGGGTTATGCAATACTATTGGAAATATTCTACCCCACGTATTTAGAGGTAGCTCTCGGATGGTGTCAGCCCTGTTGGGCCTTCGTAATCCTCGTCGTTCGGGTTTGGGCGTTTGCAGGCCTTTGTGATAAACATCATGACAGTACCCTTGGATGAGGGGATCCCAGGACTCCTTGATTTGTCCTCTAACATGTGTCTCATGCTAAGCTTGTATAGTATACACTTATAATGTATGTAACTCATTTGTAAGAAGTATATAGAATCCCTAGTTCTCTCCTAGGGTCTTCATATTAACTAGCCTTATATATTGAGCAATGAAACCTTCTATGTGTCGACTTACCCTCTTTATAAATTGTATACCCCTGTTCTAGTCTTGGTACATTAATAGTGATATAATTAATACATTGGAGAACACATAACTTTTCCATACGCTTTCCCTGAGGAAATAAAAACGATACTCTAGAATACTCTCGGGTGAAATGCTGCAATGTACTTCTGTGCGCATGCAGAACCTCTGTAACATTTAGATTTACCATAAGGCATCTCTAGTGCCATCACTCGTATAGTGGTGACGCTAAGAAATGCCAAGAGTGTGGGAGGCTTTGGGGGCGCCAAGGCATCCATAGAGCAGGTGGGCTTTGCGTTCAGGTCATCGAGTTAGGGCCAGCTGCTTTCACATCATTGCGCTTGGGGAAGACCAATTTCCATCCTCGTGCCAGTCATGCTATTTTCATAAAAGGGGATATGCTGAGTGGAACTTCTTCGTAAAAATGTAGCCTATTCTTGTATGGCAAACAATTTGTTGACTCATGTTCTTATTACTTTCTCTTTTTTTTTGATAAAGGATTGCCCATGCTTTTATAGAAAGCATACAAGGTTTGTTTACACTGATCAGTAATCACAATTTCTGGGGTTACCAGATTACAAATAGGCACAAGACAAAAGCAAACAGCTACTATCCGAAGCAACAGATAAAGACACTCCACTGCCCAGATAGGCTAACTCTAGAGACAGCCAAAAGACGGATCACATGAAGCCCTCTTCTTCACTTCGAGGTTGTTGCAGGAACGTCTTCATCCACCCACCCGCTTGCGCCTTCAGCTCGTTGAGAATCTCCCGATCAGTTGGCTTCAAAAGCACCTGCCATCTATGTATTGCAGATCCAATTTTGAAGACAATGTCGTTAGTTGATTTGGGATATTTATTTTCGATTCTCATCTTGTTCCTAGTCGTCCAAAGCGACGAGAAGACAACAGAGAACATGAAAAGCTTAAACGAGTAATTTTTACACCCCAACGGGACCCATTCCCCAAGCAACTCAGCCATAGATGAAGGGATTTTATCCAGCCTAAAGCTTCCTTAAAACAAGTCCAGACAAAACGAGCAATGATACAATTTAGAAAGATATGATCTATCGTTTCGTTTGCTCCACAAATACGACATCTTGCATCCACCTTCCATTTTATTTTTTTTAAGGTGTCCCTCGTTTGTAGTTTGTTATGTCCAACTAACCACATGAAGACCTTAATCTTCGTTGGTAACTTACTTTTCCACATCTTTTGCATTCGTTCATTGACTATCCCCCTGTTTGATAGTATCCTGTACATGGATCTCGTTTGCTATCATTTCTTCCCATTGTTGGAACTCCTCCTCAGTAAATGGCTTGGAAAATCCAAACACCCATTGCCGTTCTTCCCAACATTCCTTAACAGAAATCATCCTCTCTCTACAATTTTTGTAAACTTTTAGGAATTGAATCTTAAGTGGTACTTCAGCTAACCATGTGTCCTCCCAAAAGAGTGTATCTTCCCCATTGTTAACCATAAATGTCGCCCCCCACTTAAACTGTTGTTTAACATCATGTAGTCCTTTCCAGAGCTGAGAACAATTGTGTCCCTTTGTAGTGAACAAGCTTCCTTTTTGCAGATATTTTGTTCTCAGTAGGTCAATGCAGAGATCCCTATTTGTACTGTTATAGATTCTCCATACCCATTTCAACAACAATGCTTCATTCATAAATCTATTATTAATGATTCCCACCCCTCCAACGTCTTTTGGTAGGCAAGTGTTTTCCCACTTCATCATGGGGTAACTGAATTTTCCCTCTTCCTCACCCCAAAGAAACTTGGCCTTGACAAAGTCCATTCTCTTGTGATTCTCCTCAAATAGGTGGAACATCCCCATTAGGTATGTTGGGATACTATACAAATATGTGTTTGTGAAAATTAATCTCCCTCCTGACGACATATTTCTCCCTTTCCATGGCTGGAGTTTTTTCTTCATCTTTTGTAATACTCCGTCAAAGTCTTGTAACCTTACCCTACCATCTGTCATTGGTATTCCAAGGTACTTCATTGGAAGAGCCCCAACTTTATAGTTGAGCATATTAGCTATTCGAATCTCATCCTCGTTACTCTCCCCAAATACCACCACTTCACTTTTATGGTAATTTATTCTGAGTCCAGACATCCATTCAAAGCAGTATAACAAGAATTTCGTGTTTATGATGGAGTCATCATCCGTATTCTCTGTTCACCTAAACGGTCATTTAGTCTATTTAAACAACATTTAAACGGTAAACAGAGGTCAACCATGTCGTTTAGGTCCTAAACGGTGAATTAAACGATTGAACCATTTAAAGCCATTTAAACCTTTAAAAACCGTCTAAACAAAATTGAGTTAAATGTGATTAAATGAGCTAAGTGACCATTTAATTCATAATTTAGTCAATTGGAGGATTACAACTACCACAATCAACATCAAACTAATTAGCATCGTAAGTATATGAAGTGTCGTGGGATTTATATTTCTTCCAAAAAGATTATTTGGTAGAATACTTACTTTTTACATGTGAAAATATGTAGACTTTCTAGCATATTTGACTTTTACATACATAAATATGTATATTTTAGTGTTACTATGCAAAACCGTTTATGCCGTTTAACTCCGTTAGACACCGTTTAAACGGGCTAAACGCTAAACAAAGGGTGACCGACTGTTTACCGTTTAGCGTTTAGGATAACACTGTCCGTATTTATCATAACTACCGTGTCATCAGCATATTGTAGGTGTGATAAACTCCCAGGTATAAGATGTGGAGTCACCGCTCTTATTATACCATTCTCCCAGGCTTTGTCCAATGTCCATGCTAAGGCATCTGCGGCTATGTTGAAAAGGAGTGGGGACATTGGGTCACCCTGTCTTAGTCCCATATGGGTTTTAAAGTATGGCCATTTTCCCCATTGATATTAATGCATACCCTGCCCCCTAACTGTGCTCATGATCTATTTTTCTCAACTTATCAGAAAAACCTTTCCTTGCCAATGTTTCTTCCACAAAATCCCAATTCACACTGTCGTAGGCTTTCTCATAATCGATTTTTAGGATTACCCCCTTCAGCTTCTTTGACTTCAATTCATGGAATGTTTCATGAAGCATAACTGCATTATCCAGAATATATCTCCCCTTAATGAAAGCAAACTGACTCTTGCTTACTACTTTGTCCGCGAATGGTGTAAGTCTGTCCATCAATAGTTTAGTGAATATTTTGAAGCATACATTTAACAGACAGATGGGCCTAAACTGTCGCACATTGTTAGCATCATTTATCTTTGGGATTAAAGTTATCACCCCATAATTAAGCCTAGTCATGTCTAGATCCCCATTGAAGAAATCAGTTACCATTGCCATTATATCATCTTTGATCACCTCCCAAAATTTCTTGTAGAAGACTACTCTGATACCATCTGGTCCTGGGACCGATTCACTTTTCATACTGAAAAAAGTTGCCTTCACCTCCTCTTCTGTGGAACTCCCTGTTAAGCAATCAATGCCCGCAGGTTCAAGTCTCCCATTGGATAGCCATGCCCCCTCATCTATGCTCACCCTACTCTTGTTTCTCTTCCCAAAAAGTTGTTTGTAGAAGTTATAAATTACTTGTTTGATACCCGACTCGGTCGTAATCACTTCCCCTTCTTCCTCAAGTGAAAATATATTCTTCTTTCTCTGCCTGCCATTAGCAGCGAGGTGAAAGAATGACGTATTAGAATCCCCCTTGAGTACCCATGTCTCCCCCCTCTACGTTACCAATATAGTTCCTCCATCTCCAGAACTTTCTCCATTTCTTCTTCCAAAGTAATGTATCTATCCTTCAGTTCATTCATGGTAAGATCCCCCACTTCTGCTTTGCTATTTAAGTGAATAATCTTGTTTAAGATCTCTTCTTTCTTTCATTTACTCCCCCCCTTATTTTCTTACCCCATCCCTTCAGAAACTGTCTAAGTCGACATATATTTCCATGCCACTTATATATAGAGTAGGCTGTTTCAGGTTGTCTTTGTTTGCATTCCACCCATTTCTGGCTAACTGTGTCAATGAAATTCTCTTGAGTGAACCATGCCTTCTTAAAAAGAATTGCCTCTCTTTCTTTTGACATTGTTCCCTAGTTTGAAACAAAAGTGGACTATGATCAGACCCAATCCTTGTGAGACTTCTAACATTACAAAGAGAAAATTTGAGCTCTCATTTAGTGGTCAAAAACACGCTGTCTATGTTACTCTAAACCAAGTTTTCCTGTTTGTTTATCCATGTGTATTTATTCTCTGTTCTCTTGATCTCTCTCATATCAAATTTGACTATAAAATCATCGAAAGCATTAATCAGCCTAGTATCCCCTGCACCAGTGCTTTTGTCTTCTTTAGATCTCATGAGATTAAAGTCTCCCCCCATAGCCATAGGCAAGATTCTGGCTTCCCATCTGTCATTCAGCTCCCCCCAAAAAAATATGTGAGTACATGTTGAGCAGGACCATACACTATCATGACAACCCATCTAAAGTTTAACACCCTGTGTCTGATTGTTACTTCTATCAAATGTTCTCCCACATACCAATCCTCTACTTGCAAGATGTTTTCTTTCACCCCTATCAGTATTCCTCCAGAATGTCCTCTGGCAGGTACCCAATTCCATGTAAACGGATCTCCAACTGATAAAGCCAATAATTCTTGATCAGTAAAGTCCCTCTTGATGGTTTCTTGTATCCCCACAATCTCCACCTTCTCCTTAGCCATTAGTTCTTTAAGCTATCTCACCCTTGCTGGCTTGCCAATACCCCTTATATTCCAAAAAAGAGTGGTCATTGAATACTAATTCTTTTAAGTTCCCTACTTAGCCTTGAGCTCTGTCTGTTTGCTTTACTCCCTTTCTTTACCACCCCATGTGATCCCCCTCTTTCTTCAGTATCCACACTTACAAGTTCCAGATTCTCCCCCTCCAGAGCATGGGTCTTGTTCAGTTTTTCCTCCAACTGTGCTTTAATTTGCCTCAGCAATAGCCCCCCTTGCTAGTTCCTCAAGTTTCATTGCGGAAAGTGTTTCTGTAACTTCTACCGGGTTATTCCCCAACCTGATATCACAACATCTAGCTATATCTTCTAATATATCATCATCACAAGAATTAAGTATAGTAAATGTGGAAAGATTGCCCAAATGCATACCTTGGCTGTCCTGGGTGCAGAGTGGAGCAATATGTTTCTTCTTCCCAGAGGTGTTCCTTAAGCTCTTCCAATCCATCACCACAGGCCTGTGAATCTTTCTAGATTTTTTTCTTGGTTGGCCTAACTTCTTGCCAGTCTTCTCCTTTTTCAGTGTTGTCCCCATCAATGTATCTTGTCTGTTCTCCACCTAGCCTAAGCCTTCCTCCACTTCCTTGTTTCCCCCTTCTTTAACCTCTCCCATCTCCTCTCCTGGTAAATGAAGAGCTATCCACAAGTTTTTGCTCATGGAGGTGAAACCTTCAGCAGTGTGCACCGCATAATGTCCCTCAGGAGGGGTAGGAGCTTTAGCTCCAGAGACCTTCTTGTGCTCATCCAGAATTTCCACAACCCTCTCAACTTGAGGTAATTCCCCGGGGTCTTGACTGAAGTTCAATAGCATATCCTCAGTTGGATCATAGATGGCTAGTGGCACTGCCTCCACCACTCTTACATGTTGTGAGTCCAGATCCATATGATTTCTCTCATCCACCCCCTCTGTTTATGCAGTATGATTCTTTCCAGAAAAGCCAGATCCCCCTCCATTATTAGTCTTACCACCAGACTTAGATTTCATCCTCCTTTTATTCCATTCCAAGTCATTGTCTTTATCATCCTCCTCCTTCTCCTCTTCTGATGATGAGTCTTTGCTTTCTCACTGTGCTTTTGTATAAACCCATAGGACAGTAATACAAATGAACTTTTACAGCCCATAACTTCTTACATAATGAAATTAGGGGTGAACACTGTGATCATATACCTTTTCAAAAGCCCATGCAATTAGTTATGTGACAGATTGAAACATTGCAACAATTACATGATCTACCAATGAATAATATTTTTAACCTACCAATCATGAAAAAAGAAACAAATATAGAGAAATGATGGAAATGGTAAACTAGCAAAAACACAATCACAGGGGTAAGAATCATGCAAACATACCAATGAAATATGACCATGTATTATCCACGTCATGTTATTTTGTATAATGTTATAGCTTATTTATACATATCGGGTGCCACTAAAGGTTTGCAGGATCCAAACTAATTGTATGGCTAAATCATGCATGAACCTAAAATTTTAAATATATATGTACAAATGATTATAGAGGGAGTTGCAAGAAAAATGTTTGTACTTGAAATACTTTGCCACGATTTATTACAGACCTTGAACTGTTTAATTACTTGCATGTGTATTGCTTTGTATAAATGATTATGTACTCACTTTCTGTTTGGTGAAGAATTGGTAAGGGATTATGTCTCCTTAAAATGCGTGCGCTTGGTGGGATCAAGCCAGCTTACGTGGTGATTAAATTAATTAATTAACATGCCCTTGAGTGCATAAAAGATATATAGAGCCTGTTTGGCATAGCTCTAACTCGTAGCTCTATGCAGAAGCTAGTGTTTGTTTAATAAAATAAAATATCTTAAACTTCTAATTTAATTATAAAACAAGAATAAAGTGACTCAACAAAAGATCATCCATCAGCCCACAGCTCTAGCTCTACAAATTTCTAGAGCAAAAAATGACCAGCTCTAGCTCTACGAATATAAAGAGAGCTGTACCAAACAGGGCCATAGACCGTGAAAGACGTGTTCTTTAGAATTGCCAACCTCTCATGGGAGCATGTGGTTTTAGTTATACATGTCGTCCTTAAAATTATATGTTCGCTTGACCAATATATAATATCTAAAAAGCAGGAGCTTTTCACATATCTAGGAGTCAAACTACTAACTCCGTGTTCGAAAGCCAACAATGTCAGGATAAGATCACGCTAGCTGGTTGCATGACTATCCCAATGTCATCAAAGTTTGTTTCTTTCTCTTGGCATGTTCATAACATTCAAAAAGAAAATATCAACATCCCACTAGGCATGTCAGCATGTAATTAGTTGTTAATACTCTTACACCTCCACCCACCAACCCCTAGTCATACCGTGCGCCCCAGCCCATGCGTGTGTTGTGTGTACCGTTCATGCATACTCCCACTTTCTTTCAGTATTTGTTCAATTCATACCGTATTGAAAGTTGAGAAAATTTTGAGAAGAACTACATTTATACCATTTTCTTAGGATGCAGAATAAATGTCACAAGAGCAGTTTCTTAAACGTTTACCTATACCAACTTCAAGTGATACTACTGGAAAGAGGGGCTTCGGTCCACAACCCAAAAACACTTTAGTAAAGGTTTGGTAGCCCCTTAAGGACCTTTAGTAACGAGTTGTAACACAAGCCAGTACTAAAACGGGTGACCTTTCATTCCGGGTTGTAACACACTAGTACTAACATGCGACCCGGTACTAAAGCCCTTTGGTACGGGTTGGTATTATGACCCAGTACCAGAGACCCCTTTTAGTACTGGATGAATAACCGGTATGAAAGACCAAGATTTTTAGTACTAAAGGAGGTTACCACCCATACTGGTGCTAGATTTTTGAGTAGTGTGAAATGGCCAAACATTTCCTGCGAAAAGTTCATCCACTTTGGGAAAGCGGGAATCAAGATGAATGAGGGTTATAACAGAATACATCACTAAAATTACATACGGCTTCTATTTCTTAAATAATATTGAATGGTTGTAGACTTACGGTTGGAATTGATAGGAGTAGTACGTTTGTAAGTAAAGATCAAATGAAATGTTCCAGAAAAGAGTTACGGGCGGACCATTTCCAGATTCACAAATAATTAACATGATCTTTTGGGTTTCTTTTGATCACTAGTAAGGTGCACGTGCGGCATGCACGTGTTAAAAACAATACACAAGTTACTATTTCATTGATCTTGGTACACGTTACTCCCTCCGTATCAAAATATTTGTCGATGTTGACTTTTTATCACGACTTTGACCATTCATTTTATTCAAAATATATTGTATATATCATTTATTTTGTTTGTGATTTGTTTTATCATAATATGTACTTTAAGTGTGACTAATCTTTATACATATTTGCATAGAATTTTTGAATACGACGAAACGTCCAATGTTTTAGAAAAAGTCAATGGCGACTAATATTTCGATACGAAGGTAGTACATGTTACTTGATGCACAATAAAAGTCATACACCTTGTGCAATGGATACATGCCATGAGACAATCACATTAAACAATCCCTTCCTCAATCGATAGGGAGGATACCTACCTGTATACTAAAGCATGGTAACTTCTGACATCAGGTTCCGGTTGTGCTTGATGGAACTCTTGAGGTCTTGCTTGTCGGGGAACTCTGCCTCATCATGGAACCATATCAGGAACCCACGTAAAGTGAAGCACAACAATAAGAATGTAACTTGGGAAAGGGCCAGGTCTGATGATTTTTCATTGGCATCAAAAGATTACTGCATTAATCACAACAAAATAGATAAACAAACCATCATACCTCATAATTAGTCAACTTCACAAATTAACTGCAGTAAAGCTATAAAATTAGATCAATTAGCCACTCTCATTATCTCTAAGTACAATGCCATTGGTCACTTCAGTTGCATTTAGTTTCCAAATTCCTCCATATACGTATTTCAACATTTCTAAAAGAGAGGACCTTCAAAATGTATCCTAGACATCAATTAGAATGTGCTAATTGGCCCTTTTCCTAATGTCTAGTTTTCTCAACCTAGAGATACGATCCCTATTATGATGCATGGATATTTTTTCCACATGTAGGATGGAATCCAGTGGGAAAAATCTGCAACGAACTCTATTTTCTGCAAGGTTCGAATGGTTGCAGCTAACATCAATTTCTACCAATAAAAAATTATAACCAAGATAATGATGGTGTACTTGTTTCAGCTAGTCACACACTTTCTTCTAACAAGTATATCACTTCCACAGCTAATCCATGACTGAATTAAAATGCATATCTAGCTAAAAATTAGTACTTGAGTAAAATATTGATGTTGTACTTGAGTAAAATAAGAAACTCCACTGTGAGAGAAGAATCCTCTCAATTCCAAAATGTGAGAGAAACACCAAATTAACTTTTGCAACCAGATTCAAGAGGAAATATGCAGAGTACTTCAGGTCACTCCAACTCTTGGCTTGCTTCTATAAAGAATCTCCAAAGCACTGGAGCTAATCTGGCTTATATTTTTTTCACTGGGAATACATTATGATAGAGCTCAGAAGCAATTGCTTTCTATTAATATACGCTTGGCAGTAATAAACTGGTAAGGGAGTGAGGAAGGGAAGAGATGACCTGTTGCTGCAGCTAATGGAGTAATGTCCGCTCACCACACATGCTTGAAGTGCACGATCACCATCAGAAGTTGTAATAGATGTATGCTCGCCACAGCCGCATGAAATGCACGGTCACCGAAAATATTCCAAATAGGCAGAGTCTTATCCAAAATTTAGAAAGTTCAAATTGACATAATTCCAACCTTCCAGGGCAGTGAAAGGGCACTTGTGATGAATTTTAGAAAGTCTTCAGAACCTGAAATGAGAGCATTTGGAAAAGAAAGTAATCAATTCCTGCTGGTCCCAAAAAATGAAAACAAATCAATTTGAAGCTCACTCTCAGCAACATTGCACCAGCATAAAAGTCTACCTGTAGACAAATGAAATTAATTTTGGTACTCTCATGGAATGGATACAGTCTGAAAGCACCAACCTAACCACACAAAACAAATATCCTTCTCTGAAAATGTAAAAGGAACTGTGAATTGAACTATAACATATCACTTCTTTTTGTTCTAGATCTTCTGAAACCACTCTTATTTTTTTTGTTATTTCTCTGATGTCATCACAATTCTCAGGTTAAGTACAAGGGTCAAATTGACAGTTGTATATATTTTTAAGTCATAAGATTCTAAAAAGAATTAGACACGAGAGCAAACAGCTCAAACAAAAAAATGATTTGTTGTAATTAAGTAGCAGTAATTATGGGTACATATTATGAATCTGAAATGCCCGCCATTACTGCCAATCCAGGACTCTAGTAGTTCTGGAGCCGCCACAGCAATTCCTGAAACCGCTACTGCCCCTCTGAAATCAAAAGGCTAATCCATTGATCTAAATTTTTTTGTTGTTTGGTCATAGCCTGAGGCTGCCATATTGCTGAGTCATAAGAAAATTGAGCTATAATTTCAGAGATTTAAAATAAATGTAGTGCCTAGAAAATTAACTGTAGGTTCTGACCAAACTTGAAAATGTACCACTGATGGTGTGATGATTGGTTAGAGGACCAGTATCATTCCCAACAGGACAAATCTAGAAAACACACCTGCAATTATTAAAAATAGTCCCCAGACGAGTGTTTCATCCTTGGTCACAGGCTTTAGGCAATCTGGAAGGTAAATGGTAGTCAAATAAATAGATTGGTGGATCAAATAAACCAATGATGAATATTAGGAGAAAGGTGCATGTGCCTGTGCGTTGCTACATGAAAAAAAAAATTATAGACGCGATCAACTTATCAATAAAAATACACGTTTATTGAGTTCATCAAATAAAAGAAAAGTGACAGGACGCGATCAACTTTTAGTCTTAGTCTTCCATCTCTGCACAAAACCATACCATAACACATTCTGAGAAATGAAAACAAAGAAAAAAAATAACAACAGATAATTTGAGTAAATAATACATGAATACAAAGGTTCCCACGGCAGTTCACGTGGGAGTGAGGCTGAATTCATACCAAGAAAATCAAACAAAATCAGAACAGATAACCATTAGAGAAATTAGAACTAATGGAATTTCAAGACCACAATATCCTACCCCTAACTTGCAGGCTATTTTTCTTCAGCTCTTGTTCCTAAGATTCAGCTCTTCAGTTATTTTCATAGATCGCAAAACAGATAACCATTAGAGAAATTAGAACTAATGGAATTTCAAGGCCACAATATCCTACCCCTAACTTGCAGGCTATTTTTCTTTAGGTCTTGTTCCTAAGATTCAACGCTTCACATATTTTCACAGATCACAGATGATTAGTGTGTGGAAACTTTGCTTATATTGAAGCGTTGTGGGTTATGGCCGCCATGGAGCAGCAAGACAGCAGTGAGCTTTCCATCGTTGTTGCGGCCATTGAAATGGAAGTGGAATCAAAATTATTTTAACTACAGCAAACACTACTTCCAGTTGAATTGCAAGTTCAGAGGTTTCAATTGATTTAACGCCAGCCAATAGTATGGGATCAATTTGCATCGTTTGTACACAATATCCATTTGATTTTTTAGTCTCATAATTTCTACCATTCAAAAATGCAAGACATTGCAGATATATGGGCACAAGATAAAAATTTAGAAGTATAAATGAAACCTGACCTACCATCACAGACAAGCTCTTCTGTGTTGGTCTGATGCTCTGATAGAAACCCTTCCATCCTCGAAATGCATGTCCTTGCATCTTGCTTGGAACTACATCTTAACAAAGATATTCATTTTTACATCCACATGGCAAACAGAAAGCAGAGCATATTCAAAGAGAACAATGCACAATTATTTTTCTTCATGAGAATGCTCTCATGGCTCTAACTAACAACATAATATTCTCAACCACAGAAAATGAACACTCATCAAATAAGTTAGCTCCTGTTGTGCATGTTTTAACACCTTTGAGAACCTTTAGTGCATGGCAACATTGTACCACAATACACTGGGTCACTGACCAATTCACCATGGAAAGATATATATAGGAGCAAATACTGTAAAGAAGATCAGTACCACTTCCACATAACTCGAGAGCCATAGCCCAGTTATCTTACATGCCAATTAGTCAATCTGAAGTATGCCCCTGTTCTATTCATTTGTTGTTTCATGTAGAATAATGAGGCCTATCATACTGTCAAACAAATCAGTCCTTGAACCTTCTAAAACTAGCCTGTGTAATGATGTATGCAAAAACCATCAAGACACGCTTTGTAGGCAACTAAAATTTTGAGATGATATGAAAAAATACAAAGACATTGGAAAGATAGCATTTCTTGAGCGATTCAATGGTTATTTACTCCTATGTATTAGAGCCAGAAATATACCAGTAAAAAGGACTTGCTCTCAAGCAAACAATGTTTGAGGGCAAAATCAACTTAAATCAATTCAATGGTTCGACTCCTATGTATCTCTAATCTAATTATCTGGTTGGCTCAAGTATGCATCACTTGTAAGCATTACTGATCCAAAAATCCACGTCTACCTGAACTCTAAACAAATCATTTTTTTCACTTGCCTATTGGCAAGCTAGCTAATATGTTTTGTTTTAAATGACTAGATACTTCTCCATTCAAGTAATCATTTGTCAGGGAAGCAAAATTTGGCATTGCTAGATAATAGCCGCAAGTGAAATAAATGTGTTCATGCGAAATAGTCCCCTGCAAGGCACATATCTAAATGGATAGTTAATGCGAGGGCAACATAGATAGTGTACCTAAATGCAAGCAGAAGGGGAGGAGACAGCTGATGAAAGAAAAAGAGCTCAAGTGTACATGCAGAAACTGGAAAAGAGGAGGAAGTGCTATATTCACTCTAAATTGCTTTGCACTAAAAAATTCATCCAGGGAAAGTGGAAAGACAAAGTGCAGATGGATGGTCACCTCTAGAGATAGGCTGTTGTAGTAATCTGTCACTCTTCTGCTAACTTATTTCTTCTCCATTCCAAATTTCTGCAGAAAATATAGAAGCAGTTAGTCAATTGTTTTCATTTGATTGTGCAGGTATGGAAGAAAGGTCTTACTCTGGATTTTGCAGACCAGCACTATCGTCAGCAACCTGAATAGTCCTACATCAATTTAAAGAGCTCAATCTTGGGGAACACATATAGCCTAGAGAATGCTATTATGCTACAAAATAGTCATATTATTCCATTTCCATGTACGCACACAAGCATTGGTTCAAAAAAACCCACAAACAGAACCTCACCAAAATGGACTGGAACATGAAATCTCTTGTGGAGTGACATAGCAAATGAATCACACAAACAATAAGCCGCAGACCTACAGATGAACATACCAGTACTTAGTACTGGACCACTCAGTATGCACTACCTATCAACATGATTCCCCAATTCGCATCACAGAACAACGCCTCAACTTACAAGAATGATCCACCAGCGTGCCATGGATCACATAAATGAAAAGTGAAGTGGGGGTGCGAGGCAGATCACCTGAACACAAAATGCGAGATGAATAGTTCAACAGACAGTGGCTCCTCTTCCTCCTTGATGGCAGAGTGTTGACGATCAAAATTGTCACGACAGAGGTTTTCCTGCAAATCTGGGCAAACAGGTTAAACCGGTTTTAGAAACCGGTAGGACCGGATTTTGTATCATTGTCAAATTAGCATTTCGATTGCACCATTGCGTAGCTTGCGTCGAGACGATCGAAATGCATATATAGAAAGTCCGATTTGGAGTTCGGACGAGAAAGTTATGGCATTGGGAAGATCTTCACCTGGACAAAACCGGTAAAACCGGTTTGGAAATAGGTAAAACCGGTTCTGGTTACTATGTCTGATATGGCAACACAAACCGGTGGAACCGGTTTGTCAAACCGGTATAACCGGTTTTAGGCAGAGTCCTAGTAGATTTAGAGATCCATATGGATTACGACTTGTAAAAGGATTTCCTTGCGGGTACAGACCTCCCCACCCTATATTTATGAAGGGCCACGGCCGATTGAGGTTAATCCAATCGAATCAAAATCATTATGCATTTACATTTACCCTCCAAACCCTAATTCTCTTCCAACCTCAACATGCTGCTCGTCTACTGATCTCCACGACCATAGATGACGTCCTAAGGCTTGCTGGTCAACCTAGGGCACGTCCGGCGACGTTCACGCCCTGACAGGGTCCCTCCCAGGCGAGAGCTTCGACGGCCTTTGCTAGTTTGCTCGTAAACTAGTCGTTCTTCGCTACGTAAGTGCGTTGGTTATCTCTTTGCTGGTTTGCTCGTAAACCTCACCGTCCTTCACCACGTAAGTGTGATAGTTATTTCTACGAACGACTGATTCCGGCGAAACCCTAGAAATCCGGTATGACCGGTTTACCAAATCGGTAGAACCGGTTTGCGCCGCCTTGCTGCCGCTTGGTCCGTTCGCGACCCGCACGCTCTAGTGCACTCGGTGTGTTGACCAAATTCAGCGTCAACATATTTTTGGCGACTCCGCTGGGGAAGAATATTCTGGTTATTCCAACAACCGAATTTTTCTAACCCTAGCCATATACCTAATTGATTTACTATCTTGATTCGCCACTATAGTTGGATCTGGTCTTTTTGGACCGATTGCATCTATACTTGTGACTTTGCATCAGGCTGCTCAAGCCGATTGCATTGTGTTTTGCTTACTCTTGCATATTGAAGATTAAAAGAGGAGCAAATTAATGGTCATCGATTGCTTGGATTATCAAATTTATATATCCCAAGATCAGAAGCATCAAGACCTATTATGGCGGGCTATCAATACACTTCAAATCAGTTCATCTACAATGAGCCCAAGTTACAATTTGCAAATACATTACCTATGTCTAATAATTATTTTGCAAGTACCACAAATCCTCATGTTGATGTTGCTAGATATGATACTAGTAGGCATATTGCATCGGCTAGTAATTATTCAGATGGTTATGCAAATTATAATTCTGAATGCCATTGCCAAATAATATGCGTGCTTTAAATTTTGATGCCACTAGCAACATACAACATTATTCTCACACATCGGCTGTACAACAAGTTCAAGAGCCGGTAAACAATTATCAAGGCCAAACTAACATGGTGAGTTCGGCCAATTTTTATGAAACACCACATGCTACTAATTCTAATAATATTCAGCAAGGTGTTTCCTCTTTTTATTCATCGGCTGCAAATTCACAATATGTGTTTCCACCACAAAACATGCCGGTGAATGAGAAAGTTGGCCATGCTAATTCTAGTTATCCGGCCAGCTATTCTCAACCATCATATGCTGCACAACATATTAATAGAGTGGAGGTTACATCTGTGAATTCAGCGTCATTTGCAAATGCTAAAAATCATAATTCGGCTCTAAATATTCCTAGCAACTATAGCCGGATTAATGGAAATTCAGCTAGCACACATACACCTCCACATGTTAATTCAGCATATATTTTGTCTCAAAAATCATGTGCTACCAATCTCTATAACATTCAACAAGGTAGAGATGAATCGGTTTCTAATTATATAAAATGATTCAAAGAAACTAAGAACCGTTGTGTTAATTTGTCAATTTCTGATATAAACCTTGCTGGTATATGTTTGAAGGGCTTAAGGTCATCTATTAGAGATAGAATAGCTGGTTCTTACATTTTTTCGGTTGCGTCAGTGCAAGTAAGAGCTTTAGGTGTGGAGCTTCTAATGATGAAAGAGAAGAAGAACGATTCAGATTTGAGCAATAGTTCGGTTATTATAACAACTGAGCGATATGGATCTGTTCAACTAAAGGAAACAAGCTTGGCTGTACAAAATCAGGTGAATCACAAGAAAATAGCTATGCTTGATTTTTCAAATGGAGTTGTGCATTTATATGGAGATCATAGTGTTAAGCAAAAATTCATGACTGAACAAGGTTCGGTCAGAGAAGAACATCGAAAGAGTGAAGATCACAACTCTAGGAACAAGGAGAAGGCGTCGTCGTACCAGAATCCGGTGGTTTCCAGCAGTCCTGGAAAAACCGGTATTACCGGTTTACCAAACCGGTATTACCGGTTTCTGCAGAATGCTGATGCAGGTTGCCGTCAAGAGAAGAAACACGACATCATTCATATCAGAGTTCCACGCCTCTCCAAAATATTTGATAAGGTATGCTTTACAAGTAATTTACCTAATTCCCAATCAGATCATATGTTTTCAATTAATTCATCTACTGGTGACAATTCTATGAATAATCTTAAAAGATCGATTGAGGAGAGTGATTTATTTGTTAGCAACAAAATAAATTCAGATATTGTCAGCAAGTGCATTGTGAAAATTAGAAAGGCTGATAATAGTAATGTTTTGGCATTTAAATTTTCTACATCATCATTGCCAAAATTTTTATCTTCATGGTTTGCTTGTGGTCATTCTGGATTTAAAAGCAAGAAACCAAAGTTGATAAACATTGTGAAGTCCGATGATAATATAGTGATCAATTCTAAAACATCGGGTAAAGGAAGCACAAGTAAAGGTATAGCCGAATGGATCGATGATAAATCTGAACCATTCGTTTGCTTAGCCTTGAAACCTTCTCCACAAAAGAATCAACTAAAGAAGACAAAGTACATTTTTGATTTGACTTTGTGTGATGACTTATTTGATATCTTGCTTGAGCATAATTTTATTAAGTTATTTGATCACAAAGTCATGCCATCACTTCTGGAAATAAAAGAGCAAGAATATTGCAAGTGGCATAGTTCATTTGGTCATAGCACTAGCCATTGCAATATTTTTCGCCAAATCATCCAATCGGCCATTAATGCAGGACGATTGAAGTTTGGTGAAATTTTAGAGGATGACCAGTTAACTCCAATTGGTCTTGATGGCAAGGGATCATCAAATCAATTATCATCAACTGATTCAAGCAAAGATACAAAAGAAGCTTCTAAGGAAGAAGATTCAACACCCTCAAGTGATAACGAAGACATCGTTCATGAGTTGCATACTCCAAAGAACGATGAGCCTATGAAAATTCCAGAAGGCACTGGGGGGCAAGCGAATTCTTCTGAATCAAAGTGAGAGTCAGTTACTCCTGCTGTGCTAGAAAAAGAGGTTAAACCGGTTTGGCAAAGAGGTTTAACCGGTTTTCCAAAAGCGGTAGAACCGGTTCGTGAAACCGGTTTTGGTCTGAAGCGTCCCAAAATGCCAAAACCTGATCTTTCTAAAGAACATGGAGCAAAAGACCGTAATGAGCACAAGAGCAGAAAGCCGAAGCTCACATTCAATGAACTTCTAGTCAAATATCAGAAAGAAAATAAAGTCAAGCGTGCTCATCGGTCAAATGATGTTAAATCATCTAGAGTGTCTCTAAAACACAAATCCAAAGATTGGAATCGGCCAAGTGAGGGTTTTTATACAGCAGAGCCATATCCTTCTTTTAGTCCGCCGATGCCAATCTCATATGGCTCATGCCTTGCTGGTTTGCATCCTTATTCATCATGGGGGTGGCAAGATTCATGGACACATATTCCTTCATATTCTAGTCCGTATTATGCAGAATATTCAGCTCCAAGAAAACCAGTGCGTGCAGGACAACCATATGTTGAAAATGACCGTTTTGAGAAAAATGATCGGTCTAGAGTTCAAGAGAAGAAAAGGGTTGTCAAGCAGATTTATCAAGTGAAAAAGGATGGCCACAAAGATAAAAGTTCAGATCTGAATATAGTTGATAAAAAGCCGACTGAAGTGTTGAAAATTTCGGCTATTGGTAGTAAAGAAAAGCAAAAATCAGCTATTGATCCTACAAGTGCTAAATCTGAACAAAAAGAGTTGAAGAAGCCAAAATACAAGAGTGAAGTGCTGTTGTCCAAAATTAAAACACAACCGAGATTCCCACTCGGTTCATCAAATTGGCAAAAGAAGAAGTTAGAAGGACTAAGTGCTCAAGAGCTTAAAAGGAGAAACATGGCATGGGTTCTTAAAGGGAGTACTCAAGTCCAAGACAAGGATGGTGTTCAAACAAAGGGTGCAATAAAGGCAAAAGACAAGAAAAGAGCAAGGAGGCAATTGCGTCATCAATTTGCACCTAATCACCAAAGGTATTGGCTTACAAATTATTCATATTCTTTACCTTCTCCAACAATACCTATGTCATGGAATTCATCCCCTGGTATGTTTGGTTACCCCTCGTGGTCTTATTTTGATCCTTGGATAATGCCAAATAAGTCTTTGCATTATGGGGGGTTACCACCAAATTATTGTGTATATTAATTGATTGCAATAGTATGTGAAAGCCGAAACACTTATGAGCTGTACATGATTTAGTTTTTATATTTATATTGCTCATTAATTTATTTTGGTTCTTCATACTCTTGTGGATGAATTCTATATGGCCGATGAATCTCTTTGATCATCGTCTTAAAGTGATAGCTTCCCCCATAAGAAATCATTTTGACCTTTTTGGTACTTTAAGTGCTCAGGGGGCAAGATATTTGCAAAAAGAGTAATCTGGCCATTATCAATCCTAAGGTAATTATGTCATATTCATCTTTTGGGGCTGATTACTCGCCTTACTTGGTTTATGGTCAAAATAACTCGTGGATGTAATATTGAATTATTCTATCTTTCTTCATTCTCAATTCGAGAAGTATTGCAAAGACCAATTGACACTATGGCAATTTGGTTGATTTATGCATCCACAATAGTTTGCAAGTGTGGAAATGGCTTTGAATTACTATTCCAAATATTTACGGCCGAGGTGATATACTCAGGCTTATCTCTCACAAACCATATACATGATAGCAACAACAAGCTGAAATCTTCATGTTGGGCAGAATTGAATGACATGATCGATAGATCCTATCGTTCTTAAAAGTGAGACATGTTTGATGCACTTGTGCTCAACGTTGCTCCTATGCAATTTTGGTGCTGGTAAGTGTTTCTCGGTATGCAAGCTTTACCAAGAAACAGGGGGGCATATGTTGACGATCAAAATTGTCACGTCAGAGGTTTTCCTGCAAATCTGGGCAAACAGGTTAAACCGGTTTTAGAAACCGGCAGGACCGGATTTTGTATCATTGTCAAATTAGCATTTTGATTGCACCATTGCGTAGCTTGCGTCGAGACGATCGAAATGCATATATAGAAAGTCCGATTTGGAGTTCGGACGAGAAAGTTATGGCTTTGGGAAGATCTTCACCTCGACACAACCGGTAAAACCGGTTTGGAAATAGGTAAAACCGGTTCTAGTTACTATGTCTTATACGGCAACACAAACCGGTGGAACCGGTTTGTCAAACCGGTATAACCGGTTTTAGGCAGAGTCCTAGTAGATTTAGAGATCCATATGGATTACGACTTGTAAAAGGATTTCCTTGCGGGTACAGACCTCCCCACCCTATATTTATGAAGGGCCACGGCCGATTGAGGTTAATCCAATCGAATCAAAATCATTATGCATTTACATTTACCCTCCAAACCCTAATTCTCTTCCAACCTCAACATGCTGCTCGTCTACTGATCTCCACGACCATAGATGACGTCCTAAGGCTTGCTGGTCAACCTAGGGCACGTCCGGCGACGTTCACGTCCTGACGGGGTCCCTCCCGGGCGAGAGCTTCGACGGCCTTTGCTAGTTTGCTCATAAACTAGTCGTTCTTCGCTACGTAAGTGCGTTGGTTATCTCTTTGCTGGTTTGCTCGTAAACCTCGCCGTCCTTCACCACGTAAGTGTGATAGTTATCTCTACGAACGACTGATTCCGGCGAAAGCCTAGAAATCCGGTATAACCGGTTTACCAAATCGGTAGAACCGGTTTGCGCCGCCTTGCTGCCGCTTGGTCCGTTCGCGACCCGCACGCTCTAGTGCACTCGTTGTGTTGACCAAATTCAGCGTCAACACAGAGGCCTCCTTCCGGACCAATCTCTTGCCCTGCAAATTCACAAAACAAATCAAAGTGTCTTCCTTTTGCAGATATAGTTGGCATCAACTAACTAATGAACTCCTAATCCTGTGCAGAATGCACATTATAAGGGGAATGTTTGGATTGGAACTGCAACAAACCCTTGGTAATGTGAGATTTTCTTAAATCAGTCCATTCAATGAATTGTAATGTTTTCTCAGCCCATTAAAGCAATTAAGAAGACTATTCCTCTGCTATTTAAACTCTGTGAACAAACTGAAGCACTTGAGTGAAAGCATAACTACTGGCAAAGTAAGGGAGCTGCACACCTTCTATTTCCATTTTTTTGTTATTTCACAGCCTTGTGTCTCGCCCATTGATTTCCTCTTTGCCGTGCTAAAAATAACAGCAGCCTGCTCAGTGGCTCAAAGTTAATCAGCAACCAGTCTCCCATCATCTGGATACATGTGCCCACTTGACAACCTACGGATTTGATAAAGATTCAGTTTACTTACTAACCATGCTCTACAAAATTCAGATTACAAACAGATTAATGCATGAAGCATTCCACTAAAGTGTTCAGCTTAAAAAATGCCAGGTACATTGTAGATGCTACTTCCACGGCCGCTTTGAGTCAGATGCTGATGCCATGGGAGCACGGCCGATTCACCGTCAAAAGGGATGACATGGATGCTGCCATCATAGGGAGCAAGAAAAGGGGCAAAGCAGAGGTCAATCTTACCTGGTCAGACAGATCAATCACTTCCCTTCTTGCTTTGCCAAAATATATCAATGGATCCAATTCCGCCACGGCTACCTGAGAATTGCGAAGACCGAATGTTAAGACCACAACAAAATTTCAATATATTACCACAAGAACTGAATATATAATCTTCTCATCTTCCTGGATGCCCATTTTTCACATCCTGTACACCCTGATTTCCAGAAATGGCTAAAAAATTCTTCATGGTCTTGTATGCAATTGGGAGATCAAGAATAAACAACATTAGCTATGGGCAAGATGTACCTTTAAGAAATAAAAATATATTGCAACGAACCATACATGAACATAAAGAAAGAATAAAAAGTCATCTAGGTGATAATTAGTCTAAAATTGAAATGCTGGGTAAAATAATCTGTTAAGATGTAAAGGAAGAAACTGCAAGTGGAAGGTCCTCCTAGTTACCAATGGGTTCAGAGAGAAATAATGCATGTCGGTGATTTGAAAGTGCTCTTTAGCCTCTGGGCAACTCCAACGCAAGCAGGCGAAGGGGCTCACCGTGCAGTGGCAAAAGCCACTGGCTGGAGTGCTCCCACCCAGGGTTCAAATCCTAGATGCCGCACCTACGCACCTCAGGGGTTTTCCTTGGGGTGTATTTCTCTAAAAAAAAAACAGTGCAAGCTGAAGGGAAGCTTCAGTCAACTGTTCTTTCTCAAATACTGCTTCAAAGTTCCTTCATCGAGATATTCTACCAGAATGCAACATGCTCTTGCTGGCAGGTCAGTAGGTCCATTTTCAAGACAAAATTTGTTCTACATGCAGGTGCTGAGAGACAATGAGCTAAAGAATACAGAAAATGGTCAGGTTACTCAGAAAGAGGACATGCTTACATCGTTGATAAGCTTTACTATGACATTTTATATGCTAGCAAGTCATCAGATATATTCAGATGAGCAACATGACCTGCACTTATCATACAAACAAATTTTAGTAACGAGATCACACCAAAAATGGAAGAAAGCTTCATGAATTTTAGTATACTTAACCATGGTCTCAGACTGATGTGTAGTGCTAAATGTGCATCTTACAGTGTAGAGTTAATGCTTTCAAAACATGTTATTAGTAGGAGTGTAGAGAGAGTGGTCAACAGAGAGAAAGCAGAGATGAAGAAATAGCCCATGCTTTGCTTAACAGAATGGCCCAGGAAACAAATCTGCAGCATTAATCTTGAATGACACAGCAAATACAATGCAAGCCCCACTTAGACATTTCATCGAGCATGTGGTGAGCGGCAGCTATTTGAAGGCAAGCATAGCAATGGAAGCAACGGGTTTACAGGAATCTACATCTTGGCAGACGGTGGAGAAGCTAAAGGACTAATCACACTTACCATCGCCTAGCCACCTGCCACCCTTCACCGTAGTCTGGCCGCCGCCATAGGCAACCGGCAAAGTACTCCAGGCGGCTGTACAGCTGCCCCTGCTTTGGGTGGCGGCCACTCGTAGGTCGGCAAGGCGAGGCGTGGAGAGAGAGCAAGGGGCGGGAACGGGCACACATGGCAAGCAGGCAGTGGATCAGGATTCGGCGATTGTTGTTTGATGCAGACGGGGATGAGAAGAGACCGGACGATAGAAGAGAAGGAAAACGAGATGCACGGGATTTTGGTGAGTGAAATTAGGGAGGCATGTTCCGGCGAGATTCACGGGCGGGATTGCAAGCGGATACGTGGGCGGGTAAGGAAGAAATGCCAGTGAAAAAAAAAAGACCAAAAGGTACAAAGCATTTTAGAAAGTGAGATTTCTTGTAAGTTTTTTGAAACTTTCGTCATTCCAGGACTGCGGGGTGGGCCTCAACTGGGGAGATGTAAGGGGGTATGGGTGTGTTTTAAAGTAAGAGTCATTTTCAATTGTTTTGGGTCATTATATAGATAAACCTCACATGGACATCACGATCACTTCCTAGAAAACTCTTAAAGAGTACTATCCTCTTTCCAGTTCGCGAAGCTCGTGCCTCACCATCATTTAAGGAATCAACTATGCCCTGTAACCATTGTTTTTCGGTAAGTTGATATGAAAAAACAGTTAAAATAATACATACCAACAAAGTTCAGCTAGACTTACTTGATATAGATCTGCACGAATCAGCTCTTGATTTTTTGGCTTTGAGAACCAATCCAGTCGCATAGACTCAACCTTGATATAGATATCAACCAACCACTGTTGGAAAAGACGTCCACCATAGAACTGGATTACGAAGACGCCTTCACGCACTTGCATGAGGTAGCAATAATACTCCCGCGCACTTACATGAAATCGAGAACGCGTGCGTTCTATATGGTATGGAAAAAGACACTATGTCATTCATTATCCACTTTAAGCTAACTTTTAAAATTCAATTAACAAACCTCCATCACCAACATCCTCATCATCATCATCGCCGTTGTCCTTGTTTCCATCAGCTACACCGTTATCAAGGTCATCTGGTTTTGTGCATCACTAAATGAGTCAAGTCAATAAAAAATAACAAAATGAATACGCCCACTACCTGTTTCTTCATCCACATAGTTCCGTGCGTAGTGTCGTCTTGATGGCCCAATGGTATGCTGAGGTTGTTGCTGACTATTGTCTGTGATGAATCAGCAAAGAAAAGGTTAACATGGTTTATATGTTGCCAGACTCAACACCATTAGTATATATAATAATAAATACCTGAGGTTGCACGTCTCCTATAAGCCCTCTTTGTTCTAGGGAAATGCTTCACTGGATCAGATTCAAGTAAAATCATTTTGTCCTCCCAACCCGTTTCTCCACCGGGATAGAACAGAGGGTAAGCTAATGGATCATAGCATCCATGGTATGCCCTTATGAACCTTGCATGACCTGAGTTTGCATGTAGCATTATGCTACGCTCAAACCTATGTTGCTGATCATCTCCCTTGACCCAAATAGCGGCCACCTGCTCCATGGCAGGAGTATTATACCTCCTCTGGTCGACTGATATGTGTGTGTTCAGTTCAATCATGTATTGATCCAAGTTGGTTACCTGGCCCAAACTCTTCAGCACATGAACATATGGATTATTGGATTCCAATACTTCCAACACAGTCTTAACAACATCCACATTGAGATGTGGGGATCTCTTACTTCTATGGGCCAGCGTCTCATCAGTGTCGTAAAAATAGAGCTGCATGTGTTGCGGGCCCTTTACACCAAGGAATTAGCTGATCCATCTTGTGATATATCTGACCATGAACTTTGAAAGCGTATACACCGGTGCCTACCGGAAAAAATATTTGTTTCAGGTTCCCACAAAGTGCAAGATATATATTTAGATACAAGCATATGAATATAGGAATTACCCGCTGCAGTGGCAAACCGCCGATCAATGCTCGCACCAAAACTCGTGAAAGAGAAATGTGAATTGAAATATCTAATATTTTGGCTGAAATAAATGGCATCCCGATCTGTGGAACTGGTGAACAACCGCCGTAGTTGTTCCGGAACAGATGGTACATATATATTAATTTTTCCTTGTCTACAGCAGAAAGACCGGCCCTCACCAGGGAATATTTTGGCTCCACAATACTCGCAATTCGGCACTTTACGCAACACAAAGTGAGAAGACGGCAAGTCACAATACACTTTATCAAAAGGGTCATCGTCAGGACGTGGAGTGTCCAGAACCCACCCACTCCTATAGTAAATCTCTGAAATATGGTAGGATCAATTAATGACATATGTGAATATCAATGATTTCGGAAAAAGCTATTAACGTAGCTTACCAGTTTCATTATGCACTCTTGCTTCATCATCCTCGTATATGTCATGCAGCTCGTCTTCGGGACGTAAACAGTCCAAATCTTCTTCTCTTTTACATGCCAAATAGAGAAAAATAAATGTGGTCATATAGAGAATTCTCAAAATAATTACTTAATTTTTTCAATACCATCCATGACGATGTCGGGGTCCTCTGGTTCCCATACTCCAGCATCGACCCCATGGGCCCCATTATTACTATTACCATCCGCCGAGCTTCGTGTTGTTGGACGTGATGCGCGCAACTTGTGTAACAGCAGAATCACCTGTTCGAGAGGATGACATTCACAATATGTGACAAAAGAAAACATAACCTACTATAAGAATTGTGTTTCATTTAAATACCTTGAGTGGACATTTTTCTGTCTACGAGATTGAGAAGACTTTCCAATCATATTCTGTCTCACAACATCAGGAATTTTGGAGTACCTATCTTTGCACCACATGCGTCTTCGTTCCTCTTTTGGAGACAAATTATCATCATGCACTACGGAATAAATAACATATCATATCAAATAGATTAAAATGAAATGAAATGAACTATGAAATGCACTATGAAATGAAATAAAATGAACGTAAGCAACTATTTTAAAATTTACCATATAGGCTATCCATGTGCTCGCCTGAGTTCCAAGACCAATGGATTTGGGCGTGTTCTGAGCTTTTTGGCGTTGATAGTATTCTCTCGCATATGCACGTTTCTTTTCCTTTTTTTCTCACTATGTTTGCTATATTTGGTGGCCGACAAATCACATGTGATACCAGTCAACGGTGTTGTTTCGACGTCAGCAGGCATGGAGATGGAGGTTGTTTTCACGTTACCAATATCTTCGGTTTCTTCTATGATGGTCAGCAATGCCCTCCTTGCCGCAGCGACGGACGTCGCGTCAAAATTGTCGTTCCTATGTAACCAATCATCGGCGTCCTCATCACCATCGTGGAGTAGAACCGGTTCTGGTTATAGAGTCCAAGATAATTTTAGTGAAAACAATAAGGCAAAGATAACAATCTGATTTAGACGTACCAGTCGCAGCAGCTGGTTTGTTCTCTTTCTTTTTGGACTTTCGACGTTGATAATTCTCCCTCGATTGCGCTCGCTTCCTTTCCTTGTCCTCTTCACTTGAATTGGCATATTTCTCCCTACGTTTTCGACGAAGTCGCTCCAATGGATCTTCATTATCAGGTGCAGCTTTGCGAATTAAAAAAAAGGTTTGTGAAAACCAATACAGCCAGAACAAAAAAATGAAGATGGATCACAATCAAGAACATACCGGGAGGATCAGCAACTACGGGTTCTGATCTAGTCCTCTTTCGCAAAGCGCGCGGTGTATTTGTGAGATCACCAAGAACAGATCGACCCTGCATCGCACTATAAGCCTGTTCGGTTGGCTGGCAGCTGGTGCTAATTTGTTGTGAGAGAAAAGTACTGCTGTGTAACATCCCGGAAATTCGAAAAACCCTAAATCGAAGTTTAACGACTTTTTCAAATCTTTTCGATGAGTTTCCGATTCAAATCTAAATCCGTTTCCGTCATTCCTATAACCCAAACCCAGTGTCCGAAATCCAGTTTCCAACGTTCCGAAATCATCTCCCGTCGACCGTCCGTTCTTCCGACCGATCCTCGATCCGCGCGTCGCGAACCCGCCTCCGCGCGCGTGACCGACACCGTCCGCGAGTCCCGCCGACTCCTCCTTTCTCCTTTTCTTTCTTTCCTTTTTCCTAAATCCATTTCCATTTTCCTTTTCCTTTTCTTTTTCTCCCTTCCTCCTTCTCCTGCCCGACAGCACCGCCGGCCACCACCTCCCTCCACGCCGCGCCGCCTTCTCACCCTCTGCTCGCAGCACGCCCCACCCTGCCCGCTCCCGCGCCACCACCACGCCACTGCCCTGCCGCGCCCACGCCACGC
>CM014278.1:27469526-27485839 GCA_004135705.1 Alloteropsis semialata
TTAACAAGCATAGGTGTGTCTATGGGATTATCGTATATTGTATTTTATATAGTTACATATGTCATGTGGGCCCATGGTCCACAATCTTAATTTCACTCAGAGCTTACGGGTCACAGCCCACACTTCACCAAGTCACCACACATCGACATTGGGGGCGTTTAAATCCGGTGAATTGGTAAAAAGTGGTGAAAAATTTTAACACTGAGAAGCGTGCCCTGTGAGAGGGGGCACGGTTGTCAGTGTGAAAACTTTTGGTGACTTTTCACCAGTTCACCGGAACTAAACATGCCCATTGTTCTTATCCTTTCCCACCATGAAACAGTAAATTGCTGCTCCTCCGTTTACAACCCTGCTCGAATCCTCTCCCATACCAAGAGCTGATGGAGCGGCCAGAGATGGCGATTGCTCAGAACCTTATAAAAATATCCCCTTCTGAACCAATATTCCTCTGGACGCTACCACGACAAGAACGTCCAGGAACGGGACTTCAACATTGGCGACCTCGTCTTACGCCGAGTGCAATCCACTGCAGGGGTTCACAAACTCTCCGCCCCATGGGAAGGCCCGTTCATCGTGACTCAGGTCATATGTCCGGGTACTTTTCGTCTCCAATACGAAGATGGCACCGAGGTCCCACACCCGTGGAACATAGAGCATTTACGCCGATTCTACCCATGAAAAGCTATGTATCACAATGTTCAATAATACTATATGCTTTTTTCGTATATTTATTCTCCTTGCAAAACTTCTCGGAATCACTCCGTTCCCGAGTAGCTCTTAACTAAATGCTGTGTAACCGGGCCTGGAACGACGCCTAAGCCTTCTACACGTGCACGGGATCTGCTCTCGACGTTATGAACTTAGGATAAGTGAAGCAAAGGGAAAAGCACATTTCAGCCAAAAGCTACTCGGGCAACATTAAAATATGAAACAAAGTCTCCAACACTCTTGTTTTACTTGTTTCTGACTACTTGTATATACAAAGGTTTACACTACTCTGCTACAGAATACAGGACTCTACTCAAACTTGAGAGCCTCGCCAACTTTCTCGGCGATCAGGCGAGTTTCAGCCATCGCCGCATCGACCTGCTCCGCCGTGGCGTCCGCCGCCACCCCATCTCCGACCGGTGCAAGGTCAATCCGCGGGTACAGTGTCCGAACACGCGCCAAGGCGTCGTTCGCGCACACAACGGCCGATTCCTTGATCAACTCGGCGATGCGGGTTGGCGCGGCTTGAAGACGCGGGACCAAGGCAGTCGGCTCACCCTCCTCCGGGGCCACGGAGTCCAGCAGGTCCCTCGCCGCCTTGTTGACCTCCGTCAGGGCCAGATGCGCCGATGAGAGATCTTGCTCCAAGCCTGTTATGATTTGTGAGTTATTCTGAATTGTATACATGGCTTGGAGCATCGTCATGTCCGCACCTTTCCGGAAGTCCTGCTCCTGCTTTAGTTTGCCCGCCATCACCTCCTCCGACTGCTGCAGAGTTGCATTCGCAAATCGCAGCTCCTTCAGCTCGGTGATGTGGCGCTCCCTCTCCATCTCTTTCTCTGGAAAGGCAAGGGAGTACTCGGTCAGGATGAGGACAGCACGCTCTTCTTGGCAGCGTCACGTTGACGCTTGACCCGTTTGAGCTCCGCTTCCGCCTTCGCCGCACGATGGAGCGCCGACTCCGCGTCCTGAGCCTGCGCAAGGCGCGACTGCCGGAGGGTAGCCAGTTTCTACAAACATTCCGAACAGGCGAACAACTCAGAAAACCAATAAAGAAGAAGAAAAGATCAACAAAACAGGGGAGGAATCTAACCGCTGCAAGGCGTTGGGCGTGGTCGACGGCAATCTGAAGCTCGGCGATCACCGAGCCCTCCTTCTCTGCCATGGCGTCAACCCCGGGGACAGTGATGGTCCCCGAGGTGTCCGATTGCTTTGGCAGATCCTCCTCCAGGGCCTCCCGCCAAGTAATGTCGCCCGCGCCGATGGGCGAAGACTGGATCACCGTGTCCACCACAGGATCCCCAGCGACGCTTGGAGTAATCGCCGTATCGTCGGCCGCCGACACCTCCACTGCCACCTCCGGGTCAGGCCCGACTGGGACCTCCGCAGTCTGCGCCGCTCCCGGTCCATCCGCCGAGTTCGTCACCTCGGGCGTGGCACCCGAGGATGACTGGCCTACAGGTGCGGCCGGTGGAGCACTTGTGCCTCGCAGGGCAGCAGTTGATGGAGCCCTCCCGCTCGCCGCCTCACCGTCCAGATCGGAGGCATTGCTGAAAAAAGCACTCGGAAGTTGATACAAGAACTCGGAGATAAATGATAACAAGGAGAAACGCGAAGACAAACAACTCACCGAGTACTCTTCACCACCGCAACTCGGGGCCGAATGACGGGGAGCTTGGGACGACGCTGCGCCGAAGCCGCCATGAGGATCGGCCTGGTCCCCAATTCGGAGACTGGCCTTACATCCGCCGTGGCCTGCACAAGCGTCTCCGCCACCAGGCGCCGCCTCTCCTCCACCGAAACGCCCATGGCCCGGGCGTGCTCCTGCTCCTGGAACACGTCGTCAGGCACCGCCTCGTCCTTCTCCTCTTCCTCCGTGACGACCGGGGAAGGACGTCCCGGCTCGTCAACATCGGCCTCCGAACCCGCAGTCGGCCGCTGAGCCGGCTGCGCGTCCGATTTTCGCGCCACCACCTTCTTCGTGCGCCTCCGCTTGGGAGGCGGCGGCACCGTATCCGCCACCGCGTCCCGGACGGAGGGCGCTTCATCCGACAACGTGGCCGAGTCGTCGGCCGCCTCGTCGTCAACGGCCACCGCTCGCTTGGAAACGCCGCCCCCGCGGGTAGTCCTTTTCGCCACAGCCGCCCGGCGCTTCCGCGGACGGTCCTCCACCACCTCCTCATCCGAAGGACTCAGAGAGCCCTCCGTGTCACTCGGCGTCCATATACGGGGAGCAGGCGGTTCAACCGCCCTCTCTGCCCGAGTGCCTCCCTGAGCAGCCGGGGGCGCGTCCTCGAGAATCACCTTCCTCGGGAAGTCCTCCGGAAGTGGGGCAGCAGAGAAGAATTCGAAGACTCGATCCTGCGCAAGAGAAGACGCAAAATCAGATGGCCAACGGACGAAATCAGAAATTACGTCAAGATAAAACACTCAAAAGGACTCGGAAAGTCAACTTACCGATGGTGGAGGCCTCTTCAGCGAAAAAGGGCGCGGCTGGTCCTTCTCTAACACGCGGCCGAGGAAGAACCCGCCGACGCGCGCCTTCATCTCCTCCTTCCCCACGGTGCGGTTGGCAGCCCAAGTGGGATCATCTCGGCCCGAGTACTCGTAGCCCGGGTGCTTCCGCTCCTGGATGGGTTGGATCAGCCGCCTGCTGAAGTTGCAGGCGATACCAATCGCCGTCAGGCCTTGGTCCTTCAGCTCCTTGATCAGCACCAGGAGCTCGTCGATCTCGTCCATCTCGGAGGCGTCAGGAAGGTCATTCCAGCAATCTTTGACCGTCGGCCGCTCTCCGGTATGGCAGGGGATCGCCGGCTCGTGGTTCCCGACATAGAACCACTCGGCTTTCCACCCTTTGTTGGAGGTGTTGAGGGCGATGTCGAAGTATTCGTCCTTCCGCCCTTGACGCAGCATAAACCCAGCGCCTCCGACCACCACCATCTTCTCCTCACTCGGCTGAGGCTTCAGCCAGTACAGGTACCTCCACAAGTTGAAGTGGGGAGAGATCCCCATATATGCCTCACAGAGGTGGATGAAGACCGAGATCGCCATGATAGAGTTGGGGTTGAGGTTGATGGCCTCGATCCCGTAGTAGTGCAGCAGCCCCCGGAAGAACGCCCCCGTGGGCAAGCCGAGTCCCGCCTCAAAGAAAGGCTTGAAAAGGACCAGCTCGCCGGAGTTATCCGACGGGAACACTTCTCCTGCGCTCGGCCGCCATTCCGCCACGGCCTGAGGCGGCAGGATACTCCGCTCCACCATCTCCTCCAGTGCCTCCGTGGTCACCTTCCCCCGCGTCAACGCAAGGACAGGAGAGGGGATCTTGTCAGACTTGGGGACGCCAGTGAGCTTCTTCCTCCCCGCCATTGATCTAACGGCAGGGGTCTTCGATCGCATCAGCGAGGCTACGCTCCGCGTGGTCGCTGAGATCGCTCGACGGACTGGCAAGCAATGGGAGCTCTGGTGGCGGCGGGATGAAAAGCGAAGAACGAGGAAGACGGATCTGGGAATGGGAAGATTTCCCTCCGGGTCTAACCCTCACCTTTTATAGCGTGCCTTGATGCCCGAAATTACCGCGAGATAACGCGATTAGCGGGGGCGGGCGAAACGGTACAAAGAGCCGTTGGGCGCTTCGCCTTCCGTTACACGCCGGGCGTCAACGGTAAAAAATGGCTCCAGAGCACTCGAGCAAGACAAAGAAGTCGGCGTGCCGCTAAGGCTCGAACAGCTCCTACCCTCGGGGGCTGGCGCCACGATCAAGCCAGTGTGCCTCTCGGGCTCGATTGGCCCCGAACCACTTGGGAGCCAACACTGCAAACCCAGTGGTGTGCCGCTAAGGCTCAAACAGCTCCTACCCTCGGGGGCTGGCGCCACGATCAAGCCAGTGTGCCTCTCGGGCTCGATTGGCCCCGAACCACTCGGGAGCCAACACTGCAAACCCAGTGGTGTGCCGCTAAGGCTCGAACAGCTCCCACGCTCGGGGGCTGGCGCCACAGTTAAGTCAGTGTGCCTCTCAGGCTCGATTGGCTCCGAACCACTCGGAAGCCAACACTGCAGGACTAAAGGCGTACCGCTAAGGTTCGACCGGCAATCGGACTCGGGGGCTGGCGTCATATCAAAAGCAGCGTGCCACGCGGGCTCGATCAGCCCCGAAATGCTCGGGGACCGACGTTGCGAATGAATTGTGACAGATAATGCAATCCTTTTTGCAGGAAATACAGTTACAGCGGAGCCGGACTTGCGCCGGTTACAAACATCAAACACATCAACTGCCAAGATGACGGTCTGGGGCACTCGTCCCTGCGCCTAGTGCTACATCCGGAACAAGCTTGGTTCACATGAGCTCCTCGCAAGCTCTCTTGTAGCACCACTGCAGCCGTCGACGGGACAGCACCGGTGGAGGGTTGATAACGGATGGCTTCGACTATCCCTTGCTCTACAAAGCATTTCACCCCACATGGCTCTCATCACATGGGAATGCGGGGGTGAACGGGGCAGCACCCGCACGCTGATCAACGCCTCAGATCCCTCGCAAGCACTCTTCTAGCACCATGCCATCATGACTCCATGAACTCTCCCCGGTGGATGAACCCAACAATGAACCTCCGGCATATTGACTACAAGGATTCTATATCTATTCGCTCTTGGGTAGCAGCTCAGGCTCCCCGACGGGTATTTATAGCCCCTGGTCGCCGGAGGACGGAAGATTTCCTCAACGATGACGAGCGCGGACTCCGCGCCACGCGTCTCTCCTCCAGCCTAAAATGCACAGGTCACCCTTATCTCCTTTGGCTCCACTCGACCACGGGAGTGCCCTATGCAATCACGGGAATACTATTCCTGACGCCGCATCTTAGAAACGACGCCGCTTTGCCAGCCTCTCCTTTGGAGTACCTGACAGAGAAGGAATCCTCCGGGACTCGAACCATTCGCCAAGATAAGTTTCAATTGATTAACTTTGTCGATTCCGCGAGCTTTAAAACAAGTTGCTAAAGTACTCGGGGAGCACACGCCTTAATCCGTGAAACCTCGGCTCTTCCGTACGCCTACGCTCCTACGCGTGCATGCGGCCCAGCTCCCTGCGCTATGGACTACGGCTATCGGGGATCAGGTGCATAAACGTAACAGGCTAACTGCCCGGGGAAATTAAAAGACTTAAAAGCAGGAAGCGGAGTTCATTAATATTTATATCGCCGAATGCTTTCTCCTCGAATTTTTACTTTGTTGCAGGGTACTGGCGACCACTCGGCGTGCTCAGCCCTCACGCTCGGGGGCTGGCGCCGGGACGACTACTCGGCGAGCTCAGCCCTCACGCTCGGGGGCTGGCGCCGGGGCGACCACTCGGCGTGCTCAGCCCTCACGCTCGGGGGCTGGCGCCGGGGCGACCACTCGGCGTGCTCAGCCCTCACGCTCGGGGGCTGGCGCCGGGACGACTACTCGGCGTGCTCAGCCCTCACGCTCGGGGGCTGGCGTCGGGACGACCACTCGGCGTGTCTCGCAGGACTCCGCTGACCCTCAAGCTCGGGGGCTGGACGCCGAAATTAACGTCGGATGATTTAGCCAGACGCTCCTTGACTAACCCTTGGACCGATTCCTCCGGAATCGCTTCAAGGCTCGGGGGCTACGGCCAACGGACGCACCTCGCGGCGCATCCGTTGATCATTCGGTGACCTCAGAAGAAGGCTACTAACCCTTGGACCGATTCCTTCGGAATCGCTTCAAGGCTCGGGGGCTACGGCCAACGGACGCACCTCGCGGCGCATCCATTGGAAAACGGCTCTTTTCTCTCCAGTATCACGCAGTTTCGCTTCCAACTGCAGCGGGCTCGACGCTCATCAGACGGCACGACCTCGCCGACTTGTCTCTCAACCACGTACTACTCGGGGGCTTGTCGGGGGTAGACCCCCAGGGGTACCCAGAAGGCGGATTGGCCCAACCAGCAAGGGGCGGCCCAATCCGAATGCAACTGGATCGGTTTGTCAGACTGGGTGGCCCACCAGTCGGGAGGCCCACCAGTCGGGCGAACCGGATGGGCGCGACGGTGCGCACGGCAAGGAAGAAGACGGCGTATCCCGCAAGAAGCTCGGAGATCAAGATAAACTAGCCGGAATTATAGAGAAAGATATCTGTAATCGTTATAGGATCGAATCCTTGTATTTCGGGTAGGTTACGATCTCTAGCCGACTTGTAACTCAAGGCAGCCGGACTATATAAGGCGCCTTGAGACCCCCCTCCAGAACAGGACATTGCACAATATCTACGAAACCTAGGACAGAACCCAACTACGGAGATCCTTCAGGAACTTCATACACAGCAATACAATCACCCCCAACACAGGACGTAGGGTATTACGTCATCTCGACGGCCCGAACCTGTTCAATCCTTGCGTCTTGTGTTACCATCGACTTCTGATCCTCGATCTGTCCCTCAACAAATCAACCACGTAAGCTACCCTGTGTGGACTGCCGGGTCCAAACATCCGACACAGAGGTTAGTCAAAATGACTTATTATTGTAAACATACTTATCTCCTTTGTACTTTAATCAACTCTGCCGCCTTGAACTTGGATGCAGAGTGTACTTGTACGATCTCAGCAGAAGTCTGAGATGCTGCGGAGAGTCAGCACGTCCATCGCCCACGCCTGGCCAAGGGGCAAGCAGCTTGGGACCAAAAACACGTTCAATTGCGCCGAGAACTGGATGAGGCTTACAAGAAGATTAACTTGTACCAAGACCAGCGCGAGGACGTCGTTGAAAAGAATAAATCTTTACGACAAAATCTCTCAGGTATGTACACGGAGTACTTCTTCTCTGTCTGCATTGATCATATAATGAATAGAATATGAAGAACCGCTTTTATCGGGTGCAAGAGCGCGCAAAGCAGGCGGAGCGGCGAGAGACGAACTGCATGGTAGATCTTGCTGAGGAACAGAAGATGCGCCAGCATGCCGATGCTCAACTTATTGAAGACCTGACCAAGATCCGCAACCAAGAGGCTGAAATCCAGGCTCTTCGCGTAGAAGTCAATCGTCGTGGCGCGAAAATTGAGTCGTGGAAAGAAGCCGCCCTGCCCTTGGTTGATGCATACGCAAAAGTACCCGCAGGAAGTGTTGCTCCTCCTCTCCTTGATCGCCTTTGAGCAACTCCCGGGTAGGTGAAGGTGTATTACCAACGGATCCCCCATTCGTGTACTAAGCAAGTACTTGGGGTTGTCCGGTCATGGTTCCCTTCACAGCCGCTAGGTGTTACTGAAGGAAGAATCAACCCTGCTTGCACCCGGGCCATGTATGATACCTACATGGAGGAGGAGAAGGACACTGTAGAGAAAATTGTATCTCGTCTTAAGCTCTAGAGTCTCTTTTGTAAGAAAATCCTTTGTAAAGAACTTGGTTTTAGATGTAAATACTTAGTGTTTTATTAACAAAAAGTATCTGTTTATCTGATTGTGTGCGCCCGATCTCTCTATGTGGAACAAAGAGTAGATGGCATTTGAACGTAGTCTTCCTGGATTGTTTTTAAACAACCCGACTAGATTCAAAAATAAGTGCGCCCGATCCTTCTGTGTGAAACAGAAAGTAGATGGCTGTTTTGACTGCAGCCTTTTCTGGATTGTTTTTAAACAACCCGAGATGAGTCAAAAATAAATGCGCCCGATCCTTCTGTGTAGAACAGAAAGTAGATGGCTTGTTTGAATGCAGCCCTTTTCTGGATTGTTTCTAAACAACCCGGGATGATTCAAATTTGTAAGATTGTATCTGAATTCCAGGCTTGAAGATAATGGAATATTGACACTGTATTATTATTGGGCTAAAAAGCCGATATCAGTACATAGAAAGGACTGACTTTTATTGACTCTTGAAAAACTCCGATAACTTCTTTAAGGGTAAAAACGCCGTAAGTGCTCAATATTCCAAGCATTGGGCACCTCTGTTCCGTCTTCCCGTTGTAGCTGATAAGTACCCGGACCGATGACCCTTGATACTATAAACGGACCTTCCCAAGGAGAAGATAGCTTGTGCTGATCTTTTGTACTCTGAATTCTCCAAAGAACCAAATCACCAATGTTGAATGACCGCATTTGGATGTTTTGGTCATGATACCTCCTGAGTACTTGCTGGTACTTGGTTGTCCTGATCAACACGGCTAGCCTCGCCTCTTCTAGCATGTCCACATCCTCTGCCCTACTTTGCTCTGTTGCTTCCTCCATGTAGTTTTGAATTCTTGGAGCATTGTACTCGATGTCTACTGGGAGTACTGCTTCTAAGCCGTAGACCAGAAAGAAAGGTGATCGCCTCGTCGCGCGGCTGGGCTGGGTTCTGAGCCCCCATACCACAGCTGGCAATTCTTGCACCCACTTGCCTCCGTACTTTTTGAGTGGTTCATAGCGCCTTGGCTTGAGACCTTGAAGTATGAGGCCGTTAGCTCTCTCAACTTGTCCATTGGTCCATTGGTCCATTGACTTCAATTCCCAGGTTGTCGTAAAAATCAAAGAACTCGCTCCCTGTGAATTCTGAGCCGAGGTCAGTGATAATGCGATTCGGGACATCGAAACGATGAGCAATGTCTTAGATGAACTCGACCGCGTTTGCTGCTGTAGCGTTGACCAGCGGCTTGACTTCAATCCACTTGGTGAACTTGTCAATCGCCATGTAGAGATATTTGAAACCTCCTGGCGCAGTCTTGAGTGGTCCAACCATATCTAGCCCCCAGCATGCGAAGGGCCAAGAGGGCGGTATGGTGTTGAGGACCGTTGCGGGGACATGAGCTTGCCGGACAAAGAATTGGCAGCCCTGGCAAGTCTTCACGATTTCTTCTGCATCAGCCACAGCGGATGGCCAATAGTACCTGGATCGGAAGGCCTTGCCGACGATCGTGCGATGGGCAGCATGATTGCCGCAGATCCCACCATGGATTTCTTCAAGGATTTCCCGTCAGACTTCTGGAGTAACACACTTCATTAAGACTCCGGATAATGCGTCGCGTCGAAAGAGGGTGGACCTGACTACTACATAGTGCTTGCTTCGTCTGATGACTTGCTCGGCCTCCACCTTATCTTCGAGCTCCGTTTGGTGTAGGATGTACTCGATGAAGGGCTTTGTCCACTCGGGTGTAATCACCATGACTTGCTAATGAGGTGGTGTTGTAGTCGGCTGTACTTCCTGCTCTTTAATGGATGGTTGTAATAGCTCATGGACGAAAACGTCGCCTGGTACTTGCGCTCGGTGAGAACCCAGCTTTGAAAGTGCATCAGCAGCCATGTTGTTGTCTCTGAGGACACGATGAAATTCGAGCCCATGAAAGTGCTTCTCGAGTTTGCGCACCTCCATGCAGTATGCGTCCATGTTCTCCTTGGTGCAGTCCCAATCTTTATTGACTTGATTGATCACAATAGAGGAGTCGTCGTACACCACCATGTGTTTGATACCAAGAGAAGCGGCCAGGCGTAGCCCGTGTAGTAGAGCTTCATACTCGGCCTCGTTGTTGGTGGCTTTCCAAAGGATCTGGAGCACATATTTGAGCAGATCGCCTTTTGGAGATATGAGCAATACTCCTGCACCGGCCCCTTCAAGCTTCAATGATCCGTCGAAGTACATGATCCAATGCTCGAGAGGTTCTTCTGGTGCTGCGTGTTGTATTTCTGTCCACTCAGCAACGAAGTCCACCAGGGCTTGAGATTTGATGGCAGCTCGTGGGACAAAGTCGATGGCGTGAGAGCCCAACTCGACCGCCCATTTGGAGATTCGCCCTGTCGCGTCCCGGTTGCGGAGGATGTCACCAATTGGGAAAGAGGTGACTACAACAACCCGGTGAGCGTCGAAGTAGTGGCGCAACTTGCGAGATGTGATCAAGACAGCATATAATAGCTTCTCGACCTGGGGGTATCGCACTTTTGATTCTGAAAGCACCTCGCTGATAAAGTAAACTGGCCACTGTACTTTGTATACATGGCCGGGTTCCTCCCGCTCGACTACAATAGCAGTGCTCACGACGTGAGTTGTTGCTGCGATGTAGAGGAGTAGTGGTTCCTGATCAGCTGGTGCAGTCAGTATTGGTGGTGGCTGGAGAAATTTCTTGAGATCTTCAAATGCCGCATCAGCTTCTGGAGTCCATACGAACTTGTCTTGCTTCTTGAGGAGCTTGAAGAAGGGTAATCCTCTGTCACCCAGCCTTGAAATTAATCGGTTGAGGGCCGCCATGCATCTAGTCAGCTTCTGAACGTCCTTGAGGGATTTTGGAGGCGCCATGGATGTAATAGCGGTAACTTTCTCAGGATTAGCTTCAATTCCCCAGTGGCTGACTATGAAGCCCAGCAGTTTTCCCGCGGGCACGCCAAACACACACTTGGTAGGATTGAGCTTCCATTGGAATTCCCTGAGATGTGCAAAGGTCTCGGATAGGTCGTCAATGAGACTATCCAGGTTCTTTGTCTTGACGACGACGTCATCAACGTAGGCTTCCACATTGCGGCCAATCTGAGCCTTGAGACAACTCTGAATTGCACGCTGATATGTTGCCCCTGCGTTCTTGAGTCCAAAGGACATTGTAGTGTAGCAGTAGTTGCCGAACGGAGTGATGAACGCCGTCTTGATCTGGTCATCTTTATGTAGGCTTATCTGATGATAGCCCGAGTAGCAATCTAGAAAACAGAGTAGAGAGTAGCCAGCTGTAGAATCCACCACCTGATCAATGCGAGGTAGCCCGAAGGGATCCTTTAGGCAGTGCTTGTTCATGTCGATGTAATCGACACACATTCTCCACTCGTTGTTGTTCTTCTTGCGGACCAGGACAGGATTAGCGAGCCAGTCAGGGTGGAACACCTCTTTAATGAACCCGGCTGCTAAGAGGTTCGCCAGCTCCGAACGGATGGCTTCCTTCTTGTCCTGGGCAAAGCGTCGTAAGCGTTGTTTCTTCGGTTTGGCGGCAGGATCGACGTTGAGTTTGTGCTTAGCCAACTCCCTTGGGACTCCCGGCATGTCAGATGGCTTCCATGCGAAGATGTCGCGGTTGTCCCGTAAGAAGCTGGTGAACGGGCTTTCCTATTTGGTAGGCAGGTCAGCGCCGATCAGCGCCGTCTTGGAGGGGTCGCCTGTCCCTAGGTCGATTGCCTTCATTGGAACTTCCTGGGAAGGCTTCATGTTTGACATGGCTGGCTTTTGCGTTGGGATGTCCAACTCAGCCTCGCCGAGTTGTTTTGCCATAGCTGCTATGATTGCTGCCTGGCTCGGTTGCTGCATGCTTGCAGCAATTGTCACGGCCTCGGTGTCGCAATCGTAGGAGGTCCTCAGGTCGCCCATTAGGGATAGAATCCCCTTAGGGCCTGGCATCTTCAAGATGAGGTAGATGTAATGTAGGATCGCCATGAATTTCACCAGAGCAGGTCTTCCCAGGATCACGTGGTACGATGATTCGAAGTCGGCGACCTCGAATGTAATGTACTCGGTCCTGTAGTTGGCCTTGGTACCAAATGTAACTGGAAGTGATACCTGGCCGAGGGATACGGCAGCATTGCCAGGAACGATACTGTAGAAGGGTGAGTCAGTGGGTTTGAGCAAGTTGGTGATGTCCAAGCCCATCTTTTTCAGCGTCTTGGCGAACAAGATGTTGAGTCCACTTCCGCCATCGATCAATGTCCATGTGAGTCGCGCGCCAGCTAACACAGGGTCAAGTACCAGGGGGTACCACCCCGGGTTCTTGATGTTGGTCCATTGATCGTCGCGAGAGAAGCTGATTGGGACTTCTGGCCACTTCAGAAAGGTGCGGATGGCAGGCTCAATGCAAACAATCTCGCGCTGGATAAGCTTTTTCTTGCGCTTTGATTCTGACTGAGTAATTCCCCCAAAGATGACATTGACTACCTTGTCGGCTTGTTGGTAGCCGGTGTCTTTGTCACCCTTGTCTCCTTTGTTGTCAGGGTTGTTTGGTTTGGGGCGCCCTCTACTGTGAACGCTTTCTTGAGCGACCAGCAGTCCCTGCTTGAGTGCTTATCCTTTGGGTGGAAGGGGCATTGCTTGTCGAGTAGTTTTTCGAACTTCCTGCAGGAAGAGTTCTTCTTAGCAACGTTGACCGTGTCTTCAGGTTTGCGCTTCTTATCGTTGAAGTCACGTTTGCTGTTGTTCTCAACTTGCTTGCCCTTGTTACGGTCGTTGTTGTTGTTGTTGCGGTCTCCTCCCGACTTGTTGCGGTTGAATCTTTCACGCTGCAGGTCTTCAGCATCTGACCAGCGACTGATGAGGTCTTGCATCTGCTCTAGTGTCTTTGGCCTGTTCCTTCTGATGTTGAGGTGCAACACGGGGTCTGTAAGGCAGCCGTAGAAGCAATCAATGACATCTTGGTCGGATAGGCCTGCACAGGTTGAGCGCTTCTCCCAAAATCGTCGGTTGTAGCTGCGCAGGTACTCGTTCTGGCCCTGTTTGCACTGGGCTAGGTAAAAGCGAGTACCCGGCTTCTGCCAGGAACCCTGAAAGTTATTGATGAAAACTTTGCAGAGTTCATCCCAAGAGTCGATGGAACCAGGCTTGAGCCCTTCCAACCAGGTTAGAGGGGCCTGGTCAAGGACAACTGGAAGGTAAGTACACATAGTGTCGGTGTTGCCCCTCGCCGCCTTGATTGCCGAGTAGTAGATGCAAATCCACTGCTCGGGATCGTGTTTCCCGTCATATCTATCTGTTGACGCGGAAAATCGGCGGTCGTATCTCCCGCGTGCAGCACACGAAGACCAGGGAGATCTGCTTCGCTCCAGTGCCAGTCCGTACTCCAGTTCAGATTCGCAGCGTGCCAGTCAATTTGACCTGAAATTGACAAGGGAATAAAACAGTTTAAATTGCTCTTTGATTGTGCCGGCTCTATTTCAGACGATGGAGTAACGTCGAATTTTAGCCAAGACCCAATCAGACACGTATCGGCCGATACCGATCGGACCTCAAAATCGGACCTCACTGATGACGTCAATCGGACCGAGTGATCGGACCTCAATCAGACATCAGATCGGACCTCAGAATCGGACCAATCAGGATCGGACCTTGATTGACATTACAGACCAGCCTTTGAATAATAAAATAAAGCGTAAAGTAAGGCCAATATGTAAAATAATGTATCAGCTGTGTCTTTAAATAAGATATTAAATAAGCAAAGTGTAAGCCGATACATTGTCCACCTTGCCTAGTTGCCAGTTTGACTCGTCTTATCGGACCATCTAACCAGCCGATCGGACTATAGCCTTTGCAGAGAAATCTAGCTCCGACATAGGGAATCTAGATTTCTCTAACTATGATCAGATCGGATAGCTAGATAATCAGATTCAACTCATCAACCTGTCAATTAAACAAGATGCTCGCATAGGTGTTGACCAGATTAAGCAAATAAGCATATAAAACAGTAACAGATTCGTTCTGATTCTAAGATATGCTACCAAATAATCAAGCGAGATCCAGCTCCGACGTAGGGAATCTACACCACACTTAACATTCAAATAGCAATAAGGCATAACCAAAGCTTCCTTTGACTAATCAAGATGAATCTAGCTCCGACGTAGGGAATCTAAACCAAGCATGACGGTCAAAGATTAATCTAATCGCATTGTAAAGATCCAGCTCCGACGTAGGGAATCTACACCAGTACAATACTCAAAGAACAACTAGATTAAACCACAAAGCAAGATCGGACCTAGAACGATGCTGTAAGATAATTATTGCTTAAATCGGACCAAGACCAATGCTCAAAGCCGTCGAAGAAGTAGAATTGATTCACATGGCGTAGATCTAAACCGATCTAGCAACTCCGACAAACCGCAAAGACTACCTTTAGTAACCAAGATTATTCTAGCTCCGATGTAGGGAATCTAGACTAATCTTGATACCTAGCTCCGACGTAGGGAATCTAGGCTTAAAGTGTAGTCCGATAAACGATAATCTGTTGAATAATCAATATTGATCTAGCTCCGATGTAGGGAATCTATATCAATCTTGATTATCCAGAGATAAATCGGTTGAACAGTATAAACGAGAAAGGGCGATGCGCCTCAATTCAAAGCCTATACTAGTTCGATAAATTGACTAACTTACTGATAAGCCGGAGATCAGAACTGATGCAGCCCGTCCACCAATGAGCTTCGTCGGTAACTACTACTAAGGGTTTTGGCGTGAAGCCGGGTTGTATTGATTGTGAGAATAATTTTTACAATAGACGAGGGTCCATATTTATACCCTGGTCATGGAGAGTCCTGATCGGACCAGACTAACTAAATAAAGTAAACTAAATCTAAGATAAAATGGGACTCCAAGACGCCTTCTGAAAAGGAAATAGTCCCCGCATATGATACGCTTCTCTTTTTTAGCCGACGCGTCTTTCCTTTTGTACTCGTCATCGGATCGGACTCCTGCTTCATCGGACTCCTCTTCAGCATCGGCTTCTTTATCTGTCATCTCTTGTTTGACCATTCAACGGGCCCACTGTGCAGTCTCAACCTCACCACGTCACCATCTGACTCATCATGTCAGGTGCGAAAATCTGGTGTCAACACATGCCCCCCAATTTTGGAATAAAATATCATTTTGTTCCAAAATTCGTATCTGTCATCATAACTCCTCCACCGATTTTCGCGCCGAAACTTTCCATTGCTGTACTGCGTGGTTCCTCGATCTTCGGGCCATGACCGTTTCTTTCTTCATCAACAACCTGTGGAGCTTATCTTCTCCTTTCTCTCTCTCCAGGCAATAGTATCCCTGACAATGAATAGCATATGGAACCCTGCTTTTACCTCACGGGTATCCATGCACCTATTGACCCAGACGAAACAACTCTTCAACGCAGCTCCTCAAAAGACGCTCCTCCTTCAATTACAGCAGCTCTGAATCAATACCATATCTTCACGAGAATACTACTCTTCATTTGGACGGTTTCCACGAGCAACCCTTGGATCCCATTTCTTCTTTAATGCTCCCATCGACCGCCGGCTATAAATACCTGCCTCAGGTCTTCTTCTTCCACCATCCCTTTGCCATGGCGCAGCTAATACCCATGATAGAACACAAACTCCTTCTGTTTGATACAGGATCCGACTCCTTTCTCCTCTTCTGCTAGAAGAATTCTCGTGAAGAAGTATAGGGCACTCCCCCCCTTTTCTGATCCTGCAGTGAATCCATGTGGAACTTCTGCTAGAAGAATCCTCGTGAGGTTCCTTCATGGTTCACCAAAGGGAAGGTTTTTCAGAGGGGGTAATAGAGTGCCCTTTACAAGCTGGGGCAAAGCCACCGGTCCACCGGCGCGCTCTTCAAGGGACTGCATCCAGAGCGGATTTCTTCGACTCAAGGAAGAAGATATCTCCTCAAACTTGCGCTTCCTTTTGCCCTTCTTTTTCTAGTCCTGTTCTGGCAATGATGAACAAAGTACATCGGCGCCTACTAGATCCTTTTATCTTCTGAAATCCTTCTGTTTGAGAAATATATGAATATATATATGCAATCCCTTTTCCAACAGCCTGCTCCGCCATCGAGCGGCTCGATGATGTAATATATTTTCTCTGTTTGTATATAGCCCTTAAGGCAATGCATATCGCATCGGCTCTTATTTTTTGTTCTGGAGGCGATTTTTCATCGGCTTTTAAGCCTGACG
>CM014278.1:27486408-27499028 GCA_004135705.1 Alloteropsis semialata
TTGCAGATTGATCTCGTCGATCAACCCCTACCTGGCGCGCCAACTGTCGGATGTTTGGACCCGGCAGTCCACACAGGGTAGCCTACGTGGTTGATTTGTTGAGGGACAGATCGAGGATCAGAAGTCGATGGTAACACAAGACGCAAGGATTGAACAGGTTCGGGCCGTCGAGATGACGTAACACCCTACGTCCTGTGTTGGCGGCGATTGTATTGCTGTGTATGAAGTTCCTGAAGGATCTCCGTAGTTGGGTTCTGTCCTAGGGTTGTAGAGGTTGTAGTTTTTTCGTGCTCTGGAGGGGGGTCTCAGGGCGCCTTATATAGTCCGGCTGCCTTGAGTTACAAGTCGACCAGAGATCGTAACCTACCCGGAATACAAGGATTTGATCCCATAACGATTACAGATATCTTTCCCTACAATTCCGGCTAGTTTATCTTGATCTCCGAGCTTCTTGCGGGATACGCCGTGTGCTTTCCTTGCTGCGCGCGTCGTCGCGCCCATTCGGTTCGCCCGACTGGTGGGCCCCCGACTGGTGGGCCAGCCAGTCCGACAAACCGATCCAGATGTACTCGGATTGGGCCGCCCTTTGATGGTTGGGCCAATCCGCCTGCTGGGTACCCCTGGGGGTCTACCCCCGACACCCCCCGAGGCGAAATAATAACCAGGCCGATTCCACAACCATCATTGCAAGAAGAACCATCAAAGAATATAGTCCATGGAACCGCGTCAACCACATCGACCCTTTTCATCGGACCAGATACATCAAGCTCCATAGCGCCTTGCTCAACAGCGTCACTGTTAGGTCCACAATGATCAGCAACTAAATCAGCCATTATCTGCCCTTTTACCGCTTTGGCCGATTCGTATCTGAGATCAAACTCAGTCAGAGCAAAAACCCACTTGCCAATTCTCCCTTTCATGATTGGCATCGATAGCATATACTTGATCACATCCTCTCTACAGATCACAGTACACTCGGCCGATAGCAAATAATGCCTTAATTTTGTACAGGAAAAATACAAACAAAGGCAAAGCTTCTCCACATATGAGTACCGAGTTTCAGGATCTAGCAATCTTCGACTCAAATAGAATATAACTCGTTCTTTCCCATCAACCTCTTGAATCAAAACAGAACCAATTGCATGATCAAAAGCCGATAAATAAAGCTTATACGGCTTACCCTTCTGTGGTGGAATAAGAACTGGCGGATATGCTAAATACTGCTTGATTTCATCCAATGCCTTTTGATGTTTAGGCTCCCAAACCAATTCTTCTTCATTTTTCAACTTCAAAAGAGGAGTAAACGCCTCCAATCGGACCGACAGATTTGATATAAACCTCCTCAGAAAATTAATCTTTCCAATCAAACTCTGCAACTCCTTTTTGTTTGCTGGAGGTTCAATATCATCAATCGCCTTGCGGTTCCGATCATTCACCTCAATTCCTCTCTCATGTACCAAGAAACCGAGAAATTGGCCGGCCGATACGCCAAAAGCACACTTGAGCGGATTCATCTTCAATCCATGTTGCCTCGTACACTCCAGCGTTTCCTTCAAATCGGCCAAATGCTCTTGATAACCTTTTGATTTGACTACCACATCATCAATGTAGATTTCGACTATCCTGCCGATCAGCCTATGAAAAATATAATTCATAGCACGTTGATAAGTAGCATCGGCATTTTTCAAACCAAAAGTCATAACAACCCACTCATATAAAACAAGAGCACCTGGACATTGGAATGCGGTCTTGGGAATATCTTCTTCCGCCATGAAAATCTGATTATAACCAGCATTACCATCCAGGAAACTCATCACTTTATGGCCTGATGCTGCATCAACAAGCATATCGGCCACCGGCATCGGATACTCATCCTTCGGGGTTGCCTTGTTCAAGTTCCTGTAATCAATGCAAACACGTAGCTTTCCATTCTTCTTATAAACAGGAACTATATTTGATACCCACTCAGCATATCGACATGGCCTGATAAACTTAGCTTCAAATAGCTTTGTTATTTCGGCCTTAATTGGTTCATGCATCTCAGTTTTGAACCTTCTTGGATACTGCTTGTGTGGTCGATACCCTGGTTTGATGGGTAGCCGATGTTCAACAATATCACAGCTTAAACCTGGCATTTCATAATATTCCCAAGCAAAACAATCAGAATACTTTTTCAAAAGCTTTATCAACTCTTACTTATACTCGGGATCTAATTTAGCACTGATATACGTCGGCCTTGGTCTATCACTAGGTCCTATATCTATTTCTTCTAATTCATCGGCCGACGTAAATTCAAATCCTAGTTTGCCGAACTCACTTCGGTCTTCAAGATCTTCTATATAATCATCCATTTAAAACAATGTCTCAGAGCCGACTGCTTGGATCGGCTTTAGTCCTTGATCGGACACCTTGAGGAAGTCACCATCCCATACTTTTCCTGACAGGCATTCAACTCCTTCAAACTCCCAAATTGTTGATTCAGCTGTAGCGATGCTAACCGAATCATCAGCTGGGATGATCTCTACAGTATTGCCTTGCCATTGAATCAAACATTGATGCATTGTGGATGGGATGCAGCAATTGGCATGGATCCAATCACGCCCGAGGAGCATGCTGTAAGAACCTTGGCCATCAATCACGAAGAAAGTAGTCGGCAATGTCTTGCTACCGATGGTCAATTCTACATGAATTGACCCCCGAGGCTCTGACACGTTTCCGCCAAAGTCCTTGAGCGTCATATTGGTCTTGATCAGATCATCAATCCCTTTCCCCAGCTTGCGGAATGCGGAATAGGGCATGAGATTGATAGCAGCTCCTCCATCGACCAACATCTTGGTCATCGGCTTCCCATCAACGTATCCCTTGATGTATAGAGGCTTCAGGTGCCGATACCCATTTGCATTTGGCTTCTCAAAGACAGCCTTCTCTGAATCAAGGACCAAGCATGCAGCGGCTTCTTCTAGTTCATAATCGACCTCATGATCGTCTTGTTCATCAGGAGCAGCAAAATCAGAAGGCAACATCAAAACCATATTTATTGCGGCCGATGTGCTTGCTTCACCATCATTGGCCATCTTGATGCGCCATGTCTTCTTTTCTTTTGCCAATTCCTGCTCCTGAATCTGCTCACGATAGCGCAAGCGTTGCACGCGTCTCTTCTTGGACCTAGAAATCCCTGATGGGCACCACTGTCCAGGCCTCATTGGAGGTTCTTCAGCCCGATTCTGAACTGGAACCTTCTCTTCCATTTTTTCAGGGCCATGAGCATCAGCCCGGCCTTCATTATTTTTATGGCCATGAGTATTAACCCGGCCTTCATCTCTTTGATGATGATCATCAATCCTGACGCCAATCCGTTCATGAACTGATCGTTGACCTCTCTTGGAAGCTCTATATTCTTCATACTGGAAACTGCATTCAGGGCAATCTGCTTTTGATGGCAGTCTAAGCTTCTCGTTCCAGCAGAATATAAAGAAAGGACACCCCCAGTGATCATCATCCTGTTCGTACCGGTCATAAGCTTGGTGTCTGTCCGCATACCAATCAGACCTATGACCATACTGACGGCGGTCATCAGCTCTATTATTAATCCAGCGCCTAGCATCGGACCTGTCATCATACCGGCGTCGATCATCGGACCACTCATCATATCGGCGTCGACCATCGGACCTATCATCACGTCGGCGCCGATCATCAAACTCTTCATCAAGCCGCCTTGCTTGATACTCGCGCCTTCGACGTCGCCGTTCCTCACGTTCTTCCCATGCCCGGGCTGCTGCTTGCTGCCTCTTGTACTTGTTAATCAGCATTTGGGAAGTCACACGTGGCCGATATCCACCAGGAGCATTAGATTCACGCCCAAATGCCTGATGATTCCTCCGCAGCTCTTCAACAGTAACTTGAACCATAGGATCAACGGCACCAGAACTCTTGGCGTGGTCCGATGTAAGCACTTTAAACTTCCCCTTTTTATTAGCATCCACCATATTAACGGAAAAGGAGAAATCAGCAAAGTTATTGGGAAAGGGATGACCATCGATCTTCATGGCTTTCTTGCTGTCTTCAAATTTTATCTTGCCAGATTCTATAGCCAATTGGATCTCCCTTCTGAACACTTTGCATTCATTAGTCTCGTGAGAAGTTGAGTTGTGCCATTTGCAATATTTACGTTTCTTCAACTCATCGGCCGACGGAATAGAATGATTTGGAGAAAGCTGGATAAGCTTCTCACTGAGCAGCAAATCAAAAATCTTGTCGGCCTTTGTTATATCAAAACCAAACTTTAAAGGATTCTGCTTGATCCATGGGAGCGACACCGGCTTCTTGGATTTGGTCCATTCAGCTATATTGACATCAGCTTCTTCTTCAGATTCAGAGAGATAAGACACTTGTTTGGCAAACTTCACACGCTTCATCTCCTGATATCGGACCTCGTGAGCTGACACCTTCTGAACCAACTATCCCAATGTCTCAAACTCCTGAACAGAAAACTTTTCTTTAATCGGTGCGAGCAAACCCTGGAATGCAAGCTCGGCCAACTGCATGTCAGACAGTTTCAAACTATAGCACCGATTCCTAGTGTCACGGAATCATTGAATGTACTCCTTGACGGTCTCATCATTCCTCTGCCTGATAGCAATCAAATCGGAGATCTTCATCTCATTGAGACCAGAAAAGAAGTATTTGTGAAACTGCTTCTCCATATCGGACCATCCTGTTACTGATCCTGCTGGCAACGACGTAAACCAAGTAAACGCCGGCCCTGATAGTGACAGAGGGAAAAATCTGAGCCTGAGTCCCTCCTCAGAAGCAGCCTCACCACACTGAGCCAAGAATCGGCTCACATGTTCGATGGTGGTCATATCATCTTGCCCGGAGAATTTGGAGAAATCCGGCACTCTGTAACGTGGAGGAAGCGGCACTGCATCAAAGTAAGACGGGTACGGGTGCCGATACAACCTCGCTTCATCTTTAGGCTTCAAGCCGAACTGGTTTTGGATCACCTCGGCTATCTTCTGTGACCAATCGGACTGTTGACTTCCAGGTGGCATTCCATCAGCTATGTCCATCACATAATTATTGTAATCGCCATCCATACGCTGATGTGAAGGAATCTCCGTACGTAGTCTTGCAGCTGCAGGTTGTTTTTCTCCCTCGCTCAGAGTCCTTGCATATTTTTCACCATGTGGGCCGACAATAGTTCCATCGGCCATCAACAGGAAACCGTTGGCCAGTTCAACAGGAGGTGGTGGAGCAATCGGAATCTGTGGAGCAACGGTCATTGCATTATCTGCAGTTTCTTTGCCTCTTCCTGATCCTGATGCTCCTGCAGAATCTGCTATAAAGACTGGACCTTTCAAGCAAATAGCATCATCCACCGCCTTCTTGATGAGATTGTCCAGAGAATTCACCAAAGTGCCTGACTGGTTGATCAACGCATGATGAACAGCCTGGTGAATCATCTCTGCTGTATTGATCTGGTACTCCCGAGCATCAGTTGTCTTCTTGATCAACTCTGGATCCGGGAGAGGACCTTTGAGTATAGGGCCTGAACGATTACGCCCAAATTGTCCGAGACAGAGCTTCTCGAACGCATCAATCTGGGCCTGAACTGCATCCAACTGAGCTTTGGACAGATCGGCCTTTGTAATGGGCATGGCCGTCTCAGGTGTTTTGTTCTTGTCGTTCTTAGCCTTCTCAGCAGCTTCTTTCTCAGCAGCAAGTCTTGCTGCAGCTTCTTGTTCAGCATCAGACGACGACATCTTGGAATTTGTTTCTCGTGTCCCACTGGGCGTGCCAAAAATGTGTTGACGCGGAAAATCGGCGGTCGTATCTCCCGCGTGCAGCACACGAAGACCAGGGAGATCTGCTTCGCTCCAGTGCCAGTCCACACTCCAGTTCAGATTCGCAGCGTGCCAGTCAATTTGACCTGAAATTGACAAGGGAATAAAACAGTTAAATTGCTCTTTGATTGTGCCGGCTCTATTTCAGACGATGGAGTAACGTCGAATTTTAGCCAAGACCCAATCAGACACGTATCGGCCGATACCGATCGGACCTCAAAATCGGACCTCACTGATGACGTCAATCGGACCGAGTGATCGGACCTCAATCAGACATCAGATCGGACCTCAGAATCGGACCAATCAGGATCGGACCTTGATTGACATTACAGACCAGCCTTTGAATAATAAAATAAAGCGTAAAGTAAGGCCAATATGTAAAATAATGTATCAGCTGTGTCTTTAAACAAGATATTAAATAAGCAAAGTGTAAGCCGATACATTGTCCACCTTGCCTAGTTGCCAGTTTGACTCGTCTTATCGGACCATCTAACCAGCCGATCGGACTATAGCCATTGCAGAGAAATCTAGCTCCGACGTAGGGAATCTAGATTTCTCTAACTATGATCAGATCGGATAGCTAGATAATCAGATTCAACTCATCAACCTGTCAATTAAACAAGATGCTCGCATAGGTGTTGACCAGATTAAGCAAATAAGCATGTAAAACAGTAACAGATTCGTTCTGATTCTAAGATATGCTACCAAATAATCAAGCGAGATCCAGCTCCGACGTAGGGAATCTACACCACACTTAACATTCAAATAGCAATAAGGCATAACCAAAGCTTCCTTTGACTAATCAAGATGAATCTAGCTCCGACGTAGGGAATCTAAACCAAGCATGACAGTCAAAGATTAATCTAATCGTATTGTAAAGATCCAGCTCCGACGTAGGGAATCTACACCAGTACAATACTCAAAGAACAACTAGATTAAACCACAAAGCAAGATCGGACTAGAACGATGCTGTAAGATAATTATTGCTTAAATCGGACCAAGACCAATGCTCAAAGCCGTCGAAGAAGTAGAATTGATTCACATGGCGTAGATCTAAACCGATCTAGCAACTCCGACAAACCGCAAAGACTACCTTTAGTAACCAAGATTATTCTAGCTCCGATGTAGGGAATCTAGACTAATCTTGATACCTAGCTCCGACGTAGGGAATCTAGGCTTAAAGTGTAGTCCGATAAACGATAATCTGTTGAATAATCAATATTGATCTAGCTCCGACGTAGGGAATCTATATCAATCTTGATTATCCAGAGATAAATCGGTTGAACAGTATAAACGAGAAAGGGCGATGCGCCTCAATTCAAAGCCTATACTAGTTCGATAAATTGACTAACTTACTGATAAGCCGGAGATCAGAACTGATGCAGCCCGTCCACCAATGAGCTTCGTCGGTAACTACTACTAAGGGTTTTGGCGTGAAGCCGGGTTGTATTGATTGTGAGAATAATTTTTACAATAGACGAGGGTCCATATTTATACCCTGGTCATGGAGAGTCCTGATCGGACCAGACTAACTAAATAAAGTAAACTAAATCTAAGATAAAACGGGACTCCAAGACGCCTTCTGAAAAGGAAATAGTCCCCGCATATGATACGCTTCTCTTTTTTAGCCGACGCGTCTTTCCTTTTGTACTCGTCATCGGATCGGACTCCTGCTTCATCGGACTCCTCTTCAGCATCGGCTTCTTTATCTGTCATCTCTTGTTTGACCATTCAACGGGCCCACTGTGCAGTCTCAACCTCACCACGTCACCATCTGACTCATCATGTCAGGTGCGAAAATCTGGTGTCAACACTATCGATATGAGCTGGTTTGAATTTGTCGGGCCAGGAAGTAGCACGGATGCGGTCTGAGAAGACCGGGAACCCTTCGTACTTGTTGAGATTATGGTGATCCTGACCCGGTGGCCCGAAGACTTCGTCGTACTCCTGACGTCTGCGGCGTTCATATTCTTCGCGATCGCGCGCCCGTGATGAGATGATGGTGCGCGCGTCCCTGGGTGGCAATTGTTGTCGCAGATCCCTGTTGTTGTCATGATTGCCGGGGCGTCCATCCCTGTTTCGGTTGCCGTCACGCCCGCCGATGTGGCTCTGCTGAACTTCGCGGTTGCTTGGTCCGGCGCCGTGGTTACGACCTCCGCCGCCGAGTACCATGCCTCTCGTTTTCGTGTTGGCGTTGGTCTCTGCTTGGGAGATGGGACGGGTTCCCGCGATTACCAACTTCAGGAAGTCGGCTGCTTGCCTGGCGGCTTGGTGCTCGGGTGATGGTCTTCGCTGGGTTGACTGCGTCATGCTGGACGGCCGCTGTCTCGAGCATTGTCTTCATCCTGAGGATTTCAGGAGTTTCAGGCATCTGTCCCAACTCTGTGACGACAGCCATGATGTTGGCTGTGGCGCTGGAGTAGACATCTTGCAAGGCGACTTGCATGAACTTGGCGTTGAGGTCCTGTGGAGGTAGCCTACGACCGACGCGGCGGCGACGTTCTGCACGAGCAGCATTTCGCTCCCTGCGTCGGTTACGGTCAGCTTCAGCTTCGTTCTCCACAGTTGGCTCGTCGTTGGAGACTTCTTGTTCCTGGGCGATGATCACCATGGCTTGACGCCCTGGTGAGTAGCTTCCTGTGCTTGAAGTTACTGGGACAGTTGAGCCGCGGCTGCTCGAAGAGTTTAGGGGTTGCTCGTGCTGAAACGGGAGTGGATCGATGCACGCGATGATGCGAGACATGTCCAGGTCCTCCTGTTGTGTTGCTCCAAGCATTGGCTTGCGTCCCGGCCAGTGAACAAATCGTTCTTCGGGGGTTGAAGTAATGACGAGTCCGACTTGTTTCCCGTTCAGGGGAAATTCGTCGAATTCGACCAGAGATCAGAGTTGTTTTGAGGATGCCGCTTGGAAAGTGGAGGGGCCCGTGAGTCCAAGGGATATTGGCTCGGGGTGTCGGCCTCACGCTTAGCAGTGGCTGGACTTCTTTTCTTCTAGATTTTTGAATTGATGGATTTTGGCAAAACCGATGGTTCAGGAACCAACTCGGATCGCTTGGCCCGCTTTGGAATCTTCCCAGCCCGAGTTGGAATCGAGCTAGGAGTAGTGGTTCCTTGAGTCCGAGTTGAGTTCGAACCCGAGGTTCCCCGAGCCCGAGTTGTATTCGGACCTGAGGGCGCGATCTCGTCGAGCTTGTCGGCGAGTTACCCCGGAGTCAGCGACTTGAGGACGCGGTCAAAGTTGCCTGCGCCGTCCGCCGTGCAGACCCAGGAGCCGAAGACGAAAGTGGCGCCTTTCTCGAATGCCATGTCGCCGTCGCAGTTGATGATGACTGGTGCCATCGAGCTTGCTGAACGATTCTCGACGAGAGCCCCTACTTGGCGCGCCAGCTGTCGGTTTTTTATACCGGCTAGCCTACTATGGGGGGTCCCTAAGTAGTCGAGTTGTTCGTGAGGGCCTCACCGGAACCAGAAGCACGATGGTGAACACGAGACGATTTAGACAGGTTCAGGCCACCTCGAGTAGAGAGCGTAATACCTTACGTCCTGTATGGTGGATCTTCTCATATTGATGGTTATGATTTTACAAGGGGTCCCTGTCTCACCTTATATACTCGGGAGACAGGGTCTACAAGGCAAGAAATACAAACTTCTAGTCGGATACAATACACAGAGTCCTAACATGAGTAGGCCGGGTTGTTTCCTAGTACCCGACTAGTTTCCTTAAGCTGTACGCTCCTTCCTTGTATTAGTCAGAGTTGCCGGCCCAATTTCCTAGCGGGACTGTGGCCCATGAGGACTCCTATGGATTTTGGACCGTCAGAAGGGAACAGAAACGGGCGGTGCTGGGGGGCGCCGGGCTGCGCTTTTTTTTTATTCAAAAATATAGGTTTTAGTCCCGGGTATTTACCCGGGACTAAAGACGTCTCACATTTAGTCCCGGATGCCTAGTCCCGGTTGGGAAACCGGGACTAAAGGCCTTTCTCAACCGGGACTAAAGGCTGTTTCTCTACTAGTGCACAAGCACAACGGCGCGGCGGTGTTCTTAAATAAGGCTGCAGATTGAGACCGAGATGGACTAAGGCCTTGTTTAGTTCGTGAAAGTTGGTTGAATTTTCTGCAGAAAAAGTGTATTGGGAAGCGTGTTGCAGAGAGGAGGGCAAGTTTTCTAATGCGTGACTTTTGGTTGAATTGCACCAATTTGCTTCAACTAAACAAGGCCTACAAACAACTGTGAAGCTGTTCGTGCGTTCAGGCGCATGCAGTGTCTTGACCATCCAAATTGCCTGACAGAGCATGGAGTTTTTCATCATATCAGAGCAGGGCATCAAAATAACCATTTACTTTATTATGCATGTCCCAACTATATGCCATTCTCTGTAACTTTATAAGGTAGTATGTAAAGTCTGCACTAGTCTCCATGTGACGATTGAATGATTTCACATTATCTTAAAGAAGGTATTTGACATACAAAATATTGTGGACGAAATAGACTGTCAGAAAAAAGGTAATGGGTACAGATGAACAAGATTCGCTGTTTGATGAATAGATCTGTTCTTGAGAATGTAGGCACGGAATGTATGCATCCATGTAAGTGCTGCTGCGGCTTCAACAGAAATAAGAAAAGAAAGTTTGCAACACAACAGTGGGGTGATTTATTTCACAGTAACCTTCCCATATTAGACCAAGGGCCTGTTTGATCCCAAGTGCTAAAAATTAGCACCATAAATAGGTGTCAATTAAATAAACTAAATATGATTTAATTTGAAAACTAATTGTATAAGTCATGTCTAATTGATGATTAGAATCTATTAGTTCTAATTAAGTCTTAATTATTAACCCATGTAATACTAGAAGAACTAGCTAGGCCTATCTCTACAATATGAAAGCTGGGTCTTTCCGCGGCGGGTTAGCGGGTCCACGTCGCCCGTTAACCTGCGAGCCGTCGGATCGACCAAGCTCGCAACACCGACCGTTCGATCTGGTGTCGGCACGGGTCTCACCCGTTAAGTCATGAACCCGGCTCTCGCGAGTGTTCGCGAAACCGGCCGACCTCCCACGCCGCCTCACGCCGCCGGTGCCTCCCTCTCTCCAGAGCTCCACTCTCCGCCGCCTCCGCTCAGGCAGTCGTCGCCCCCTCCCGCCGCTCGCCATGCCTTACGAACCCAGGCGAACCATCCCGAAGGACGGACGCCTCTCTTCAGGCCGCCCGCCTCCTTCGATGGCGAAGTCGCCGCACTCCTCTCCCCCGCCTTCTCCCATACGTGGGATAAAAAGATGGATGGCAGCTGCATTATGGGAGGATATGGACATGATGCGGGGCATGGCGTGAAGAGGAAGAAAAGATGAGGGTGATGCGTGCTGCATGAAGCAAGGGCGAGATGCGGGGTTGGTGCAGTGCGAGGAGGCCATGGGGCGGCGCCGATGGTTGAAGGCTCCTAGAGGAGCAGTGGGAGACTGGGAGGCTCGGCACGACATCGGTCGAGTCCGCGGCGCACTGGCCAGAGACGACACCGGCATCAATTTGGAGTTGCTCAAGCTCGGGCTCCGCGTGCAGTCCAGCACAGGGCCACGGGAATTGCTCCCGCTTCAGTTCCATCTTCTGCTCAGCAATGCACACCATGTGCTCGATGATATGCCTCTTTAGCTCTGACCAAACCATGTTCAGGTTTCTCCAAAAACAATAATAGATATGGCCATATATGCAACTCACAAGGAGATCTATCTGATGAAAGAAGCAAATAGGAAGCAGAGAAATTCAGGCTACTATCATTGCCAAAGGTAAAATTCTCAGACATAAATTTATATAATTTTTTGAAGCATGATACTTCTACATGGTTGCCAAGAGCTCTTAATGGAAGATATTTGAAGACATATTATCCAAGTGCTTGGCAGGAAGCTTGATTTATATGGCCGGTAGTTTTAGTATCGCCCTTAGAATGAGAAGGCCGATGGATTTTGTTTGGCATCGCCCTCAGGAGTGTTTTCTTGTGCTAAAGTGTTTTCTGGTACGCAAGCTTTACCAAAAAAACAGGGGGGCATATGTTGGCGATCAGAATTGGCACAAGAACAACATGGCAGAAAGAACCGGTGGAACCAGATTTAGAAACCAGTGGGACCGGTTTAGTTCACTATTGCCCATCTGACAGGGCAAACCGGTGGAACCGGTTTGGGAATCGGTGGAACCGGTTTTCTCCGAGTCCTAGTAGGTTTGGACTCTTTTTGTAGATCCGAGTTGTAATAGGACTTTCCTTGCGGGGTACGACCTCCCCACCCTATAAATATGAAGGGTCACGGCCGATTGAGTATCATCCAATCGATCAAAACATTTATTACCTTTACTTTTTTGTCATCTCCAAACCCTAGCTTTTCCAACCCTAATTCTGTTCGTTCTTCGTCTCTACGGTGTTTGACGGCTCTCTGAGTGGCCTGCCGATCTCAGAGAAACCATAGGCGCGCCTGCCCTGACGGGGTCCCTCCCGGGCCGGCGATCTTAGGTCTACGCAGCAGCTCCCGAAGAACCGGTTTCACCGGATCCTCAAACCGGTTTCACTGGTTTTGTCTGGGCCTGCTGCAGTTGCTCGATCCGTTGCGGATCCGCGCGTGCTAGCGCAATTGAGTGTGTCGACCATAAAAGGCGTCAACAGGTTCAAAGTATTTGTGGCAGGTTCATATCAATGGTTTAGAGTTATTGAACAGGCGGTTCATCCGATTCCTAATGGTTAAACCAAAGAATCATTGAACCGATGGTCTCACCGCTTCGATGACCGGTGCGATCCT
>CM014278.1:27502807-27529676 GCA_004135705.1 Alloteropsis semialata
ATAATCGACCTCATGGTCGTCTTGTTCATCAGGAGCAGCGAAATCGGAAGGCAACATCAAAACCATATTTATTGCGGCCGATGTGCTTGCTTCATCATCATTGGCCATCTTGACGCGCCACTTCTTCTCTTTTGCCATCTTGCTCCTGAATCTGCTCACGATATCGCAAGCGTTGCACGCGTCTCTTCTTGGACCTAGAAATTCCTGAAGGGCACCACTGTCCAGGCCTCATTGGAGGTTCTTCAGTCCGATTCTGAACTGGAGCCTTCTCTTCCATTTTTTCAGGGCCATGAGCATCAGCCCGGCCTTCATTATTTTTATGGCCATGAGTATTAACCCGGCCTTCATCTCTTTGATGATGATCATCAATCCTGACGCCGATCCGTTCATGAACTGATCGTCGACCTCTCTTGGAAGCTCTATATTCTTCATACTGGAAACTGCATTCAGGACAATCTGCTTTTGATGGCAGTCTAAGCTTCTCGTTCCAGCAGAATAAAGAAAGGACACCCCCAGTGATCATCATCCTGTTCGTACCGGTCATAAGCTTGGTGTCTGTCCGCATACCAATCAGACCTATGACCATACTGACGGCGGTCATCAGCTCTATTATTAATCCAGCGCCTAGCATCGGACCTGTCATCATACCGGCGTCGATCATCGGACCACTCATCATATCGGCGTCGACCATCGGACCTATCATCACGTCGGCGCCGATCATCAAACTCTTCATCAAGCCGCCTTGCTTGATACTCGCGCCTTCGACGTCGCCGTTCCTCACGTTCTTCCCATGCCCGGGCTGCTGCTTGCTGCCTCTTGTACTTGTTAATCAGCATTTGGGAAGTCACACGTGGCCGATATCCACCAGGAGCATTAGATTCACGCCCAAATGCCTGATGATTCCTCGCAGCTCTTCAACAGTAACTTGAACCGCAGGATCAACGGCACCAGAACTCTTGGCGTGGTCCGATGTAAGCACTTTAAACTTCCCCTTTTCATTAGCATCCACCATATTAACGGAAAAGGAGAAATCAGCAAAGTTATTGGGAAAGGGATGACCATCGATCTTCATGGCTTTCTTGCTGTCTTCAAATTTTATCTTGCCAGATTCTATAGCCAATTGGATCTCCCTTCTGAACACTTTGCATTCATTAGTCTCGTGAGAAGTTGAGTTGTGCCATTTGCAATATTTACGTTTCTTCAACTCATCGGCCGACGGAATAGAATGATTTGGAGAAAGCTGGATAAGCTTCTCACTGAGCAGCAAATCAAAAATCTTGTCGGCCTTTGTTATATCAAAACCAAACTTTAAAGGATTCTGCTTGATCCATGGGAGCGACACCGGCTTCTTGGATTTGGTCCATTCAGCTATATTGACATCAGCTTCTTCTTCAGATTCAGAGAGATAAGACACTTGTTTGGCAAACTTCACACGCTTCATCTCCTGATATCGGACCTCGTGAGCTGACACCTTCTGAACCAACTGTCCCAATGTCTCAAACTCCTGAACAGAAAACTTTTCTTTAATCGGTGCGAGCAAACCCTGGAATGCAAGCTCGGCCAACTGCATGTCAGACAGTTTCAAACTATAGCACCGATTCCTAGTGTCACGGAATCATTGAATGTACTCCTTGACGGTCTCATCATTCCTCTGCCTGATAGCAATCAAATCGGAGATCTTCATCTCATTGAGACCAGAAAAGAAGTATTTGTGAAACTGCTTCTCCATATCGGACCATCCTGTTACTGATCCTGCTGGCAACGACGTAAACCAAGTAAACGCCGGCCCTGATAGTGACAGAGGGAAAAATCTGAGCCTGAGTCCCTCCTCAGAAGCAGCCTCACCACACTGAGCCAAGAATCGGCTCACATGTTCGATGGTGGTCATATCATCTTGCCCGGAGAATTTGGAGAAATCCGGCACTCTGTAACGTGGAGGAAGCGGCACTGCATCAAAGTAAGACGGGTACGGGTGCCGATACAACCTCGCTTCATCTTTAGGCTTCAAGCCGAACTGGTTTTGGATCACCTCGGCTATCTTCTGTGACCAATCGGACTGTTGACTTCCAGGTGGCATTCCATCAGCTATGTCCATCACATAATTATTGTAATCGCCATCCATACGCTGATGTGAAGGAATCTCCGTACGTAGTCTTGCAGCTGCAGGTTGTTTTTCTCCCTCGCTCAGAGTCCTTGCATATTTTTCACCATGTGGGCCGACAATAGTTCCATCGGCCATCAACAGGAAACCGTTGGCCAGTTCAACAGGAGGTGGTGGAGCAATCGGAATCTGTGGAGCAACGGTCATTGCATTATCTGCAGTTTCTTTGCCTCTTCCTGATCCTGATGCTCCTGCAGAATCTGCTATAAAGACTGGACCTTTCAAACAAATACCATCATCCACCGCCTTCTTGATGAGATTGTCCAGAGAATTCACCAAAGTGCCTGACTGGTTGATCAACGCATGATGAACAGCCTGGTGAATCATCTCTGCTGTATTGATCTGGTACTCCCGAGCATCAGTTGTCTTCTTGATCAACTCTGGATCCGGGAGAGGACCTTTGAGTATAGGGCCTGAACGATTACGCCCAAATTGTCCAAGACAGAGCTTCTCGAACGCATCAATCTGGGCCTGAACTGCATCCAACTGAGCTTTGGACAGATCGGCCTTTGTAATGGGCATGGCCGTCTCAGGTGTTTTGTTCTTGTCGTTCTTAGCCTTCTCAGCAGCTTCTTTCTCAGCAGCAAGTCTTGCTGCAGCTTCTTGTTCAGCATCAGACGACGACATCTTGGAATTTGTTTCTCGTGTCCCACCAGGCATGCCAAAAATGTGTTGACGCGGAAAATCGGCGGTCGTATCTCCCGCGTGCAGCACACGAAGACCAGGGAGATCTGCTTCGCTCCAGTGCCAGTCCGTACTCCAGTTCAGATTCGCAGCGTGCCAGTCAATTTGACCTGAAATTGACAAGGGAATAAAACAGTTAAATTGCTCTTTGATTGTGCCGGCTCTATTTCAGACGATGGAGTAACGTCGAATTTTAGCCAAGACCCAATCAGACACGTATCGGCCGATACCGATCGGACCTCAAAATCGGACCTCACTGATGACGTCAATCGGACCGAGTGATCGGACCTCAATCAGACATCAGATCGGACCTCAGAATCGGACCAATCAGGATCGGACCTTGATTGACATTACAGACCAGCCTTTGAATAATAAAATAAAGCGTAAAGTAAGGCCAATATGTAAAATAATGTATCAGCTGTGTCTTTAAACAAGATATTAAATAAGCAAAGTGTAAGCCGATACATTGTCCACCTTGCCTAGTTGCCAGTTTGACTCGTCTTATCGGACCATCTAACCAGCCGATCGGACTATAGCCATTGCAGAGAAATCTAGCTCTGACGTAGGGAATCTAGATTTCTCTAACTATGATCAGATCGGATAGCTAGATAATCAGATTCAACTCATCAACCTGTCAATTAAACAAGATGCTCGCATAGGTGTTGACCAGATTAAGCAAATAAGCATGTAAAACAGTAACAGATTCGTTCTGATTCTAAGATATGCTACCAAATAATCAGGCTCTTCAGTTTCTGAAAACATTGCCACGCGTGGGGCTTGTAGTCGGATGTCGAATGGTAGAATCGCCTCTGCTCCATACACCAAGAAGAAAGGTGTCTCGCCTGTCGCTCGATTCATGGTGGTCCTCATCGACCAAAGTACTGTAGGAACTTCATGAATCCAACGCTTGTCGTAAGCTTCTAATCTGTTAAAGATTCTCTTCTTGATGCCCTAGAGCACGATGCCATTGGCACGCTCTACTTGCCCGTTTGTCTTCGGGTGATTTACCGATGACCGATCATGCCTGATCCAGTAGTCGTAGCAGAAATCATAAAACTTTTTGCTTTTAAACTGCGTTTCATTATCAGAGATTATCCTGTTTGGGACACCGAATCGTACGATAATACTCCATAGAAATTTGACAGCTGCCTCTTTTGTGATTTTCTGAACCGGCTCGGCCTTAACCCATTTTGTGAATGTGTCGATGCCGACGAATAGAAATCGGTAGCCCCTGACAGCCCTTAGAAAGGGCCCGAGGATGTCTATTCCCCATGTGGCAAAGGGCCATGACAAGGGAATAGCGTTTAAAGCTTGCGCAGGTTTAGTTTGTTTCCATGCGAAGAATTGGCATGCCTCGCACTTCTTAACTAACTCGCTTGCGTCTTGAAGAGCTGTAGGCCAGTAGAAGCTCTGTCGGAATGCTTTCCCTGCTAGATATCGGGGAGAAGCATGTGATCCAAAGATTCCTCCGTGAATATCATGGAGCAAACTAATGCCCTCGGTCCGTGTGATGCATTTGAGGAGCATTCCATTGCGGGTTAGCTTGTATAAACGCCCGTCAACCAATTGATAGTTCTTGGCTTTACGATGGAATTTTCTCCAATGTAGCATCATCGTCCGGAATAGCTTGGTTTGTGAGGTACACCCAGACTGGATCCATCCAGTTTTCCTCGTTTCCAACTAGAGCGGCAGCTTGAGCCGTATCGACCAACATAGACTCCTTGATGGATTCGTTGGTTGTAGAAACTGTGCCTTTGGCAAGCGCAGATTTTTGGTTCGGTAATGAAACCGACACAGATGGTTTAGTAAGAACTTCAAGTAACACGTTACCTGGGAGCCTTGTGCGCTCGGCAGCTGCCTTTGCTAGCTTGTCTGCATCACCATTGAATTCCCTTTTGACGTGTCGTACTTCAAGCCCATCAAATTTGCTTTCCATCCTCCTGTATGCCTCCAAATATTTGGCCATGACCTCACTCCGCGCACTGTACTCTTTCATGACTTGCTTTGCAGCCAACTCGGAATCCCCTTTCTCGAGCAGCCTCCTAACACCCAGAGATGCAGCTTTGAAGAGTCCTGTCAAAAGCCCTTCATACTCGACAACATTGTTAGTAGGGGTTGGATCAACAAAATTGATTTGTAATGCGTACCTGATGATGTCATTGTGTGGCGAGATCAGGACCACCCTAGCCCCCGCCCCTGCTCTGCAAAATGCTCTGTCATAGAACATGGTCTAGTGTTCGGGATTTTGGGCAGCCTCTTCGGGTTCGGGGTTAGTCCATTCTGCGATGAATTCTGCCAGAACCTGCGACTTGATGGCAGTTCTTGGTATGAATTCAACGTCATAGGCCCCCAGCTCCACAGACCATTGTGCAATCCTACCCACGGCATCTTGATTATGTAAAATGTTGCCTTGGGGGTAAGTTGACACAACTTTGATCTTGTGGCTCAGAAAATAATGCTTGAGCTTCCTGAAAGTCATTAGTACAGCATATAGCAATTTCTGAATTTGAGGGTACCTTGTTTTAGCGTCATGTAGCACCTCGCTTATGAAGTAAACGGGATGTTGTGTTGTTGACTTCTCTGTTGGTCTCTCGACCACCAGAACCGTGTTGACAATAGTTGGTGTCTCTGCTACGTATAACAGCATCTCTTCTTGCGGCTGCGGTGGGACCAGTACGGGCATTTTTCGTAGGTATTGCTTGAATGCCTGGAACGCCTCTTCTGCTTCTGCCGACCACTCAAAACGATCAGTTTTACGTAGCAATTTATAGAATGGCATACCTCGTTCGCCTGACTTGGACATGAATCGACTCAGGGACGCCATCATTCCTGCCAACTTCTGGACCTCGTGGCGGCTGCGTGGAGACTTCATGTCATCGAGTGCCTTGATCTTGTGTGGATTTGCCTCTATACCTCGTTCGGAAACAAGGTAATCGAGGAGCTTACCCGATGGTACACCAAAGGTGCAGTTGGTGGGGTTGAGCATCATCCTGTTTGCACGCAGGTTGTTGAACATTTCGATTAAATCAGCGATTAGGTCGCCCATTAACTTACTTTTTACAACGATGTCATCTATGTATGCTTCCACATTACGGCCGATTTGGCCCTCGAGAACAATGTGAACACATTTTTGATAAGTGCAATCTGCGTTTTCATACCAAAAGGCATCTTTATATAGCAATAAACACCGAAGGGAGTTACAAATGCAGTTTTCTCCTTATCGTCAATGCACATGCTGATTTGGTGATACCCCGAATAGGCATCTAGAAAACAAAGCAGCTCGCATCCAGAGGTTGAATCTACAATTTGATCTATCCTAGGCAGTGGGTACTCGTCCTTTGGGAAAGCTTTATTCAGATCGGTGTAGTCCACGCACATCCTCCACGTTCCATTGGGCTTCTTCGCCATGACTGGGTTTGCTAGTCACTCCGGGAAAGGGACCTCTCGAACGAAGCCGACTTTGAGTAGTCAGTTGATTTCTTCGTTAATGGTGTCTTGCTTCTCTGGGGTATATCTCCTTTGCTTCTGCTTGACTGGTCGGACGCCAGTTCGTATGCCAAGCTTGTGCTCGATCACCTCCCTGGGGATCCCAGGCATGTCAAACGGTTCCCAAGTGAACACATTTGCATTTGCCCAGAGGAAAGCAATGAGCTCGAGTTCCTATTTGTCACCCGGACCAGAGCCCACCTGGGTGGTCTAGGTCGGGTCCGCTTCATCAATGGCCACCGATTTCGTGCCCGGCTTGGAGCACTTTGCTGGTGGCGCGCTTAGCGAGGCGATGACCGGCGACTCGCCCGCTTCCTATGATGGCGTCCCCTTGAGCAGAGTCTGGTCCACCACGGTCAGCTTCTCGGCGGCGCCGTCATCGGTCTTCTTGTTCCCCGCAGGCACCGGTTCGGGAACTTCTTTTCCCTTGGCCCTTGATCGGGCCTCCGCTGCTCGGGAGGTTTCTGCCACTGCTGCCTTTGCGGCAGTCTTTGGTAGGTTCTTGGTCTTTTTCTTGGCAGGTTCGGCAGCCTTGGCTGGTTCTTGCTCGTCTCCCTTGATCATGTCCAGGGTCGTCATGTCACACTGGACCGCGCCATTGCGATCGCCGCAGACGGTGATCGGGCCCAATGGCCCCGGGACTTTGATCATGGAGTAGGCAAAGTGGGGCGACCGCCATGAACTTCTTCAGGAACGGCCGACCCAAGATGCAGTTATAGGCCGATGTGATTTCAGCCACCTCGAAGGTGAGGACTCTATTTGGATATTGGGTTCTCCTTGGCAAGCTCCTCCGCCGTCCACTCGTCCTTGCAGTCCCGATTGAAGGCCACAATCACCCGGTCATCCACCATGTCGGGGATGGTGTTATGGGTGTCGCTGAAGCGATGGATGTAGTCCCGGAGGGATTCTCCAGGTTTCTGCACACAGTTGAGCAGATCTCCTTCGTGTCCGGGGCGTTTGTAGGTGCCTTGGAAGTTGGCTTCAAACGTCTCCCGGAGATGGCCCCAAGACTTGATGCTAGCCTCGGGCAGGTTCATGAGCCACGTTCGGGCAGATCCCTGCTGGGCAGTTGGCAAGTAATTGGCCTTAACGTAGTCGTCACCCCCGGTGGCATCGATGATCGTGGAGTAGATCTGAATCCACTAGCGGGGGTTGGTTGTTCCATCATACTTCTCAATGTTAGTAGGACGGAATTTTTTCGGCCACCTGACCTTGCGCAGGTCCGGGGAGTATGCGAGGAATCCCCCTGTGCCTCGTCGGGAGTCACGTGGCGGCGAATCTGGATGGGACCGGTAGTAGCCCTCACGTGCTCGGTAATCTCGAGTGTAGTTGAGAGTTTCCCGAGCGTCGCGGGTGCGACAGTTGCGTTCGAGCTGCAGCCTCATGTCATGCCCCTCGTGTGGGCGATAGCGGGGTTGCCCGTTAACAGATCGAGAGCGAACTGGTAGGGGTTCACCGGGCCTGTTTGATGGAGCTGGTGGTGCGGCAGCAGCCGCCTCGAGGCGCTCCTTGGCCTTGTCCGCTGCCTCCCGAGCCTTCTTGGCGATGGTGGCCATTGGGGTTCCCTCGGCAATTGCTTCCATGGTCTCCAAGAGGGTTCGGATCTGCAGGTTGTCCTACTCGAATGCCCAGAAATCGTTGTTGAGATTCTGGGGAGCCAATGAGGACGCAGCCTGCTGTGTACGGGTTCTAGCCGTCTGAAGAGTTGGTGCGTTGCTGAAACGCGGAGGAGGCACGGGTCTGCGTGAGCTAGACGACTCGGCAGCGGCCTCGGTCCCGTTTGCAGTTAGCACATGGATGCGTCGGTCTTCGGGCTATTCCGACCCGTTGCTAGGTCCACTGTAGTCGAGATCCAACTGTGCAGTGCGATCGGCAATGTCTTCGGGAGTTGGCTCCGTGAAGGTTGCGAAATCTTTTCCCGACCGGCGCATGTGAGATCGGGATCATGGATCCCTATCATCTTGAGCTCGTAATCGCCTTGGTGCTCGAACATGAGATCCCCGAAGTGGATCTCCCGTGTAGGCATTAGATGGCTATGAGCGTAGAGATCAGAAGCGGAGGCAGAACTCTCAATGGCTTCCGACTTGACGGAACTGGGCATGTAGGGCATCGATGAACTCGACGCGTCGGCGATCCAGACTCCGTTGATGATCGGCATGATCTTTCTTCACACAAGGGCCCCTACCTGGCGCGCCTCTGTCGAGGTTGTACTCGGCAGATATTTGTCTGGCAAGCACCCCGCTTCGTGCGAAGATTGATCACGGTGGATGAACAGAGAGATACGGGATTTTATACTAGTTCGGGCCCTCGAGATCGAGTAATAACCCTACGTCCAGTTGCTGCTTGTATTATCGAGTACTGATTACAATGGTGTAACAAGTACCCTCAGGTGGATTGGCTAAGATTGGGAATACCCTCTACGTACAGGACTCCCACTATTTATATCTAGGGAGACGTGCCTTACAAGACAAAACATACCTAAACCTAGTAGGACTCTAACTATCATCGGGCCTTCCTTCTGCGATCTGGTCGTCGTGTCTTGTTCGGAGTCTTTCTTCGTTCAAAGTCGGTAGTCGGTAATCCTCGAGATCGGGCACCCTGGTATTATGGCCTCAACAGTTATGATCACGTCTTCTTCATTAGACTTCTTCATTAGGAGCATCCTCATTGTATAACACAATGCTTCGTTCAATATTCGCTGGATGGGCGGAATCTCGCCAAACTGATTATAATCTTGTGACATGTCCTCGATTCCACTGCTGGAGACAGCGTCATTTATATAAGCTCATACTGGCTGGTGCAAAGTGCTAGTACATTTAGAACATTTGCACCGATGCTTCTGCCGATGGGGTGGCTATAGTAGAAGCGTTCGTTTCAAGTAACTTGTAAAGATACTGGGACATTAATTTTAGTAAATGAACTTGCCCAATTCTGCATTGGTGCATTAATGTAAATATTCAAACCGAGTCAAAGTTGTGTCGATTAGGTTGTAGTTTGAAACAAACGGTTATATTTTGGTCCGGTTCGTATCGACCAGTACTCAATTGAAAAGTTGACGCGCTCTGTCACTAGTAGAGAAACCACCTTTGGTTCGGGACCTTTAGTCCCGGTACCAATTGGGCCTGGGACTAAAGGGAGCATTGGTCCCGGGTCCAAGCATGGGGGGCTTGGGGGGGAGGGGGAGAGAGGCTGGCTCCAACCGGGACTAAAGGAAGGTTTTTAGTCCCGGCTGGAGCCATCAGCCGGGACTAAAGGGGGGCGCGCCCTCTAGTCCTGGCTGGTGGCTCCAGCCAGGAGTAGGGGACCTTTTAGTCCCGGTTGGAGCCACCAACCAGAACTCAAGTGTCTCCTACAAATATCGTCTTCCTCCTCCAGCCCGGCCGAGCCATGAACAGAGCTCATTCATGGCGCCGGCCGGAGCTAGGGGAGGTCATGCCCATTTTTTTCTCGGATTTTGAAGATTTATCTCCTTCAAGTGGTCTAAAAGGAGTATATCTTCATCCTCTCATCTTTCATGGTTAGTATTTTTTGTTTCATCCTTTATACATAGAGAAATATGAGTATTAGTGGAATGGAGAGATGGGTGAGTTTTGGTTTTTTTAGCACAATTGAGATATTGATTTGTTAGTAGTTTGCACTAGTATGTTTTAGTTCTTTCAGATTTAGTTTTTAATTCATATTTATACTTTAGTTATTTATAGTTTAGTTAATTCATATTTATACTTTAGTTAATTTATATTTATACTTTAGTTATTTATACTTTAGTGTATTGTATAATCATTTCTTGGTATTGTATAATTTTATTAACTTTGATTATAATTTGTTAGTGATTAAAATTTGCTAGTTATTTTATTCACTTTGATTATAATTTGTTAGTGATTAGTGAATTAGGATGGTAATTTTTATTTATTGCAAAAATAAACTTACTATTTGTACTAGTTATAAAAAATTGTCTAATCTTGCAGATCGACCAGCAATGGATGTATAATGCCGACAGACGTTCAGGTGACTTCTTTCAAGGCATGCATCATTTTCTAGATGTGGCAGAGCAAAACAAGAAAAACAGAAGCAGGATTGACGCCCACGGAAATTCTGAGTGGCAAGGAGCTCCCAAAGGCGCATGTAAGGTGGCCATTTCAGCTTGGCTTACCTCTAGTTGATCCCGATACGTACGACACGCTGTCAACAAAATTGTACAGCTTACATAAATGGTACCTTAAGGCGTCGGCCGAAGGCCTGAGCATGGTGGGATTGAAGATTAGAGATGATGACTACTTTTGTGGCGATAATATTATGTATCTAGAATTCTCAGAAATATACCAGATATACCATAGGGATGCCCTTGACGTGTCTATCCTCAGCTGTTGGGTGTTGTAAATACTTCATTTATTTCTATATTTAGCGTCTCCTATACATTGTCAATAGATTTATTAAATATTTCTTTCTTTTAAATTGTATTCTATAGAATGGAGATTAAAGAATGCAGGAAAAACTCATACTTCCACTTGGGCTTTCTCGACCCAAAAGTTGTAAACCAGCATATGTTAGAAAAATATTATCAAGACACAGTGAACAACATTGACAGATTCCTACATGCACAACATTACAAGACAATGATTCTATTTCATTACAACTTTGGGGGAGTACTTTTACTATCTTGTGCATCTTCCAATTTTTTTCCTAACATAATGTTATTTCAATTGATGTGACCCTTCGTACAAAACATGAATGTAAATAGGTTCCATTGGATATTATTTGTTTTAATTCTGGACAGAAGCTTGTTGGTCATCATGGACTCAATGAGGGGACCACGGGAAAAGTACCAACCACTGATTGACCTCCTTCAAAAGTAATTTCCGTCCTCGAACTATTATTCCTCCTCTTTAGATCAGCCGAGAACTGTTCATTATCATCAATGATTGGCCTGCACTTAGTAACCTGTCGGGATAGTCAAATAAGGGATACAAAACATGCACACATTGTCTAGAACAATCCGACTGCATTTATCTGAAACATTGTAGAAAGTGTGTTTATATGGGTCATCGTCGATTTCTATCTGAGAAACATCGTCTAAGAAAGAAAGGAAAGCATTTTGAGGTAGAAACCCGTAAAAAGCCCAGGCATCAAGATGGAAAATATATGTATTTGCTATGGTAAAAGATGTGAAGGTGGTCTTGGGAAGGGACCTAGCATCTAGCAAGCGCCAAATGAAAATGAAAAGGCACTCATGTGGAAGAAAAGTCAATATTCTGGGACATATCATATTGGGAGGTCTTAGATGTCCGCCACGCAATTGATGTGATGCACATGACCAAAAATCTTTGCGTAAACATGCTAGGGTTTCTTGGTATGTACGGAAAGTCCAAAGATACACTAGAAGAATGACAGGACCTGAAACATATAAAATAATGAGATTCCCTGCATCCAGAGAAGAGAGAGAAAGGGCATTGGAACTTACACCCTGCTAGCTACACTCTAAGCAAGTAGGAGAAGACCAGCATGTTTGATTGCTTGAACAATATTAAGGTCTTGCCTGGCTAGTCATCGAATGTAAAGAGTCTAATAAATATGAAAGAGAAGAAATTCGTACACCTCAAGTCTCATGATTGTCATGTGCTGCTGACGTAACTGATTCTGGTGGCGCTGAAGAGAATTCTACCCGTTAGTGTCTGAATAACTATTGAGAAGCTATGTGCCTTCCACAATACAATCGACCAGAAAGCAATCGATCCCAATAGTCTAGCAAGGCTGCAAGATGATGTGGCCCAAAGCCTTGTCAGCCTTGAGATGATATATCGTCCATCTTTCTTTAATATTATGACGCATCTTCTGGTCTATGTTGTCAAAGAGATTGGTATTCTTAGTCCAATATTCCTACACAATATGTATACTTTTGAGAGGCTCATGGATATTCTAAAGAAATATGTTTGCAACAGTTCTCTTCTAGAAGGATGCATCGCCAAGGGATACAGAACAGAGGAGGTCATTGAGTTCTGTGTTGACTATATCCTCGAACTGAAACCAATTGGGCTACCTGAGTCATGCCGTGAGGGGAGACTAATTAGAAAGGGCACATTAGGAAAGAAACAAATGAGGTCTATCGACTATGATTTATTCATGAAAGCCAATTACACTGTATTGTAGCCATCAACCATAGTGGCTCCTTACGTTGAGGAGAATAAGACTATAATATGCTCCAAAAATCCAAGGAAATCTGAGACCTGGATTACACGCCATCACATAGAAACTTTCGCTGGACGGTTGTGGCAAAAGCTTATAGATAATGAGACAATACATACACATCTAACGTATTTGGCAAGGGGACCATCAACCTCATTCTTGACATTCCAAGGCTATGACATAAACGGGTATACATTTTACACGAGAGCCCAAGACGACAAAATCACCGACAGAACAACGGTGTCTATATAGATGCCTATGACAACAAAGAAAATAGGGACTCATATTATGGTTAGGTAGAGGAGATCTGGGAACTCAAGTATGGACCTTTGAAAATACCTCTTTTCGGTGAAAATGGTGAACATTACCTGTGAAGGTGTAACTATAGATCGGTACGGAATGACAACTATGGACCTCAGGAAATTGGGTATATAAACAAACCATTCGTGCTCACCAAGGTTGTGCATCAAGTGTTTTATGTGAATGACATGTCTAGCAAACCCAAGACGGGGACTCTACAAACAAATAATTCAGAACTTGAGCCAAAATGCCACATAGTCCTCAGGGGAAAAATTGTGGGTGTCAAGGACGTCACAGATGAAGATGATTATAATAGGTGTGACGAGGTTTCTCCGTTCAGTGTGGAGGTTGAAACAATCATCTTGTTGGCCAATTAAGATGCTCCTTACGTTCGCAACAATCATAACGAAGGCACTCTTGTAAAGAAAACATTTATTGCTATTCAAGCATAATGTAGTACTTATGTTTAATCAGGATAATGTAATGGTACTTATATTCAAGCATTATTGTATGTAATGTAGTACTATGTTCAAGCATGATGATATGTAATGTACTACTATGTTCAAGCATGAGGATATGTTGTAGTACTTAATACCAAATACGACTATGTTCAAGAAAATGCTAAATATTAAAGAAGTTAAAATCAAATATTAAATATTAGTGAAGTTAAGTGGAAAAGACTATATAGTAAAGGAGTTATTAGCAAACTATATAGAAAATACTAACTAATAAATAGAAAATAAAGGAAGACATATAAGTTAAATAGTAAGAAAGTTAAATAGTAAGAAAGTTAAATAGCAAATACCAAACAGTAAGGAAGTTAAATAGCAAATACTAAATACTAAGGAATTTAATTGCAAATACTAAATAGTAAAGAACATCAAAAGCAGATACTAAATAAATAGAAAAGAAAGGAATGGTCACACAATAAAAAAAGAAAGGAAGAAAGAAGTGGCAGGAAAGGAAAAAGGGAACCCTTTGGTACCAGGTTGGGGCACCACCTGGTGCCCTAGGGTTGATTTTTGGCGCGCAATCAACCCTTAGGTACCGGGTGGTTGACGGACCAAGATCCATAGGAGTCCTTATTGGCCGTAGGCCCATGAGGAAATGACAACTCTGACAGATACAAGGAAGAGACGTACGGGTTAAGAAAACTAGTCGGCTACTAGAAAACAACCTGGCCTACTCTTGTTAGGACTCTATGTTTAGTATCCGACTAGGAATCTATATTATTCGACTTGTAGACCCTGTCTCCTGAGTATATAAAGTGAGGCAGTGACCCCATGTAAATCATAGCCAACAATATGAAGCGATCCACCTCATACAGGACGTAGGGTATTACGCTCTCTATTGAAGCGGCCCGAACCTGTCTAAATCGTCTCGTGTTCAACATCGTGCTTCTGGTTCCGACGAGGCCCTAGCGAACAACTCGACTACCTTGGGACCCCCCACGGTAGGCTAGCCGGTATAAAAAACCGACAGCTGGCGCGCCAGGTAGGGGCTCCCGTCGAGAATCGTCAAGCAAGCTCGATGGCACCAGGTAAGGGTGCTACTTTCGTCTTCGGCTCCTGGGTCTGTATGGCGGACGACGTGGGCAACTTCGACTGCATCCTCAACCCGCCGACTTCAAAGCAATTCACTGACAAGCTCGACGAGATTGCGCCCCCGGATCTGACCTCAACTCGGACTCGGGGAACTCCAACTCTCAACTCGAGCTCAACTCAGGCTAAGAAATTTTCAAAGTGGACTAGGCACTCCAAGTCAATTTCTAAACCATCGGTCATGCCAAAAACCAATCCATCCAAAACCCAGAAAAGGAGGAGTTTAGCCACTGCTAGGCGCGAGGCCAATACCCTGAGCCAATATCCTTTTGGTTTCGCATGAACCGCTTCCACCTACCAGGAGGCAACATCCAAGCAACTCCGAACTCTAGTATAACCCACAAAACTCACCCAAACAAGGAGAAGCTTAGCCACTGCTAGGCGGATGGTCAATACCCTGAACCAATTTCCTTTTGGTCTCACGGGAACCACCCCCGTTTACCAGGAAGTGGCATCAAAGAAACTCCGATCTCTGGACCAATTCGATGAACTACCCCTGGATGGGAAGCAAGTCGGACTCATGATTACAGCAACACTAGAAGGAAGATTTGTCCACTGGCCGGGACGCAAGCCAAAGCTTGGAGCAACTCCACAAAAGGACTTGGACATGTCTCACATCATCGCGTGCATCGATCCATTGCCTTTTCAACAGGGAGAGGCGCTGGACTCTTCTGATGAACGTGGCTCCATTCTCCCCGCATCTTCATGCACAGGAAGCTTCTCACCATCATGTCAAGCCATGGTGATTATCCAAAACAATGTCCAAATCTCCAACGATGAGCCATCTGTGGCCAATGAGGCTTCAGAAGATCGGGATAGGCACAGGCAAAGAAACTCCACCCGCGTGGCACGACGCCGGTGAGCTGCCGCTGCACTAGCTCCACGAGATCTTGACAGACAATTCCGACAAGTCATTGGACATGAGGTCTATGACAATTCTGCAGCCAACATCTTAGCTGTCACACAAGGACTACACACTTTACATCAAACTCTAGAAGTCCAAAGAATGACAACGATGATCGAAGCAGTAGCACTCCAACATGATGCAATGAACCCTGCTCGATCTATCACCAAGTCCAAAACTGCAAGCCGCCAAGGCAGCAGTCAATACTGTCTTGAAGAAAGAAATCACGCCAACCCACCCCGTCCTCCAAGCAGAAGTCGCCAAGAACCAGAGAAACTGGGTGACGCAGTAGTCGGCGCTGGAGGAGTAAATCATGGCGCTGGACCCAGCCACCATGCCCCCGCTCATAGCCAAAACGCTCCTAACCGGGGGCCTAGCGGCAGCCACCACAACAGGAGCGGAGGAGGCTACCGCAATGACAATGACGATGATAGGGATCTGCGACATTGGCTCCAAAACAGGGATGCACGCACTATCATCTCCGCACGGGTTCCCAATCGTGAAGAAGAAGAACTAAAGCGACGCCAGGAGTATGACAAAATCTACAGGCCTCCAGACCAAGGCTATCACAACCTTGGCAAGTATTCCCGGTTTTTTCAAACTGCATCCGGGCTACTTCTTGGCCTGACAAGTTCAAATCGTCTGGCATTGACAAATGTGATGGAAAGCGCGACCTGGAACAGTGGCTGCACATCTACTACTCTACAATCAAGGCAGCCAAGGGCAGTACCGACACCATGTGCACTTACTTCCCTGTGGCCCTTGAGCCAGCTCCACTAACTTGGTTAGAAGGACTGGAACCCGGCTCCATCGACTCTTGGGATAAGCTCTGCAAGGCCTTCATCAATATTTTCCAGGGCTCATGGCAAAAGTGGGGTACTCGGTTTGACCTCGCCCAGTGCAAACAAGGGAAAAATGAGTACCTCAGAAGCTATATCTGTCGTTTCTGGGAAAAGCGGGCGACATGTGTAGCACTCACTGATTAGGACGTCGTCAACTGCTTCCATGGTGGCCTCATTGATCCTCCACTGCACCTAGACTTTGGAAGAAACAGGCCTAAGACAGTGGAAGCTATGCGCGACCTCGTCAACAAATGGATGATGCAGAATATCTACAACGTGAAAGGTTCAACCGAGACAAGTCGGAAGGTGATCGCCCAAACAACAACAACGACCGTGGCAAGGGCAAGAAGTTGAGAACAACAGCAAGCGCGAATACAATGATAACAAGAAGCGCAAGCCTGAAGACTCAGTCAACATTGCCGAGCGCGGATCCTCCCACAAGAAATTCAAGAAACTCCTCGACAAGCAAAGTCCTTTGCACCCAAAGGACAAACACTCCAGCAGGGACTGCTATGGGCTCAAGAAGGCTTTTGGCTCTGAAAGCACTTCCAACAAACCCAACAGGGCAGACAACAACGGAGGCGATAAGAGCGGCAAAACCACCGGCTATCAATATCTGATAAGGTAGTTAACGTCATCTTCGGAGAGATAGCTTAGACAGACTCAAAGCACAAACAAAAGCTAACTCTGTGTGAGATCATGTCTATCGAACCGACTATTCCCAGATCCTGAAGTGGTCAGAAGTCCCAATAAGCTTCTCCCGCGACGGTGGAAGTGGACTCAACATCCTTTTCGCCAAAACACTCAAGAAGATGGGCTTGGATATTGCCAACATCCTCAAGCCTACTGACTCACCTTTCTACGGCATCATCCCAGGCAATGCCGCTGTACCCTTTGGTCGGGTATCACTTCTAGTTACATTTGGTACCGAGGCTAATTATAGGACCGAGTACATCACCTTCGAGGTCGCCGACTTTGAATCGTCGTATCATGCTATCCTTGGGAGACCTGCTCTGGCGAAATTTATGGCGATACCACACTACATCTACCTCATTCTGAAGATGCCAGGCCGTAATGGGATCCTATCACTAAGGAGCGACCTGAAGACCTATTATGATTGCGACACCGAGGCAGTGACGATTGCCGCAAATTTGTAGCAACCGAGCCATATCGCAGTCATAGCAGCAATGGCGAAACAACTCGACGAGGCAGAACTGGAAATCCCAATGAAAAAGCCAGCCACATCTACCATGAAGCCCTCTTAGTAAGTTCCAATCAAGGCAATTGACCTAGGGATGAGCGACTCCTCCAAAATGGCTCTGATCGACGCTGACCTATCCGCTAAATAGGAAAGCGTGCTCACCACCTTCTTATGGGACAATCGCGATATCTTCACGTGGAAGCCCTCTGACATGCCAGGAGTCCCAAGGAAGCTGGCTGAGCACAAATTAAACGTCGATCCAACTGCAAAACCAAAGAAGCAATGTCTATGATGTTTCACCTAGGATAAGAAAGAAGCCATCCAGACAGAGCAGGTGAAATTATTAGTGGCCGGGTTCATCAAGGAGGTATTCCACCTCGGCTGGCTCGCTAACCCTGTCTTGGTGCGAAAGAAGAACAACAACATGTGGAGGATGTGTGTCGACTACACCGACTTGAACAAGCATTGCCCAAAGGATCCTTTCGGGCTACCTCGCATCAATCAAGTGGTGGATTCAACGGTCGGCTGCTCACTACTGTGCTTCCTCGATTGCTATTCGGGTTACCATCAAATAAGCCTACATGAAAATGATCAGATCAAGACGGCGTTCATCACTCCGTTTGGCACCTTCTACTATACAACAATGTTCTTTGGACTAAAAAATGCAAGGGCAACATATCAGTGCGCAATTCAAAGCTGTTTAAAAGCTCAGATTGGACACAATATTGAAGCCTATGTTGATGACATCATGGTCAAGACAAAGAACTTAGACAGCCTCATCGCCGACTTGTCCGAAGACCTTTTCACACCTTAGGGAGTTCCAATGGAAGCTCAATCCAACCAAGTGTGTGTTTGGCGTGCCCGCAGGAAAACTGCTGGGCTTTATCGTCAGCCATCGTGGAATTGAGGCCAATCCTGAGAAAATAACTGCCATTACTTCTATGAAGCCTCCCAAGACCCTCGAGGACATCAGGAAGCTGACAGGGTGCATGGCGGCCCTCAACTGATTCATCTCAAGACTCAGTGACAGAGGATTACCCTTCTTCAAACTCCTCAAGAAGCAGGACAAGTTCATTTGGATTACAGAAGCCGATGAAGAGTTTGAAGATCTTAAAAATTTCCTCCAGGCACCACCAGTACTTACTGCACCAGCTGATAAGAAGCCATTGTTCCTCTATATTGCGGCCACAACCCATGTGGTGAGCACCGCAATTGTAGTTGAACGGGAGGAACCCGACCATGTATTCAAAGTACAGCGGCCAGTTTACTTCATCAGCGAGATACTTACAGAATCTAAAGTACGCTACCCCCAGGTCAAGAAGCTGCTTTATGCTGTCTTGATCACATCACGCAAGCTGCACCATTACTTCGACTCTCACCGAATTGTGGTAGTCACATCTTTTCCAATTGGCGATATCCTCCACAACCGAGATGCAATCGGGCAAATTTCCAAATGGACGGTTGAGCTAGGCTCCCACACCATTGATTTCGTTTGACACGCGGCAATTAAATCTCAGGCTTTGGTAGACTTCGTCACTAAATGGATAGAGATACAAACTTCAACACCCGAAAAACCTCCAGAACATTGGATCATGTACTTTGACAGGTCAATGAAGCTTGAAGGAGCTGGCGCAGGATTCCTCTTTATATCCCCAAAAGGATATCAGCTCAAATATGTGCTCCAGATCCTCTAGAAAGCCACAAACAATGAGGTCGAGTATGAGGCTCTACTGCATGGGCTCTGCGTGGCTGCCTCCCTCGGAATCAACCATATGGTGGTCTACAGTGACTCCTCGGTGGTCATCAACCAAGTCAGCAAGGATTGGGACTGCACCAAGGAGAACATGGATGCATATTGCATGGATGTTTGCAAACTCGAAAAGCATTTCTATGGGCTCAAGTTTCATCACGTCCTAAGGGACAATAACATGGCTGCTGATGCACTCTCCAAGCTTGGTTCACATCGAGCACAAGTACCAGGCGGCATTTTCATCCAAGAGCTGCTACAACTATCCATCAAGGAGCAGGAAGTACAGCCGACTAAAACACCTCCTCATCAATAAGTCATGGTGATTGCACCGAGTGGACAAAGTCCTTCATCGAGTACATTTTACATCAGAAAGAACCCGAGGATAAGGCAGAAGAAGAGCAAGTCATCCGACGAAGCAAGAACTATGTAGTAGTTGGCTCCAACCTATTACAACAAGGCGCATCCTCTGGCGTCTTGATGAAGTGTGTCCCTCCAGAAGTCGGATAGGATATCCTTGAAGAAATCCATGCTGGAATTTGCAGCAATCATGCCGCCTACCGCACGATCGTCGGCAAAACCTTCCGCTCCAGGTACTTTTGGCCGTCTGCCACGGCGGATGCAGAAGAAATCGTGAAGACTTGAGAGGGCTGCTAGTTTTTTGCCTGACAAGCTCATGTCCCCGCAACGGTCTGTAACACCATACCAGCCTCTTGGCCTTTCGCATGCTGGGGACTGGTATGGTTCGACCACTCAAAAAAGCACTAGGGGGATTCGAATATCTCTATGTGGCAATCGACAAGTTTACAAAGTGGATTGAATTATAGCTACTGGTCAATGCAATAGCACCAAAGGCGGCCGAGTTCATCCAAGACATTGTTCATCGCTTTGGTGTCCCAAATCGCATTATCACTGACCTTGGTTCCCAATTCAAAGGAGACCTGGGAATGGAAGTCCACTACGCATCAGTGGCACATCCTCGAGCCAATGGACAAGTCAAGAGAGCTAATGGATTAATCCTACAAGGTCTGAAGCCTCGGTTGTATGATCCACTCAAGAAGTATGGCAGGCTACGAACCCAACCAAGTCGAGCAACAGGGCAATCGCCTTTCTTTCTAGTCTACGGCTTTGAAGCAGTACTCCTGGTGGACATCAAGTACAAGGCTCCAATAATTGAAAACTACTCGGAGGAGGCAGTAGAGCAGAGCAGGGTAGAAGACATCGACATGGTGGAAGAAGCAAGACTCGCAGCGCTGATCAGAACAACAAAATACCTTCAAGATCTAAGGAGATACCACGATCAGAACGTCCAATCTGGGTCATTTAACATCGGCGATCTGGTCCTCCAAAGAATTCAGAGTTCAAAAGATCAGCACAAGCTATCTTCTCCTTGGGAAGGCCCGTTTATAGTATCAAGGGTAATTGGCCGGTTACTTATCAGCTATAACGGGAAGATGGAACAGAGGTGCCCAATGCTTGGAATATCGAGCACTTGAGGCGTTTTTATTCATAAAGTTCAGAAGTCTTTAAAGTGTCAATAAAGTCAGTCCTCTCAATGTACTGATGTTGGCTTTATGCCCCGAATAAACAAAGTGCCTACATTCCATTGTCTCCAAGCTTGCAATTTGGATATCTTTTTTTATGTCATACTCAGTTTTGAGTTACACATATAACATTACTTATGAATCATGCCAACTTGTTTCATGCAACATACAAAGGCTAAATTCATAAGATAAATCAAGCCATCAACTCTTTGTATATACACATAGAGATCGGGCGCCATACACGTAGATTAAAGTACCATTGTCATCACGACATACGTATTTACATCAACTACAAGTTCATGACAAAAGGTTACTTTTCCAATAAAGGACCTAGAACTTCAAGCGGGAAACAATTTTCTCTGCTGTGTCTTTTTCCTCCTCCAAATAAGAGTTAAACATGTCCCAAGTACATGCAGGGTTCACCTTACCCTCTATTACACTTAGTTTCTGGGCAGGCCACCAAGATCGGACAATGTCGAGTACTTGCCTAGTGCAAGACTGAGCCATTCTTTGACAATATGAACGAACATGCCCAGGAGCTTCTCGGAGACGATCAATCAATGGAGGAGAAGGCCCACCTGCAGGTACACAGCAACCAAATCCACGAGCGGCATTGCAGCCTCTCTCAGACTACTGAGCTCTCCTCTAAGGACAAGAAGTTCTTCTTCTTGGTTTCGGAGCTTAAGCAACATCTGAATGAACTGGACATCTGCGTTGGCGCTTCTTTGACTCTTTGGCAATATCAGTCATACAATCCTGCTCGCGATGGATAGCCTGGTTTGCTCTTTCTTGCTCCCGGTAGAAGCCGTTCTTCCAGTCACCTGCCTTGATTTCAAGGGCTTCTATCTTTTTCTCTTTTTTCTGCATATTGTTGGCGCTTGTTAAGTCATGAATATCTTGTAACGCCAACATGATAAAATAAAATAAACTAGCATTAATCAGTAGGATTTGGTTTCAAATAACGTAGTTCCACTTGTACATGGAGATTATTTGGTTGCAGGAGAATGGGCCAAAAGTTGAAGGAAAACAGGGCTAAGTCGCCCGACCTGGCCTTGTGCTCAACAGAGCCCAAGTCTGGCCATGCAGAACAAGCACAAATGGACATCATCTGGGACATTGGATCAATGACGGTTACATCCAATGGTGAAGGAGAATTTACATGGATTGATGGGCCCACATGAGAACGAAGATTTACTTCAAGGATCCATACCCATCTTCCACAAGTACCAGGGTCCACATTCCAGCCACTCAGAAGAAGAACAAGACGAACTGCGCCTGGACCAGGTCGGCCGACCCAGTCTCAAGGCCGTTGAGCCTCCGCCTTCTATCACGCGTCAACACCGCCTCCAGGAGATCATCCACACCGTGCACATCTTCAGTCGGTGCATCTGAGGGTCGGGCGACGTCAAGGAGTCGGCCGACTCGGGGGTGGGCCCACTCGTCCTCAACCGCCTTGTACCGGCCCTGAACTGCCTCCTAGTGCTATAAATAGATGGCCATCGCCTCCTGTACAACACACACTAGAAGAAAAAGCTCCATTAGCTACAAGTTATAGTCTTATTCAGTAGTGAAGTAGTTCTAGGAGTTGAGCTTCTACGGGTTTCCGAAGGAGTCTTGGTAAACCTAGAGCTCATTTATCTTTTATCCTCTGCTTATTTGTAAGACTTAAGCTTTAATGGAAATGCTATCTTGCTTATGTGACTTGACTTATAGTCTTGTGTGTTCATCATATGAGATGTATGTCTTGCACCTTAGTCTAGCTGATACATGTTATGGCAATGGCCCAGTGTACCGCAAGGTTGCTCTGTCTAGGTGGACAATAGATAGAGTTGTATTTTATATAGTAAACGTGGTGTTTGGTACATGGAATAACATTGGGGATACCCTTCCCCACATATTAAGAGGTAGGCGGCAGGTGGTGACAGCCCTGTCAGTCCCTTGTAATCCTCATCGTTCGGGTTCGGGCGTTCGCAGTCCTTTGTGATAAACATCGTGACAGTACCCTTGGATGAGGGGATCTCACGACTCCTTGATTTGCCCTCTAACATGAGTCCCTTACTAAGCTTGTATAGGATACACTTGTAATGAATGTAACCCTTATGTAGGAAGTACATAGAATCCCTAGTTCTCTCTTAGGACCTTCATATTGACTAGACTTACATAATGAGCAATGAAATCTTCTGTGTGTCACCATCCCAAATTCTTCCTATCATGTTATCTCTTGTTCTAGTCTTGGTATGTTGATTGTGATATAGTTGATGCATGGGAAGACATAGTACTTTGCCATACGCTTTCCCTGAGGAAATAAATATGATACTCTGGAATACTCCGGGTGAAATGCTACAATGTACTTCTGTGCGCTTGCAGAACTTATGTAATGCTAAGATTTATATTAAGGCATCTCTAGTGCCATCACTCATGTAGTGGTGACACTAAGAAATGCCAACACATATACAATCAGATGATTATACCTTATCATTTATGCTACCATAACTTGTGGAAGCCAGCAACATACCTGCTAACGCATGTTTCCTCGCGCTGGTTCTGGTAAAGGTTCACCTTCTGATAGGCGGCGTCGAGTTCAGAGCGCAGCTTGGAACATTCTTCTTCCCAAGAGGATTGACCCTGAGCAAGCTCCTTCTCTGCCTTCTCCGCTCGAGCAAAGCATGAGTTCGCTCGCTGTAGAATCTCGGTCTCTTGATGAGAACGGCGGAGAATGCTCTGTTTTCAAAGAAAATAATACGGAATATCAAACAAGTTCCAAATCACAAAGATAAATATAATTGTGAAATCAATTTTGATTCTTACTAACCTCTGTGAGCTTTGAAAGTTGTCCTTGCAGCGCTTCGGCCTTCTCTAGATCATCCAGATCAACTTGGGAGTCGAATAGAAAAGTATCCTTGTCATCCGCTCTAGCACCGGTGTTGCGGTATAGATCATGAAGGGCGGAGGCGAGGGCTCTCTGGATCTTCTCTCTCGGATAATTTCTTCAATGGAAGCAACCACTACTTGAGAGATGTTCATCAGTACAGGGTCATAACCCTCATAGGTACCGGTTCTGGAACCGGTACCGTGCAACCGAGACTAAAGGGCTCGGTCTTTGGTACCAGGTCCAGAACCGGTACCAAAGGGGGCCTTTGGTACCGGTTGATAACACCAACCGGTACCAAAGGGCCCTCCCCCGTATGCTTCCGGGGAGGCCCTTTGGTACCGGTTGGTGTTATCAACCGGTACTAAGGTAGTTTTGGTTATTTTTTAAAAGTTTGCTATTTGGGTTAGTTATACGCAATTCGTCTATGTGTCTACGCGTCTACGTGTCTAAGCGTCATATGTCGTATGTCGTACACGATCTTTCCCGCAATAAGATTGAAGTCGTCGTAATTGTCAATTGATTTTGACCGGACTTTGATTGCAATTTTCTCGAACATTCACATATAAACATTTGAGATCAGCCAATACAAAAGTTAGAGCATTTAAAAGTTGTTTACAATTTACGGCCAGAACTGGAAGAAGGAGCGGAAAGGGAGCCTAATTGAGCGATATCGCGTCCGTCATGGTGGTACTCTCCGTTTGGATTTATAACTTGGTCCATAATGAATCCAAATAGTTGGTCCGCGATAGCTTTTGCTTTGTCTGTCATTGGGAGCTCTTCATGGTAAAACATCCTCTGTATTAATCACAAATGACAACATTCATTCATATAATAAATGAATTTTGCATATAATCATTTCTAAACAAGTAACTAATAATCATTCATTCATATAATAAATAAATTTTGCATATAATCATAAAATTTCCTAACACATTCATTTATAAATAATAACTAATAATCATTTCTAAACAATAACTAATAATCATTTCTAAACAAGTAACAAAGTTTACATGAAATAACAAAGTATACATGAAATAAGAAAGTATAATAAATATATTCATAATTTGTATAACAAAGTACATGAAATAACAAAGTATAATAAATATATTTATAATAAATATATTCATAATAAATATACACTAATAATCATATTTCCATATACACTAATAATCTAATTTCCATATACACTAATAAACTAATTTCCATATACATTAATAATCTAATTTCCATATACACTAATAATCTCATTATCCATTGGCAGACGTACCATGAGTTCTTGGTTAGTCGCTTTTTTGGGAGAAATAAAGCTATGGATCCACTGGCAGACGTAGTATCCGCATAGATTCGTCCCTTGTTCATGTCTAGCACACTAAAAGTGGAGAAGAATAAAGTTAGACGTAACAACTATATATTAGTGTGATTTTACGAGATATGCGGGTACACCAGGCATATACCGGAAAGTCCATCTTCACATCCAATTTTTCTTTGAAATTTCCTCGAACATTTACACGAAAACGTGTCCATGCCATGTCAATCAGGTCTAAAACTACTTGGTAATCCCCTTGTGGTTTCCGCATTGAGTCCAAGACAAAAATTTGACCGGTGCTTATGATTATCACAAGGAGTATCCAGTGGAAGCTGTAGATATAGATATATATATATATAGATATATATATATATATAAATACATGCACAAGTATTGAGAAAAAAGTCTTAAAGTTATACATACTTAGAGAGAAGTACTCACTCGAAATTGTATGGCAAAAGAATATAATGCTTGCTTCTTTGTCTCTCCAGGTACAAGTATATGTTGTCCACCGTGTCTAGTGGCTTACTGAATACAAGTACAGCATTTACCAAGCATGGATCCATGAAGCCGACATCATCATACGATTTTTGGCGGCATGTATGGATCTCCATCCTACATGACAAGAATAGATTGTTATTGTTGAAAATTATAATTAAGGAAGCAAGTATTGCGAGAATAGATCAGTGAAACAAACTTACACAACCCAGCAGCTCATCAATGAGAGGTCTATGGCATCTTGATGGTACAACATATACACATCATTGAAATCCAAAATTAAGAGACTATGCCCACGGAAGTAATCACGGTCTTGTATCAAAACATTGAGCATCAGTCTACCTTGTTTGGACACCTTCATGTACCACTCATGAAATCGGAACGCTTGAGTGGTTAGGTACTTCACAGAAAATGGGGGCACCATTGGTTCGCCATATCGAAATTCACAAATTTTCACTGGTGTTGCCTTAGGAATTTCGCCCTCTAAAAGTTGTGTCAGTGAGAGGCCCGTTTGCGCGCACAACTTCACAAGTTCTTCGTCGTCAAAATCCTGTTGCCCTTGTGTCCTCCTAGCAGAGCTCTGACCGACTTGTTTCTTCTTAGGAGTGGCCACCTTCTTCCCCAAGGATCCACTGCTGGCTTTTTTCTTTTGATCATAAGACTTTGCAAGCTGGCGGTCGTAGTCAGATGGTAAGAATCTCTTCTGATTCACCATGCTCATTTTTCTAAAAAAGGTCTTCACTGTCGGATCTATGTGTACCGGCTTCTCTGGCTCATCTGGTTTGAAATGCTCTTTGACCTGGGCTTCGACCACCAAAGCAGTTTCCTCGTCAGTTTGGTCGTAAGGTAATTTCTTCCTTATGGTGGCCAACTTTTCTTCTTCGGTAGGCTCTTTCTCCACCGTTTGGCGCTTCTGGCGATTAGTCCGCCGTGGGGGCGCAGCTTGGCGCTTTGGGGGATGCCGTGCTGGTGGAGGAGGAGACATGTGTGAGCCGGCATCATCCTGACCTGGAGGTGGCAGCTCTGGCTCATCCTCGTCCCTTCTTGAAGGTGATGGTGGCTGTGAGGGATCCCTGGGTAGAGTAGATGACGGCCCTTGACTGCCAAATTTGACGTAACGCTTGTTCCATAGAATGATACTGCCGTGGGCAGCATCCGCTAATGTCTTTTCTCCGTCGCCACCTTGGATGTCGAGCTCCAAGTCATCATATCCTTCACAAATTTGCTCGACCCCAACCTTGCTGTAGCCACTTGGAATCTGTGCCCCATGAATGGTCTGCCCTTGCTCCACCGGATAAGCCATACCGTAAGCCACCTTAGTGGATAAGTTCCGGCTTGGTATATGAAGCTCACATGGCGTACGCAGAGTCATTTTGTCCACTAGATAGCGAGCACTCTCGTCCTCGGCATCGGCAGGTGGGAGCTCCGTGGAAGCAACACTGCTGCGACGTTGGGAGGACGGGCTAACACCATCAGCTGATCCACCAGCTGGTACAAGTACTGCTCCCGGCACCGTCTGCCCTTGGCTCAGCAATGTCTGTAT
>CM014278.1:27532360-27590089 GCA_004135705.1 Alloteropsis semialata
GAGGTCGGAGCTCAGGACGACGTCGCGGTCGGGGCTCAGGACGACAGCGGTCGTGGCTCGGCGCGGCGGCGGTCTGGTCGGTCGAGGCTCTTGACGATGCGGCCGGCGCGTGGAGGGGCTCTGCGTGGAGAAGCTCGGGGACGGCGTCCGGAGGTGCTCGAGGCGGCGGTGGACAGCGGCGCGGAGGAAAGAGGGGCGGTGGTGGACGGCGGCGCGGAGGAAAGAGGGCTCGAACTTGGCATGGAGGAGATCGGCGGCGCAGTGGAGAAGAAGGAAGGGGCGGCACCGCTATATATCCCTGCCCAACATCGGTACCGGGTGATGTCACCACCCGGTACCAAAGGCCCTTTGGTACCGGGTGGTGACATCACCCGGTACCAAAGGGTGTTAGGGCGCCAATTTCACAACCCTTTGGTACCGGGTGATGTCACCACCCGGTACCAAAGGGGTCCCAATTTTGTTTCCCGCCACGCCTTTCTTCCTTTTTATCTTTTTAGTATATACTCTTTCTTCCACTTTTATCTTTTTAGTATATACTATTTAGTATTTGAAATTTAATTTGATAGTATGTATTATTTGACATATATATTATTTAGTATTTCTAATTTAACTTGTTAGTAAGTATTATTTGACAACTATATTTTATTTAGTACAACATTATTTGACATATATACTATTTAATATTTGCCATTTATTTTGTTCACCATTTAGTGTTTTCAATTAATTTGTTTATATTTAGTACTTGAAATTTAACTCATTAGTATTTATTATTTGACATATATACTATTTAATATTTGTAATTTGACTTGTTCACCATTTAGTATTTGGAATTAATTTTTTATACTTAGTATTTGCATTTTAAATCGTTAGTATTTATTATTTGACATATATACTATTTAATATTTGCAATTTAACTTGTTCACCATTTAGTGTTTTCAATTAATTTCTTTATATTTAGTACTTGAAATTTAACTCATTAGTATTTATTATTTGACATATATACTATTTAATATTTGCAATTTAACTTGTTCACCATTTAGTATTTGCAATTAATTTTTTATATTTAGTATTTGCAATTTAACTCATTAGTATTTATTATTTGACATATATACTATTTAATATTTGCAATTTAATCTTCAAATAAAATATTAATAAAATAATACTTGAACATAACAACTACATTACGTACAACATTATGCTTGAACAGCAATAAATGTTTTCTTTACAAGAGTGCCTTCTTTATGATCGTTGCGAGCGTAAAGAGCATCTTCATTGGCCAACAGGATGCTTGTGTCATCCTCCACACTGAACGGAGACATCTCGTCACACCTGCTATAATCATCTTCATCCGTGACGTCCTCGACACCCACGATTTTTCTTTTCTCCGTGAGAACTACGTGCCGTTTTGGATAAAGTTCGGAGTTGTTTGTTTGCAGAGTCTCCGTCTTGGGTTTAGTAGACATGTCCTTCACATAAAACACTTGATGCACATCCTTGGCGAGCACGAATGGTTCGTCTACATACCCAATTTTGTTGAGATCCACAGTTGTCATGCCGTAGCGGTCTATAGTAACACCTCCACTTGTAAGTTTTAGCAATTTGCACCGAAAAAGAGGTATTTTCAAAGGTCCATAATCTATTTTCCAGATCTCCTCTACCTGGCCATAATATTAGTCCCTGTTCCCTTTGTTGTCATAGGCATCTATACAGACACCACTATTTTGGTTAGTGCTTTTGCCGTCTTGGGCTCTCGTGTAAAATGTATATCCATTTATGTCATAGCCTTGGAACGTCAAGAATGAGGATGATGGTCCCTTGCCAAATACGCCAGCTGTGTATGTATTGTCTCGTTACCCATGAGCTTTTGTCACAACCAACCAGCGAAAGTTTCTATGTGATGGCGTGTAATCCACTTGTCAGACTTTCTTGGATTTTGGTAGCATATTATAGTCTTGTGCTCCTCGATGTAAGGAGCCACCATGGTTGATGACTGCAATATAGTGTAATGGGCTTTCATGAATAAATCGTAGTCGCTACACCTTGTTTGTTTCCTTCCTAACATGCCCTTTCCAAGTAGTCTCCCCTCGTGGCGTGACACACGTAGCCCAATCGGTTTCAGTTCAGGGATATAGTCAACATAGAATTCAATGACCTCCTCTGTTCTGTATCCCTTGGTGATGCATCCTTCTGGAAGAGAACGGTTACGAACATATTTCTTTAGAATAGCCATGAGCCTCTCAAAAGGATACATATTGTGTAGGAATACAGGACCAAGAATACCAATCTCTTTGACAATATGGACCAGGAAATGCGTCATAATATTAAAGAAAGACAGAGGAAATATCATCTCAAGGCTGACAAGGCTTTGGGCCACATCATCCTGCAGCTTTGCAAGATTACTGGGATTGACTGCCTTCTGGTCGATTGCATTGAGGAAGGCGCATAGCTTCACAATAGTTGTTCGGACATTAACGGGTAGAATTCCCCTCAGCGCCACCGGAAGCAATTGTGTGAGCAGCACATGGCAGTCATGGGACTTGAGGTGTACGAATTTCTTCTCTTTCATATTTATCAGACTCTTTACATTCGATGAGTAGCCGGACGGGACCTTAATACTGTTCAAGCAATCAAACATGCTGGTCTTCTCCTCCTTGCTTAGAGTGTAGCTAGCAGGACATAAGTTCCAACGCCCTTTCTCTCTTTTCTCAGGATGCAGGGGATCTTGTTGTTTCGTACGTTTCAGGTCCTGTCATGCTTCTAGCGTATCTTTTGACTTTCTGTAAGTACCAAGGAACCCTAGCACATTTATGCAAAGGTTTTTGGTCAGGTGCATCACATCAATTGTGTGGCGGACATCTAAGACCTCCCAATATGGTAGGTCCCAGAATATTGACTTTTTCTTCCACATGGGTGCCTTTCCATTTTCACTTGCCGCTGGCTGGCTGCCAGGTCCTTTCCCAAAGACCACCTTCACATCTTTTACCATAGCAAATACATATTTTCCATCCCAATGCCTTAGTTTGCTACGACTTTCCGCCTCAAAATGCTTTCCTTTCTTTCTTAGCGGATGTTTCTCAGAAAGGAATCGACGATGGCCCATATACACACACTTTCGACAATGTTTCAGGTAAATGCAGTCGGTGTGTTCTAGGCAATGTGTGCATGCTTTGTATCCCTTGTTTGACTGTCCCGACAGGTTACCAAGTGCAGGCCAATCATTGATGGTCACAAACAGTAATGCTCGTGGGTTAAATTCCTCTTGCTTGTGCTCATCCCACGCCTTTACACCATCTTTGCCTCACAACAACAAAAGGTCCTCAATCAGTGGCCTTAGATTCACATCAATCGTTGCCAGGCTGCTTTGGCCCTTGGATTAGCACTGGCATCATAATGAACTTCCGCTTCATGCACATCCATGGAGGAAGTTTGTACATACAAAGAGTCACGGGCCAAGTGCTGCGGCTACTGCTCATATCACTGAAAGGATTCATGCCATCCGTACTCAAACCAAATCTTATGTTCCTTGCATCTTCTGCGAAGTCTGGGAACGCTCTGTCGAATTTTCTCCATTGGGACCCATCAGCGGGGTGTCTCAACATATTGTCTTCCCTCCGATCCTCTTTGTGCCACCGTATCAATTTAGCATGCTTCAGACGTTGTATTATAGGGAAATACCACATCACCTTGGCAGAGACTCTCTTCCTGGGAGGCTCTCCCTCAACATCACCAGGGTTGTCTCGCCTGATTTTATACCGCGAACAATTGCAAACCGGACAGGCATACAAAGATTCGTACGCCTTGCCCCGATAAAGGATACAATCATTGGGACATGCGTGTATCTTTTGTACTTCCAGTCCTAGAGGGCAAACGATTTTTCTTGATTCGTATGTTGTTTCGGGCAATGTGTTGCCCTCTGGAAGCATCTTCTTTATCATTTTCAATATCTCTCCAAAACCTTTGTCAGACAAGCCATTAGTTGCCTTCCATTGCAACAGTTCCAGTGTGGTACCCAACTTTTTCTGGTCCTCTTTGCAATCTGGGTACAATAATGTTTTGTAGTCCTCCAACAAATGCTTCATCTTCTCCCGCTCTTTCGCACTTTCGCAGTCTTTCTCTTCATCACGGATCATGCCACCTAAGGCGTCATCATCCTCATCTTCTGCAACTGCTTTACCCTTGCCCATTGCTATATCATCTGCAAAGGCACCGTATTGTGCAAAGTCCAGGATGATGTCGTCACCTTCTTCATCACCTTCTTCAAAGAATATCCCCGCTTCGCCGTGTTTGGTCCAACAGATATAGTTAGGCATGAAACCACTCCTAAGCAAGTGTGTGTGGACCACCTTCTTCGAGATGTGATAATCCTTCTTATTCTCACTGACCTTGCATGGACAGCATATAAAACCCGAGGTCGAGTTAGCCTCTACTGCATCGAGGAATTGATGAACACCATTAATGAAGTCAGATGAGCATCTATCCGCGTTGTACATCCATTGCCGATTCATCTATTCACAAAATACAATGAAAAATTCAGCCCCCAATATGAATTTCTAAAGTTCGTAATAAACCTAAATAAGAATATCATTTATAATCTCTAAAAATCCTAATAACCCTAAATATCAACATCATTTGATGCCACCAAAAAGATGGTATTTCTAAAGTTCATAATAAGCCTTAACAAGAATATCTTTTATAATCTCTAAAAATTTCGACAGCACCTCCCCTACATCGGGAGGTTTCCAAAATCTGCAACAAACCAAGGGCACGATGGCCGACAACCACATTCCAAAATCATCAACGTCTTACTTTTGCTCATCTCAAAAAAAATTGAAGGAGTGATTTGCCTCAGATATGTTGTCTTTCATTTGACCTTGAGCTTAGAGCATAAGAAACATTACAGGTGGTAAAAAAATTGGTTCATGGTAGGCATGGAACCATGAGACACACCCAGCCCAACCATCACAACCGATCCGTTGCTTGGGCATGGATGTGTCTCATGGTTTAATGACAACCATGAGAAGCATAGCTACACAATACAAGCTCAAGCTCAAGGTCATCATATGTTACCCAGCTAGAAAACTAGGTAAATTTTGATATCATCATAGGCATGCCTAGAGCTGATTGTTTTAGTTCAAGATATTGACAACCATGAGAAGTAAAATTGAATTTAAAATCTAACTAAATAAGAATATCATTTATAATCTCAAAAATCCTAATAACCCTAAATATCAACATCATTTGAAGCCTCTAAAAAGATGTAATTCTAAAGTTCGTAATAAGCCTAAATATGAATATCATTTGTAATCTCTAAAAATCCTAATAACCTTAAATATGAATATCATTTATAATATCTAAAAATCATAATAAGCATAAATATGAAAATCATTTAAAATTTCTATAAATAATCCAAAAATCTAAACAATGTCTAAAAATTTGTACATCATCTCTACACATGCAACAACTAACTATATAGTGATTCTCTATTACGAATTCATAATAAAAATGAAGATTAAATCTAAAATCTCTTATTTCAATCCATTCCACAAAACACAAATTACTCAAAACATAGAGCATGAAATAGACCATACTAACCGTCAAAAGAGAGAGGATGAAGTTGCTAACCTTCTAGCGGACTTGGTTTGCGAAATCTCCAAAAGTTAATGAAATTTTGGGCATGAGCTCCCCCAACCCGAGCTCAATGAAGGATGAAGAAATGAGCCATGGCTCAGACTGGGGGAGGAAGAAGGCCCCTTTATACGCAGGGCCCTTTTGGTACCGTTTGGTGACACCATCCGGCACCAAAGGGGGCCACTTTGGTACCGGTTGGTGTCACCAACCGGTACCAAAGGCCCCGAGGCTCATTGGTACCGGGTGGTGGCACCAACCGGTACCAATGTGTCCATATAGGTACCTTGGTACCGGTTGGTGCCACCACCCGGTACCAACGAGCATGCAAAATTATTGACCATTGGACCCGGTACCAATGCAAGCATTGGTACCGGGTCCGATCCATCCGTGACCTATGAGGGTGGCGGATGGAGGGTTCTCTGGTAGTGAACCTTCATTAGACCCGAGGCTGCGTCGAGTTCTTCTGCATGGAGACTTGCCATCCGAGTACTTTCCGTGGCCTTTGGCAATGCACTTTTTGGTCCTTGCGCGGAAGAACTCGGAGTGGCATTCTCCTACTCTCATGACGGTTCTGCGGCTCTGGGCACTGTTCCCCTGACAGGGGAGACTTTCTGCGGGCTAAGCTCCTTCTCCTTCTCCTTTTCTATTGGTGATGTATCCTCAGGCAAATTGGGCTCTGGATTCCTGGGTGTCTCAGTTGTAGCGGTACTTGCTGAGGAACCTCCTGCAGGATGAGGAGAATGAGGCAGACTACAAGTACAAAGCGGAAAATCAAACAAAACTGGCACAAAGTGGAAAAATTCAGAATACTAAAAGTCAGCTTATTACCTGGCGAATTCCATCTCGAATTCAGGCTTGGCGAAGCCAAAAGAAGTCGCTTCTGAGGGATTCTCCTTTGGCTCTGGGATCATTTCCTTTGCCTGCTACACAATACTCGGGTCACTCAAGACAGAAGAGCAACATAAATGTCAAATTTCAAATACAAAGTCTCAAGAATACCTTTTTGGGGGAAGGAGCAGGTGGCTCTGATACCTTTAGAGGGATTTCCATGGGTATTTCTCTATCTTCCACAAGATCGTTGTTGATTTCGTGAGCTTCTTGCAGAGGAGTGTTTAGGAACCCTTGCGGCAGTGACACGGTCCGCTTCCTCTGAGATTGCCTCTTTTTCGCAATAAGAGAGCATTGAAGCTCCTCGGTACTTGGTCTTTTCAGCCCTAATCCTCCTTGCCTAGCGTCACCAACAGTCCATTGTTGAGGAGTGTCTTCATCTATTGACCAGCCTTCTTCATATTCACTCTCAATTTATGGGCTAGCTGGGACCTTTCCCGCTCAGTGATTTCCGCGGGTTTCTTTAGAGGTGAGGTAAGAGGAGGTTGCGACAATCCGGAGGTAGTTTCTACAATGGGAGGAGGCACTAATGCATATTTCGCGTACAATTCCTATAAAACATGATCCCAAATTGTCAGCAAGTTATTAAAAAAAGTCGGAAGCTTGTACAAACAAGTTTGAGAGGAGCAGAGTACTTACAACGGGTGCTGGGCGATCAACCAAGTACTCGGGTACTTGCACTGGTATTTCATTAGCATCCATAAAAAGTGACTGGATGCGGAGTGCTACCACATCAACTGATAGCTCTGTGGCAGTAGTTCGGGTAGGATCGGAAGGACCAGTGTATTCATAGCCAGCATGAACCCGCTTCTGGCAGCTTGTATGCGAGAGCGAATGAAAGAACTGGCAATTCCAACACCAGTCAGACCACGCTTCTTTAGGCTGGCAGTCATCTTCGGCAACTCAGCTACTCCATTTAGGTCATTTTCGCCTAGAGCCTCATTCCAATTTCCTTGAGGGCGGGATAGGTGGCCCGAATGTTTGACCAATTTAGGCGGCTGGTTCTCTACATAAAACCACTTGTCACCCCAATCCTTGTTGGAGTATGACTTTGAAGTCGAAGTACTCCTTCTTCATGCCTTGGCGTAATTGGATTCCAGCCCCACCTATGACTTTTCCTTTGTTGGGTTTCACTTGATACAGATAGCGTAACAAGTAGAAATGCAGGTCGATTCCCAAGAAGGCCTCGCACAAGTGAATAAAGATCAAAATTTAAAGAATGGAATTGGGATTCAGATGAATTAGCTCGAATCCATAGAAGGAAAGAAGACCTCAAAGGAAATCATGGGCGGGTGTCAAAAAACCGTGCTCATAGAAAGGGGCAAAAACTACAAGTTCATCAATTTCCTCAAAAGGCCAAGACTTCCTAGCATCAGTTCTCCAGAATGCAATACCTTTCTTTAGGAGGTAGCCTTGATCTACCAAATGTTGTATCATCTCCCCAGTGGCTTTGGATTCCTTCCAGACCAATGCTTGGGCGGGTGCATTCTTGAAGACAGGCAATCCAGTGATTGGGATCCTTCTTGCTTGCTGCGCTTTTCTTGACCATATTGCCAGCCGGGAACTTAGGCCCTGTTTGTTTCAGCTTCTGGCGAGCTTTCCGTGCATAGCTTTCCATATATCCGAAAGCCGGAAAGCTCTGAACAGTGGAAAGCCAGAAGCCACTTTTTGTGAGCTTTCCAGCTTTCCACTGTTCAGAGCTTTCCGGCTTTCGGATATATGGAAAGCTATGCACGAAAAGCTCGCCAGAAGCTGAAACAAACAGGGCCTTAGTGCGCATGCACGGATGACCAAGCGTGGTTAGAGCGAAAGGGAGATTGCGCGGGTGGGGAAATTTGGTTTTTGGAGTGTGGAAGACTGGAGCAGATGAAAATGTGAAGCGGTTCCTTTTGTTTTTATTAACAAAGGGTTAACTCTAAGCACAATTTGGAAAATACGTTTTCACAGTTTACAGACAGTTACATGATCGTTGTTTATTCTAGATACGTAATTGTGTGATTTTTTTCCAAAGTGTGAGTTATTTTCTGGGTGGAGGCATTGCCACGCTCGGGGGCTTTCGCTCGATGGGATAATTTTTTCTGAACCAAAGAATATTTATTTCCTAAGTGTCTTTAAGCTTATGGCCATTAGCTTTAAGCTTGGGGGCTAAGGGGAAATAGTATATTTCTTTCAGAAAGTTTTTCATTAAAGACATTAGAATTGTTTTTTATTCTTGAAAACATTTCTAGGCTTGGGGGCTAACCCATAATGGGTCCATCTTTTTTACAAAAGCTAGACACCATTATATTAAATGGGAAAGTTTTTGCATCATCTTTGATTAAATATCAAAGCCCTAAGGCTATTTGCTAAGCGACAAGGAGCACATCATGTTCACTACAAGAGGTTTCAACGATGGTGCGATATAACGAGGAAACAACTTAGCTGATGCTTAATTCACTGGAAAGCAACTCGGTAGACGTGAAGACATGAAGACGCTCGGGGGCTTGATGGACCAAGATCTATAGGAGTCCTTATGGGCCGTAGGCCAATGAGGAAACTAGGCCAACAACTCTGATAGATATAAAGAAGAGACGTACAGGTTTAGAAAACTAGTTGGCTACTAGTAAACAACCCGGCCTACTCTTGTTAGGACTCTATGTTTAGTATCCGACTAGGAATCTGTATTATTCGACTTGAAGACCCTGTCTCCTGAGTATACAAAGTGAGACAGGGACCCCTTGTAAATCATTACCAACAATATGACACGATCCACCTCATAAGGATGTAGGGTATTACACTCTCTATTGGGGCAGCCGGAACCTGTCTAAATCATCTCGTGTTCACCATCGTGCTTTTAGTTCCGGTGAGGTCCTAGCGAACAACTCGACTACCTTGGGACCCCCCATGGTAGGCTAGCCGGTATAAAAAACCGATAGTGGTGTCACTACCTGGTACTAAAGGGCCTTTGGTACCTGTCGGAGTTACCGTCTGGCAGTCCACCCGGGGTGCCCAACTGGTTGATTTGTAGGCAAATGGCAATCGCGAGACTAGGGAGCTCAAGGTAACACAGAGACGCAAGGTTTATACAGGTTCGGGCTACCCGGAGGTATAATACCCTATGTCCTATGCTCAGTGGTGATGTATTGCTTCACTCGGCAATGCTCCGGAGAACAATGGCGAGTTTATGGTTACAATGGGCGAATGAGGATTAGATGACCTAAGGGGTCGACTTAGGCTATCTTATATAGGCCGACGGCCTAGGGTTTACAAGTCAGTTATCTCTAATTGTATCCGGCTACCACTAGCAAACTAATCTGAGTCAGTTGTAACGCAATCTCCATGATCTCCGGGTGGCATCCGAGTATCTCGCTTCACTCCTTGCAGACTAAGTCTTCATCAATCTTGTCCATCAAGTCCGAAGATCCTCGTGGGCCGAACCTGGGTCGGCCCACACCACTGTCAGGTGTGGGCCCAGGTCGACTGCCTACCTGGTTGGTAGTGGGCCCAGGGGTACCCATATCCCACAAGTCCCCGAGCACCATGCAAGCGCGTGGTGGACTGCCAATGAAGAAACGAAGCCTTTGTAGTTGGCTGAAGCATCTTGGTCAGCATACCGACACAAGGGTGGGCGGTGCTCAAAAAGAAACCACAGGTCATAAGGGATGACTCAGGACAGACCCGGAGGCAGAGCCCCGAGTGCTGTAGTGCCAAATTGTAGCCGTGTCGGACACCATGAGGGACTGCACCACTTTGAGAAAAGTGACACATCCTGATGGGGCATATGGAGAGTGACGCAAGGAGCTCTCCATATGGAGTAGTCCCCGAGAATTTGGCCGATTAGAAAAATTGGGCTAATGGTCAAAAAAGAATGAACACCGAGCGTCGAGGCAGACAGGCCGCCCAAAGGATAAGGCTGCCATGACAGAAACAGTAGCCATGTCGGTGTTGACTCCGGAGTGGCTCTGGAGCTGGATATCGCCGACCACAAAGATGAGCTCTGGAAGTTGCAGAACGTGGCCGGCGTTCTGGACCGCGTTGTCAAGGTTTGGTTCCTTGTGTCGCGCCTATTTCGTTGCGTTTGTGGTGGCTAACTGTCTATTGCCGTGGTGTAGGGTTTTACAGCTTGGGCTGCGAAAGACCTTGTATTCAAGCGGCAGGCTCTAGAGGACCGCCGAACCCTGGCGGGGGTACAGGAAGAACTATGGTGTGGCACCAACAGCTCCAAGGAATTCCTGATGAAGAAGGAGAAGGAGCTGGTCGAAGTTGTCAAGCTCAACGAAGAGCTGATGGGCGACCTGAAGGCCATTGCTGACGGTGAGTTCCTGCGTGATGTTTATTGCTGATGTCTTGTTTCTGACGGTAATGTTCCGTAGATGCGGAGAAGAAAGAGAAGGCGCTCCAGGGCAAGGTTGAGAAGCTCTCTGGTGCCAAACAGAAGCTTGAAGTGGTGGTCAGCTTTCTGATGGAGGCCAACCAACGCCTCAGGGCCGAGTGCGGCCACCTGGTAGAGGCCAACCAGCACTTGAAGGACGAGCATGATCAGGCCATGCACGGTAGGTGTTGCTTGTCGGGTTCGCGGTTGTGCATGTGGGTTCTTGTTTGGATGCTTAGAGATTTCTTCTGCAGGTGTTCGGGCCGAGCTACTGGAGCTACAGCAGGCAGCCGAGTTCAACGCCAGTTCTCTGGTCCCCGCCGGGTCGGGCCCGACAGCCTTGTCGTTGGTCCAACGACTCCGGACCAGCCCAACTCGCGCGACGCAGTTGGTGCAGGAGACTGCGGTCAGCTGCGGTAGTCGCATCCTGGCACTGATCCAGGCGCATTTCCCGTCCCTCGTCATTGCTTCGATCCACGAAGGTGTTCCTCAGTCCGATGACTTGGTTGAGGAGTGTACACCTTTAGCGGAAGCTGTAGCAAAGGAGTTAGGCTTGTAGGGCAGAAACTGCATTTGTAGATTATATATGTCATAAAGCAAAACTTTGTTTGTGATGAGAAAACTAAAGACTGTGTGCGATAATTGGTGTCATGTGTGAGACCCCTTCTCCTGCCGACTTCACTTTTCCTGACCACGGCCAGCCGCTGCCTTGTTCTGTTTAAGCACCCTTTTTACCTACTAACCACTGCTCGCGAAGAAGACGGCTTACCACTCAACGATGCTTAGCTGGAAGGCTTACTCGATGGTAGCGCGTGAGTTGAGCATGGAGCTCAGGGTTTCATAGTTAGGGACTAGGGCCTACCGAGTTGGCTCGGCTGCCGTCAGGGGAGCATGAGGTCGGGCGAGGACTTCAGGAAGTCAAAGTTAGTGGGGACTCTCCCTTTTATATGTAATTGTGGTAAGTTAAGCACTGTCTGGGTCGGGCCCAGTCCCCGGGCATCAGCTTGGGTGCTGTGCAAGGGGGAGCAGTGGGTCACATGACCCGGAGTCATTGACGAGAAGGAGAAAATGCTTTTATTAATATAAGAGGGAGAATACATACCTTTGAAAACATCTATGGATAGAATTTTGCGAGGTGTTGGATGTTCCACACGTTTGAAGCGGGGTCATCGCTGGCCCACTGGAGGCGGTAGGTTCCTGGCGAGACGACTTCTTTGACGATGAAGAGCCCTTCCCATGGGGCCGACAACTTGTGCTGGTCCTTGGTGGACATCACCCGGCACAGGGCCAGGTCGCCGATGTTCAGGGATCGCTCCCGGACGTTCTTGTCATGGTAGCGTAGGATCTGTTGCTCGTGCCGTGCATACTGGATTAAGGTAGCAAGTCGGTGCTCTTCTATGCTGTCAATATCGAACCGCTGACTTGTTTCGGCTTCGCCTTCCTCATAGTGTTGAATGCGCATAGCACCATAAGCGAGGTCGGCCGGGAGGACTCCTTCAGAGCCGTAGACCAAGAAGAAGTGAGTGTAGCCTATTGCTCGGCTCTTCTAGGTGCATAGCCCCATACGACATGGGGCACTTCTTTGGCCCAGCGACCGGTGTGCTTGCTTAGGTTGTCGTACATGGCCTTGTTGAGCGACTCCTGAACCATGCCGTTTGCCCGCTCTACTTGACCATTGCCCCTTGGGTACGCTGAGGATGAGTAGTAGACATTAATACAATTGCCTTGGTAGAAGTCCCAGAACTCATGGCCTATGAATTCTGATCCTAGGTCAGTGATGATGCGATTCAGGATGCCAAACCGGTGGGTAAGCTCTTCAATGAACTTGGCAGCTGTAGCCGACTTGGTATCGGGAACAACCTTGTACTCAATCCACTTGGTGAACTTGTCCACCATTACCAGAAGGTGCTTGAACCCACCAGGGGTGGTCTTGAATGGCCCCACGTTGTCGAGTCCCCACATGGCAAAGGGCCAAGATGGGGGAATGGTTCGGAGTGCCTGAGCCGGCAGGTGCTTTTGCTTCTGGAAGAACTGGCATCCAGTGCAGCGGCGCACCAGTTCCTTGGCATCGGAGAGGGCCGTTGGCCAGAAGAACCTGGCACGGTAAGCTTTGCTGACTAAGGTTCCCGCCGCTGCGTGGTTGCTGCACGTGCCCGAGTGGATTTCATGCAGCAGGCCAATGCCCTCGTCCTGGAGGATGCATTTCATGAGTATACCTGTGGACTTTGCTTTTCTATACAGGGCGTCACATATGACGACATAATTCGCTGAGTGCCGGGCTAGCTTTTCGATTTCTTCCCTGGTTCCCGGTGACCGGCTCTCTATGAGAAAAGCAATGAAGGGGACGCGCCAGTCGGTTTCTATCAGAGAACTTCATTGGTCGTCGGGTCACTTGGAGGTGCGTCCGGGTTTGGTACAGGGGTACTGTCCTCAAGCATCTTGATAGACGGGTGCCTGAGGTCTTGGACGAAAATGCCCGCTGGTACTTGGGCCCTAGTGGAGCCTAGCTTGGATAGGACATCGGCTATGACATTGTCTTCTCGTAGGACATGATGGAACTCCAGCCCATAGAAGTGGGCTTCCAGCTTACGAAACTCGGCACAATATGCACTCATGGTTTCTTTCGTTGTGTCCCAGTTTTTGTTGACCTGCTCGACAACCAGCTTAGAGTCGCCGTAGCACATAAGCCGCTTGATGCCGAGTGAGACCGCGATCCGAAGACCATGGATGAGGGCTTCATACTCGGCCCCATTGTTGGTAGCCTGATAGTGTATCTGTAGGACGTATTTCAGGTGCTGCCCCTCCGGAGAAATAAACAGCACCCCTGCACCAGCCCTTCGAGGTTGAGGGCTCCATCGAAGTACATCTTCCAATGTTCTGGGCGTTCCTCAGGAGTCAACGCTTGTATTTCTGTCCACTCGGCCACGAAGTCAGCCAGGATCTGGGACTTGATGGCCTCCCGTGGCTCGAAGTTGATGGTGTGCTCTCTGAGTTCCACAGACCACTTTACTATCTGTCCATTAGCATCTCGTTTGTGCAGGATGGCTCCAAGTGGGAAGTTCGAGATGACTCGAATGACGTGGTCCTGGAAGTAGTGACGTAACTTTTGGGTGGTGATCAAGAGCGTGTAGAGCAACATCTGGGGTGAGGGTACCGGACTTTTGAGTCACTGAACACCTCACTGACAAAGTATACAGGGCGCTGGACCTTGTACTGGTAGCCATCTTCTGGTCGTTCGAAGACTAGGGCCGCGCTGACCACATGGGTGGTAGCCGAGATGTAGAGCACCAGCTCCTCACCGGGGGTCGGCCCTGTGAGTACTTGGGGGTGGTTAGGAAATCCTTAAGGTCGGCTAGAGCCTTGCTAGCCTTAGGGGTCCATTCAAACTTGTCCGCCTTCTTTAGAATTTTGAAGAACGGGAGTCCTTTCTCCCCAAGCTTACTGATGAATCGGCTCAGGGCCGCCATCATACCTATGAGCTTCATGATGTCTTTTTTGCACTTGGGTTCCTCCAGGTTGCGTATGGCATCCAGCTTGACCGGATTTGCCTCTATACTGCGTTGGCTGACCAGGAAGCCCAGGAGCTTTCCTGATGGCACCCCAAATACGCATTTTGTCGGGTTGAGTTTCCACCTGAATCGATGTAGGTTGTTGAATGTTTCTTGGAGGTCGGCGATTAGGGAATCAGCGTCGTATGTCTTGACCATGACATCGTCCACGTAAGCTTCTATGTTGCGGTCGATATGGCTTTGCAGGCAGCCCTATATAGCTTTCTGATACATAGCGCCAGCATTCTTCAACCTGAAGGTCATTGTCTTGTAGCAGTAGATGCCGTGCGAGGTAATAAATGCCGTCTTGTCTTGGTCAGATGCGTTGAGGGTAATCTGATGATAACCCAAGTAGCAGTCAAGGAAGCAAAGGAGTACGCAGCCGGACGTAGAGTCCATGACTTGATCTATGCGGGGGAGAGCAAAATGGGTCTTTAGGGCAGCAGTGGTTTAGATCTATATAGTTGATACACATTCTCCATTCACCGGATTGCTTCTTTACAAGTACAGGATTTGCAAGCCACTCAGGGTGTTTGCATTCTCTAATGAAACCAGTAGCTAAGAGCTTATTCAATTCTACCCTAACGGCCTCCTTTCGATCTTGAGCTAACCGCCGCAGCTTCTGTTTGGTCGGCTTGGCATTCTTGCTCAAATCCAACGAGTGCTCATCCTTCTCCCTTGGGACACATGGCATGTCGGATGGTTTCCATGCGAAAATATCCCAGTTGTCCCAAGGAAGGAGGTGAGCGTGTCTTCCTATTTAGGAGTGAGTCCTGGCCCTATGAGTGCCGTCTTTGTGGGGTCATCGAGTCCCAGGCTGATCGCCTTAGGGGATACTACTGGTGCCAGCGCCATGTGCTGTTGCTTCTGTTCTGGGAGAACTGGTTCGCTCGACACCATCGTGGGTGTGGATTTCGCCAGCAGAGTGATGTTGCCGAGTTGGTGTGACAGTTCGGCGATCTTGATAGCTTCCCCGTCGCACTCGAACAAGGTCTTGATGTCACCATGGATGGAGAGGACTCCATTAGGAGCCGGCATCTTCAGGACGAGGTACATGTGGTTCGGTATAGCCATGAACCGAGCCAGCATGGGCCTGCCAAAGATGGCGTGGTAGGAGCTCTTGAAGTCGGCTACCTCGAAGTGTAGGAACTCCGTGCGGTAGTTGTCCGCTGTGCCAAAGGTGACAGGCAACACAACTCTTCCTATCGGGTAGGAAGCTTTTCCTGGCACGATGCCAAAGAACGGATCCTCGCCGTTTAGTAGTTGGCTGTAGTTGAACCCCATGCTGTTGAAGATGATGTTGAGGGCACTGCTGCCGTCGACCAGGAACTTAGAGAGGAGGACCCGCTCGATGACTATTGGTATTTCTTACGGTCGTAGATAAATCCGCAAGCGCATGGATACCATTGTAGCTTTCACCCGAAAGTATTCAGGGTATCGAATCCACAGGGAAGGCGGTGCTTGAATAGAGTAGTTATCCATTGTCGGGGATAGATCCCCGGGGGTACCCAGAAGGCAGATTGGCCCAACCAGCAGGGACGGCCCAATCCGAGTGCTATCGGGCCGGTTTGTCAGACTGGGTGGCCCACCACTCGGGAGGCCCACTAGTCGGGCGAACCGGATGACTACGACGGCGCGCGCGGCAAGGAAGCAGACGGCGTATCACGCAAGAAGATCGGAGATCAAGATAAACTAGCCGGAATTCTAGGGAAAGATATCTGTAATCGTTATAGGATCAGATCCTTGTATTTCGGGTAGGTTATGATCTCTTGCCGACTTGTAACTCAAGGCAACCGAACTATATAAGGTGCCTTGAGACCCCCCTACAGGGAACAACTACAACATCCGATCATTCAACCTAGGACAGAACCCAACTACGGAGATCCTTCAGGAACTTCATACACAGCAATACATACACCCAACACAGGACGTAGGGTATTACGTCATCTTGACGGCCCGAACCTGTTCAATCCTTGCGTCTTGTGTTACCATCGTCTTGTGATCCTCGATCTGTCCCTCAATAAATCAACCACGTAGGCTACCCTGTGTGGACTGCCGGGCTCATAAATCCGACAGTTGGCGCGCCAGGTAGGGGCTGATCGACGAGATCAATCTACAAGCTCGATGGCAGAAATCATCGACAACACCGGTCTGCACCTGCGCCCTCTCCCTACGATCGAGCGCCGCCCAACTTCACGCGCCGTCGTACATCGCGATCCATCGCCGCCGCCGGCACAAGCATGCGAAGGACGTGGCCGGATTGCCACATCCCATCACCGCGGTTGGCCCCACGTCCACCTGCATGCGCGGCTATCAGAATCAATCTACACGGAGTACACGACAGGGAAGATTTCCTTTTTATTTTTCAGTGTCCGACCCGATTTGCCTCTTGTTTCCATTCTAAACAAAGTTTATGATTATTCTAATATGTACTTCCTTTTTAATTATGCATGTGAAAGTTGCGTGCGTACATACGCATGCATGGATGTCAGGTCTGTTCGCGTCTTGCTTCTCCTTCTGATCGGTGTCCTCCCGATCGGCCGCCAACACATATGTTGGTGTCTGAAGATGCTGCTGCGATATGGCTGACTACTACAGTGATCCGATATATTGGTCGGAGACCGGACTCGGCCGCTGAGGCCTCGGACGACAATTTCGTCTACTCGGCTACGACAGCAAGGCGTGGTACCAACATTCGAGGGCGACACATCGATTCTCCGACTCGATTACCAATCAAACTAAGTATTATTTTCAATTAAATACTTTACGGCTTCTACATACTTCGTACGCAACAGCTCTTCTTTGTCTCTGTGACTTTCGCCGACTACCTCGGTCACACTCCGACTGCATATACAACCTGGTCTATCCAGACTGCAACTCCGAAGGCTTTTATACAAGTCGCTAAAGTACTCGGGGAGCACGCGCCTTAATCCGTGAAGCCTCGACTCTTCTGTACGCCTACGCTCCTACGCGTGCACGCGGCCCAGCTCCCTGCGCTACGGACTATGGCTATCGGGGATCAGGTGCATAAACGTAACAGGCTAACTACCCGGAGAAATTAATAGACTTAAAAAGCTGGAAGCAGGAATCATTTTCATGCATTGCCGAATACTTTTCTTCTCGGATTTGTATTTTATTGCATCATATACTGCCATCGCACTGTGTTTTCACTGCAGGATATGGAGGATTACCCGTCGTGCCTCAGCCCTCACGCTCGGGAGCTGGCGCCGGGATGACTACTCGGCGCGCCTCAGCCCTCACGCTCGGGGGCTGGCGCCAGGACGACCACTCGGCGTGCCTCAGTCCTCATGCTCGGGGCCTGACGCCGGGACGACTACTCGTCGTGCTTGCCCGCCGAGTCCTCACGCTCGGGGGCTGGCGCCGGGACGACTGCTCGCCGCGCTTGCCCGCCGAGTCCTCACGCTCGGGGGCTGGCGCCGGGACGACTACTCGGCGTGCCTCGGCCCTCACGCTCGAGGGCTGGCGCCGGGACGACTACTCGCCGCGCTTGCCCGCCGAGTCCTCACGCTCGGGGGCTGGCGCCGGGACGACTGCTCGCCGCGCTTGCCCGCCGAGTCCTCACGCTCGGGGGCTGGCGCCGGGACGACTACTCGGCGCGCCTCGGCCCTCACGCTCGGGGGCTGGCGCCGGGACGACTACTCGCCGCGCTTGCCCGCCGAGTCCTCACGCTCGGGGGCTGGCGCCGGGACGACTACTCGGCGTGCGTCGGCCCTCACGCTCGGGGGCTGGCGCCAGGACAACTGCTCGCCGCGCTTGCCAGCCGAGTCCTCACGCTCGGGGGTTGGCGCCAGGACGACTACTCGGCACGCCTCGGCCCTCATGCTCGGGTGCTGGCGCCGGGACGACTACTCGGCACGCCTCGACCCTCACGCTTGGGGGCTGGTGCCGGGACGACCACTCGGCGTGCCTCGGCCCTCACGCTCGGGGGCTGGCGCCGGGATGACTTGTCGGCACGCTTGGACCCTCACGTTTAGGGGGTGGGCTGCCGAAATTGAGGCCAGAAGGAAATGTCAACATGCTCCTCGAATAAGCCTTGAGCCGATTCCTACGGAATCACCTTAAGGCTCGGGGGCTACGGCCAACGGACGCACCTCGCGGCGCATCCGTTGATTGTCTGGTGACCTCGACGAAGATGATCAGAACAAGGCTACAAACCCTTGGACCGATTCCTCCGGAATCGCTTCAAGGCTCGGGGGCTACGGCCAACGGACGCACCTCGCGGCGCATCCGTTGCAGAGGGCTCTCTCTTCTCTCCAGTATCACGCGGTTTTGCTTCCAACCGCAGCAAGCTCAAAGCTCTGCCGATAGCACGACCTCGCCGAGTTGTCACTCAACCACGTACTACTCGGGGGCTTGTCGGGGATAGACCCCCGGGGGTACCCAGAAGGCGGATTGGCCCAACCAGCAGGGGGCGGCCCAATCCGAGTGCTATCGGGCCGGTTTGTCAGACTGGGTGGCCCACCACTCGGGAGGCCCACCAGTCGGGCGAACCGGATGACTACGACGGCGCGCGCGGCAAGGAAGCAGACGGCGTATCACGCAAGAAGATCGGAGATCAAGATAAACTAGCCGGAATTCTAGGGAAAGATATCTGTAATCGTTATAGGATCAGATCCTTGTATTTCGGGTAGGTTATGATCTCTAGCCGACTTGTAACTCAAGGCAACCGGACTATATAAGGTGCCTTGAGACCCCCTCCAGGGAACAACTACAACATCCGATCATTCAACCAAGGACAGAACCCAACTACGGAGATCCTTCAGGAACTTCATACACAGCAATACATACACCCATCACAGGACGTAGGTTATTACGTCATCTTGACGGCCCGAACCTGTTCAATCCTTGCGTCTTGTGTTACCATTGTCTTGTGATCCTCGATCTGTCCCTCAACAAATCAACCACGTAGGCTACCCTGTGTGGACTGCCGGGTCCATAAATCCGACATCCATTGTATTTAATCATAACATTATTAATATACCAAAGTCTAGCAAGGGATAAACATTGATAGAATGGTAGTGTGACACATAGAATGTTTCATTGCTCAATATATAAGTCTAGTTAATTTGAAGATCCTAGGAGAGAATTAGGGATTCTATATACTTCTCGCATATGAGTTACATACATTATAAGCACACACTATACAAGCTCAGCAAGGGACATATGTTAGAGGGCAAATCGAGGAGTCGTGGGATCCCCTCACCTGAGGGTACTGTCACGATGTTTATCACAAAGGCCTGCAAACGCCCAAACTCGAACGGCGAGGATTACAAAGGACCACACGGGGCTGTCACCACCTGGAGGCTACCTCTGAATACGTGGGGTAGGGTATCCCCAATGGTACTTCATACCCCAAACACCATGTTTGTAATATGAAATACATCTTTATCAATTGTACGGAAAGGTAAAGAACAATCATGCGATTCATTGAGCCATTGCCATAACATGCATCCACTACACTATGGTGCAAGATATACAACTTATATGATAAACAAACAAGACAATAAGCCAAGTAACATAAGCAAGATAGTAATTCCATTAAAGCTTGAAGTCTTACAGATAAGCAAAGGATATAAGATAACTGAGCTCTAGGCTTACCAAGACTCCTTCGGAAACCCGCAGAAGCTCAACTCCTAAGACTACTTTACTACTAACTAAGACTATAACTTGTAGCAAATGGAGCTCTTCCTTCTGGTGTGTGTTGAATTGGAGCCAAGGCCATCTATTTATAGCTTGGTAGGACGGTGGAGAGGCACCTCGAGGCAGTTGAGGCCTTTTGGCCCCGGGACCAGTCGGCCGACCCTAGGATGCACCGACTTGAGTGATGCATGGCCGGGATGGACTCCTGAAGGCGATGGGAAGCACCACGTCAAAGTTGAGCGAGTTAGGCACGAATACCAGGTCAGGTGACGCGGCCAGGTCGGGCGACGGCCCACTGGCTCCTCTCGGGCCCATCTTCACCTGGGTGAGTGTGGAGTGGGTCCTAATGATGGTTCTAGGTGGGGTTGCTCAATTTGAGTACGTCTAGTTATGTTGGTGGGCCCATCAATCCATGTGACCTCCCCTTCCATCTCTTAGATCCAACCGTCATGGATTCAACGGCTATGATGGTACTGGAGTGTGCTTCCTTGCTGCGGCCAAATATGGGCTCCATTGGGCTTGGGCCCAGGTCGGCCGACCTAGGGGGTCGGGCGACCTGGCCCTGAGCCCAAATCTCCTCCTCTTTTGCCAATTAGTCCCTGCATTCACATATTCACCAAAACTTGTGGAATTGATTAGATATAAACCCTATCACAATGTTTGGTGATTATATTTGACATATTCTCTGCAGGAGTTGATAGTCAAAATTGGCATTTAAGGATCGTCAACAACAACGGGGGCCACGACAAGTGGGTAGGATCCTGGCTCCGGGAGGTGGACCCAATGGTCGACGCGGCTAAACGTGATCGACATCTCCGACCACTTGAGGTACTCGACGGGCTTGGTGGGGACCATCTTCACCTCGCGCTTGTGTAGCTTCCCCTTGCGTCTGTCTGGGAAGGCGTCGGGCCCCCTGATGATGACGTTGATGTGGCGGTCAGCTTGCTGGAACTCGCTGTTTGCCCTACACCGGGGGGCCTCCTCAAGCTTGGCAGGTCGATGCTCGTCGTCGTGGTGGTGTGCTGCCTCACGGCAGGCCGGGGCCTCGCGGTGGCGGTTGTCACCGCGGCGGTAGTCATCGCGGCGGTCACGGTCTTCTCTACGTCGGTAGTCATTGTGGCGGTCGCGGTTGTCGTGGCCATCACGACGCTAGTTGTTGTAGCGGGCGCCGTTGTTGTTGTAGAGCTGCTTCTTGGTTGGTGCCATGGCGCCGAGCTCTTTGAGCAATGCGTGGTGGTCGTGGAGGGTATGGTTGGCCTCTTTATGAAAGGGGCACTGGTCGTTCAGGGTGTCATGGATTTCTGTCGCGAGGAATCGGGATTCCACACGGCCGTCTCCTTCTGCCATGGCTACGAGGGGCCCAGGGCTCGCCTTGCGTCCACGCAAATGCTCGTGTCGCTTCGAGCTTCCAATCCGATCGTCGTCTTTTGGCCGCTTTTGCTTGTTCTTGAACTAGGCCAGTCAACCACATCCATCAGCTTGGCGACCGTTGTCGGGTTGACTTTGAAGAGCGTACAGAAGAGTGTGTTGTTGATCAGTCCGCGCCGGAATGCGTCAATGACATCACAGATCTTCAACATCGGTGAGCTTGTTGCGGTTGTCAAAGAAACAGTCGGTATAGTCACGGAGACTCTCACCCTTCCGTTGCTTCACGTTGTCCAGGTCAAACTTTGAACCAGGGCAAGTGTAGGTTGCTTGGTAGTTCTTAGTGAAGGCTTGGCAGAGGTCGGCCCAATTGTCGATGGTGTCTCGAGGGAGGCCCATGAGCCATAGTAGCTCCTCCTTACCTAACATCATGGGGAAGTAGGCAGCAGCTTGGTCATTGGAGCCATGGGCTGCCTTGACAGCTGTGTGATACGTCTTTAGCCAGAGCTTGGGGTCAGAGCGATCGTCGAACTTCTCGACTTGTGCAGGTTTGAAGGACTCGGGCCATTGGACAGCTCGGAGCCGTGCCGAAAAGGCGGGAAAGCCATCAGAAACGTCTTCCTCGTCGTCACGATTGTCCCGCTCGTGGCGAAGAGGTCGGCCTTGGTTAGCCCGAGGCTGCGCGTCATTGTGTCGTGGTCACCGATCGTCCCGCGGAGGGCCGTAGCGTGCGTCGTACTGCTCGCGCTCCATGAGCTCATGGACTACGCGGCACTCGTCCTCCTCTGCTACTGCGTTGTCATCCTTTGGGACCGGTTGGTGGTCGGGTCGGCCATAGTCCCAATCAAAGTGTTCACGGCGCTCGAGCTCGGCTGCTTCGCGTTGGCGGTGTCGGGCGTTGAGGTTTTTCCTGATGTCATGGATGTGGTCCCTCAAACGATCCCGAAGGTCACCGTCTTGCCGAGCGGCCGGGCGATCGTATCGCTCGGCTCGTGCGCGCCTGTCGTCACGAGTGTGACGATGGTCTGCGTTGTGTGGGTTGCGGCGTTCCTCGTCATCTTCTTCATGGTGGTTTTGCGCCACCTCTTCATCGGTTATAGGGAGAGGAGGATTCCCATGCCGAGGCTGGCCCTGATCTGACCGGCTATGAGCCGAACGGTGGCTTGCTGAGCGGGCCGAGTTGGATCGACCAGATCTGGATCTGGACTTTATGACCGCTCAACTTGCGCTTGGGCGGCTTCGAGGCGAGCTCTGGCGCGCTGCACCTCAGGGCTGTCGGCCATGTGTTCCAACTCGGCAAAGGCAGCCGCGATGTTGGCCTGCGGTATGCGAAAGGGCACTCGGGCTTCCGCGAATGCTCCATCGAGGTTAACCGGGTTGACGCCACCGGGTGCCCGGCTGACGGGTGGCTGTCTTGCCGATTGTCGGTTTTTTATACCGGCTGGCCTACTATGGGGGGTCCCTAAGTAGTCGAGTTGTTCGTGAGGGCCTCGCCGGAACCAAAAGCACGATGGTGAACACGAGACGATTTAGATAGGTTCAGGCCGCCTCGAGTAGAAAGCGTAATACCTTACGTCTTGTATGGTGGATCTTCTCGTATTGATGGGTATATTTTACAAGGGGTCCCTGCCTCACCTTATATACTCGGGAGACAGGTCTACAAGGCAAGAAATACAAACTCCTAGTCGGATACAATACACAGAGTCCTAACATGAGTAGGCCGGGTTGTTTCCTAATACCCGACTAGTTTCCTTAAGCTGTACGCTCCTTCCTTGTATCAGTCAGAGTTGCCGGCCCAATTTCCTAACGGGACTGTGGCCCATGAGGACTCCCATGGATCCTGGACCGTCAAGCCCCCGAGCGTCTTCATGTCTTCACGCCTGCCGGGTTGTTTCTCAACAGTTTCAGCATCAGCCGAGTTGTTTCCTCGTCGTCTTGCTTGTTGAAAACCTTCAGAAGTGAACATGATGTGCTCCTTTGCCGACTTCTTTTGCAGCCAGCCCCCGGGCCTTGGTTTGTGAACCAAGATTGATGCAAAAACTTCCCCATTTACTATAATGGTGTCCAGCTTTTGAAAAAAGATGGACCCATTATGGGTCTAGCCCCCGAGCCTAGAAATGTTTTCAAGGATTAAAAACAATTCCAGGGTCTTTATTGAAAAAACTTTCCAAAAGAAATATACTATTTCCCCCCAGCCCCCAAGCTTAAAGCAGATGACAATAAGCTTAAAGACTTCTGTTGAAATATGTATATTCTTTGATGTGGAAATAAATCCTATTAAGCATCAGCCCCCGAGAATGAAGATTCATCGAAAAATGACCTAGCTCGTTAGGAAATGGCCGCACAAATATGCATCTGGTTTGTAACCGCGAATACATAAGTGTTCGCGTATTTGGGAAAACGGGTTACAAAGAATACGCTTAGGGTTACTGCTTCAATCTTATAAGACAGAGGGTGAACCGTTCGTATTCTCCTCCCTGCCGCCGTCGCTTTCACCACTGAAATCCTCAAACTCTTTTCGCATCGGCGCGCAATCCCCAATCCACTCAAGCCCCGTTCGAGAGTCAAATCCAAAATCTCGTCTGGCAGGATGGGTCGGAAACCTGCTTCCAGCAAGCCTACTGAGATCAAATCCGCCACGGGCAAAAAGAAATCCAAGATCCCAACCACAGATATGCCGGTGTTCAAGAACTCTCCTACGCCGGCTCTTGCCTGGAAGCCATCCAAGGCAACAGACGAGATGGTGCAGGGTCTTGTGGAGCAAGGCTATCTTCTAGATAAATCAATCTCATGTTGGCGCACCGATGCTGGTAAGGCCTGGCCTTTCGAAGAAATCCACGAAATCGTGGTTTTTGTTGCTTTTTATGAACGCGGATTCACCCTCCCCGCTCATGATTTCCTCCGAGGGCTTCTTTCTTACTACAAATTAGAATTGATTCATCTCAATCCCAATTCCAGTCTTCAAATTTCGCTCTTTATTCATCTCTGCGAAACCTTCCTAGGGATCGATCCCTACTTCAATCTGTTCCGATGCCTCTTCCGTGTGAAGTCCACCCCGGACAAAGTAGTCGGGGAGCTGGATTTCAGCTGCGTCAGGGGATGAAGAACGTCTACTTCGATTTCAAGATGAATGACTCCATCAAGGACTGGAATGACAAGTGATTTTATGTGGAGAATCTGCCCCCGAGGCTATCCAAACACTCCGGTCGTCTGCCTCGGCCGCAAGATTCATGAAATGAATCCCTTGATAGGGATAAGGTTGATGGAATTGCCAGGCTTATAAAGACGATCGCTGCTCTAAAGGATCAAGGCCTAACCGCCATCGGGATCGCCAGTTCTTTCCTGCGCCGGCGCGTACAACCCTGCCAGAAGCGGGTGCACGCTGGCTATGAATATACTGGCCCCGAAGACCCGACCAGGATCTCGACCAGCGATTTATCGTCAGATGAAGTCGCCGTCCGCGTCCAGGCACTTTTCATGGATGCCCAGGATCTGCCACACCGGGTACCCGAGTACTCGGCAAGTCGTCCGTCGTCATTGGCAAGCTCGAAAACAACCCGAATATCAATTATGATATACACCTTCTTGCTTCTTGACAACTGATCAATTGCTGTGTTATCCAATGTCAGGAATTGTGGACCAGACTTGCTTCCTCGCCTCCGGAAGTAGCAGAGAACCAATCCGGGTTGCCTGGATCGCCCCCGGCCCAGCAAACTGCTGAAAGTTCAGGAAAAGGGAAGAAAAAGGCAGCACCAGACATGGATGAGATAATTCTGGAGGAAGGATCCAATTCTGATGATGATACACCCCGACCACCTCCTGGGAAAATACTTGGGCAAGGAGGATCAGGCCTGAAAAGACCTAGTACTGAAGATGCCCCAAGTCCACCAATCCCCAAGAAGAAATGGGCTCTACGGAAGAAAGTGTCTCCTTCATTGAAGAAATCATCAGATATTGTTCTTGATGAAGTAGAGGCACTTGAAGCAGATCCTAAAACCAATGTGGAGATTCTGGTTGGAATCCCACTGCAGTCATCTCCACCCAAGGTACCCCAATTGTCTTATTTGCAAAAAATCTTGATTCTTGCCTCTTGCCGAGTTGTTTTCTGAATTGAATGTATGATTGCAGAATCCTCAATAAGAAGAACCCGCTCAGTCGGAAGAGCCTCAAGGACCTCAAAACAACCCTTCTGGCGGTTTTAACTTTGTTGTGGATGAGCCTGAATTCAATATAGAATTTGCCAGGTAAATCACCCAATCTTAATAGAGCCAAATTTTGAAATTGGAATATTGCTAATCTTCAGTTGTTATGCAGCCGTCCGCCTACTCCTGCCCCGACAGATGTACCAAAGACTCCAATCATGGAAACAGGAGGAGGAGAAGGACCAAGTCCCCAAGCATCTCCACAGCTCCACCCCCAATCACCAAGCAACAACGTCACATCGCCAGCCCAGGTCCTAGAACAAGCCGCTCCGGGTACTCCGACATCTGGATCATGGCCCAGAGCCACAGAAAGTATCCGGATGGCAAGCCTGCGGACTGCGGAACTGAACGCTGACACAAGCCTGGTGAAGGAGACAGATATTGAAGAAATCATCCGGGAACAGAAGAAACCCCGCGAGCCTTCACCAGAGCCATTCCAGATCTTCACTGGCATACCCGGCGTCAACGCAAATGAGGATGAAGACGCCTTCTTATTCAACTCTGAAGTTGACCACGAAGATCTGGGGAAGGCCGCCGAGCTATACAAACAACTCTCCAAGCTCACAGAGGTAAGTAGAAATAGCGTAGTACTGTAAATACTTATCTCCTTTGTACTTTAATCAACCCTGCCTCCTTTATTCTGGATGTAGAGTATACTTGTACGATCTCAGCAGAAATCTGAGATGCTTCGGAGAGCAAGCACGTCCATTGCCCGCGCTGAGAAAGCCACAGCCGATCTGGCCAAGGGACAAGCAGCTTGGGACCAAGAACGCGCCCAATTGCGCCGAGAACTGGATGAGGCGTACAAGAAGATCAACTTGTACCAGGACCAGCGCGATGACATTGCTGAAAAGAATAAATCTTTACGACAAAAACTCTCAGGTGTGTACACCGAGTTCTTAATCTCTGTCTGCACTGATCATATAATGAATAGAATATGATATGTTGTCTGCAGAGAGTGAGAAGCGCGTTGAAGCTTTAAAGGGTGAGTTCATCGATATGAAGAACCGCTTTTATTGGGAGCAAGAGCGCGCAATACAGGCGGAGTGGTGGGAATCAGAGCGTATGGCGGGTCTTGCTGAAGAGCAAAAGATGCGCCAGCATGCCGATGCCCAACTCATTGAAGATCTGACCAAGATCCTCAACCAAGAGGTTGAAATCCAGGCTCTTCGCGTAGAAGTCAATCGTCGCGGCGTGGAAATTGAATCTTGGAAAGAAGCCGCCCTGCCTTTGGTGAATGCTTACGCAAAAGTACCCGCAGGAAGTGTTACTCCTCCTCTCCTTGATCGCCTTCAAGCAACTCCTGGGCAGGTGAAGGTGTATTGCCAACGGATCGCCCATTCGTGTACTAAGCAAGTACTCGAGGTTGTCCGGTCATGGTTTCCTTCACAGCCTTTAGGTATTACTGAAGGAAGAATCAACCCGGCTTGTACCCGGGCCATGTATGATACCTAGATGGACGAGGAGAAGGACACTGTAGAGAAGATTGTATCTCGTCTTAAGTTCTAGAGCTTCTTTTGTAAGAAAACCCTTTGTAAAGAACTTTCTTTCAGATGTAAATACTTAATGTTTTTATTAACAAAAAGTATCTGTTTATCTGATTGTGTGCGCCCGATCCTTCTGTGTGAAACAGAAAGTAGATGGCATTTGAAACAACCCTTTCTAGATTGTTTTTAAACAACCCAGGATGATTCAAATTTGTAAGATTGTATCTGAATTCTAGGCTTGAAGACAATGGAATATTGACACTTTATTATTATTAGGCTAAGAAGCTGATATCAGTACATAAAGAAGGCTGACTGTTTTATTGACTCTTAAGAAACTCTAATAACTTCTTCAAGGGTAAAAACGCCGCAAGTGCTCAATGTTCCAAGCATTGGGCACCTCTGTTCTGTCTTCCCGTTGTAGCTGATAAGTACCCGGACCGATGACCCTTGATACTATAAACGGACCTTCCCAAGGAGAGGACAGCTTGTGCTGATCTTTTGTACTCTGAATTCTCCGAAGAACCAAATCACCAATGTTAAATGATCTCATTTGGATGTTTTGGTCATGATACCTCCTTAGTCCTTGCTGCGACCTGGTTGTCCTGATCAACGTGGCTAGCCTCGCCTCTTCTAGTATGTCCACATCCTCTGCCCTACTTTGCTCTGCTGCTTCCTCCGTGTAGTTTTGAACTCTTGGAGCATTGTACTCGATGTCTACCGGGAGTACTGCTTCGGAGCCGTAAACCAGAAAGAAGGGTGATTGCCCCGTCGCGTGGCTGGGCTGGGTTCTGAGCCCCCATACCACGGCTGGCAATTCTTGCACCCACTTGCCGCCGTACTTTTTGAGTGGTTCATAGAGCCTTGGCTTGAGACCTTGAAGTATGAGGCCGTTAGCTCTCTCAACTTGTCCATTGGTTCGTGGATGCGCCACTGATGCATAGCGGACTTCAATTCCCAGGTTGTCGCAGAAATCAAAGAACTCGCTCCCTGTGAATTCTGAGCCGAGGTCAGTGATAATGCGATTTGGGACGCCGAAACGATGAGCAATGTCTTGGATGAACTCGGCCGCCTTTGCTGCTGTAGCGTTGACTAGCGGCTTGACTTCAATCCACTTGGTAAACTTGTCGATCGCCACGTAGAGATACTTGAAACCTCCTGGCGCAGTCTTGAGTGGTCCAACCATATCAAGCCCCCAACATGCGAAGGGCCAAGAGGGCGGTATAGTGTTGAGGACCGTTGCGGGAACATGAGCTTGCCAGGCAAAGAATTGGCAGCCCTGGCAAGTCTTCACGATTTCTTCTGCATCGGCCACAGCAGATGGCCAATAGTACCCGGACCGGAAAGCGTTGCCGACGATCGTGCGGTGAGCGGCATGGTTGCCATAGTTCCCACCATGGATTTCTTCAAGGATTTCCCGTCCGGCTTCTGGAGAGACACACTTCATCAAGACTCCGGATGATGCGCCACATCGAAAGAGGGTGGACCCGACTACTATATAGTGCTTGCTTCACCTGATAACTTGCTCAGCCTCCACCTTATCTTCGGGCTCTCTTTGGTGTAGTATGTACTCGATGAAGGGCTTTGTCCACTCGGGTGTAATCACCATGACTTGCTGATGGGGTGGTGTTGTAGTCGGCTGTACTTCCTGCTCCTTGATGGATGGTTGTAACAGCTCATGGACGAAAACGCCGCCTGGTACTTGTGCTCGGTGGGAACCCAGCTTTGAAAGTGCATCAGCAGCCATGTTGTTGTCTCTGATGACGTGATGAAATTCGAGCCCATGAAAGTGCTTCTCGAGTTTGCGCACCTCCATGCAGTATGCATCCATGTTCTCCTTGGTGCAATCCCAATCCTTATTGACTTGATTGATCACCACAGAGGAGTCCCCGTACACCACCATGTGCTTGATGCCAAGGGAAGCAGCCAGGCGTAGCCCGTGCAGTAGAGCTTCATATTCGGCTTCATTGTTGGTGGCTTTCCAGAGGATTTGGAGCACATAGTTGAGCTGATTGCCTTTTGGAGATATGAGTAGTACTCCTACACCGGCCCCTTCAAGCTTTAGTGATCCGTCGAAGTACATGATCCAATGCTCGAGAGGTTCTTCTGGTACTGCATGTTGTATTTCTGTCCTCTCAGCAACGAAGTCCACTAGGGCTTGAGATTTGATGGCAGCTCGTGGGACGGAGTCGATGGCGTGAGAACCCAACTCGACCGCCCATTTGGAGATTCGTCCTATCGCGTCCCGGTTGTGGAGGATGTTGCCAATTGGAAAAGAGGTGACTACAACAACCCGATGGGCATCGAAGTAGTGGCGCAACTTGCGAGATGTGATCAAGACAGCATATAATAGCTTCTCGACCTGGGGGTATCGCACTTTTGATTCGGAAAGCACCTCGCTGATGAAGTAAACTGGCCGTTGTACTTTGTATACATGGCCGGGTTCCTCCCGCTCGACTACACTAGCAGTACTCACGACGTGAGTTGTTGCCGCGATGTAGAGGAGCAGTGGTTCCTGATCAGCTGGTGCAGTCAGTACTGGTGGTGACTGGAGAAATTTCTTGAGGTCTTCAAACGCCGCATCAGCTTCTGGAGTCCATACGAACTTGTCTTGCTTCTTGATGAGCTTGAAGAAAGGCAATCATCTGTCACCCAACCTTGAAAAGAATCGGTTGAGGGCCGCCATGCATCCAGTCAGCTTCTGAACGTCCTTGAGGGATTTTGGAGGCGCCATGGATGTAATAGTGGTAACTTTCTCAGGATTAGCTTCAATTCCCCGGTGGCTGACTATGAAGCCCAGCAATTTTCCCGCGGGCACGCCAAACACGCACTTGGTAGGATTGAGCTTCCATTGGAATTCCCTGAGATGTGCAAAGGTCTCGGACAGGTCATCGATGAGACTATCCGGGTTCTTTGTCTTGACGACGACGTCATCAACGTAGGCTTCCACATTGCGGCCAATCTGAGCCTTGAGACAACTCTGAATTGCACACTGATATGTTGCCCCTGCGTTCTTGAGTCCAAAGGACATTGTAGTGTAGTAGTAGGCGCCGAATGGAGTGATGAACGCCGTCTTGATCTGGTCATCTTTGTGCAGGCTTATCTGATGATAGCCCGAGTAGCAATCCAGGAAACAGAGTAGAGAGCAGCCAGCTGTAGAATCCACCACCTGATCAATGCGAGGTAGCCCGAAGGGATCCTTTGGGCAGTGTTGGTTCAGGTCGGTGTAATCGACACACATCCTCCACTCACTGTTGTTCTTCTTGCGGACCAGGACAGGATTAGCGAGCCAGTCAGGGTGGAACACCTCTTTAATGAACCCGGCTGCTAAGAGTTTTGCCAGCTCCGAACGGATGGCTTCTTTCTTGTCCTGGGCAAAGCGTTGTAGGCGTTGTTTCTTCGGCTTGGCAGCAGGATCAACGTTGAGTTTGTGCTCAGCCAACTCCCTTGGGACTCCCGGCATGTCAGACGGCTTCCATGCGAAGATGTCACGGTTGTCCCATAAGAAGCTGGTGAGCGCGCTTTCCTATTTGATAGGCAGGTCAGCGCCGATCAGCGCTGTCTTGGAGGGGTCGCCCGTCCCTAGATCGATTGCCTTGATTGGAACTTCCTGGGAGGGCTTCATGTTTGACACGGCTGGCTTTTTCGTTGGGATGTCCAACTCAGCCTCGCCGAGTTGTTTCGCCATAGCTGCTACGATTGCTGCCTGTCTCGGTTGCTGCATGCTTGCAGCAATCGTCACTGCCTTGGTGTCACAATCGTAGGAGGTCTTCAGGTAGCCCTTTAGGGATAAGATCCCCTTAGGGCCTGGCATCTTCAGGACGAGGAAGATGTAATGTGGGATCGCCATGAATTTCGCTAGAGCAGGTCTTCCCAGGATCGCGTGGTACGATGATTCAAAGTCGGCGACCTCGAATGTGATGTACTCGGTCCTGTAGTTGGCCTCGGTACCAAATGTAACTGGAAGTGATACCTGGCCGAGGGGCACGGCAGCGTTACCGGGAACGATGCCGTAGAAGGGTGAATCAGTGGGCTTGAGTAGGTTGGTGATGTCTAAGCCCATCTTCTTCAAGGTCTTGGCGAACAAGATGTTGAGTCCACTTCCACCGTCGATCAATGTCCTTGTGAGTCGCGCGCCAGCTACCACGGGGTCGAGCACCAGAGGGTATCGCCCCGGGTTCTTGATGTTGGTCCATTGATCGTCGCGAGAGAAGCTGATGGGGACTTCTGACCACTTCAGGAAGGTGAGGATGGCAGGCTCAATGCAGGCAATCTCGCGATGGATAAGCTTTTGCTTGCGCTTTGATTCTGAATGAGTAATTCCCCCAAAGATGACGTTGACAACCTTGTCGGCTTGTTGGTAGCCGGTGTCTTTGTCACCCTTGTCTCCTTTGTTGTCAGGGTTGTTTGGTTTGGGAGCGCCCTCTGCTGAGAACGCTTTCTTGAGCGACCAGCAGTCCCTGCTTGAGTGCTTATCCTTTGGGTGGAAAGGGCACTGCTTGTCGAGTAGTTTTTTGAACTTCCTGCAGGAAGAGTTCTTCTCAGCAACGTTGACCGTATCTTCAGGTTTGCGTTTCTTGTCGTCGAAGTCGCGTTTGCTATTGTTCTCAACTTGCTTGCCCTTGTTACGGTCGTTGTTGTTGTTGCGATCTCTTCCCGACTTGTTGTGGTTGAATCTTTCACACTGCAGGTCTTCAACATCTGACCAGCGGCTGATGAGGTCTCGCATCTGCTCTAGTGTCTTTGGCCTGTTTCTTCCGAAATCGAGGTGCAGCACGGGGTCAGTAAGGCCACCGTGGAAGCAATCAATGACATCTTGGTCGGATAGGCCTGCACAGGTTGAGCGCTTCTCCCAGAATCTTCGGTTATAACTGCGCAGATACTCATTCTGGCCCTGTTTGCACTGGGCTAGGTCAAAGCGAGTACCCGGCTTCTGCCATGAACCTTGGAAGTTGTTGATGAAAGCCTTGCAGAGTTCATCCCAGGAGTCGATGGAGCCTGGCTTGAGCCCTTCTAACCAGGTCAGTGGGGCCTGATCGAGGACTACTGGGAGATAGGTGCACATGGTGTCGGTGTTGCCCCTCGCCGCCTTGATTGCCGAGTAGTAGATGCGAATCCACTGCTCGGGATCGCGCTTCCCGTCATATCTATCGATATGAGCTGGTTTGAACTTGTCGAGCCAGGAAGTAGCGCGGATGCGGTCTGAGAAGACCGGGAACCCTTCGTACTTGTGGAGGTTTTGGTGATCCTGACCCGGCGCCCCGTAGACTTGGTCGTACTCCTGGCGTCTGCGGCATTCTTGTTCTTCGCGATCGCGTGCCCGTAACGAGATGATGGTGCGCGCGTCTCTGGGTGGCAATTGTTGTCGCAGATCCCTGTTGTTGTCATGATTCCCGGGGCGTCCATCCCTGTTCCGGTTGCTGTCACGCCTGCCGACGTGGCTCTGCTGAACTTCGCGGTTGCTTGGTCCGGCGCCATGGTCACGACCTCCACCGCCGAGTACCATGCCTCCCTCGTTTTGGCGTTGGCGTTGTTCTCTGCTCGGGTGGTGGGACTGGTTGCCTCGGTTTCCAACTTCAGGATGTCGGCTGCTTGCCTGGCGGCTTGGTGCTCGGGTGATGGTCTTCGCCGGGTTGACTGCGTCATGCTGGATGGCCACTGTCTCGAGCATTGTCTTCATCCTGAGGATTTCAGGAGTTTCAGGCATTTGTCCCAGCTCTGTGACGACAGCCATGATGTTGGCTGCAGCGCTGGAGTAGACGTCTTGGCCGGCGACTTGCCGGAACATGGCGTTGAGATCCTGTGGAGGTAGACTACGGCCGAGGCGGCGACGTCGTTCTGCACGAGCAACATTTCGCTCCCCGCGTCAGTTGCGGTCGGCTTCAGCTTCGTTCTCCACAGTTGGCTCGTCGTTGGAGACTTCTTGTTCCTGGGCGATGATCACCATGACTTGGCGCCCTGGTGAGTAGCTTCCTGTGCTTGAAGTTACTGGGACAGTTGAGCCGCGGCTGCTTGAAGAATTCAGGGGTTGCCCGTGTTGAAACGGGAGTGGATCAATGCACGCGATGATGCGAGACATGTCCAGGTCCTCCTGTGGTGTTGCTCCAAGTGTTGGCTTGTGTCCCGGCCAGTGAACAAATCGTCCTTCGGGGGTTGAAGTGATGACAAGTCCGACTTGTTTCCCGTTTAGGGGAAGTTTGTCGAATTCGACCAGAGATCGGAGTTGTTTTGAAGATGCCGCCTGGAAAGCGGAGGTGGGGCCCGCGAGTCCAAAGGGATATCGGCTCGGGGTGTCGGCCTCACACTTAGTAGTGGCTGGACTCCTTTTCTTCTGGAATTTTTGAATTGGCGGATTTTGGCATAACCAATGGTTCAGAAACCGACTCGGATCACCTGGTCCGCTTCGGAATTTTCCCAGCCCGAGTTGAAATCGAGCTAGGAGTAGTGGTTCATTGAGTCCGAGTTGAATTCGAACTCGAGGTTCCCCGAGCCCGAGTTGTATTCGGACCCGGGGCCGCGATCTCGTCGAGCTTGTCAGCGAGTTGCTCCGGAGTCGGCGACTTGAGGACGCGGTCGAAATTGCCTGCGCCGTCCGCCGTGCAGACCCAGGAGCCGAAGATGAAGGTGGCGCCTTTCTCGAACGCCATGTCACCATCGCAGTTGATGATGACTGGTGCCACCAAGCTTGCTAAACGATTCTCGACGAGAGCCCCTACCTGGCGCGCCAGCTGTCGGTTTTTTATACCGGCTAGCCTACTATGGGGGTCTCTAAGTAGTCGAGTTGTTCATGAGGGCCTCGCCGGAACCAGAAGCACGATGGTGAACACGAGACGATTTAGACAGGTTCAGGCCGCCTCGAGTAGAGAGCGTAATACCTTACGTCCTGTATGGTGGATCTTCTCGTATTGATGTGTATTTTTACAAGGGGTCCCTGCCTCACCTTATATACTCGGGAGACAGGGTCTACAAGGCAAGAAATACAAACTCCTAGTCGGATATAATACACAGAGTCCTAACATGAGTAGGCCGGGTTGTTTCCTAGTACCCAACTAGTTTCCTTAAGCTGTACGCTCCTTCCTTGTATCAGTCAGAGTTGCCGGCCCAATTTCCTAACGGGACTGTGGCCCATGAGGACTCCCATGGATCCTGGATCGTCACCGGTGCCCCTGGGGTGATCTCTTCGGGGGCCGTGGCTGCTACTGCGGCTGCAGCATCCCCTTCCGCTACTTGAGGCAGCTGTGCTTCCTCGTTGCGTCGGCGGGCGCGATCAGTGTTGCACTCATGATGGTGCTCCCTGTCTGAATTGGTTTCTCCATCCTGAGTGTCCTGGTCCTCAGAGACAAAGACTTCGCGCCCTGGGGGCATGACGTAGCTGGAGTTGTTGCTTGAGTCGGCCTGGGCCGGCAATAGCACGCTTGTGGCAACTTGAAACTCCCCGCAGCCCAGGGACAGGGTGGGTGTTGGTGGGTTTTCAGATTGGATCTGAGCCTTGCTTCTGCGTACCCGCACCGAGTAATCGGCTGATGCGTTGCGAAGCCCAAGCGGGGCTTGGCCACGAGGTTGGCACAGGGCCTTCTCTGACATAGTGATGCACTCAGAGAGGGTGTCTTGAACACGGTCCAAGCCGGCGAGGAGCTCATTGGGGGGCGGGAGTCTTGGGCGGGTGGCCGGGGCCGAAGCCTGGTCACCAAGTGCCATCGCGTCGAACCGCTGCTGGAGCGGGGCAACAGTTGACGACGAAGGCGGCAAGATGGACAGCATGGAGCTGGTCGGTGTGGCGGCAGTGAGCGGCGTGTTGGAGTTGGAGGTGGTTGTTGGTATTTTTAACGATCACAGATAAATCCGCAAGCGTACGGATACCAATGTAGCTTTCATCCAAGAGTATTCCAGGGTATCGAATCCACAGGGAACGTGTGTGTGCTAGTGACAAATTAAGAACAACCAAGGACAACAGAAGTGATAAATATATAGAAGGTAGAGAAGGTTATTTCTAGGTAATTCTGGATAATCACAAGATAGCTCAAGTTGTTTACTGTATTACTTGCTTCGGGACGCCCAACCGTCCTAGCCTCAGAAAGGGATGAGAAGGGGACTAGGCAAGCCAAGCAATGGTCCTACTACTCTCTAGTGCTTCTCACGTGGTGGACTAGGTAGGCCGTCAGGGCTGTTGCCACCTGGGGCTACCACTACAAATCCGTGGCACTAGGCGCACTCCAAGGTATTCAACATGATTAAACATCCATCTATTCTATTAAATACTATCTTAGCTTTGTAAATACTAAGACACCTATCACAGTGAGGAGCCCACAAGTAAATAAAGTAAAGCTTGAACTTAATTAAATATTAATCTAGAAATACAAAAAAAATACCCGGATGATACTCGAACCTGAGCCGCATCCGCCGAGGTACAAGAAGAGGAGAGGAACTGACATCCCTGGCTTCTCCCGGACTCTCGCCTCACCTCTCACCTAACACTACATTGGATCTAGCCTTTGAGCTCTTGCTTCACTTCCTTGTGTCTTGAATGAGAGGGTGGAGCCCTCTATTTATAGTGGAGAGGAGACTTGAGGGAGTAGAGATGCTCCCCTTGATGCTAGAGAATATTCCTCCCTAATTCCCTCTCCTAGCGACACCTGGGCGCAAACCGACGTGGGAACGTCGGTAAAAACATCACTGACCTCATCACAGTTGGTGGAGGATGAAAACCGTGAAGAATCATGAATAACCAGGCGAGAACCGGTCAGGAACCTGAGAAAACTGCGCCCTATAGTGTTCTGTATATGTCGGTGCAGTAAAACTGGAGAAAAACCCAATGGAAACCGTCCAAACCAGCAAAACCGGGGAGCGAACCCCGTCTGACCGTCTGTCCACCATCCACAGGCCGCCACGTGTCCTGGCGGGGGCGGTTTCCACGCAGCGCGCGCGCGTCCGCTGAACCCCGCGGCCGCTTCTTCTGTGCGGCCACTGACAGATGGGCCCCGGCCTGTTTCATCACGTGTATGCGCGCGAGAGCAACACCAGGAGCGCGGCCACACCGTGACCGCCACGCATCCTGGGCCGGCCTGCTCTCGCGCAGGCCTGTTCGGCTGCTCCCGCCTGTGTGCAGTGGAGCGTGCGGTGCCTGTGCAGGCCGTGGGCCCCACGCCGATATCAGCAGCACTGAAGTCAGCGATGACGTCAGCGTTGTGTATTAATTTGTAATTTCCGTGCTTTATTCATCCGTGCTTCAAACTAGTCAAATAATATATTCACTTCGATCGTCTTGACGAGCTCTACGCAACGGTGCACTCCAATTGGGCATTTGAGATAGTTTGTGATAATGATATATTCAGATCTTTCTCAAGCCCATAACGTCATTTCCTGCATAGCCAGTTCAAAAGACCAACACTCGTGGAATTTATTAGTATTAAACCCTATAACTATGTTTGGTGTTTATATTTCATATGTTTTCTGCAGGAATTGACGGCCAAAAGTTGCACTTAAGGACCGTCAACAGCGGTGGAGTGGACTTCGGCGAAGAAGCTGATGCCCTCAAGATGCTCAGGGCAATCTTTGAGGCTTTCGAGGAAGACAATGCCACGACGATCTACCATCGAGCTAGCTGTAATGCCCCATGATCTCCCCTACCTGGCGCGCCAACTATCAGAGTTATCGTCCGGCAGTCCACCCGGGTGTACCCAAGTGGTTGATTTATAGGCAAAGGGCAATCGCGAGACTAGGGAGCTCAAGGTAACACAGAGACGCAAGGTTTATACAGGTTCGGGCTACCCAGAGGTATAATACCCCACGTCCTGTGCTCGGTGGTGATGTATTGCTTTGCTCGGCAATGCTCCGGAGAACAATGGCGAGTTTATTGTTACAATGGGTGAATAAGGATTAGATGACCTAAGGGGTCGACCTAGGCCGCCTTATATAGGCCGACGGCCTAGGGTTTACAAGTCGATTATCTCTAATTGTATCTGACTATAACTAGCAAACTAATCTGAGTCGGTTGTAACACAATCTCCATGATCTCCGGGGGGGATCCGAGTATCTCGCTTCACCCTTGCAGGCTAAGTCTTCATCAATCTTGTCCATCAAGTCCGGAGATCCTCATGGGCCGGACCTGGGTCAGCCCACACCACTGTCAGGCGTGGGCCCAGGCCGACTGCCTACCTGATCGGTAGTGGGCCCAGGGGTACCCATATCCCACAGTATCGGGTGGTGACGTCACCCGGTACCGAAGGGTTTCACCCTTTAGTACCGGGGCATGTCACCATGGTACCAAAGGGCCATTGGTACCAAGTGGTGGCGTCACCCGGTACCCAAGGGGGTGGTCCCATATAAAGAGTCGCACCCTTCTTCCCCCTTCGCTGATCTCGCCTGTCGGCGGTCTGCCCATGCCCGCGCCGACCCTCTTCGTCCTCCGCGCCAAACCTCCATCCCCCGTACCACGACTCCTCCCCACCGGCGCCCCTTCCACCGCGCGGCGTGCCTCCTTCCCGCTGAGGCCCCCTACACTGCACGCCCCCACCACGCGGCGTGCCTCCGTTCTCCCGCCGACACCCCTCCACCGTGCCGACCCTCCGTCCCCCGCGGCACGCCTCCTTCCCGCTAGCGCCCCCTCCAACGCCACCCTCTTCCCGCACGGCGCGACTCCGTCCTCCCCGCCGGCGCCCCCCACCGCGCCCCTAAACCGCGACGCACCTCCGTCCTCGATCCCTGCCGGTGACCCACCACCGCGCGCCTCCATCCTTCCTATCGGCACCCCTCCATCGTGCCCCCCAACTGCGGTGCGCCTCCATCTTCGATACACGCTGGCGCCCCTCCACCGAGCCCTCGTCGTGTGGCGCGCCTCCATCGTCCTTCCTGTGAGTGTACTTTTAGAGGGAGAACTTCCAAAGGCTAAAGTGACTCGTGCATGGGAATTTCGGTACGGCGAACCAATGGTGCTGCCTTATTCCGTGAGACTTCTTACCACTCAAGCGTACCGATGCCATGCATGGTACATGATGGTCTCCAAGAAGGGTACAGAGATGTTGAATATTTTGATACAAGACCGTGATCACTTCCGTGGGTGGATATCTTAATTCTGGATTTCAAGGATTTGTATATGTTGTACCATCAATATGCCATGGACATCACTTTGATCAGCTGCTAGATTTTGTAAGTTTGTTTTACTAATATATTCTTGTAATACTTGGTGCCTTAATTGTAAGTTGTAACAATTGATCTATTTGTATCATGTAGGATGGAGATCCATACATGCTGTGAACAATCATACAATGATGTCGGCTTCATGGATTCAATGGTGATAAATGCCACACTTGTACACGATAAGCCACTAGAGACGGTGGACAACATATACAAATTCCTAGAGAGATAAAGAAGCTAGAAATTCATTCTTTTGCCTTACAACTTCATGTGAGTACTTTTTATCTATATGTATAATAACTTTAAGATATTTGTGCAAAGTAACAAAATTTGTTTCTAATACCTGTGCATGTATTTGTATATCTACAGATTCCACTGGATACTCCTTGTGTTTATTATAGACAAAGGTCGTATTGTTGTCTTGGACTCATTGTGGAAAAAGCAGGAGTTCCAACCAGTTATATACCTGATTAACATGACATGGACGCGTTTCCATGCAAAAATTTGAGGAAATTTCAAACCACGATTGAAATTGAAGATGGACTTTCCGGTATGTGGCTAGAGTACTCGCATATATCGTCATATCACACTAATATAAAGTTACCATAGTTAACTTTTTTCTCCACTTTAAGTGTGTGAGACAGGAACAAGGGACGAATCTATGCGGATACTATGTCTGCCAGTGGATGGACAACTTTGTTGGTCCAATAAAAACGACTAACGTCGAACTCACAGTATGTAATTAAACCATTATATTCATACTTATATATGATTGTTATTTGATGTGAATAATTAGTGTTATTTCATGACTAAAGATTATAATAGTTCCCATTTGTAAATAATGCAGAGCATGTTTTACTATGAAGAACCGATGACTGAAAAAGCAAATGCTATCGCGGACCAACTATTTGGATATATAATGGACCAAGTTGTAAATCCAAATGGAGAGTACCATCATGACGGACATGATATTTCAATATGTCGCTCCCTAACCACATCTGCTTCTCATTCTACTCATTCTACTCGTTAGGTGTGAACAACTTGCAAATTAACTTCATGTAATCTATATATTTTAATGTAAATATATATTGCTATCATAATTGCAATTGCAGCCACTACAGTGTTGTTGTGTGAAAGATCGTGTAATATATAAGGCGCACACATGTATACAAATAGCAGCCAACAAACAAAAATAGCCTACATTTTAAAAAAGAAAAAATTAATTCTGTAGTAGTGATGTGTACATGTCATTTTGAAAGATTAGGCATCACAAAGCTAGTGCTGCTAGTGCCAATAATAAAGCTATATATATATATATATATAGTGTTTTGCTATAATGCACCTGGGTGCATTTTATATAGCAAATGCACAGACCCCAGCGAGCGCACATGCATGCATGCATGCAAAACTAATGATCCAGACCAAACGCGTGATGCCAGCTCATTTGCTTCACGTCTCTACTCACCCACGAGATACATGCGTACGGAGAATCTTTCCTTGATTCGAATTGAAAAAATGTGATATCTTTTAAACCGTAAGTCAAATCTATGAACCGTTTGTTGCATCTTACTCGAAAAATGTGCTTAACAAAACAAGATCTAACATAAATATATTTCGTGTTATTTTAGTGAATTGCAACTCTGTGTGCTTTTCATTTGCAACTCTATACATGTTATATTTGCACCATATCCAGTTACAACTCAGTTGCGCCCAGAGTTGCAACTGGATTTTCAGCTGTATGCAATTCGATTGCAATTGCAACAAATGTCTTTCTGTTTAATAAATGCAACAAATGTTTGACTTTTTTGAAAAAAGAAAAAACAAATGTTTGACTTTCAGTTGCGCCTAGAGTTGCAATTGGATTTGCAGCTGTATGCAATTCGATTGCAATTGCAACAAATGTTTGACTTTTTCGGAAAAAACAAATGTTTGACTTTTTTCAGAAAAGAAAAAAAACAAATGTTTGACTTTTTTCGGAAAAAGAAAAAATAAATGTTTGACTTTTAGTTGCGCTCAGAGTTGCAACTGGATTTGCAGCTGTATGCAATTCGATTGCAATTGCAACAAATGTTTGACTTTTTTCGAAAAAAGAAAAAACAAATGTTTGACTTTTTTCAAAAAAAGAAAAAAACAAATGTTTGACTTTCAGTTGCGCCCAGAGTTGCAACTGGATTTGCAGCTGGATGCTATTCGATTGCAATTGCAACAAATGTTTGACTTTCACCTATTATCTAAGCATTTTGTTGCATTTGTCTGTTGTGTTATATTTTTGAATGTTTCTGTCCCTTTGTCACAAAAATAAATATTTGTTGCATTTGTCTAAATATTTGTTGCGTTGTATTTTTGAATGTCTTTGTCTTTGTGTCACGAAACTAAACATTTGTTGCATTTGTACAAACATTTGTTGCATTTGTATAAACATTTGTTGCATTTGCATAAACATTTGTTGCGTACAGAGTTGCAACTCGAGTTGCAATTGTATATGCTTCCGAGTTGCAATTGTATATGCTTCCGAGTTGCAACTAACATAAAAATGCACGAAATATATCCATGTTGGATCTTGTTTTGTTAAGCACATTTTTTCGAGTAAGATGCAACAAACGGTTCGTCGATTCGACTTACAGTTTAGAAGAAAAAGTGAATTGAAGTTTTGAACACAAAAAGATTCTATGCATGCAACATACATGCAGGCAGTGGGTGGACGGGAGCGTGAGGCGTGGGAGTGCGAGAGCGCTGGTTTTTTTCTTTTTCGGTAGTCTTGCTAGGGTCTGTGCGTTTCCTATACAAAATGCACCTTGTTGCATTTTAGCCTCGCCCTATATATATATATATATATATATGTTGAGGCCATAATACCAGGGTACCCGATCACGAGGATTACCGACTACCGACTCCAAACCGAACAAGACACGACGACCAGATCGCAGAAGGGAAGCCCGAAGATAGTTAGAGTCCTACTAGGTTTAGGTCTGTTTTGTCTTGTAAGGCACGTCTCCCTGGATATAAAAGCGGGGGTCCTGTCCGTAGAGGGTATCTCATATTCGAATCATTGTTCATTGATCCACAAGTCCACCCGAGGGTACTTGTTACACATTGTAATCTGTACTCGACAAAATAATACAAGCAGCAACTGGACGTAGGGTTATTACTCGATCTCGAGGGCCCGAACCAGTATAAAAATCCCGTGTCTTTCTGTTCATCACCGTGATCAATCTTCGCACTAAGCGGGGTGCCTGCCGGACAAATATCTGACGAGTACAACCTCGACAGAGGCGCGCCAGGTAGGGGCCCTCGCGTGAAGAAAGATCATGACGATCATCAACGGAGTCTGGATCGCCGACGCGTCGAGTTCCTCGATGCCCTACATGCCCAGTTCCGCCAAGTCGGAAGCAATCGGGAGTTCTGCTTCCGCTTCCGATCTCTACGCTCACCGCCACCAAGTGCCTGCACGGGAGATCCGCTTCGGAGATCTTGTGTTCGAGCACCAGGGCGACTACGAGCTCAAGCTGACAGGGATCCATGATCCCGATCTCGCATGCGCCGGTCGCGAAGTGTTCGCCACCTTCACGGAGCCAACCCTTGAAGACATTGCAGATCGCACTGCGCAGTTGGATCTCGACTACAATGGATCTAGCAATGGGTCGGAACAATCTGAAGACCGCCGCATCCATGTGCTGAATGCAAACGGGACAGAGGCTGCCGCCGAGTCATCTAGCTCGCGTCGACCCGTGCCTCCTCCGCGTTTGGACAGCGCCCCTACACTTCAAACGGCTAGAACCCGTACACAGCATGTTGCGTCCTCTTTGGCTCCCCGAGATCTCAACAACGATTTCCGGGCAGTCGAACAGGACAATCTACAGATCCGAACTCTCTTGGAGACCATGGAAGCAATGGCCGAAGGGACTCCAATGGCCACCATAGCCAAGAGGGCTCGGGAAGCAGCGGACAAAGCCAAGGAACACATTGAGGCCGCCGCTGCCGCACCACCAGCTCCGTCAAACAGACCACGTGAACCACAGCCGGTTCGGTCCCGATCTGTTAACGGACGACCATACTATCGCCCACGTGAGGGGCGCGACATGAGGCCGCAGCTCGAACGCAACCGTCGCAATCGCGACGCTCGGGAAACTCTCAACTACAACCGAGATTACCGAGCACGTGAGGGCTACTACCGGTCCCATGCAGAATCACCGCCACGCGACTCCCGACCAGGCATGGGGGGGTGCCTTGCGTACTCCCCAGCCCTGCGCAAGGTCAGGTGGCCCGAGAAGTTCCGTCCTACTAGCATCGAGAAGTATGACGGGACAACCAACCCCCGCGAGTGGATCCAGATCTACTCCACGATCATCGACGCCACCGGGGGAGACGACTACGTGAAAGCAAACTACCTGCCGACTGCTCTGCAGGGATCAGCCCGAACATGGCTCATGAACCTGCCCGAAGCAAGCATCAAATCATGGACTCATCTTCGGGAGACGTTTGAAGCCAATTTTCAAGGCACCTACAAACGCCCCGGACATGAGGGAGATCTGCTCAACTGTGTGCAGAAGCCTGGAGAATCCCTCCGGGACTACATCCGCAGATTCAGCGACACCCGTAACACCATCCCTGACATGGTGGATGATCGGGTCATTGTGGCCTTTAATCAAGGTTGCAAGGACGAGCGAACAGCGGAAGAACTTGCCAAGAAAAACCCGAAGACAGTGGCAGAGCTATACGGGATCCTGGAAGAAACCGCCAAGATGGCGGACGCTCGAGCACGGGTCCACGGAAAGCCCGAACAGAGCCAGCCTGCCGGGGAAGGCAAAAAGAAGAATAAGCATAAACACAAGAAGCGCAAGACCGAGGGCGATGAAGTCATGGCAGTGGACAACAAGCCCCCGTACAGGCGTCAAGGCAAACCAGAAAACCTCCCGATGTACTGCCCGATTCACCGATCTACGAAGCATCACTTCGTGGACTGTACGGTGTACAAGAAGCAGAAGCAGGAGGAAGAGAGCCAGCAGAAAGGGGCTCCACGTGACCAGGCAGCTCACAACCCTCGTGCTGCAAACTACATGGATTGTGATGATGAACTAGATCTTCCCGAAGATCTGGAGATCAACACGATTTTCGGTGGCTGTTCAACCCGAACCTCCAAGTCCCAGCTCAAGATGGTCGAGAGGCAGATCAACAGCACCGAGCCTTGTCAGCAGCTCTTGAGGTGGTCAGAAGTCCCGATCTCATTTGATCAGAGGGATCACCCCGAGACGCTTTACGATGGGCCGCTACTCCCACTGTGTATTAAGCCATGGATCGGGCCCCGCAAAATCGGGCGAACCCTGATCGACAGTGGAAGCGCCCTCAACCTCCTGTTTGTCAACGCGTTTGACGAACTTAAGATCCCGAGAAGGTCCTTGTCCCCTGTGGAGAAGCCTTTCTATGGTGTCATACCAGGCATTCAAGCCTTTCCCTTGGGGAGGATCGATCTGCAGGTGACCCTCGTAGAGGGCAAAAACATCCGATCAGAGTTCCTCACCTTCGAGGTGGCTGATATTACGTCGGCCTACAACTGCATCTTGGGTCGGCCGTTCCTGAAGAAGTTCATGGCGGTCGCTCACTTTGCATACTCCATGATCAAGGTCCCGGGGCCGCTGGGCCCGATCACCGTCTGTGGCGATCGCAGGGGCGCGGTCCAGTGTGACATGAAGACCCTGGACATGATCAATGGTAACGAGCAGGAACCAGCCAAGGCTGCCGAACCTGCCAAGAAAAGGACAAAGAGCCAGCCAAAGCCGCCCGCTAAGGGTGCAATGGCTGAAACCTCCCGAGCCGCTGAAAATCGATCAAGGGCCAAAGGGAAAGAGGTTCCCGAACAGGAGCTCATCGGGCAACAACCGCTCGTCGGGGGACAGGAAGCTGACAAACGCGCTGCCGAGGAGCAGGCCGTGGTGGACCAGACCCCACTCAGGGGGACGCCGCCGCAAGCAGTTGGTGACTCAACGGCCAACGCGACACCAGTCGAGGCGCCGGCCAGGCGAACAGAGCCAGGCACGAAGGCGATAGCCCTTGACGAGACAGACCCGACCAAGACCACCCAGATAGGTCTTGGCTTGGGTGACAAATAGGAACTCGAGCTCATTGCTTTCCTCCGGGCAAACGCGGATGTGTTCGCTTGGGAACCATCTGACATGCCCGGGATCCCCAGGGAGGTAATCGAGCACAAGCTTGGCATACGAACTGGCGTCCGACCAGTCAAGCAAAAGCAAAGAAGATACACCCCGGAGAAGCGAGACGCCATTAACGAAGAAATCAACCGACTGCTCAAAGCCGGCTTCGTTCGAGAGGTCCCTTTCCCGGAGTGGCTGGCGAATCCAGTCATGGTCAAGAAGCCCAACGGAACGTGGAGGATGTGCGTGGACTACACAGATCTGAATAAAGCTTGCCCGAAGGATGAGTACCCATTACCTAGGATAGATCAAATTGTAGATTCTACCTCTGGATGCGAATTGCTTTGTTTTCTAGATGCCTACTCGGGGTATCACCAAATCAGCATGTGCATTGACGATGAGGAGAAAACTGCATTTGTAACTCCCTTCGGTGTTTATTGCTATATAAAGATGCCTTTTGGTCTGAAAAACGCGGGTTGTACTTATCAAAAGTGTGTTCACATTGTTCTTGAAGGCCAAATCGGTCGTAATGTGGAAGCATACATAGATGACATCGTCGTGAAAAGTAAGTTAAAGGGCGATTTAATCGCTGATTTAACCGAAACATTCGACAACTTGCGTAAGAACAGGATGATGCTCAACCCCGCCAAATGCACCTTTGGTGTATCATCGGGTAAGCTCCTTGGTTACCTTGTTTCCCAACGAGGTATAGAGGCAAATCCACACAAGATCAAGGCACTCGACGACATGAAGTCTCCACGCAGCCGCCACGAGGTCCAGAAGTTGGCGGGAATGATGGCATCCCTAAGTCGATTTGTGTCCAAGTCGGGCGAACGAGGTATGCCATTTTACAAATTGTTGCGTAAAACTGATCGGTTTGAGTGGTCGGCAGAAGCAGAAGAGGCGTTCCAGGCATTCAAGCAATACCTGCGGAAAATGCCCGTACTGGTCCCGCCAAAGCCACAAGAAGAGATGTTGTTATACGTAGCAGCGACACCGACTGTTGTTAGCACTGTTTTGGTGGTTGAAAGACCAACCGAAAAGTCTACAACACAACACCCCGTTTATTTCGTAAGCGAGGTGCTGCATGATGCCAAAACAAGGTACCCTCAGATTCAGAAATTGCTGTATGCTGTGCTGATGACTTCCAGGAAGCTCAAGCATTATTTTCTGAGCCACAAGATCAAGGTTGTGTCAACTTTCCCCCTGGGCAACATTTTGCATAATCGGGATGCCGTGGGAAGGGTCGCGCAATGGTCTGTGGAGCTGGGGGCTTACGACGTTGAATTCATACCCAGAACTGCCATCAAATCGCAGGCTCTGGCAGATTTCATCGCAGAATGGACTAACCCCGAACCCGAAGAGGCTGCCCAAAATCCCGAACACTGGACAATGTTCTATGACGGAGCATTTTGCAAGGCAGGCGCGGGGGCTGGGGTGGTCCTGATTTCACCGCATAATGACATCCTCAGGTATGCTTTACAAATCAATTTTGTTGATCCAACTCCTACTAACAATGTTGCCGAGTACGAAGGACTTTTGACAGGTCTCCGCATAGCTGCATCTCTTGGTGTCAGAAGGCTGCTCGTGAAAGGGGATTCCGAGTTAGCTGCAAAGCAGGTTATGAAAGAGTACAGCGCGCGGAGCGAGGTCATGGCTAAGTACTTGGAGGCATATAGGCGGATGGAGAGCAAATTTGATGGGCTTGAAGTACAGCACGTGAAAAGGGAATTCAATGGCGACGCAGACAAGCTGGCAAAGGCAGCTGCAGAACGCACAAGGCTCCCAGGTAACGTCTTGCTTGAAGTCCTTACTAAACCCTCTGTGTCGGTTTCACTACCGAACCTAAAAACTGAACCTGCCAAGGGATCAGTTTCTACAACCAACGAATCCGTCAAGGAGTCTATGTTGGTCGGTACGGCCCGAGCTGCCGCTCTAGTTGGAAACGAGGAGAACTGGATGGATCCAATCCGGGCGTACCTCACAAACCAAGCTATTCCGGACGATGATGCTACATTGGAGAAAATCCATCGTAAAGCCAAGAACTATCAATTGGTTGACGGGCGGTTATACAAGCTAACCCGCAATGGAATGCTCCTCAAATGCATCACACGGACCGAGGGCATTAGTTTGCTCCACGACATCCACGGAGGAATCTGTGGATCACATGCTTCTCCCCGATATCTAACAGGGAAAGCATTCCGACAGAGCTTCTACTGGCCTACAGCTCTTCAAGACGCAAGCGATTTAGTAAAAAAGTGTGAAGCATGCCAATTCTTCGCACGAAAACAGACTAAACCTGCGCAAGCTTTAAACACTATACCCTTGTCATGGCCCTTTGCCACTTGGGGTATAGACATCCTCGGGCCTTTCCCAAGGGCTGTCGGGGGATACAGATTTCTGTTCGTCGGCATTGACACGTTTACAAAATGGGTCGAAGCCGAGCCCGTTCAGAAAAACACAAAAGAGGCGGCTGTGAAATTCCTATGGAGTATTGTCGTACGATTCGGTGTACCGAACAGGATAATCTCCGATAATGGAACACAGTTTAAAAGTAAAAAGTTTTATGATTTTTGCTACGATCACGGGATTAAGCATGATCGGTCGTCGGTAAACCACCCGAAGACAAACGGGCAAGTAGAACGTGCCAATGGCATCGTGCTTCAGGGCATCAAGAAGAGGATTTTCAACAGATTGCAAGCTTATGACAAGCGCTGGATTCATGAAGTCCCGACAGTACTCTGGTCAATGAGGACCACTATGAATCGGGCAACAGGCGAAACACCTTTCTTCTTGGTGTATGGAGCAGAGGCAATTCTACCATCCGACATCCGACTACAAGCCCCCCGCGTGGCAATGTTTTCAGAAACTGAAGAGCCTGACAGACGCACTGATGAGCTTATCCTCCTGGAGGAGGCTCGTGACGCGGCTGCTTTTAGAGTAGCCCAGTATCAGCAAAAACTGCGACAATACTACGATGCTAATGTTCGGCAACGAAGCCTGTGTATTGGAGACATGGTGCTCAAACTGGATCAACGCACCAAGGATAAAAATAAATTGTCCTCTCCATGGCAAGGACCATACATCGTAGTAGATATCGCCCGACCAGGAGCTTACAGGATCGCAGAGATAGATGGGGACGTACTGCCAAACACGTGGAACATGGATCAACTACGCAGGTTTTACGCTTAAACAATGAAGACCATGCACAGTTCTAGACCGGCCATCTGGTCTGGCAGGTACAAGCCATCATCTGCGTCGCCTACAGCGCCAACAAAAAAAAAGATAAGTTCTATACACTCTACTCACCCTCGCTTTTATGCTCGGGGGCTGGGTTTTCTATTTTCTATTTTGTTTCTACTCTTTGTTACCCTACTGCATATACTAACAAAGAGCCGGGGACTACCATGCTGAAAATTTTCTTTCAGACCTATTCTATGCGTCCCGAGCTCTACGCTCGGGGGATCCCCATGTGATCGGGAAGTTTCTTGCAGTTCGTACTTCTAGACTCTTTTTCAGCATGCCAGCATGACTGTAAAAGAGCCCGGGGGCTACTACGGTACTACTACCATGCAAGAAACGGGCTTTTTAATTCAAGAAAGCTAGGCAAACGCTAAAATTACCGAACACCATGACTACAAGGAATTACACAGTTCAGCAGGCCGCCCGAGTCTCAGCAACTAAACAATTCCGGAATAGCTTATGGTAACGGGACTTTTAGCTATGACAAAGCCGTCAGTTAAAGAGACCCATGAAAATACCGATCAGCTCTAAAGATCTACGCAAAAACATGCATGCATATGTTTAGCAAAATTAAATCGTATTCTGAACTGTTAAAGTTTTGTCCTGTTACAGGAATTCAACACAGTGTTCAAGATGATTCCTCCGAATCGCTAAGATGCAGACCAAGTTTCTTTACAAAAGGTTCAACCACTGGGTTAAGACTCTTAAACATCACCTCAACATCTGACTCCGAACACTTGAAGCCCTCAGAGAGCACAGAAACGTCCAGATTAGGGATATGGCTCTTCAAAGCCCCGATGGTGTGAGTTGCAGCAATGCAGGCACCTTCCATCAACCTAGATTCCAAGGACGAGCTATGCTTCTCCAATGCCTCAAGGCGGGTGGTCAGATCAGCCAGTTTCCCTTCCAGGTCCGAGTTCTTCTTCTCGAGCAACTCAATGCTCTTGGAGTCAGCTACAGGATCAAAAGGCAGCATATGAACTAAAAGTTCAAAGATAAAGATTCAATAAGCAAGGCGCAAGCTTTTACCTTCTTTCTCGGACTGGAGAACAGTCACCTGGGCTCCCAGTCTGGTCACAGACGCTTCAGCAGCAGAGGCACGAGCGTTCAGCAAATGCCATTGCTCTCTAGCTGTCGAAAGCGCGTTGAAGACCGGGTCCAGGGGCGTCGGGTCGGGTCCTGCAATCTCCGTAGTTTTCTCTGAGCCATCGGGTGGTGCTGTTGAGTCCGGCTCGGGAGTTTTCTCCTTGACAGGTGGCTCGACAGGAGGAGAAGCTACGGGATCGGGGCGCCTGGATTCCCGAACAATCAAAATACAATGAAAACAACATTTGACAAGAATGTTCATACATAATCGAAGATCGTCAAAAGCTCTTACTTGGCTATCGGGATGTTGAGTTTAAACCTCTTGACACCAGAAGTAGGCTTTGGCAGTGGTCTGGTCGGACGAATTTCCTGTCGAGAAATCTCCCGATCATGCTTGGCTTTGGTTATGCGATCAAAAGCTGCGAATAAACGCCCGAATACGATCATGCTTGATACCTGGGCGACAGGGCGAGACTGATCACGATCGGGCTGCTGATTAACCGGCCTGGGCGATCCGGAAACTCCCGAATCCGGAACTATCCTCTCCATACTGCGAGAGCGTTTCCGGGTTCGGGGGATGCTCGCCGGAGGGCTGCTCGAGACCTCTTTCTCCACACTAGGTGATGGCTTGGGTGGATCGTTGGTCGGGGGCTTGGTGCCTTGGTCCACGGTCTGCTCTCCCTCCTCGTCAACGTTGATAGCACCACTCTGGGGAGGGGCATCAACAACAGCTGGGGCCTGGTCGGGAAAAGAGAGATATATCATATCCCTATCATACAAAAAAGAATATCTTTTCTGAGTAACAGTTTACCTTTGGAGGAGGGTTGGCAGCCGTATAAGGTGCTGGGACGCCTTCCCAATCCGGGAGGTTAGCCCCGAACATCTTGTTCAAGCGCTCAGACACTTCCGACTCTGGGACAACTGCTAGTTAAGAGTCATGAATTCAAATGACCGAACTAACTCGGAAAAACGACAGAACAGAAAAATGAATGCTCACCATCAGGTTTCATCCTGTTCGGATCATTGTAGCCCGTGAATGTCCAGGCATAACGATCACGAGTCATAAGCGGAATGAATCTCCACCTAATGAAGATCTCCGCCACATGAACTGCCGTCAAACCTGCGTCGCGGAGCTCCATGATCCGGTCAATGTGCTTTTTCATCTCCGGGGTAAGTCTTGGCACGGCCTTGACTTCGTCCTTGAGAGTTGGCATCAAGTACTTCCCTTTTGCCCGAGAGGCTTGGGGAAGGGTGATGTAAAACCAGTGACGTTCATATCCTTTCCAGCTATCTTTGACTGGAAAGGGGATGTAAATCTCCCGATTTCTCAAGGAGAACCCGATGGACCCAATCATCAGTTGATTTTTATAGTACGAGGGACTATAAAAATACCTCCACAGCAGCAGCGAGGGCTTAATTCCTAACCAGGCTTCGCACAAAAAGGCAAAGACGCTAAGCATTGTCAAAGCGCCGGGCTTAAGTTGTACGAGCTCTATTTGGTAATGCTCGCAGACGTTGTGGAAAAACTCAGATGGAAAAACCCCGAATCCACAGTGGAAGAATTCCGAGAACACCACCAACTCAAGAGTGTCGGGGGTCGGGTACATCTGACCTTTGGCCTCACGACGAGGAAAGAGTTCGGTGCTTGGGAGTAATCCAAGATCCTCCAGCTTCTTCAACTGCTTCTCTGTCGTGGTTGAGCTCTTCCAGTATTGATCCGAGGTCGGGATTGTGTTCCCGCTGCGGAGTTCGCGTCCGGCCGCGGCGCTGCTCTGGTTATCTGTGGACTCGGTGCCGGAAGATGACTGGTTTGTGGATGCCATGGCGACTGGAGGATAGTAGGGTTGGAGGAGCAGATGGACAGAGGTTGAAAATGGCGAGTGTTTTGTGAAGGTGAATGAGGAAGACGAAGTCCCAAATAGATCTCAAGCGGCCGCGCTTGGGGGCTTTATGGTTTTGCAGGGGAGCGGGAGCCCCGAAAAACCTGCCCTTGAGCCGCGCAATCCGCAGTGACTGTTGGGTCAAAAAGATTCTTTCCTTTTTCTGCGGCACGCGTCGTTTCGAACACTGTGCAGGACAGATTCAATGCATTTAAAATTGGTGGCTTATAAGGGAGGCTATTAGTTTTAAATGACCGAACGCTTAGTGTGGAGCGAGGAAAATCTCCCGATCACGTTTGATTTGGATCAAATTTCCCGAACACACTAAAGATCGTCGGTCTGTTCGGGATGAAGAGTTTATTCGGGATGATTTATTCTGGATGAATAATTTCCTAAACAGATTGACTTAGGCAAAATTTCAAAGCACGAGAAATTCAAAGTTACATCCATCAAGTGAAATTTCTTCATTGAATCCAAAAGAGGGAACATTTCACAATGGATCGATAACTATCCTAAAACCAAAAATATTAAAGCACCCTGATCTTGGGTTGATGAATATCAACTGCTGATCAGGGCGATGGCGTAGTCTCCGGTGGATCATCATCTATCGCGTTCTCCTCCTCGGAGTCGCTGACGAGATCCACGAGCGCTCCGTCCCCGGGAATCCCGATCAGGTCGCGGTTCAGGGAGACGAAAAGGCGCCGGGCGAGTTCTTCGTCGCCGCTGGTGTCCACCGGAGCAGAAGACGAAGACGCGCCTGCGTTCGCCGCCTCTGGTTTCGGCCGGACCCTTCTCCCCCCTTGCTTTGACTCGTCGTCGGAGGAGAGGGAGATAGGGGACGCCGGGGCTGGAGAGGAAGGCGCAGGGCGTTTCCCGGCGGCAATGCTCGACGGAGCAGCCTCGGGAGACGGCGGAGCAGCTTCAGGAGACGGCGGCGTAACCACCGGAGCCTCCTCCTCTGGTGGCTCTACTTTGACTCCCTCATCCCCGTGCCAGGGGAGAGCCAGGAGCGGAGCCTGAGGAGGAGCAGAGGGTGAAGTCGTCGCCGGCGAGTCCTCCGGCTTGTCGGGCGGTTGCTCGCCGGAGTTGCGAGGAGAGTCCTTGAAGAGGAGGCGAGAAAGCTTGAGCTTGCGGTTGATCTTTTTCTTTCCCATGGTGAGGGAAGGCGGAAGGTTTAGAGTGGAAAGTTCAAGTACAAAATCAATCTGGGAGATCTGATATTTAAAGACCCAGGGATACAACGCTTCGCGCGGGATTCGAGGAGCCGGGGCAGAGCCGTACCGCGTGCACTGCTAGAGTTCCGGGAGACGTGCGGAGTGGGTTTTAAATGCGCTGGGCAGCAGTTACATCACTCCTGGGGTGTTTCATTTTCCAAGACGAAACAGTTCTTTATTATTATTATGGCTGATATTTTTCTGTGACCTTATCATTCAGATGCAGGTTTCCACATTCAAGAGTTCGGGAACTTTTCTGGCTCTCGTGATTGACGAGATATTCACATATCCAGAAATCACCCGAAGAGCAAAAAGACCCGAAGGCTATTGAACGATCAACCTTTTCTGAACAAGATAAGCTCGGGGGCTACTGTTGAGGCCATAATACCAGGGTACCCGATCACGAGGATTACCGACTACCGACTCCAAACCGAACAAGACTCCGAACAAGACACGACGACCAGATCGCAGAAGGGAAGCCCGAAGATAGTTAGAGTCCTACTAGGTTTAGGTCTGTTTTGTCTTGTAAGGCACGTCTCCCTGGATATAAAAGCGGGGGTCCTGTCCGTAGAGGGTATCTCATATTCGAATCATTGTTCATTGATCCACAAGTCCACCCGAGGGTACTTGTTACACATTGTAATCTGTACTCGACAAAATAATACAAGCAGCAACTGGACGTAGGGTTATTACTCGATCTCGAGGGCCCGAACCAGTATAAAAATCCCGTGTCTTTCTGTTCATCACCGTGATCAATCTTCGCACGAAGCGGGGTGCCTGCCGGACAAATATCTGACGAGTACAACCTCGACAATATATATATATATATATATATATCTAAAGCCACTAATACCTGTCCATTAGGTACCATTAATTTTAAGTAAAACCAGAAGCTCATGGCAAAATTCAATTTGCTATAGTGCAAAAGCAGCTCGTAATGCGACAACTAGGAGTGGATAGTGAGCCAGCTTGGCTCAATTCGACTCAGCTCAAGTTGGCTCGTTAAAATAACGACCAGCTCGGCTCGGCTCGTTATCTAAGCGAGCTAGAACAGCTGCTCAGCTCCGCTCGTTTGCCAGCTCCAGCTAGCTCGATGAGCACGTGAACCAACTCAAGAATATACCAGTAGAAGGCAAACTCCGATGTCCATACAACGTGCAAATAAATCCAAGGACCAAATAATTACATGCCTAAACCTGAGGATCCGTGTTCCACCTCCAAGCCTCTCAGGCTCTGACCATGCAGTTCAGCAGTTCCAGCGAGCAGAAGGTTGTCCTACGGTGGGTGCCTATTCTAGTAGGCAGTATTCCTTCGATAGAGGTGTATTGGAGGAAAATAAAAAAATTGAGAGAAAAATAAACTAATTTTCTCTTCAATATCTTTCATTCCTCTTCAATATACTTGTTGTCAAACAAGCCCTAAAGCTACGTTCGGTTGCGCCGGGACGGCCGGGGTCGGAGCCCAACCCCCGTGGATCAGCCCAGGCGGATTCATTCCCGGCGCATGATGAAAGTCGCACTCGTTTAGCCCACGCGTGGTTTTAATCCCGACCCAATCCCCACGAAAAACACTAGCTTCAGCCTTGGATTTGATCCACGACTCGCTGGAGTGGATCTAATCCACGTGAAAACGATGCGGGAAGGAGAGGAACAGGTGCGGCGGCGAGATTGGGAGGCGTCGACGCGTCGCCGGCGGCTGTCCCCTTCGGTAGCGACCTTCTCGCCGGTGAGTCTCATCGTTCCCTTCCTTCCTGTCTCTTTTCTCATCTCCGTGTCTTGTGGCTATCCCGCGTCCGAGGGTTTCATGGGTTCTTGACCGCGCTCGGCGGCGGCAGCGAGGGTTCTGCGGTGGTAAGGGAGAGTAGTGTGAGGTCACTGTGCCCCTGTATTCTTCGGCCAGCGCCTTGCTTGGCAGGTTGTGATGTGGTCACGACATCTTTCCGATTTTCTCCCAAAAAACTGATGCTCTGAGTTGAATGATTGGATGCATTGGATCTGCTGCTCGAGGAACCCAGACTTAAGCCGTGGATTGTACTCTTGGAGAGATTTTGATTTCTAAAGACATGTCTTCTGCTAAAATTGAGGCTGCACTTGTTGCAAAATCTGACTCGATGCTAGTGCTTTTGAAAGCCTTGTACTGTATGCTTCTTTTTCATTGTAAATTGTAATGGTTAAGCAAGATCAACTGCATATGCTTCTTCAATTCTGTGCAGTATTGTTTTTAACCTTATTTTGTGGACATGAGAACAGAAAAAGATTACTCCTAAGCATCAGTACTTTACATGTTCTCTATCTCTGGTGTGAATGCTTTTTAAAAAAATTAATGGAATAATGGTTATCGCATTTTGTGGATGAGTAGCATTTTTTCAGTGAGTAGTCATTCTTGCACTGTGGTGGTGCCTTGTCTTGTGTTGAAGGGACCTACCCCACCTGCTTCAATTTTCTTGTTCATTCATGGCATGCTACACTGGAGATTCTTAACCATGTTTGTGTGATGTTAACAATTCTTCTCTGATGGATTCAATTGGGATTTGGGATTCTGCTGGCTATATAGATATGAATTATCAGGCATCCACTTTCCATGATTCTTCTGATTATTCCATACTACATAGATTATTCTGAATTAGCTTTCTGAAAATGACGTCTTATTAATCATAAAGCTGAATTTAGTTTCATGCAAATCTGAAAATCTGAGAAAGCAACACATCATCTTGGGACCTACTGCCAAAGATTAAGAGTCAGTGCAGTTTTTTTGGTTCTAGTGTGTTGTGTGTCCTACCTTTATCTGAAAGCCCCATTGATAAATTGCTAATCCTTGTTTCCTTGTATATGTGCAGTCTGCAGCTGCTTTCTCAAGTTGTGAAACGTAGAAGCCTTACCAACTTGGTCACCATTTTCCCTTATAGAACAAGTGATTTGGACCCTCTTCTGAAAAGTCTTAGTGACCTGGAGCATGTACTCCACTCAACGCTCTCGTGCTGCTTGATGAACATCTATGTATCCAAGATTATGAAGTTGACTATTGTACTATCTTCCTTTCTTTTCGCCATACACAAGTGGCTTCCTAAGAGCATGTGATGGTTTGGGCTCTTGCTTTAGTTAAGATTGTTAGTCTTGTTGATTGGAGTGCATTTTGAGGCCTTCCTATAAGTTCAAACTACTCACAGCCTGTGATCTGTAAGCCGTTTGTGCTGCCGAGCAGCTACTACTTTTCTGAACTTAGTACCTTGTCGCTCAAACTGCTCACTGCCTGTAGAGGCACGGGATTAGTGGGAACCGAACCATGCAGGGGTTGGGTGGTAGGAGGGGAATTAACTTGTTCCCTGCGGAGAACATGTCAATGTCGAGGGTCAAACTCACACCTACCGTACAAGGTCTAAATTTGTGCAAACCGTTTAAACTATAAACGGAGGATGCATGTAGTTTAGGGTCTAGTCGCCGAATTAAACGCTAAACACGTACAAGCGATCAACTCGTTAAAAAAATTTGTGTAAACAATGAAATTAAACTGAAGTTAAACATATTTACACACAAACACATGTTTAAACGATCATTTAGGCAATAAAGAACATACTTTGATGGGATAATTAGGTGTTGAAGGTTGAATATAGGTGCCATAAGCCCATAAGCGCATGTTAAGAAAAAAAATAGGAGTTAAAGTAGCGAGTATATGGGTATTATGTGTAATATGAGAATGTTTTGCATTGTGTGTTATATGCATTAGCTTAAATTGCAATTACTAAAAAATATAGTATGAAATTGTGATTATTTATATATATTTATAGCTACGGGGCAAACTGTTTGAACCATTTAATCTGTCGTCTAAACTGTGTAAACATTAAACGAAAGGTGATCTTTAGCGTTTAAGATAACACTGCCAGTAGTATATTTCCATAGCGAGCAGAGGCAGAAGGGCCAGAGGGCAGAGGATGCTGGCTCCCTCTTGGCGCTGCTGTGGGTGGTGTGTCTTGTGTCCGTACCGCGGTGCCATGCTTGCATGGTGGGGTGGCGGACTGGCGGCGCTCGCGACCGGGAGAAAATTCCTTATTTGCCATCCAAATTTACAACGCTTCTTTATTTGCCACTGTAAAAAATTTTGTTCCCTATTTGCCATTGTGTCAAAGTTTTATTCCCTATCTGCCACTACCGTTTGTTTGAGTGGGTAACAGAGTTAAGTTAGCCGTGAAAAGACGATTCTACCCTCCAGACAGATGAGCATTGTGTTGTTAAATTTGAGTAGCCTTTTGTTCCATGCCACTGTGTTACATGTACCACCGATTGTTAATATAGATAAAATATGAATTTTTGTAATAATTATATTTTTAGCATGAATAATCCTTAATAATCCAAACACATTGAATAGCCATATATGATTCAGATCACATTACAGCATACTAGCTCATGTGTTCAAGTAACATTGTCTTGTGGCCAGATCACATTACAGCATATGTTTCACCGGCCAAGCAAAATGAGCATGACATGTTAATGCATACAGGATCAGATTACATGTTCATGCATACAGATGAGTCACAATCACATTACAGCATACTAGCTGATGCAGAGCACCACCAAAACAAGACAAATAATCACTCCTTCACAGGCTAAGCCTCCTTTTGCTTCTGGTTGACATTGCTGGGCTACTTGGATCTATTGCTTTGCTTCTTGTGCCCATTGCAGGGCTGTCCAGTTTCAGCTTCTTTGCCTTCTCTGTCTTTTCCTTTCCCGCAGCCCTTTTTTTCCCTCTAGCTTTGGTTGGAACATTTTTTGTTTGCTCTCTAGAATTAGACAAAGCCACTGGATACTCAATGGAGAGTGTCTCAGGCTGATTGGAGCCACATCTTGACCTTGACCTGACAATATACATGACAATATACACAAGTGAGTACAAACCAAGCATCTGTGCTGCCCCTTTTTTCTCTCTGCACAGCCTTTGAAACATCATTTGTCACCTTCCCTGCATTTGTACCAGAATCACAATCCTCCTCTGGCACATAGTCCGTGTCATTGTCCTTCCCTGAAACATCATTTGTAGGCTCCAAGTACAAGCCCTCTTCATCAACACCAACATATTCATTCTCTGATAATGGGTTTGCTAGATAAGTATCCTCCTCAGGTTCAGAAGATTTTCCCTTCATAGGTTTCTTTTGCTTTGGCTCAGAACCTGAATCTGAATCAGAATCTGAATACTCCTCTACCAAATTAGTTGCACTAGGCCACTCAGTGATTGGTATATAAGGTTCCAAAGGATCTGTGTATGTAATGGCCATGTCCACAACTTTGTTCTCTATGTGTTTCTGGAACATTAACAATAGTTCTTGATCTGTTCTAACTTCAGGAAAGGTTTTCAAAACACCATCATAATAATGCACATGAACTACTTCCTTGTAACCTGGTGGGTACTGGTCAACAATGGATTGAACAAAATCCTTAAAATTTTCAGTGTCTGAATCGACAACCTTCTCCAAACTGAAACATGTGAATTCCTTCCTAACATTTTTGGGGTTGCCAAAAAGTCTAATTTTCAGGTTGTAACTTGAATTAGCATCCATCCTATCAACCAAGACAACAAAACAAACTGAAATCTTGCTACACATCTAATGTTTCTACTAAACTACCAAGCCATTTGAGAGAACTCACCCTTCTGGGAGCCAATCACGGCAAGATGGATTTCCTTCCTCCATTGGTTCACCTGAACCTGTCACCCCTTCTACTAGGCCAAGAGCCGGCGCCTCCTCCTGCTGGGCCAAGGGCCGGCGCCGTCCGCTCCTGCTGGGCCAAGGGCCGGCGCCGTCCGGTCCTCCTGCTGGGCCAAGAGCCGGCGCATGGTGGGGCCCGCGCTCGCCGCGGCCATTGGATCCACGCGCCAGGCACGCGACGAGCCCCAGCCCTCCGCGGGCG
>CM014278.1:27591089-27627936 GCA_004135705.1 Alloteropsis semialata
GACCAAGTTATAAGTCCACTAGGAGAGTACCACCATGACGGAACCGATATCGCTCAATTGGACTCCCTTTCCGCTCCTTCTTCCAGTTCTGCTCGTTAATTGTAAATAACTTTTAAATGCTCTAACTTTTGTATTGGCCGATCTCAAATGTTTATATGTGAATGTTCGAAAAAATGCAATCAAAGTCGGGTCAAAATCAATTGACAATTGCGACGACTTCAATCTTATTGCGTGAAAGATCGTGTACGACATATGACATATGACGAGCAGACACGTAGACGCGTAGATTTGTATATAACTAACCCAAATATCAAACATTTAAAAAAAATAACCAAAACAGCCTTTGGTACCGGTTGGTAACACCAACCGGTACCAAAGGCCCTCCCCGCATGCCTACGCGGGGGGTCCTTTGGTACCGGTTGGTGTTACCAACCGGTACCAAAGGCTCCCTTTGGTACCGGTTCTGGACCCGGTACCAAAGGCCGCCCCCTTTAGTCACGGTGTCGCGGTACCGGTTCCAGAACCGGTACCTATGAGGGTTACGAACCGTGACCGATGGCGAGTTCTCCAGTAGTGACTACCTGCTCATGGAGCCGGGGAAGGACAAGGAGGACATGGTGGCACGCCCCTTAAAGGAGGCTTACTTGGGGCTGCTCGCTGAGAAGCTGCTGAACAACCGAATGCGGATGCTTACTGCTGGAGCGCCAAAGGATGTCATGGCTGCTGAGTGCTAATTCGCCTTCCTCAAGCTCCCACCACGCCGAGCCAGCCAAGCTATGGTGCCACATTCCTCAGTTATGTTCATGTAATAATGTTCTTTTACCTCTAGATCGATTGCTGTTGAGAAAAATGCACACTACATTAGCTGTTAAGTTTTTCTACATTGAAGAGTAATTGACTTTATTGAGTAGGCTGGTTAGATGTGCTGAATTAAGTAGGTCAATGGAGAGGCAGGGTCTTGATATGAAAGCTACAATTCTTTGTAAGTAATTAATTTGTTCACTGAAATATTTTCTCATCATGAGTATTTGGATGTCTAGCTTGTTACCCATATTCCATAGAATTTCCCATTTCCTTATGCATTCTTGTGATGCATTTGTTTTCTAACTGGCATTCGAAAGTGGAAATTTGTTGTTATCTATGACACTACACAAATCCATACTGGGCAATTGCATATGTGTTGCTGCTTGCAAGAGCTGGGAAAACAACATCCTGGGTTTGTGTCGGGTATAGAATCCCCAGTATTCGCAAGGAAGGAAGAAGGCGGACTCCTATTAGAATTTCCCCGTTATCCTACTATGACTCATACCGTGTAATCCTACTAGGACTCCTACCTTGTAACCGGCTAGTAACCCGCCCCCTGGACTATATAAAGGAGGGCCTGGGTACCTAGACGGGCATCGAAAAAACAACCCAGCGCAAGATGCAATTTACAATACTCCAAACAGGACGTAGGGTACGCTGCCTTGGCGACCCGAACCTGTCTAAATCGTGTCTTGTGTCCCGCGTTTACCTTCATGCTTCAGGTCCGGCGATCCCCCACTGCACAAATCACTACCTTGGGACCCCCATAGTAGGTTAGACGGCATAAAAAACCGACAACTGGCGCGCCAGGTAGCGGTGATCGTCGAGATCATCCGGCGAGCTTGAAGGACCTCATTATCAACTTCGATCTAGACAGCATGAGGCAGCAGCACATTGTCTTGGCGGGCATTGGTCTCCAATCTGCGGTGGATTCCTATTCGACGATTTGCAGGTGGATTTTCCTAGTCAAGTTCAAGGCGCAGATTGCACCGTTGCCGAGTCCAAAGCAAAGTCAATTTACCTGCCGCCGACTAGTTCGACTACTCGCTGACGACTACTTCAACTACTCATCGCCGACTACTTCGACTACTCGCCGCCAACCACTTCAACTACTCGCCGACGACTACTTCGATTACCCATTGACATCTCGACTAAACAACTAGTCGAGAGCGGACACTATTCCGCCAACAACTAGTCGGAATTAACTCTGACTAGTCGGCTTCATCAACAACCGTCGCTGATGACATCAACTACTCAGCTCCACTTCAAACTACTCGGATCTAACGACAAACTACTTGGATTCGACTCGAAACAACTCGGTTTGATTTAAGACCAAGTTAAGGACAATTTCCGACTAGTTTGGCTTCATCAACTACCAACTACTCGGTCACGCCGACCAAGACGACGCCCGAGGGATTATCCTCGAACGTGGCAACGACGCACTGATTCTCCTTCTCAGACACAAATCAAGCTAAGTCGCTTATTTCTTTCGATATTATTTTTCTAACATGTTTTCTACATGTTTGGCCATGCGCCAACTACTTTGGTATGCTCTTTGATGGGAATTACCCTCAGGGGCTACTCCGTGATCGACTACTTCTGGGGTCTGGTGACGAACAGCCCACGGACTTGATAGATCGAGTGTGTAGGGCGCCACCCACGTGCTTGGTAGATTGAGTTCATAGGGCGCCGCCACATGCTTGGTACACCGAATCAGGAGGCTTTGCCACGAAGTTTTGTATACTGAGTACTGGATGCACCACAGCGGCTACACCCTAAGGAGGCACAAATCCTTTTGCGCACAATCCATGCTCTCCTTCATCACAATGCCAACTACTTATTTTGTCTATCTCTTAAGGTCACTCGGGTAGCACACGCCTTAATGAGTGAAACCTTGACTCTTTTTGTCACGCCTAACATTTCTATATGCGTAAATGAGTCCGTCTCATACACGCTACGAGCAACGGCTAATGCAGGGACCAGGTGCTTAAACGTAATAGGCTAATTACTCGGGAAAAATACGATCGAAACAAGAGCATGACGCAGCTTTTACGCTTATATTCATTATCCAATGAATTTCAGTATTTTCATTGTACTCTACAAAGATGCTACATAATGTGCGCATTTTTTTCTTTCAATGGCGACAATTCTCCAGGACGCTTGTTGATGTCCAAAAAGTCAGGTGTTGACTCTCGAAAATTATTCAGTGCAGGTCCAAAATCTTAAGGTTCAGGGCGTGCCAGTCAATTTGACCTGAAATTGACAAGGTAGAGTTTAATCAATAAACCAAAAGGAACTCATCGGTCAAAGCCCCGATTCGTTCCAGCTATCAGATCAACATGAAGAGAAGTCCGATGCAAGCATGAACCATCGGCCTTGAGTCCGATTCATGAGGATATGAAATATATTAAAAACAAGCCATCGACTGTGAAAGCCAAATCAGAGATAAACCTAATTTAAAATCGTTCTTTATTATGCATATCTCCAAAGACATTAAATAAACTAAATCTTGTGTCACTAACAATCGGATCGATTTCGAGACAACGTTGCTAGCAGGGCACCAATTTAGCTTATTTAGTCCGATAGATCAATGTATATTAAAGAGCTTGTTTAAACCAGATTTATTTGTAACTTGATAATTAGATCTAAATCAGCTATATAAACGTTAAAAAACAGATCTATTTGTAGGATTCAGAGCACAGTAAAATGAATAGATCTTTAAATTGATGTAAGCCGATAAGATAAAATAACAAGATACAGTAAAATGATGAGCGATCTAAACGAAGAAGGGTGATGCGCCTCAATCTAAAGCCTAGAACAACTCGATAAATTGGTGAATTAACTAAACGAAGAAGGGCGATATGCCTCAATCTAAAGCTTAGATTAATTCGATAAGTGTCGCACTTACAAACAAACTGGAGGTCAAGATGATGCAGTCCTGCTTGCTGAAGAACTCGACGAAAAGGGTTGGTGGCACGAGGGCCAAAAGTTGTGTTTGTATTGATGGTTGTATGAACGTCTTTTACAATGGTACAGGGTTTATATTTATACCCTGAAAATCTAACTAATCCTTGTCAGCTACGACAATATCTCTAATTTATTTAAAGCAAACTAATCTAAACTACCAAAAGTATTACAATTGCCATATAATTAGGCCTTGAAGAAGCTTATAGACACATCCTAATCTTCAGAGTCGTAAATGCTCCGGCCTTCTTATCCTCGTGTCCGATCAGGACTCCATCGGACAACTTCCGATCAGAATCAGAGACCTGCAAACTAGAATCGGACTCAACCTTAGCCTTGGCTCCCTGGAGCTCCTTAATACAATATTCCTTTTACACCAACCGAGTCAAAATCTGGTGTCAACCTATGCCCCCCAATTTTGGGATAAAAATTATTTATTCCAAAATTCTTCAAGTAATGATGACCCCTGCAGCGAATAGTTTATAGAAACACGTGTTCCCTCACTGTCACAACCCTTGATTCTCGCGCGAGCGCGGCGCCTCGATCCTCGGGTGATTCCTTCCTTCATAAGCCCTATAAATACCAGTTGAACCGTCGTCATCTTCCTTCCGCTCTCATCTGCTGTCGCGCCCAAGCGTTCTCCGCCGTCGTCATCCTTAATCCTTCGTGCGGTGAACTCAGACCATCATTTTCAAATCTTTCACCGCAGTCTTAGTAAGGACCTTCTCCGCACATGATTCACCCCTTTCATCTGGACTTTACATTTGATTTTTTTCCATGATTTTTGAGCTTTTCTCACTCCCAGTTACTGTTCCTTTTAGATCCAATCTTCATCAATGACGGCTTTAGATGACAGAGCCAGCAGCACACATGTCCCTGAGGTAAAACTTTGCATTACTCATCTCCGAGACTTTTGGCATCCTATTTTTTCGCATTTTTACTTTCCCAGAATCATCTATAAACTACCATATCTTTTATTTATTGTTTTATTTCTTTACAAATGTAGAACCTTAAGAACAACATAGTCATCCCCGTCTTCCATGTCCAATCGGCCTATTACCTAGGTCCGATGGACGATCCTGACCCGACAGATTTTATTAATTTGGAATCGGAGAGGCTTCCATTCAGAGGGTCAAGCTTACATGTGTCCAATTGGGCTAGCTCCTTCCAATCATGGCCTAGCAGCATCCTCGAATGGAGCAATTGGCTGCTTAGGGTTCGTACCGCAAAACTGGGTCTATGAGACGAGAAAGGAATAGATCAATGCATTACTCTGTCCCTTGCCGACATAGCCAAAGATGAGAATTTGCTGGCCTCCACCTCTTTATTCTGGTCCGACGCGCTAAATGCCTATCTCTTTGGTCATGGACCAATGACCCCAACGCTGATGGATGTGCACATGCTGACTGGTCTTAACACCACCGATGCCACAAATCCAAGAAGACTTCTCTGTGATTTGAACTATAAACTAGTCAGCTCAGGGTCCAAAGGCTGGAAAAAATACATCGTCGATCACTGCAAAATCGGCTCAGTCGGAGAAAGAGAACATGTTGCCTTCCTCAACATGTGGCTAGAACAATTCGTGTTCTGCGGATCAACCCTTGGAGCTACCACCAACATGCAATCAATCGCAGAAGTACTGGCTCGCGGTGGATAGGTCCCACTTGGTTGTCTCCACCTTGGAGCGGTTTATCATCTCTAACATCAAGTATCGGCCAAACTCTTAGCGGGTCAACCTGTTGATCATATCGGAGGCCCTTGGTGGTTCATCCAACTCTGGCTTCACACTCAGTTCCAATCCGCACTGCGCTACAACTTCAAGAATCATCAATTCCCAACCTTTCATACAGAAGAAGAAGAAGCAGCTGCTCGCCGATGCATGTCTTTTGGAGAAGCGGCATCGGCTTGTCCTGGATCGAAGCTTGACTCCGGCACCATGACCAGCTTTTTCGAAAGCTTCTATCATGGAATCGCATCAGAGTATCTCCTCTATTTTGCTTATGCCGATCCTGACCGTGACTACGAGTTGCCTTTATTCAACATTAAGAATGAGCTCGGGATGATCCTGCCGGCACTTAAATCCTTCATCACTACAGCCATCCTTGGCAGTAATATCGTACACAGCCATAAGAATTCTTCTTATGAATTCTACAATCCATCGGTAGCAGCTCATCAACTGGGATTCGGCCAACTCCCGATTGGCTTGTACTTTGCCGACAAGATCAAGCATCGTGAATTGGTATCGACCGATCTAGAGATGGATAGGGTCCTTGCGCTAGCCCCTGAAGCTGATTTTGAAATAATTGAATGGCTATGCACCAGTTTCCAATCCAAACTATTCAAAACATGGTGGAAGGAATGGTCAACTCATATATTCAGAGTGCCCACCTCACCTATTGCAGTCTCATTGACTCCGATTACGAGGCCTTGGAAAATCCTGTAAGTCTTTTCTTGTTAAAATCTTTTCTTCTTTATTCAATTTCTCTTTTAGATAAACTTTTAAAACTCATATCTTGAATCCTTAACAGCCAGCTGAAGAAGACATGCCAGTCGTAAGTAGGAGCGGCAGGCCGATCCGATATGCAGTCAGAATTCCGGATCCAAGAATCGGCTCTTCTGCACCGTCCCTTGCTGACATCATGGACGGAAAATTTAAAAGAAAAGCTCCCTCCGTCAAGGCCATCGTGCCGAAAAAATTAAAGAAAAGTCACACCCCGGTATAATTTCCTCATAACTTCGATTCTTCTTCCAATTTCAAAATCAGACAAATAACTTCTCTTTATACAGTCTTCCGGCGCAAGAGGAAAAATTCTTGGCCAATCAACTTCTAGGGCTGCCGAGGAAGCGGCAGAGAAAGCTGCTGAAGGGGCTCGGATGCTTATAAACGCAGTAACGGTAACAATCCGATTTCGCATGCCTCTGTATTCCCGAAATCATATAATCTTCAATGAAAACCTTCTTTCTTTTTAGGAAACAAATATTATTCTTCCCAATCCGCAGCCAACTCAAACACAAGAGACACAAACAGAATCGGCTCAACAGGTAATCCTTATTTAATTCATCTTAATCTCATACCTCTTCATTCTAACCGATTCAACCATAGATTCCTGCTACTCTTCAGCCCATCATCGAGGACCCGATCGGAGACATTCAATCGGAGGCGATCTTAATTGAACCTGAACAACCAATCATAACTCCACCAACTGCCCCACCGATTGAATCAAATCCTCAGACATCCCAAGTTGAATTACCCAGTGCAAGCATTCTTGCGTCAGAAGTAATCCCCGATTACACATAAGAGGGTCAATTTAAACTGGTATCAATCGGTTCTCTGTGTCAAAATTATTATATCAATAACCCTTGTTTATTAATATCTTATTTCAGGCACAAGATTCACCAACAATGAGCTTTGCATCGCTCGATCTGAACGCTGCAATCGGTGACGAAGAAATCAGTTCTGCTCAAGCTTCTAAAATCATCCCCGATGCAGTCAAATCCAAGCTTCAAGAGATGTTAACTCATCTGGGCAAGAACATCGCGGTCTTGGTGGAAGATGCAGAGCCGATTTGTCAGCTATTCAAAGAGCTGAAAGGTAAACTGCCATCGGAGCTTGAAAGTGCCATCATCCCTGCTGCTTTCATCGAGGGTCACCAACCCCAAGTATCTGCGGCTCGCCAAAGGATATCGGAACGGTTGGCTCAACAAGACCTTATCAAGAAACGCGACGAAGGCAGGGTAGACTTTGAAGTCGATGCAAGCTCAAATCAAAACTTTGAAAGCCAAACCAAATTAACTGAAAGATTGGATCACACAACTTTAAGCCACTGAAGCTGAACTAATCAAAAAGCTTGAAGAAGTGCGCAAAAAATATCCGATGCTCAAAATCAACTTGGCTTGACTCCAACGACCATCGCATCGGTGAAAGACGATCTGCAGACACGCCAGGCCGAAGGCCGCCAAGTCCACAGAAGCATCAAGAATGTGCCCGGCTCCGATGTTGATGACTTGGAAGCAATTCAGAACATTGACAACATTCGCCTGCGCGCGATTGAAATGATCCGCAAGCACTTGTAATATTTAAACTATTGACTGTACCTCACCTGATCCGATGACATTGATCATTGATGAACATTTGTGTTGTAAATATTTTTGCTCTAAAGGCGATACATGTTGTATCGGCCATCTTAGTCGACATCGCGTAGATCATCGGCTTTACGAATCAACCCAAATACTTGGGTAATATTTCTTTAAGTATTTTCCATTAAGCGCTTTCAAAAACTCTTCTCCTTCCAATGTTTCCAAAATATATGTGTTCCTAGGAATACACTGATTCACATGATAAGGACCTTTCCAATTAGGCGACCATTTTTCAAACTTAGAACTTCTAGTCCCTATCGGCAAAATCAGTTTCCAAACCAATTCTCCTTGAACAAACTCTTTAGGCTTAACCTTTTTATCATAAAATCTAGCAACCCTTGCCTTATTATTTTCAATGTTTTCCAGAGCTCTCAAGTGAATTTCAGCCAAATCATCCAGTTCAAAATTCATCAAACTGTTATATTCATCGGCAGTCAAGTTACCTTGTTCCTATATACGTCTCGATCCGATTTTGACCTCCCAAGGCAAAACAGCCTCATGTCCATAAACCAAATGATATGGGGACAACATAGTAGAGCCATGACACACCATACAATATGCCCATAAAGATTCAGTCAACGTCAAATGCCATCGCCTTAGTTGTTCATCAATCTTCTGTTTGATAATCTTGATAATGCTTTTGTTTGACGCCTCTGCTTGGGCATTGGCTTGCGCATAATAAGGAGAAGAATTTAATAATTTAATACCCATACTGGCAGCAAAATCTTGAAACTCATCAGACATAAACATAGTCCCCTGATCGGTCGTAATAGTCTGAGGAATACCAAATCGATAAATCATATGCTCCTTGACGAATTCCACAATATTCCTGGAATTAACAATCTTCAAAGGAATTGCTTCAACCCATTTAGTAAAATAATCAGTTGCCACCAATATAAATTTATGTCCTTTACTCGACGACGGATAAATCTGTCCGATCAAATCAATTCGCCATCCTCGAAAAGGCCATGGCTTAATAATCGGATTCATAGCTGACGCAGGTGCCCTTTGTACATTCTCAAATTTCTGGCATTCTTGGCAACCTTTATAATATTCAAAACAATCTTCTAAAATCGCTGGCCAAAAACATCCCATTTTTCTAATCACCCATTTCATCTTATAAGCCGATTGATATGCACCACAAATTCCCTCATGCACTTCATCCATCAAATCTTTAGATTCCGATTTACTCAAACATCGGAGTAACACACCATCAATCGTCTTATAATATAATTGATCATCAAACATAACATATTTGACAGCCATGAATCTTACTTTTCTGGATACCTTTTGTGACGGATTTCTAAGGTAATTTATAATTTCATACCTCCAATCCCCAATTCCTGGTTCTATCGTTATAATTTCTTGAAAACGTCGATAACCAGAAGTAGCTTATGCTAAATTATTAGCCTCTTGATTTTGAGCTTTAGAAATATGCTCAATATTAACCATCACAAATTTTTCAACAACAATCGGCATTCTTCAAAATACTGAATCAAAATGTCATCTTTACACTCATATTTGTCGATTAATTGATTGACCACCAATTGAGAGTCCCCAAAGATTTCAACAGTTTTAGCTCCGATTTCCAGCAACAATTTTAATCCTTTAAGTAATGCTTCATACTCAACCCGATTATTTGTAAAACTTGGATCCATCGGATAGCTGAATTCAAAGTTTGCCCCCCGAGATGAATAATCACGATCCTGATGCCGCATCCTTGACCGCATGAAGACCCATCAAAGAACAATGTCCAAGGCATCGGCTCAACCATTTTAACCTCATCCCCGATGTGTTGTGACACATAATCGGCCATCACTTGCCCTTTTACTGCCTTAGCTGATTCATACTTTAAATTGAACTCCGATAATGCTAATTCCCATTTTCCAATTCTTCCATTTAGCATCGGCATAGACAATATATATTTAATCACATCGGTCTTACAAACCACCGTGCATTCGGCAGGCAACAAATAGTGCCTTAATTTGGTGCAAGAGAAATATAAACATAAACACAATTTTGCAACTGGAAGATACCTAGTCTTTGCATCAATCAATTTCTGACTTAAATAATAAACCATTCTTTCTTTTTCTTCAAATTCTTGTATAAGGACAGACCTGATTGACAACTCATCGGTCGACAAATATAATCGGAATGGCTTATCCCTCTGAGGCAGAATCAAAATTGGCGGTGTCATCATATATCTTTTTATTTCATCAAATGCCTTTTGCTGCTCTTCTCCCCATACGAATTTCTCATCAGCTTTTAATTTCAGCAGCAAAGAGAAAGGGCAAATTCTTCCAGATAAAATTGATGTAAATCTTCTAACAAAATTAATCTTACCGATCAACGATTAAAGACTCGTTTTATCGGTTGGTGGCTTCGCATCCTTAATAGTCTTCATACTCTTTTGTCTGACCTCAATCCCTCTTTCATGAACCATGAAGCCCAAAAATTGTCCAGCCGATACTCCAAAAGCACATTTATTAGGATTCATCTTCAAACCATGCTTTCTTGTGCACTCAGAAGTTTCCCACAAATCGTCCAAATGCTGCTTGTATCCATCGGACTTCACCACCACATCATAAATGTAAATTGTAACAATCCTGCCGATCAATTTATGGAATATATAATTCATTGCTCTCTGATATGTAGCGCCAGCATTTTTCAAACCAAAGGTCATTACAACCCACTCATATAATCCAAGTGCACCAGGACATCGGAATGCGGTTTTAGGGATATCTTCTTCTGCCATAAAAATTTGATTATATTCTGCATTACTATCCATAAAACTAATCACCTTATGCCTCGAAGCTGCATCAACCAACATATCAGCAATCGGTATCGGATAACCATGCATCGGAGTTGCTTTATTAAGATTCCTGAAATCCACACAAACTCGCAATTTCCCATTTTTCTTGAAAGCAAGAACGATGTTAGATATCCACTCAGCATACCGACAAGGTTGAATAAACTTAACTTCATATAACCGAGTTATTTCGGCTTTTATTTCTTTATCTAAATCTGGTTTGAATCGTCTCGGTGCTTGTTTAAAAGGCCGATACCCTGGTTTGATCGGGAGCCGATGTTCAACAATAGATCGGCTTAAACCTGGCATTTCATAATATTCCCAAGCAAAACAATCACGATACTCTTTCAATAACTTTATTAATTCTTGTTTAAACTTAGGATCCAATTTAGCACTAACACATGTCGGCTGAGGTCTATCTCCTAAACCTATATCTACTTCCTCTAACTCATCGGCCGACATAAACCCTTGACCAAGTTTACCCTCATCTTCTATAAAATCCTCCATTAATACAAGCTTTCAGAGCCGACTGCTTGGATCGGCTTTATCCCATCATCGGATACTTGAAGAAATTTGCCATCCCAGACTTTACCCGATAAGCACTCTATTCCTTCAAACTCCGAAACTTTAAAATCGGCGGTAGCAATACTGACCGATTCATCGGCTTGAACGGTCTCGACGTGATCTCCATGCCATTGAATGCGACTCTGATGCATAGTAAATGGCACATAGCAATTAACATGAATCCAATCACACCCTAGGAGCAGACTGTCAGACCCTTTGCTGTCAATGACAAAGAAAGTAGTAGGCAATGTCTTGTTTCCGATCGTCAATTCAAAATTCAGTGCCCCTCGAGCCGGCGATGGATTTCTACCAAAGTCCTTAAGCTTCATATCGGTCTTGACCAAATCATCAGGGCCTTTTGCCAAGCTTCCAATATATAGTATATGGCATCAAATTTACTGCAGCTCCTCCATCAACAAGCATTTTTGTCATTGGCTTGCCATCAACATATCCTTTAACGTATAAAGGCCTCAAATGCCGATACTTCTCATCAATTGGCTTTTCAAATACAGCTTATTGAGGTTGTAGGACTAACTTTGCTATAGCTTCTTCAATATCATCGGCTTCATCATCTGTTGAACTTACATTGCACTGAGCTGGAAGCACAAACACCATGTTTACCGACGCCGATGGTCCCTCATCATCGCGCTTGGGCTTAGCTCTCCAAATCTTGGAATTATCATCTCCTTGACACCTTTCTTTAAGTTGTTCCTTGTATTGGAGACGCTGAACCATTCTTTTTTGTGTTTTAGTCAAACTCTCAGGACACCACTGCGGATTGACCTTAGGATGCGGACCTGGTTTGACCTCTTGATTCTCTTCTGGTTCCTGCACATCTTCTGGTTTCTGTGTATTTTACTTTTTTCTATAAACCAAACGATTATGTACAGAAACACGTTCCTCTTTATATTTTTGGCGATCATTATACCTATGGCGATCATTGTCCCATCGGTCATAGCACCGATTTTCATACTCACGCCGATCATGATATTCATGCCAATCTTCGCACTCTTGTTGATAAGCGACTTCATCATGCCAGTTACATCATCGTTCATAATCTAAACAATCATGCACAGAATGGCGCTGCCTCTTTGAATCCCAATAACTTTCATACTGATCGCTGCACTCTGGACAATCATAGATTGATGGAAGTCTCAACCTTTTATTCCAGCAAAACCTAAAAAGGACATCCCCAATGATCTTCATCATCAAATCTCTTCATCGGAGGACTCCGATCTCTCTCTTGTTGACGCATGTATTTATCAATAAGTTGTTCTGATGTAACTCTTGGCTTTTCTCTACGGCGGTGATCTTCCCGATAGACTTGATAGTTCCGATCCCTCACCTCATCGGCTGACACTTGGCATTCAGGATTGACAGCTCCTGAATTTTTTGTATGATTCGATGTGAGGACTTTAGCCTTCATCTTCCTGTCAGGCGCTCCGATTTCAACCATGTTCTGAGCAAATGGATGTCCATCAAGTTTCATCGGCTTCTTGCCCACTTTAATGATTCCCTTCTCACTCGCCAAATGAATCTCATTACAGAAGACTTTGCAATCATTTGTATGATGGGACACTGAATTATGCCATTTGCAATATTTCTTCTTCTTTAACTCTTCGGCAGAAAGAATTGTATGATTCGGCGATAACCTGATTTGCTTTTTTGCAATAATAAATTAAATATCTTATCGGCTTTGGTAATATCAAAACTGTACCTTTCTGGCTTAACCTTCACCCATGGGCAGGCAACAGAATTTTTGTTCTTGGTCCACTCAGCCAGATCGACTTCAGCTTCATCACCCTCCGAATCATATTCAATGTTGGCAATTTTCCTTTGATATTTCTCCCTCCGATAGTCATTATTACGTCCTTCATGCTGAGAGAGTTTCTGAATCATATGTCCCAAGCCCTCAAAATCTTGACTTGTGTACCGATCTTTGACTTGAGGCAACAATCCTTGGAAAGCCAAATCAACTAGCTGTCCCTCCGATAGATTCTGTCAATAACATCGGCTACGAACATCTCTAAATCATTGAACAAATTCGCTGACCGATTCTCCATTCCTCTATCGGAGAGCTGTCAAATCAGATAGTCTAGTTTCTTGTACCCCATAAAAAATAAGCGTGAAACTGTTTCTCCATATCGGCCCAATTGTTGATAGAATTAGGTGGTAATGAAGAAAACCACAAAAAGGCCCAACCAGAGAGAGACATAGGGAAAAGTTTGACTTTTAATGGATCAATCGATGCTACTTCATCACATTGGATTGTATACCGACTGATATGCTCGATGGTAGTAACATCCCCTTGTCCACATTGAACCAGAGAGAGACATAGGGAAACCAGGAATCCTGAATCGGACTGGCATTGGTAGTGTATCAAATCAGTCTGGATACGGCTTCCGATACAGAGAAGATTGTCCTTTAGGCTTCAAACCAAATTGATTCTTCGTGACATCAGCAATCTTATCTGTCCAATCTTCCTGAGCATAATTTCCCTGATTGATCGGAGCACGTGTCGATGTCATTATGACTAGTGTTTCAACAAGCCAGACTGACGACTCTCGATAATCAGCTCCTTTGTTCCTTGGTGGATTTTCAGTGTTGAAGTAAGAAGGATACACCATTTTACCATTAACCACAGGGATCCGACTGCCAAATTGAGATGCACCGGAATCTTTTGGATCCTGTTCCTCCTCTTCCTCTTCTTCTTCACCTCCATCTGCTACCTTGGCTTTTGATTTCTTTGTCTTGGGAGTCTCGTATAGCTCAGGATATGTTTCCGGTGATGTAGACGAACTGATCTGCACAATCTTTTTCTTGAGATCCTTTGCTACAGAAGCACTGGCATCAAAATAAGCAGGTCCCTTCTGGACATCTTTCAGCACTGCTCCATCCAATAACTTAGCGACCAATCCCACCACCGTGTTTACCAATATCCCAGATTGGTTAATCAGCGCGTGACTCATTCCAGCATATATGTAATCTTGAAAGAACTGCCTCTCGTCTGCCGTAATCCTGTCAAAAGCCTCTTTTGGAACAGGGAATTGATTCTTCTTGATCACGGCATTACGAGTCTTGTTAAACGAGTCTAGACACAAATTCTTGAATTCTTCAAGTTGTGCTTCCACGAGCTTCTTCTGTTCATCACTGAGGTCATCCATCGTGACGGCGGTGACCTCATCTCTGTCTGTAGGAGGTGCCATCGCAGAAGCTTTCTGGTCCCATTGGGCGTGCCAAAATATGTTGACGTCCAAAAAGTCAGGTATTGACTCTCGAAAATTAACACTATGCCCTGGAAGATTTGCTTCACTTCAGTGCAGGTCCAAAATCTTGAGGTTCAGGGCGTGCCAGTCAATTTGACCTGAAATTGACAAGGTAAAATTTAATCAGCAAAACAAAAGGAACTCATCGGCCAAAGCTCCGATTCGTTCCAGCGATCGGATCAACATGAAGAGAAGTCCGATGCAAGCATGAACCATCGGCCTTGAGTCCGATTCGTGAGGATATGAAATATATTAAAACAAGCCATCGACTATGAAAGCCAAATCAGAGATAAACCTAATTTAAAATCGTTCTTTATTATGCATATCTTCAAAGGCATTAAATAAACTGAAACTTGTGTCACTAACAATAGGATCGATTTCGAGACAGCGTTGCTAGCAGGGCACCGATTTAGATTATTTAGTCCGATAGATCAATGTATAGCAAAGAGCTTATTTAAACCAGATTTATTTATAACTTGATAATTAGATCTGAATTAGCTATATAAATGTTAAATAATAGATCTATTTGTAGGATTCAGAGCACATTAAAACGAATAGGTCTTTAAATTGATGTAAGCCGATACGATAAAATAACAGGATACGGTAAAGTGATGCGCGATCTAAATGAAGAAGGGCGATGCGCCTCAATCTAAAGACTAGAACAACTCGATAAATTGGTGAATTAACTAAACGAAGAAGGGTGATACGCCTCAATCTAAAGCTTAGATTAATTTGATAAGTGTCGCACTTACAGACAAACCAGAGGTCAAGATGATGCAGCCCTGCTTGCTGAAGAACTCGACGAAAAGGGTTGGTGGCACGAGGGCCGAAAGTTGTGTTTGTATTGATGGTTGTGTGAATGTCTTTTACAATGGCACAGGGTTTATATTTATACCCTGGAAATCTAACTAATCCTTGTCGGCTACGACAATAACTCTAAATTATTTAAAGCAAACTAATTTAAACTATCAAAAGTATTACAATTGCCGTATAATCAGGCCTTGAAGAAGCTTCTAGACACATCCCAATCTTCAGAGTTGTAAATGCTCCGGCCTTCTTATCCCTGTGTCAGATTAGGACTCCATCGGACAACTTTCGATCAGAATCAGAGACCTTCAAATCAGAATCGGACTCAGCCTTAGCCTTGGCTCCCTGGAGCTCCTTAATACAATATTCCTTTTACACCAACCGAGTAAAAATCTGGTGTCAACAACGCTCAACGTACCTCCAACGGCATAACGTACCTCCAACGGCATAGCCAGCTCGGGGGCTCAATGCCAATTACTACTCAGAAATACTTCCGGTGGCTTTGCTAGCTCTCAAGATCGGGGGGCTAAGCACCCAATTACTACTCGACGTGGTTCCTGCAGCTCACCTGGCGCATAAGCTCGGGGGCTGGACGCCGCAAAAGTACTGGGATGATGACTTCCATGAAGACAAAGACCCTTGGATTGATTATTCAATCGTTCCAAGGCCCGGGGACTGATAAGCTACACCCATCAATCGCTTTTTTCAAGACAGAAGAAGAAGATTCAAGATTTGATCCTCAGCCTGATTCTTTGATTCAACCTAATGCTCGGGGTTACTCCATATGGAGTGCGACGTTCGGCGCTCTCCATATATCAAGACTTTGAGCACACCATACCCTCATGGCAGCTTTGGTTCACTTTGAAGATTCAGCCAAACAAGTACCCAAGAAGCACTGAAACTACTCGGCGAGGATCTGAAAAGTACTCGAAGACTGCTGCATACAGCTATGAAGCTCTCGGGGGCTTGTTGAGGATAGAATCCCCAGTATCCGCAAAGAAGGAAGAAGGCGGACTCCTATTAGAATTCCCCTGTAATCCTACTAGGACTCATACCGTGTAATCCTACTAGGACTCCTACCTTGTAACCGGCTAGTAACCCACCCCCTGGACTATATAAAGGAGGGCCGGTGTACCTAGACGGGCATCGAAAAAACAACCCAGCACAGGGCGCAATATACAATACTCCAAACAGGACGTAGGGTATGCTGCCTTGGCGGCCCGAACCTATCTAAATCGTGTCTTGTGTCCCGCGTTTACCTTCATGCTTCAGGTCTGGTGATCCCCCACCGCACAAATCACTACCTTGGGGACTCCCCATAGTAGGCTAGACGGCATAAAAACCGACAGCTTGTAATGTAGTTATGACACATTTTCCATGTAACATTTTTGTTCATTTCTTCTTCTTTTTCCTGGAATAGTCACAATTTTATTCTTTACATGCATTGGGTTGAATGCAGAATTGGGTTACTGTGTAAATTACTGCCTATTACTGACCTGCAATGTGATCCTTCCATGTTTAAGGGGCATGGCATGTTGGCACCGTTTACAGCTGGCTGGCAGGCAATGACTTGCATCCGCTGGTTGTTGAGAGATCTGAGGTTTTGGCTCTGAGCTTTAGCATTAATTTGATTTAAACCACTTAAAATGCAGCATTGAATTCTGGAAAGAACTTCAGAATGCTGACTATTTTTGTTACCAAATATTTTATCTCACACTAGCGAGATATATTCCTCATTCTTAGCTTAATTATTTTCTTATGCAGGGTTCTTATGTTTATGATAAACGGAAATAAGTACCTGGATTCTCTTGCAGGATTATGGTCTACAGCTTTAGGTATATAACACCAAAATTTCTGTGGCTTTAGTAATGCTACACCTACTTATGTAACTCCTCCATATCTGTTTGTTATGCCTCAGGTGGTAGCGAGCCTCGATTAGTCAAAACAGCAACTGAGCAATTAAACAAGTTACCCTTCTACCACTCCTTTTGGAACCGCACAACCAGACCTTCATTGGCACATGTTCTTGAATCGCTCATCAAGTATTGGTTCATCATATTTGAAATCAGTGTGCCTATCCTACTTCTTTTTTATTTTTTTGAAAATTACTTGCCAACTTTCAAAATTCTGATGATTGGAGCTTCGCTGCTACTTTCAGGATCTTGCACGGGAGATTCTTAGCATGTTCACTGCAAGGGAAATCGGAAAAGTGTTCTTCACAAACAGTGGTTCAGAAGCAAATGACTCTCAGGTGTAACTATCAACAACACCAACCATTTTCTGCAGTTTACAGTTAAAACCTTTCATAATGCCAAGCTATTTGTGATAGGACGGGGTCGACACACTTTCTCCCATTGCTTAATCAGGAATTTATATGATTTTGGTTTTATTTTTTAAACCCTGCGTGTCTACTACATATCTATGTGCGTATTTTTCTTACTCGTATCTATGAGTATTCCTTTTATGATATGCCTACTACAATATTGTTAGTGAATCACCCGCAAAGAAAATATTGTTAGTGAATCTCAAGATAATGTGATAAAGGAAGTTTGGGAGTGTTTCCTGCTCTGGGAGGCTGCTATCATATTATAGGTTTTGCATAGGCTCATGCATACGATTAATGTTCTTTCCTTCTCCACCGCGCTGCAAACACAATTAGATTTTTTAGGGCAGTCAAGGAGTCAAATGATAGATTTGAACTTAAGCTATTTAAGAGGATTCTCTCTCCAATCTCTAATAATTATTTTCCTCCATTTGTAAACAAGTAACAACCATGAATGCGTGACAGTGCTGTTGAGTAGGTGAGTTAGTTTATATTATCTTGATGTGCTTTTGTAGTATTTGTGCTGACCTTTCTTTCCTTTAATTCTTTCTATGTGGTTACTTGACTAATTTTAGTTTCCATTTTGCAATGCTGTATTAGGAGGTGTGAATTCACTGAGAAATTGTAAGTGTAGATTCCAAGGTGCCCTTTAATTTCATTCTAATCTGAATATCTGGATTTGGTATGTTGCTTTGCAGGGATATTCACAGTATGTATTTCTGAACTTCTGAAGTGTTCAGGTGAATTCCGGATGTCCTCAAAATTGTTCCTCTTAAAAAAAACAAATTGTATGAGCTTAATTACTCACTGTGTTCAAGTGAACTTCTGGATTGCTAAAAACTGAGCATCTGCAGGGAACAAATTGTTTTACCTTGGTCCTCCTAGGAAATGACATGAACCACCTTACAACAAATTGCAAAATTATGAACAATTTGTCATTTAGCTCTCATGAAAAGAAATTAGGCTGATACTTATGTAGTTCTATGATGCCAACAGGTAATGTGCCCTTACGACAGCTTTTTGCACCAATGATATCATTGCAAGATCTCCTATATTAAAGGCTAGATCCCTGCCTTTTGCAATTTTTTTCAGGTAAGTTCAGCCCTGCTTATTCAACAGTTTTTAAATTTCTTTGTAAATTGTAGACATCTCATGCCTCTTTGCAGCAATGTCAACTTGGAGGTCACTCCTGAGGTATGCTTTATTGCATTTTATACTTGGCGCTACATTATACAGCGTGACATCTATATGAGCAAATCTATTTAATTTAAGCTGCAAATTCATTGGAGATGCGCACTTCTTCTTGGCTAGATCACCCTGCTTCCTCATTAGTGATTATTTTGTGATTCGAATAACAGAATTTTGGGAGGGCCAAGAAGCAGATTATATTCTTTATTCTGTGTGCTAGAAGAGTTTTAGCCTATTTGAGTATTATTTAATTTTCCTAACATGGTAGTGCACATGACTTAAACTCTGCAACAGTTTTTATCCAGTTTGAAAGCATAAATAGATCACATAATCTATTCTCGGTTTCTTTTAGCTGAATATATAGGCCTACGTGATGTATGACCTGAAGCTTTCTCTAGGTGTTGCGCATATAGCCCTACAACCCTCATTCATTTGTATTGCCAGCTTGCTACATTGTTCCAAACAATTGTCAGCTCACTGCGTCTATATGTTTCTCTTGCTGTTCTGGAGCGCAGACAAGGTTACTAACGCGGTGGCTAAATGATGGCTTTGGCATTTCTCTGGGAGTGCTCCTCAGCTGAAATGAAGAGACCTTCTATTGGTGTCATGAACTTTTGGAATATGTTAGCTTGGCTTTGTGATGCAAGTACTACCCGGATGCTTTGAGTACCTGGAACGCTTGTTCCACTGAGGAATAGACTATGAGTTAACAAATGCTCTTATATCCGGAAGAACATACATCGAAAATAGAGTATGTGGTAGCTCGCAGTTCTGGAAGCATATCAGGTTCCATGTCCCCTTATAGCGTGTTTAAAACGATAATTTCATTTGTACATATTGAGTTTGCCGATAAAGATGGTCCCAAATGTCTGGCACGAGCAAACCATCAGAGGTTACCGCTTAGAAGTCTGAATAGATCATTATTAGTGTGCTGCTGGCAGGGGCGGGCCTACAGAAGCAAAACTAAAGAGTGCAACCCTCAAGATCAACAAAATTTAGGAAACATATACATGGTGAAATAATTCAGCTTCAAATTTTTTTAGTGAGGGCACCGGGGTGAACCTAGATCCACCACACAAACCACCCCCCCTGGTTGGTGGCATCCACTAGCCTTTTCATTTTCCCAGTTTGTTTTCACTTGGGGCGACATCTTTTCATGTGCACAACAATGAATGCAAAACCGGCATTTGTTTTCTAAGAGTGATCACCCTGGTTTTAGACCTGTTTCCCCAAATTAACCGAGCAGAATTTTTGCCTCTTTCTAAAAAAAAGAGGTCGTTAATCTGTGGTTATTCCATAACTTATCAATGCAATTCAGGTGGGGATGGTCACCCTTACCCTCGACCATTAAAAATAATTCTAAGAGTGATCACCCATATACACAAAGAAGCTTTCCTCTTGAGGTGTTCTATCTGTCACTACTAGAAAACGAGCTATCCGTCGCCCACATTTGTACCTGTTTTTTAAGACCTGTACCAATGGTAGTCATTGGTACCGGGTCTAAACTTCGTAGGCCCCGAGAACCCTTTGGTACCAGTTGGTAACACCACCTTGTACCAAAGGTCACCCTTTGATACCGAGCGGTGTTACGACCCCGTACCAAAGGGTACCTACCAAGGGGCCCGGTGGGGCTCGGCCTCCCGCGGGGGCATGCCGTGACGCGCCCGTGTGGTCTGTGGAGCAGAGGAGGGAGAAGGGGAGAAGAGGGGGGAAAACGGTGGTGGGCCCATAGGGGCAAAATCGTCTTTACATAGGGCACTTAACGGTTCCTGGATGGAAAATCTAACAGAGTGTCATGTAAGGAACCAAAGTTACCCTTGAGGTCAAATAGAGAACGAAATTCTTTTGAGGGAAAAAACCGGTGTCAAATAAGGAATTGTCTCAATTATGTTACTTTTTTCTGGTTGTAATCAGTGAGGCTCCAGATACACATACGACGCTAACCAAAAGACGCAATCAGATATTGCTTCACTGTAACATTATTCTACTGGTTGCAAGAAAACTTTTTATAAAATATGGCATTTTTTCCTCGCTTGATTTTGGAAAAAAAAACTGAACTGGGCTGTAGATGGGCTGAAACTATAGGAATATTCAGGGGTTACTTGGACCGGACCCGGGCTGCAGCCCCCAGCCCGGGCCATGGATCCGCCCATTTCCCATTGTCGAAGGTCGCATTTTGATGGAATTTTTTTTAATTTTTTTTTTGATTTTTCAAAAAGAACGGACGAGTGACAGATTTTGCACTGCCGTATCATACGGCTGCCGCCATATGATACGGCGGTAAGAGCTTGTAACCGCCAGATCATACGGCGGTTTCAAATACCGCCGTATGAATTAGCTATTGAATTTAAAAATATAAATTTCCTCTATGGGCGGAACCTAACCGCCGAATGGTTTGGCGGTAGGTGTCGCCACCTGGGCCCGGCCCTCCTAACCGCCAGATCATTCGGCAGTAGGGGGGCCGGCCCTTGCCGTGCCGTTTGATCCGGCGGTAAGCCTTCCCGCCGTCGGATCCACGGCGGCAGCCCCTACCGCCGAATGATTCGGCGGTTAGTTCGCTCTCGCTTATATAAAGCGAAGTTGAGTTGAAAATTTCATTCTAAATCAGAAAAAGAAAAACTAGGGATAGAGAAGAGCGTGAGGGAGAGGGAGAATCAGAGGCGAAGCCTTACCGGTTCTGCGCTTCGGTTTCAGGTAAAATCCGATCTCGTAATTGTAACTTCAATTTGGTAGATATATGACTTTGTAGTTATTTTAGTATTTAGTTTACACGTTACGAAATTATAGTATTATTTTTGATTTACTGATATTAGACTTAGTTACTGAAATTAGTATTAAAGGCAGTTACTGATATTAGATTTAGTGACATTAGTTTGAGTTACCTTATATTTAGTGACATTAGAGATAGTTAGAGTCATTACTTTTAGTGATATTAGATCTTTATTAATATATCTTTTTATATTAGAGTTTTAATTAGAGTAATGACTATATATTAGAGTTTATATTAGAGTAATGACTTTATATTAGAGTTTAAATTAGAGTTTATATTAGAGTAATGACTTTATATTAGAGTTTAAATTATAGTTCATATTAGAGTAATGACTTTATATTAGAGTTTAAATTACAGTTTATATTAGAGTAATGACTTTATATTAGAGTTTATATTAGAATAATGACTTTATATTAGTGTTTATATTAGAGTAATGACTTTATATTAAAGTTTACAGTAGAGTTTTATTGATATTAGATTATATATGCAAGTATTATGCATAAATCTTTTTATGAGTACAAAATCGTATTAATTCTTTTTATTGTCCTGGTTTGGTTTTAGGCATGTCTAAGCCCTTATGGTTCCAACTGTACTATGGATCAGGGGAAGTTAGATATGGTCCTGAAGGGGGTAGACCTGTCAGAATTTAGTTCTACCACCAGAAAAATAGCTAGAGCAGCAGAGAGAAATTGGGTTTCAATAACAAAGTGGCTTTATCATTCATTTGGACTTGATGAGGCCCAGCATGACCTGTCAGTGATGGCAGTGATGAATAGAAGTTCAACTACGTATTGGGAACTTGTTTCGCTTGAAGGAACCCAGAACTGGAGGTCATTTGTGACACTTTGTACGCAGCATGGTATGCCGCTGGTGTTGCTTGTGCGAGCCTTCCACAAGGCTGGGTCCAGTAGTGAAGTGCACGAAGAAGTTGAAGATGCTAGACGGGAAAACCTTGAAGATGCTACTGGGGAGGAAGGTGAAGAAGTGGAAGATGGGGCAGCCGGACAAGATTATTACGCACCCCCTAAACCATCAGGGGAGCTTGATGAAGCAGAAAATTTTTCTGAGATGGTTTTGGAGGCAGAGAGGGAGGGCACAGAGCATCAGTAGTACATTGAGGAGGACTCGTCGGATGATGACGACGACGAGGGATTGCAAGTGCCAAGGAACTGGAACAACTATAACTTCTCATAGCTTACGGTAAATGAAGGCCAACAAGTCCCCTGGGAGTACAGGTGCAACGAGGTTTGCGTCAGTTCGTGCTACAAGACTGCTGAAGAAATGAAGGATGCAATAAAACAGTGGTCCACTTTGTGTTTGCAAAGGGAGTTCAGGGTTCTTAAGAGCAGCAAAAAAAAGTCTATGACATATGCTGCATCACAGAAGGTTGTCTTTTCAAGGTTCACACTTTCTGTGGTAAGTGGAGGACTTACTGGGAGGTGAGCAGAATCGAGGATCACACCTGTGTGCTTGAGCAGTTGGACACAGACCACCGGAACCTCACATCCGGTTTTGTGGCTAACTTCATGTATGCACAGATCATTGACAATCCAAGCTATGAGCCCAAGTCTATAATATGTGCCATCGAGGAGAAATTCAAGTATAAAATTAGCTATGGCAAGTCATATAGAGCGAGACAGAAGGTATTCGAGATGAAGTGGGGCACTTATGAAGCATCCTATGACAATCTTCCTGTTTTGCTCCATGCCATATGCCAGCGAAATGAAGGGAGCTTCTATGACCTTAAGACTTTCCCCTCTGTCTTGAGGCCAGGGAAGCAAGTGCTGCAGCGGGCATTCCTGGCATTGGGGCCATGCATTAAGGCTTTCCAATACTGTAGGCCAGTCATATGCATTGACGGGCCCTTCCTGACAGGAAGGTACAAAGGCACGATCTTCACCGCCGTCGCTGGCGATGGCAACAATCAATTAGTGCCTTTGGCCTTTGCTTTTGTGGAGAAAGAGAGCGGAGACTGCTGGTATTGGTTTCTGGAGAGGCTGAAGAGTATGGTTGTGGGGGATGTGCCAAACGTGTGTCATACATGATAGGCACAAATGTATTCTGCAGGCAATTGAAGAAATGAAGAATGGCAGCACCGAGCGGCAGACATTACCACGATGGCCCGACGTCGTGAGCAGGTGGTGCATGCGGCACATGGGGGCAAATTTTCATAGCTAGTTCAAGAACAAGGCACTGATGAAGCTGTTCAAGCGCTTATGCAGCCAGAATCAAGAGAGGAAGTTCAAACAAATCTGGAAGAAACTAGATGACCTTACGAAGAAACAATCAGAAGAGCTCGCAAAGAAACCCGTGACAAATGAAGCAGACGAGCCCAAGTCTCTTGAGGATGTGGGGTTGGACACTAGCCAGACTAGAAGGAGAAGCGGTCGTGCAATTAAGACTTTCAGCCAGCGGATTGAGAATGAGCCCAAAGAAAAATGGGCATTGATCTATGATGAAGGAGGTGCTCGGCATGGTATAAAGACTACAAACTATGCCGAGGTTTACAATTGGGTGCTTCGTAGAGCTAGGGGCCCCCCTAGTGGGAATCATCGAGTTCTTCGTGTACTGCACAATCAAATATTTTCATGACCGATATGGAAAGGCTGCGGCTGCCATGGAAAGCAACCAATTGATGTACGGGTACAAGATGACCGAGTATATGGACGAGAAGCAGAAGAAGGTTCTATTGCACCACGCGTATCCGCAGGGTTTAGCTGAACGACGGTTCGAGGTTCTTTGCAAGGATAAAGGGAGGACGGTGGCCGGACGGGAAAGGGTCAGACAAGAGTGTGTTCTCCGGAATGATAGTTGCATTTGCTCGTGTCAGAAGCCTCAGCTGCTGCACAAGCCTTGCTCCCATGTGATTGCTGCCTGCTATGAAGCTGGGGGACTGCAGCCCCGTATGTACGTCTCTCCCTACTTTTTCAAGCAAACCATTATGGCTACCTGGAGTTTTGAGGTGTGTGGTTATGGGATATTTGACTCCTTCACCAACAACCTGGGGAAATATGCAACATATATCCCCGATCCAGATCCAGAAATGAAGCAAGGCCTTGGGCGACGAAAGAAGAAGCGCATTAGGAATAACATGGATCGATCTGAAGCTGGTCCAGACGTGCGTATCTGCTCTAAGTGCAATGAGGTTGGGCACACATACAAGAAGTGCACTGCGACATCTTATTATGATCGAAGCGGTGCAGGAGGGTCATCAAATGTCGTCTCAAATCCTCCATCAATGGGCGCTGGTCATGGCCGCGGCACCAATGAGGGTCTCATATAGAGCTACTTTACCATTGTTCAGTTTATTATATTATTAGTTATGCAATGTAAGTTCTGAATTATTAGCTCGAAAATGTAAGTTCTGTAATATAAGTTCGGTAATATAAGTTGTGTAATAGCCTTGTTTGGTTACCACGCTAAAAATTAGCGTTAAAAGGAATCTTGCATGCATGGAGTACTAAATAAAATCTATTTACAAAACCTTTTCACAGATGAGTGCAACTTTGCGCGACGAATCTAATGAGCCAAGTTAATCAATGATTTACTACAGTAATGCTACAGTACCATCCTCAGATCATGTGGTCAAAGGTCTCATTAGACTCGTCTCGCGAATTAGCACAGGGGTTGTGGAGGTAGTTTTGTAAACTGCCTTTATTTAATACCCTAAATTAGTGGTCAAAGATGTGAACTAAACTTTAGCGCAAGCATCCAAACAGCACCAATATAAGTTCTGTAATATTAGTTATGTAATGTAAGTTCTGTATTCGATCATAAGTTTTTTTAATATTATTGTTTTTTATACAAGTTATATTTTTAATATTATTTTTTAATATTATTGTTTTTAATACAAGTTATGTCTTTAATATTATTTTTTTAATATTATTGTTTTTAATACAAGTTATTGTTTGTAATACAAGTTATTATTTTTAATACAAGTTATGTTTTTTAATATTTATTTTTTCTATGTCTATGTTTACCTTATTCTGTATTTTTTACAAATTTCCTGCAGCTATGGCGGACCCTTCTACAGGAGCGTACGTGACTCCTGAGTTGCTCGACAGTCGAGTCGACCAGCGGCACCGTTCGTACTACTCCGCCGTGCTGGGGATCGACGTCGGGGGCAGCTTTCGGTCTCGTGTCGGCATGAACTACATGCCGCTACACCCCCGCTTTGTTCCGAGGTAAGCCGTCGCTTCAAATTGTCAACATTTATGATATGTTATAAATTTATATTTAATGCGAGCACTACTTTGCGTTGCAGGTTACGCGCAGTAGGCCTTCTGCCTCTCGCGCGTCTGGTGGAGGGCGACATGGACCGGTCGCGCGTTCCGGTACCGGACCGCATGACGCGGTTCAGTTTGACTACTCCTTGCTGGCGGCTCTCCTGGACAGGTGGCGGCCAGAGACGCACACCTTCTACCTCACCGTGGGGGAGATGGCGCCCACTCTGCAGGACGTGGCCTTCATGCTTGGCTTGCCGCTAGCAGGCCAAGCCATGGGGGGCGATTGACCCTCCGGCCAATTGGCGGAGGCAGCTACTCGACAGGTTCGCGCACGTTCAGTGGAACAAGCGCGCGGTGGGCTACAGCGAGTTCACCAGCACGTATGGCCCCACCAAGAAGTGGTTGCTTCAGTTCAACGTAAGTACCTACACCGTTCCTTACACGTTTCTCCTTGAATTAATTGCAACGGCTAACTCGTTATGTCACTTATTGCAGGCGGACTACATGAGGGCAGACGCTGACGACGAGACCGTCGAGCGTCACTTGGAGGCGTACTGCCTCTAGCTCTTTGGGTGGGTGATGTTCTGCAGCTCGTAGGGGGACTCTTGTCCCAAGGTCCTCATCCCTTACGCGACGGCCGTCGTGACGTTCCCGCTCGAGCAGATGCCCCAGGTCAGCTGGGGCTCAGCGGTGTTGGCCGCCACGTACAGGGGCCTCTACACAGGCGTGCAGAAGGTTAGGAAGGGAGAGCCCATCTTCGTCGGCTGTCCCTTACTTCTGCAGCTATGGTCCTACGAGCGGTTCCCAGTGGACAGGCCAGCGATGAGCCCCGAGCCGTACGGCTGGCAGTCTCCTGGCACGGAGCCGCGCGACTACCCCACCATGGGGTCTTTGTGGTGCCTCCGGAAGATATGTGTTCAAACATTTTTTATTTCTAACATCCTTTTGTTGTTGGGACTTAGTATATTATTTGTATTACTTGTGCAGCCGAGCTGGGTGGGCCAGCAGACGAAGAAGTCTTACGCAGACTTCGTTGGGCAGTTCGACGGGCTCGTTGACGCGGACGTGCGTTGGACCCCCTAGTCGCCTGACATGATCCACGCTTGGGCACCGCAGGGCCTGTCCTCCTTGTGCCAGCGCGACCAGGACTACTGGATGACGAAGAAGCCCTTGGTCTTCGACGTCCACGTGGAGGAGTACTCGGTGCACCGGGTGATGAGACAGTTCTACCTGTACCAGGAGTCACCGTTTCTGGTCGTCCACACTGTCGAGCCGACCCACCACAGGTACTGTGTCATTTTCCCGTCTCGAGTGTTTTGCAAATTTCTTAACTTACATGATCAATCGTTGAATAGGTGGATGAGGAAGGGACACATAGCTGGCACACTCTGGGAGGCCGTGGTGGCGCCCTACGTGGCGAGTTGGGCAGAGGCGTTGAACGACGTCGTCGACGAGCACCGACCGCACTCCGAGGAGGCCTTCGCAGCGTACCTACAGTGGTACTGGCCTCGGACCCATGTTCGGGTCCTCCGGGTTCCGCCCCAGGCCACTTTCCTCCCGGCGCAGGTGACGACTACGTACCCAGTACGACGCGATCAGAACTACGCGATTGGGGTAAGTACTACGTCCTTACTACTATAACACATTCGTACAGTACGCAATTTAATTAACATAATTGAGTAGTAGGACGTGCTTGCCGAGATCGACGCTACAGCTGCGAGGAGCCAAGTGAGGGCGGATTTCATGACCCCCGCCGAGCATGTGGTGATGTACGATCGCATTCTGGGCCTCCTCACGAGGTTCAGGCAGGCGGTTTCGTGCCGGCACGACGACGCTCCGGCGATTCCACGCCACCCCGCCTCGTCCTCGAGCTCGGCGTCGATTGGACGTTCGTACCACGCACCGTCCAGCTCCTCGCGGCCACCCTTCCCTCCTATGGGAGCAGGTCCGTCGACGGTACCCCCTCGCGCTCAGCATTCCTCTCCCGGTTCAGAGCGCTCCCTCGGGGATACCCACGTACGCGTCGAGGCCAGCAGCTGTCTACAGCACAGGTACACCATAGTATCCACGTTTTGTTCGTAACATCCTACCATTGTGTAATTACGTTCTCGACTAACGTTTTATGTGACAGGGCAACCAGGGATGACCACAGGCGGCGCGTCCACGTCGGCAGGGCACGCCGTCCACGGCTTAGGTACATAATTGACCAAACGATATGACTATATGTTTTTACTTGTGTACTAACATGATTGTATATAATGTAGCTTACGCTTCAGGCGGGACACCCGACGACCCAGTCGAGGAGTAGCACCCAGCGTCGAACCAGTGGACGGTCCCCTCCGAGACGAGATTGGTGGTTCGCAGTTAGCTGGCGCCCCTGTACCTGCCACTCAGTTCAAGCAGCCACCGTTGGCGACACCGCCTCCTGCGGATGCAGGGCGCCCGAGTCGGCAGGCACCGCCACCTGACCCTCTTACGTACTCCGCTCACCATATGAGGGCCGCGTAGCAGGCGGCCAGGAGGGTCAGGCCTAAGGTGGCGGCCAAGCGAGGCCGCATTTAGTTTTTTACTTTTTACGTTCGAGTGATTATGTATCGTACTGGATGTTGTATTATACTTTTCATGTTCACTTGTTTGTTGTTTGTGATATTATTTTGTTCGATGTTATAATTTCTCTTCATTTGCAAGCATTTTAAAAAATTTACGGTTGCACGTATAAATTACACCACTTTTTCAATGCAAAAATGAAAAAAATAAAAACAACCTACCGCGGAATCATTTGGCGGCAAAAAAACCGCCGTTTCATTTGGCGGTTTCTTGAAAAACCGCCAAATGCAGACCGGCGGTTGCTCCCATAGGAGTGAACCGCCGGTTTAAATGGCGGTTAGACTTACCGCCAGTTCATTTGGCGGTTAAATCTAACCGCTGGTCCATTTGGCGGTTCAACCTCTTGATACGGCGGCAGCCATATGATACAGCGGTTGGTGACAGATTTGTCACCTGTCCGTTTTTTTTGAAAAATCTTAAAAAAAAAATCCGTTTTGATATGACGGGAGAGGAACAAAAAACACTGGGGTCTGCGGGTTGCCGTTCAAAATCCCAGAGTCCCACGGCGGCAGAAAAATCTGCCGCAAACCAAACCCTACGAGCCACATCGCCGGCTGCCCCGCCGTGCTACGCCGCCGTGAATCGATGCCCCTCGCATTTGCCTTCTCGCAGTCGCGGCTTCTCAACCGTTGCACCAACCATCCGGCGAACCCAGTCCTTCGCCTCTGCCTAGCATTCTCCTCCTCTGCCCCGTCGTCCCCGTCGGAGCCCTCCTCCGCCACCGGCCGCCCGGCCACCATCAGGGAAGGGCGGGCGGAGATCTTTGCGGACGAGTCGAACTCGGTTTTCTACAACAAGGTCCAGGTTTGTGTTCTTGAAATCTTCCTAGTCCATTCCATTATTTAAAAGGGGGAACAAAATTGTGCTTTGAATCGATTCTGTTGTATGTTAAGTGACCAAGTTATTCAAAACGACTGGTTTTGAAGTAGGATTCAAGTCATCGGAGAGCCATCTGGGATCTTTTCTGTTCTCAGGGTTTATTTAGACAACATTATGATCTCGTGGTCTGGTGCGCAAGATTTTTTACATGCACTGTTAGTAGTATTGCAACGTTTTTACTCTCTTGGACAAATTTTAGTTCACTTTAGTTTTTTTTCCTAAGCCAAATCTATAGAAAATAACACGAACATCTACACCATAAAATTAGTTTCATCGAGTCCACCGTGAAATATATATTGACAGTACATGTGGTAGTGTAGATGTTAGTTTATCTTTTATAAACTTGGTCAAAGTTAGAATAGTTTGAGTTAGGACAAAGTTAAAGTGAACTATAATTTGGACCGGGAGTAGTACACTTCCTCAAGTATTATGTGTCCAGAATTTTTTGTCTTTGCTGCCAATGGTTTGAACTTTTGTGTGAAGATTGGTGTCAAGTAAGGTTTTTTAATACATCGTAACCTTCTTAAGAGAAAACATTGCTTTGTAGGTCAACAACAGAGATATTTCGATTGCTGTATTGAGATCATTTATTTCGAAAAGACGTGAAGAACATCTTATCAAATCAAGAAGAGGTATTTAGTAAAACACGCACCAATGGTAGTATTCTATTTCTACAAACCAGTATGTTTCAACTGTTTCTAACCAGGCATAAATGCCGAAACGCTGCAAAATGAGATAGGAGAACCAGAAGACACTAAATTGAGTGAACAAGCTAAGTATGAAGAGCCAAAAGTTCTTGAGGTTGGACTTCTAATTTACTTTTATTATTGTGTCCCCTGATATCTTTCTAATACTAGTTAGTGCAATATTTCTCTAGTTTATCCCATTGCATGTTTCTAATTGTGGATAGTGTAATGTTTGTGCTATATTCTTCTATGTGAGAACATGTTTGATGGATTGTTACAGAATTTCTGATTTATTATGAACTTATGATATGTTGAATTCCACATATATGCTTTGAAATAACACCTGTTTCTACTGTTCCTTGTGGAACGATTTGTTACCAATCACCTGATTCATCTTAGCTTTCAGTAAACAATTGAAGTATTGCTGGCATAAACACTTCTGATCTTTGATTTCAGACTTTTTTCTTGTTTTTTGCAGGCTTTGGCTGCATCAGGACTAAGAGCCATTAGATATGCCCTTGAGGTAGATGGAATTGGAGAAGTTACTGCTGTTGACAATAACGAAGGTTCATTTGTTTAATTTTACCTTCAGTATTGCAGATAATTTATCAGAATATTCTGATTGCAAATCTTGTATTTATTTGACCAACTGTAAATATTTATTTGAGGACCTGCAGTTGCTATAGAAGCCTGCAAGAAAAATATACAGCACAATGGCAGTCTTGCATCTTCAAAGGTGGTACCGCATCTTGCTGATGCTCGTGTTTACATGCTAGCACACCCTAAGGAATTTGATGTGGTACTGCCTTCTTTTTACGTTCAGACATACTTAGTTCTCCTATAATTTGATCGGTTCCAATTTTCTCCTAATTTTTCCAGAAATGATGTCGGGATGTTACTCTGCCTTCTGCAGGTAATTAACCATGAATTAAGTATTTGTCAGAACTGTTAGCATGTATATGTGCCATATGTGCTATATGTGATAGAGCTGTCCCTGGCTTGCACGCCAGGATTACAGCTGGCCCTAGGCCGTGAGCTAGATAGAGATAGGATAGGCATATCTTCCCTGATTAGTTAGGATTCCTTCCTTAGATATCTCAGGGGCTGCCCATATACATGTATCATTGTATCTCCTATTCTATCAATCAATCTATTGCTTACAAGAACAGCATGAATGCATTTTTGGGTAATCATTAGCCAGTAGCGTATATGACATAGGAGCACAACAGGACTTCCATATGTTATGAGGATTCTAGTTCACAAAAATCATGGTATGGATGAAATATTTTGTGTTACTTGCACAACAAGAAGTCCTGTTCAACCAAGCCTTCTAGATAAGTGCTTGTCATTCGCTTTATATCAAGTTAGGAGACAAGTTTGGCTGTTATAATTAAGATTTGGTTTGCTAGGACTTTGTTTCATCCAGCAATGTGGATAACCTCAATGTAGGACCTACTGGGTTTAGAGGGAGCAGGCCCATGAGTTCGTTAGCCTAATTGAGAAGAAATAATATCGGTCTATATGATTTGTATTGATGTCCTGTACATTCTGAATCAGGTTGACCTTGACCCTTATGGATCACCAGCTGCATTCCTTGATTCGGCGGTTCAATGTGTAGCAGATGGAGGTCTTTTGATGTGCTCTGCTACAGACATGGCAGTGCTTGCTGGGGGCAATGCAGAAGTTTGTTTTTCTAAGTGAGGTTTTCGATTTCAGATTTGAATATGAATTGCCATCTGCATGACGTACTGGAGTTTATACCCAGAATGCCTGTAATGTGTACCTGCAGGTATGGTTCTTATCCATTAAGAGGTAAACACTGCCATGAGATGGCCCTGAGGATTCTTCTTGCCTGCATTGAGGTAAGACAATTTGCACACTCACAAAATACTCAAACTAATCATAGCAGTTGATTTGGGAGGGTGTATTGAGTGATGTGGACACAAAATCGTGGGTAGGGAATGCCACCTCATGCTAGTCATGCATCCACATTGGGAATATTCATGCATGCCTGATAACAAGAGACTGTTGGTATGTTTTCAAAGTGACCCTTGCAGCACAACTTCTTGAGAAAATTCCATGTATGCCATCAAAACCTATACTTATCCTTCCATGCAGTGGAAATTATGGCTTCCCTTCACTGCCATTGGTTTTAATTTACACTCATTGTCAACTAATGTTCATACCACAAGTGAAAGGGACACTGCCTGCTTCTAATATCACATACACAATGATCGACTAGCATTTTATAAGATTTTATTTTATGTTTATGTAAGGTGATGATTATTTTGTGTTGTCCTTAATGTTTGGTTCAGGCGTGAACTAAATCATAAAAAAGTGTTAGATTAATTCCCTCTGTGTTCAAAGCACCCGTCTAGTCCAATGTCACCCTATACACGTTACCGCGTGCATTCCATGAGATGAGAGCCAAACAACTGTGCCAAACATGGTGCAGCCCACACCAGCATGAGCACGCGTCTGTGCTCATTTCCTGAGCGCGACACAAAGCAAGCCACCTTGCATGAAGCAGCGGTGATGCCCAATTGGACCAGACCTTGCAGCTGTCTGCAGGCATGAGCCGGAGCGAGATGGTAACACGATCCGGTCGGTGTGCTGGAGCACACCGAGGCTGGTTCCATGGCGTATAGGTGCGTGATGAGGATCGATGAATCGGATGCGGAAATAATAACTTTGCCAATGATCGCATTTGTGAGATCCTACTGATTGCTAATCTGACCAGGCCCTGGCTTTCCCGTTTGCTGATTTGCAAAGTTATATCGTAACGGCAGTAAAAGAAGTAAGTAAAATTACTTGATCACGTGGAGTAAACTTGTCTTCTCCACTGACACTAAACATCCACCTAACAGATATATGATGTTAGTGGCATGTAAGGGAAGGGGAATTAAAACCGATGGCAAAGAAGGTAAGCTATATTTTCCAGTGTCTTGGAAGGGAAGAGTATAGGTTTTCATGGCAGACATGGAATTTTTTCCTATTTTTGGCCTTTACTTTTGTTCCCTTTAGGAATCCACAAGGCAATGCTACTGTTCGATTGTCTCTCGAAGTATCGAGTCACTTGCAGGTGTATTGTGGATTCAGGGTATCCGACTCCTACATATGGTGGGTAGTTCTAACATGGCAGAAATATCTGCAATTTGAAATCTGTTTACTTGAATGCCTGTATGAATGGCATCAAAAATGTGTGTTGTTGCACTGGCTAAGCAGACGGCCATCTAGAGTGACAACAATGTGATTCAGTCAGGCTCACTGTGTTGGTAGAGCCGTAGAGGGCTCGTGTCTCCAGTGTCGTCGCTTCTGCCACCGCTTCTCGGCATGGGCCGGTGGACATGGATCCTTGCATGTCAGGGACAAGGAGGCTGTGGTGCTGGAATTGTGGTGGCCAGGTGCAACAGTTTAATGTGATGCTAGGGCAGCTAGGGACAGCAGCATGACGCAAGCAGTGCAATCTAAGTGAAAGTTAGAAAAGAACCTAAATGAATTTTGGGAAGGTTATATCAATGAGCAAGTTTAGAAAGGGTATATGTTTGCAAAATTACCCATCCCAAGAACCTTCCTCGTTTCTGCCCGTGGCAAAATGCTATGTGGATGCCAGACAAACACAAGTGGCATACTTTCCCTACAATCTCTTGTCCATGGGGTTGAGTCCCCCTAGACTCTGTTCTAAGAAGGTGCATGCTTCAAACCCACTTCAAAACAGGAGTCCCAGAGTTTAACGCCAGTCCACCACGAGAAGCTTGGCAGAATCTCATGTTCATGTCATCTAATACTCCGTCCAATCAACTTTTATGTCTAGTCTGAGCATTTTGCAAGAACTGTGACTTACTTTTCCCCACCATACAGTTTCTGTACCTCTCGTGCATTTTACTCTTCGTTTTTCTCATGTTCCTATGTTCATCATGATAACCATTTTTTACATTATACTTGTTTTTCTTGCAGTCGCATGCAATTCGTCACAAGCGCCATATAGTTCCTACAATATCAATACACATGGACTTCTACATTAGGGTTTTTGTGCGAATCTTCACGTTGTCTCCTGCTTCCATCATTTGTGACCCGTTCTTTTCTTAATGATGCGTTATTTTCTCTGTTAAAATAATTTTTTGGTGACACAACAAATCTTACAAATGTGCCTTTTATATTCAGCTCGGCTAGTACAGTAAAGAGCTCACCACTCAAATTAGCGCATGTGTACCAATGCATTGGATGTGATTCATTTCACCTGCAAAATATTGGAAGAATTAACTCAAAGGTAGTCTTTTGCTGTCTTCTTTCATTTATCTTCCATGGTGGTCTTACTATTGTGATCCTCTGATCCAGGATAAGAGAATCATTGCTCTACCAAATTTTGGCCCTGCTGTGCCTGAAGAATGTTCTGAATGTGCCCATAAGTTTGTTATGGGGGGCCCTATCTGGAGTGATCCAATACATGACAAGGAATGGGCTTCTTCCATATTGTCGAGTATCCATGCTATGAGGGATGCATATCCAGCTTATGTAAAAATTTCAGCTATACTAACGTCAGTCTCAGAGGTAATAACCCTACACTTCTACTGTACACAGTGCAAATGAAAGATGGGAAAATAGGAAGGATCAATCTTGTAGGCCAACAACTGATAGAATAGGTGAATTTTGTCCAGCTTGACTCCATCTTGGGACAATAGCTTTCTTTGTTTTGTTCTCAACCTGGAATACTTCCTTCTATTCTCACAGCTTCTGCTTGACAAAGTAGGTAATCTCTTCTGAGGGTAAATAAACCTGTTCTCCAAGTTGCATAAATCCTTGGAAATATATGGTACATTTCTAATGCAAAATTTGCCCTGGGAAGAGGCGGACGTTAATGTTCTGGCATTTATTGGATGACTTACATTTCACAATTCCCAAGATGCACAAAGATGGTTTCTTCCTGTAGGACAATTAGCTCAATTGATTGAGGGTGTAGATGTACACCCAGACCATCCATGTTTGAGTCCTCATTGAGGGGAATTCTGAATTTGGTGTCTATTTTCTTAATATGAAGCCATCTGTTTCCTAGGTTTGTCTAGGTTTTTTTTTTAATGAACTGGACCAATTTCCTTGCTGTTGCACTTAGTCTATTCCCCAAGGATGTCAGTCCTCCACCAAATTGTAGTATGATTTTCTCCAAAAAGAATCGGGCAGGACATAAATTTGCTTCTCCTTTTACCTCTGTTTTGTATAAGCTGATACCTACAAGAAACTAGATATCTGCTTAAAAACAAGTGCCACAAATAATGATACCTGAGAATCTTTGGTTTTAGTGCACAAGTTAAATGGACATGTAACGACTTTGACATCTATGTATTCCATAGTTCCATAGATATTTAATTGTGGATTGATGAATCACATGTCACATTTTTCTTCATGCAGGAATTGGCAGGAGCACCTTTATTTGTGAGTCTTCACAATTTATGTGCAATACTGAAGTGCACTAATCCAACCATGGTTATGTTACGTTCTGCCATCAGAAATGCTGGGTATGAAACATCTGGAAGTCATGTGGATCCACTAGCTCTTAAAACAAATGCCCCAATGTCAGTGATTTGGGACATCATGCGATGCTGGGTATGTTGCATATATTTGTTTTCTCTATGGTAATCAACCATGTTTAGCTGATTTATTAGTAACTTTCTTTTGAAGGTCAAGCTTCACCCAGTTAAACATCGACCTGGAAATCATCCAGGCAACGTGATACTTTCCCAAAAGCCTAAGTTGCAGGTATAGCTCATAAAATGCATTGTATCAATTCTTGAATGAATTTCTTTGTGCGAAAGAGTTACTATGCAATACAGGTCAACTCAGCTGCATATGTCAGATTGCTTGTTTTGAGCTTGGGCTTTTTAAGCATGTGTAAAATGGAGTAGTCAGACGCCAGTTGTAGTAGATCAGGAAACTTTATCATCTACTCTCTGCCTTTCATAATGCTTTCTGCAAATGAGTACACAGATGCTGACATCACATCCTTCATAGCATATATGTAACAAAAGTTACAAACTATGCAAAGCAAACCTTGAGGGTCCTGGATAGTTGACTATCTCACAAACAGTCAACTACTCTTAAATTCCAGTGCATATATTACAACTTCTGTGCCTTGTCTATCTAGCTGCATTGCTTAAAAGAACTTTGTTTGCAGATAAGTGGTTTGGTATATTATTTTTATTCTGTTGATGTTTGGTTACCTTATCGTTATTTTGATAACGTACTTGATCTGACAATCAAAATATTAGTAGCCTCCTTTTTTATCATAAGTTATCCACCCCAGCTGTTTGGACCGGCCATTTTATTGGCACTTTAGCCTTTAGGACAAGCACAGGTCATCTCATGCTATGCCATGTAGGATTTTTTTCTTACGATTTGGATGAGAGAGAGGGAGAGAGGTTAAGAAAAAGAAGTTTTTTCAAAAAGCAACCGTCTCATAAGCTAATAAAATTTTAGGACTATGAGTCCACTAGTGCATCATTGTATTTGTTGGTATATGTATGTGGCCCCTATGGCCCATGTAGTTAGGCCCATCTAGAGGTCCATGTACAGCTACTATATTACCCACTCTTCTAGGGTTTGGAAGGAATTAATAGAGGCATTATTTCCAACATGGTATCAGCTTAGGTTCTCTTCCTCTTCCTGTGCAGCCGCCGCCGCCGGCCTGTGCTGCCATGGCCGGCCGCCGGCCGCCAGGCTTTCCTTCCCTCCCTTCCTTCCCTCCCCTTCCCTCCTCTCCCGTCGCTGCTGCTGCTCCATCGCCCGCCGTGGCTGCCGCCGCCACAGGAGAGGGGCCGCCGCC
>CM014278.1:27628028-27648349 GCA_004135705.1 Alloteropsis semialata
GGGCCGTCACCGCCGCCGCTGATCCTCTCGACGGCCTGGTCCTCCCGAGGTTCCCGCCGACGCCGCTGCCCACCGCTCCTCTTCGTCCCGCGGGTGCCCCTTTCCGTGATACGGGCAAGCAGATCGTCTCCGACGGGGTCGCATCGGCGGATGCCGCCCTGGCTGCTGCCCTTCTCGCGGCGAAGACCGAGGCCGCCGCGGCACAGGAGCGTGTCCGCGCTGCGGCCCTCGCTTGGGAGCGCGAGCGCACTGCGGCGGATGCTGCCGCTCGCCGGATTGCCGAGGCGGAGCACTACCTCCTTCTCGCCGCCGGCCAGCAGCCCGTCGTCCACTTTTCCGACTCCGGCGCGTCTTCTTCCCAGGCTCCGCCAGCTGGTCCTCGCCCACAGCTCCACATGACCGATCCGATCGTCGCTCAGCTCCACCTTCAGGCCGTCGGTGTCCAGAACATCCGGTCCCTGGTCTCCGTCGTCCTCGACCCCACGTCCACCTCCTACGGACGCTGGCGTGATCAGGTCCTCCTCGCCCTCCGCCGCTACGCCCTCGACGACCACGTCCTCGTTGACACGCCTGTTGCGGCGCGGGACGGGGTCTGGCTGCGCCTCGACAGCGTCGCCATGTCCTGGATCTTTGGGACCATCTCCCTAGATCTCCAGGACATCGTCCGTACTCCGGGCGGCACCGCGCGCTAGGCCTGGCTGGTACTCGAGGGCCAGTTTCTGGGCAACGCCGAGCACCGTGCTCTTCAGCTCGACGCAGTCTTCCGCATCTTCCAGCAGGGCGATCTCTCCGTCGGGGAGTACTGCAGGAAGATGAAGGGCATGGTTGATGCCCTTCACGACCTCGGCTGCCCGGTGAGCGACCGGTTCCTGGTGCTCAATGTCCTGCGGGGTCTCAACGCCAACTACGACCTCCTGCGGACATGGATCCCTCGCCAGCGGCCCTTCCCCTCCTTCCTGCGGGTCTGGGACGACCTCGTCCTGGATGAGATCACCCGTGGTCTCATGCCTGGATCGTCCTCGTCCTCGTCCTCCACCGCGCTCGTGGCTGCACCACCGGCTTCTGCCCCGCCTGCCACCTCTCTCCTTGGTGCTCCTTCCCCCGGGCCGAGCGGGGGGTGGGGGGCCGAGGCGGGCGTCGTCGCCAGGGGGGTCGTGGTGGTGGCTCCTCTGGTGGCTCCTGTGGTGGCTCCGGTGGGGGGCCGCCGGGGTACACCGGCTCCTGCTCCTCTACCGCTCCTGGAGGTGCACCCTGGCCATCCTTCAGCAACCCATGGTCAGGGCGCATCTCCATGTGGCCGTTCCAGGCTCAGGGAGGGGGGCCTCGCCCTCAGCACCAGCCCGCGGCCATGTTCGCTGGCCCTGCCTCCTCGGGCCTGGCGTCCTGGACTCCACCTGCTCCGCCCAGCCAGTCCCCGACCTGGCCTGGGGGATGGACTCCACCCGCTCAGCCCAGCCAGCCTCCGACCTGGCCTGGGGGGTGGGATCAGGCCGCGCTGGCTCAGTCCTTCAGCACCATGGGACTGACGCCGCCGGTCAGCACTGAGTGGATCGCTGACTCGGGCGCCTCCTTCCACACCACGCCCGACGCTAGTATTCTATCTTCTGTCCACCCACCTCCTCCCTCCTGTTTTTCCTCTATCATGGTTGGCAACCTTCCAGTCACTTCTGTGGGCACTGCTTCTGGTTCCTTTCGTCTTCCCCATGTTCTGGTTGCCCCACAGATGGTTAATAACCTCCTTTCCATTCGTCAGTTTACAGCTGACAATTCTTGTTCTGTCGAATTTGACTCTTCTGGTCTTACTGTGAAGGATTCGGCTTACCGGCGTCCACTCCTCCGATGTGACAGCTCGGGGCTCCTTTACACACTTCGCATTCCTTCTTCCGCTGCTGCACCTTCGACTTCCACTTCGTCAGCTGCATTCGCCATCACCTCTTCTTCCACTACTTGGCACCGCCGGCTTGGTCATCCCGGCCGCGACGTTTTGGCTCAGCTCAGTCGTAGTGCAGATCTTCCTTGTACTAGGACTTCTGATGAGCACCTCTGTCATGCGTGCCAGTTAGGTCGTCATGTTAGACTTTCTTTTTCTTCTTTTTCTTCGCATGCGAGCCATGCTTTTGATCTTGTTCACTGTGACCTGTGGACATCTTCTGTACTAAGCATTTCTGGCTATAAGTACTATCTGATGGTTGTTGATGATTTCTCTCACTACTCCTGGACTTTTCCTCTTCGTGCTAAGTTCGAGACGTTCCCCACCCTCCTCAACTTCTTTGCCTGGGTCTCCACCCAGTTCGGCCTCACCATTAAGGCCGTCCAGTGTGACAACGGTCGTGAGTTCGATAACAACACCTCCCGTGCCTTCTCTCTCTCGGGGTGTTCATCTGCGCATGTTTTGTCCGTATACCTCTCCTCAGAATGGCAAGGCTGAGCGGATGATTCGTACCACGAACGATGTCACGCGCACTCTTCTTCTCCAGGCCTCCCTCCCTTCCCGGTCCTGGACTGAGAGACTCCACACCGCCACCTACCTTCTCAACCGCCTGCCTTCCACTGTTTCCCTCGCTCCCACCCCACACCACGATCTCTTCGGTACTCCACCTCACTATGATCACCTCCGTGTCTTCGGGTGCGCTTGCTATCCCAACACCACTGCCACTTCTTCTCACAAGCTAGCGCCTCGTTCGACTCGTTGTGTGTTTCTTGGCTACTCCCCTGACCACAAGGGGTACCGCTGCTTCGATCTCACCACTCGCCGCGTCCTCGTCTCCCGACACGTTGTGTTCGACGAGTCGGATTTCCCCTTCTCCACCACCCCTACACCTTCTTTCGACCCTGAGTTGGATTCCCTGTTTTCGACTGACCCGGTGGTTCAGCCTCCTGTACCTGTTTCTCCTTTTCCAGCAGGTTTTCCCGGTGCGCTGACACCGCTCCCGGCGGTCTCCGCTGCGCCACGCGCGGCCCCGACGCCTTCTGTCGCGCCCCGCGCGGCCCCGGAGCCTACCGCTGCGCCACGCGCGGCCCCGACACCTTCTGTCGCGCCTCGCGCGGCCCCGGAGCCTCCTGCCGCGCCACGCGTGGCCCCGGTGCCCCTGCCTGCGCCAAGCGCGGCCATGGGCGCGCCACTGCAGGTCTACCGGCGCCGTTCGGTGCCGGCACCGGAGCCGGCGCCGGAGCCGGTGCCCCGTCCTCCCCTGCAGGTCTACCGGCGCCGTTCGGTGCCGGCGCCGGAGCCGGCACCGGAGCCGGCGCCCCCGACTCCACCGGAGCCGTCACCAGCGCCGTCGGTCCAGCCCCGGGCCCTCTCTCGTCTGGACCCGGCAGTCTACCACCCGCCTGTCATCCATCGGGATCCTGGTCACACTCATCCCATGGTGACACGGCGGGCGGCGGGCGTTCTCCGACCGGCGGCTCTCTCCGCCACCGAGTCTGAGCCGGGGGTCTCTCCGCTATCCTCCTCTGAGCCGGGGGTCTCTCCGCTACCCTCCTCCATCCGTGAGGCTCTGGCTGATCCTCACTGGCGTCGGGCGATGGAGGAGGAGTACACGGCTCTTCTTGCCAACCAGACGTGGGACCTGGTGCCGCGTCCGTCTGGTGGCAATGTGGTCACGGGCAAGTGGATCTGGACGCATAAGTGTCGTGCTGATGGCTCACTGGATCGCTACAAGGCTCGCTGGGTTCTTCGGGGTTTCACGCAGCGGCCTGGTGTGGACTATGATGGGACCTTCAGTCCAGTGGTGAAGCCTGCTACAGTGCGCACGGTTCTCTCCATTGCTCTCCCTCGCTCGTGGCCCGTGCATCAGCTGGATGTGAAGAATGCCTTTCTACATAGCACTCTGTCAGAGACAGTCTACTGCAGCCAGCCAGTGGGATTTGTGGATTCCAGTCGTCCGGACCTGGTCTGCCGCCTCAACAAGTCCCTCTATGGTCTGAAGCAGGCTCCTCGGGCTTGGTACTCTCGGTTTGCCACGTTCTTGGTCACGTTGGGATTCACAGAGTGCAAGTCTGACACCTCTCTGTTTGTCTACCGCCGGGGCTCTGAGACTGCATATCCGCTCTTATATGTTGATGACATTATTCTCACCGCCTCCAGTCAGGCCTTGCTTCAGCGCATCGTTGAGTCACTACAGCAGGAGTTTGCCATGAAGGATCTCGGTGTGCTCCACCACTTCTTGGGTGTCACTGTTAAGCCTCGTCCTTCTGGCCTCTTTTTTCACCAGCGGCAGTATGCACTTGATATCCTGGAGCGGGCCGGGATGACTGACTGCAAGCCGTGTTCCACTCCGGTTGACACTCAGGCCAAGCTCTCTACAGATATGGGTGATCTTGTTGCTGACCCGTCTGCCTACCGGAGTCTTGCCGGTGCCTTGCAGTATCTCACCTTCACCAGGCCGGACATCGCATATGCCGTTCAGCAGGTCTGTCTTCATATGCATGATCCACGGGAGTCACATCTCACGGCTCTGAAGCGTCTCCTTCGCTACATCCGTGGCACTGTTGACTACGGCCTGCTACTTCACCGGTCTCCTGCCACTGAGCTCGTCGTCTACACCGACGCTGACTGGGCTGGCTGTCCTGACACTCGTCGCTCCACTTCAGGCTACGCCGTCTTCCTCGGCGGCAACCTTGTCTCCTGGTCGTTCAAGCGACAGCCGGTTGTCTCCCGCTCCAGTGCCGAGGCGGAGTACCGGGCTGTTGCTAACGGCGTAGCTGAGGCGTCCTGGCTACGACAGCTCTTGTTGGAGCTTGACAGCCCGCTCGTCAAGAGCACTCTCGTCTATTGCGACAACGTCAGCGCCGTGTACCTCTCCACCAACCCAGTTCAGCACTAGCGGACGAAGCACGTGGAGATCGACCTGCACTTCGTTCGCGACCGAGTGGCGATTGGCGATGTTCGGGTTTTCCACGTCCTGACCACCTCCCAGTTCACTGACATCTTCACCAAGTGTCTCCCCTCCTTTACCTTCTCGGAGTTTCGCTCCAGTCTCAACATAGCCGGTGGCTAGTTGTAACTGCGGGGGGTGTGTGTACTTTTTTGTGTGTACTTCTTTTTCTGTCCAGTCTTGAACCCGCTGCGCCGGTAAGTTCAGATTGCAGGTTCCTGTCCAGTCCTGAACTCCGCTGCGCCGGTAGTTCAGACTGCGGGGGGGTGTTGGTATATGTATGTGGCCCCTATAGCCCATGTAGTTAGGCCCATCTAGAGGCCCATGTACAGCTACTATATTACCCACCCTTCTAGGGTTTGGAGGAATTAATAGAGGCATTATTTCCAACAGTATTTGTTGTACCATGCAACTCACAACCATCCTTTTGTTACATGCACCAATTAAGGGATCGTCTGTTCCACAAGACAACCTAAAAGACGAAACAATGTACTGCCATTATCTGTGCTTGGGTAGAGCCTGGGCTTCAGACGGTGTCGCTGTGGGTCATAATGAGTGATGTTGATAACATTAACGCCTAGATGCTGGTGTCTAGGAAAAGGGGGGGCTACGGAAGGAAGATTGGTGGTTAGGGAATCGAAAGACTTTTTTAAGCTGTCTGGTCTCTTTGGCCCTCAGGCTGGCTGCTCACCTTGAGTTCGTGCCCAGTCTGCCCATGGTGCTAGGCTCATGTTAGTGCTGGTAAAATGGCAAGTAATAGCGATGAGAATTGTTACAGTTATGCCTCACATGAGCTCTTTGTATTACGCAGCTTTTCTTCACAATTGACTTCCTGAAAAATAATTTGAAAAGGGAAAATATGTGTTTTGGCCCCTCAAAGGGTCAAGTTCGTCCCTCAACTTTCAGATTGGCCAAACTAGTCCTTCAACTTTCGTTTTTGGATCAAATCTGTCCTCAAGCTGATAAGTCACTCCATGATGGCATGAGACTAACGCACTCCTTGGCTCCTTCCCTATAGAAATTTTGGCCGATTTGAAATGCAATTATACAAATCTTTGAAGGAAACATGGATGCTTTTTTTTTACGATCTAGAAGGCAAGGCACTATTGACTACTTTTGCTCTCTCAATATTTACATCAAATGGAAAATAATTATAATAGGAAAAACAAAATATTAATTAAATGATGTACATAGTTCTCCAAGTATGGACCATGTACTGGTTGGTGGCACTTGGTTCTCTTCTTAGGTTCATGATCAAACTCAACTGCTGCCACAGTGGAATTTCAATTCCTTTAGTAAGTTAGAGGTGTAGTTATTCTCTTATATGAAAGACATCAATTTTCAATTGTTTCAAATTAGTTTAGCATTCCAGAATGGACAAAGAGATAGAAGTAAGATGACATCTAGTCTTATATGCCAATTTAATTAATTTTGGTGTTGATATGATTTTAATTAATTTTGGTGGTGGTACTTAAGAATGGTGAAAAATAAACCAAGGGAAAATTGACTTTTTCATTAGTCTCATGCAAGTATAGAGCGCCACATCAACACAAGGACGAATTTGACCTAAAAACAAAAGTTGAGGGACTAAATCGGCTGATTTGAGAGTTGAGGGACGAACTTGACCCTTGGAACGAAATTGGAGGACTAAAACGGCTATTTTTCCATTTAAAGAAAAAACTTTTCTGAAATTTTTCTTGGTTCCTTTTACTCCCTCCTCAAAATGCTAGGTGTGGTCTTTGACACCATGCTTTGACCGTTAATATCTCAGATATTACAATCGAATTAGTATTTCATGACCATAAAATTGACACCATATGGAAGTGCTTTTGAATATGAACCTGATTATATGAATTTTGTATACTGTAATTTACAAATTCACAGACTAAGTCTTGGTCAAAGATTAAAAAGCTTGAATCTTATTTGTATGTGGACCTTTCAAAAAGAGGACAGTATCTTTTTTGTTCTGGGTTATGGTTTCCTCTGTTAGATATAGTTTTTTGACATGTTGATGAACCAGAATGCTCTTGCTGCCATTGATGAATAGGAAAATTAGTATGAAATAAGTGATGGTTACTATAATTCTTGAACTTTTGTTATTGCATTTCATGTTTAATTGAATTAGTATTTCTTCCACATATAACTTTTGTTCATTATTTCCTTGAGCAACTGCCAGGCAATTTTTTCGCAAGCACCTTTGGCTTCAGTCCCTCGGAAGAGCCCAAGATTTGTCCCTAACCCTGAGAAGTTTTGGGGTCCTAGACCAAAAGCTGGTAGGCATCCAAAGATATCTCACATGGACAAATCTTAATTGACTAGGGTAATCCAAACCACAAGACAGATAAGGTATTCTTTTTATTGGGATATCTGGATTCAGCATTATGCAACTTTCCACAGGCAAACCCTTTCCCAAGTTTTGGTGTTTCAAATGTGGATCCTTGATTTTTTGCTTTTTGGAATGCATTTTTCAAAGAATGCATTCTATCCTTCCTGGGGTGGCATCACCATGACTTGTACTAGAAATAACCCTGGAATACGTGGATGCGGCACGGAGAGAAAACTAACTTGTCCGAATGTTACATTTTCACCATCAATGGAGAACTTTGGCATCAGATGTCCACTGCAACACTAACATCTAGAAATTGATGATAAAAGGTTCATTATGCTCATATCCATTTCTTATCAATGGTGTTACTGGGTCCTGAGGCAAAACCTCTTATCAGTTTACGAGTTCTACAATATAGGTTAATGGAATTATGGCACAGTGGGAATTATGTTAAGTTCCATTAAAGGATTTTTTATTAAAAGGAATCCTAGTGATACTCTGTTCCCAGCCTGGCAGGAGTACAAGAATGGCGGCTGCTACAAGGATTTCTATGCTAGGCGGGTCCATGGTTTGTTATTCGCGTGGTTTGCACTGGGAAGGGTGCCTGTAAAATAGAATTTGGAATACTTGCATATCCTGTCCTCACGATTTTTCATTTTTTTGGAACTGCCCTCGTCCTCCAGCTCTGCGGCCTACTCATTGTGAAGCCATCCAGCGTAATTCTAAACTTCGTTGTGAAGTTTTTGTTGAAAATTTCAAGAGAAACGTTGTATTGGTTGAGTCGACAATCAAAATTGCACTTGGGGTAAGAAACTGCGGCCATGTGAAAAAGTTAAAAGAATTGTTCAACGTGTTGCTTGCTATGTCTATAGAGTTGTCTCAGTTCTGCAGTACTTCCTCTAGGGGTGAAAGTAGAGTAGATAATTTCCGCATCCGATCCGATCCGAATCCGATTTTTGCGGACATGGAGAAAAGTTTTTGATAACCGTGTGGATATGGATAATCCGAATCCGATTGTATGTGAATGTGGATTAGGATATGATTTTAGTGAAATCCGACGGATATGGATTATCCTATATTTGAATGAGGATTATCCGAACCTTATAATAGGATATCTGACTACTCTGCAGGCCCAACATGGCCAGCAGCTCAAATAATTGGATACCCACGTGATTTTTTGGCCGACAAAGCATGGGCATCATTGGGTATATATATTTTGTACATGTGCATTGTGAACCCTACACGTGGCGGCTGACCGGACACAGATGATGAGGTTGAGGAATAATAATTAGTGAAGTCCTATTGCCAGCAATAATAGTATATAGCTTGAGGTAAATTTTTTACTATCTAAATTAAAATATATATCCAACTATAGCTTTGGTTGAGAAATTATTGATCACAATAAAAATCTAAACGTGAGCATGTATTATCCGACTATATTAATCTGTGTCTGCTTCGACTCTGCTCTGACTCCACACCATTTCCGACATCCTAGAAAATTCACATCCGAATCCATATCCATGTAATATCCGATCCGCTCCATATCCGACAAAGAAAAATAGATGAGGATATGGAAAAAGCACTATCCGATCCGCTTTCATCCCTAGCTTCCTCGGCTCTCGAAAACTTTGTAAAGAAATAGAAAAATAGAATGCCCACGTCACGATGATATTAGATAAATGCATTTATATATAGATTTTCTTTTATCACCAAAATCAACAAATATACTCCAAAAAATCACTAGCCACAAGCACAATCGAAATGTAGTTTGGTGATTCATCGAAAATATGTAGTTTGGTGTAGTGTGGTTTGGCATTGCCAAAACTTTATCATTTGGTGTAGTGTGGTTTGGCATTGCCAAAACTTTGTCGTGGGCTGAAGTTAGCCCACTAGGCCCATATGAGCATAGACTTTGGCTCACGGATCTTGCATGGACGACCGCATGATGCAAATTCAATCCAACGCACAGGGACAACACCTCCTATAAACAAATCGTGTCGGCAAGGCCTCCCCTTCCGTTCCGGTCAGCTAGGTTTTGCGTCGTTCTTTTGTTAAACGTGTTTGGTATATATTTCATTAAGAGAAAAAATTTACACACATAGCGTACAACAAAAAGAACTTACAACAAAAGCTAGGAAAACAAAAACAACAACACATAAAACCAAAAAACTTACAAACAGACAGAAAGGGGAAGCCTACAGCTAAGCTCCAACACTTTGACGAGAAAAGAGGATTAATCGAAGATCTTGAAAACCGGCTAGCGACCAAACGTGTGCGACCTCCAAGATGCTCTGTGCAAGGGCGAGTGGTTGCAGAGCCGACCTATCGAAAACACGGAGATTCTTTTCCTTTCAAAGGCTCCACGAAAACTAACAGGACTAGCGTATCAAAACCCTTCCGAGCGACTTTAGAGACCTTCTTAAGTATGAACGACCACCAGTCCACGAGTGGCGATTCCTAGATGGAGTTAGGTTTGACAGGTTAACTCTCCCAAGGCCCCTGAACCCCGTTTCGCGGCTGTGCGCACAACTAATAAGAAGGTGGTCAATAGTCTTCAGCTCTTGGCACAAAGCGCACAGACATCATTCTCTCTAAGCCCATGATGACGAAGTCAATTGGAAGTCGAGGCTGACCAAGCATTGACAACCAAATGAACAACCTGCACTTATTTGGCGCCTTAACCTTGCACAAAAGCTTACAACCCAGAATGGAGGACCGCCCTAGAAAGAAAGCTCTGTAAGCACTCGCAGAAGTGAAAATACCGTCTGGAGTCCACTTCCAGACGAAGCGATCATCCTGTGAAGGGTCAACGTTGTGACCTACAATGATTCTTCAGAGATTAAGGTTTGTGGAATAGCAACAGGAGAAAGCACCCCGATAATGTCCTCTATCCATCTCTTTGCGACCAAAACCTGCAAGACCGATCTGTTTTTTATTTCCCTCGGTGAAACAACCAGATTAGGCGCAATTGAGGCCACAGAAGCCTCAGGCAGTTATCCATCTAGAATCGAGTTAGCAGTCCATTTCCCACCTCAACGATAATGGAGGACTCACAGAGAGCTAGAGCATGAGAATCAGTCCTAAAGGGGATAGCAGCCCAGGACCGTGTTGGGTCAGTTCTTTGGAGCCAATTTCATCTAAATCAAAGCGACCATCCTAGAATGGTTAGATTTAAGAAGCCCAGCCCTCCCATCTCCAAAGGCCTGCACACTCTGACCTAATTGACCGCACAATATCACCCCGACACTACCTCGGTATCTCTCCAAAAGAAGGCCTTCCGAATATGCTCGAATGGGTCAATCATCAATTGCGACAAGTTCATAGCAATGGATATGTAGATAGTAGTCGAGGTCAGGGTGATCTTGGCTAAATTCTTCCGACCACTTCTATTAAGTAGTCTACCTCGCCACGTAGGTGACCGATCAGCGACCTAGTCGACCAGAGGCTATAAGTCAGCCTTAGAGAGCCTCATAATGGAGAGCGGCAGGACAAGGTAGCGACAAGGGAAGTTCCCTATCTCGTAGGGCAGCAAATTTTGGATGAACTCAAGTTGCTCCGCCGTGCAGTGAATCGAGAACAACTGGCTTTTACTAAAGTTGGTAAGCAACCCAAAAGCCTCCTAAAAAACGCGTAGGATCTCTTTAACTACCCGAAATCTCTAGCGACCGACGACACAAAGAGGATGACGTCATCCGCGTAGAAGGAAGCACGATAGGGTACCGCAACATCTCCCAACGGATTAAGCAACCCGCGACCATCAGCCAGAGAGAGGAGACAATTAAGACATTCCATAACCAGGATAAAGAGCATAGGTGACAAGGAGTCCCCTGCCTGAGGCCCCTATGATGATAGATGCGGCGACCAGGAGAATCGTTGAGTAAAACCCGAGTGCTGGCCGTGAACAACATAAAGGAGATCCAGTCCTTCCAAGTCGACGGGACGCCGAGGGTACTCAGCAACTCGAGCAGCAACACCCAAGAGACAGAGTCAAACACTTTAGCAATGTCCAACTTGAGAAGAGCGCACGACCTACTCTTCTTTGGTAGACGCCTCGGAACTCCCTGAACATACTGAAAGGTGTCGTGAATATGTCATTTCTTGATGAAGGCACTCTGGTTGTGGCAGACGGGGCCATTGAACTTAGGCGCCAGCCTATTGACGAGTGCCTTAGCAAAGACCTTGCCAAAGCCATTGGCGAGGCTGATGGGCCTGTAGTCCCCAGCTCCAGTGCAACCTCCTTTTTAGGGACCAGGATAAGGTAGGCGTCATTAAAGTGGTGAAGACTGCGACGTCCAGTCAAGAGAGTGCATCAATAATGTTGTCCTTGATGATCGACCAAGCGACCTAGTAAAAGCGATCCGTAAAGCCATCCGGATCGGGCGATTTGTCCGCTGGAAGCTCCCGGATAATCCCCCTGATCTCCTCTCGGTAAAAAGAGTCTATCCCCGAAAGATCGACCTATGTGAGGCCCAGCGCCTCATGGTTCAGAGCTGTCTTCCCACGGTGAGTTCTCGGGGGTATCTTGGTCGCATTGAATACGAATGTTTGGAGCAGCAAGATCGATGCCTCGAACCCGATTGCTGCTCCTATGTGCCTTTCTCGTTTCCTAGTCTTTGTGTTGTTCCACTTTTTTTTTTGGAGCTTGTTTCCTAGTCTTCGTGTTTTTTCTTTTTTCTTTTTTTTTTTACGTTTTGATCTTCAAGTTTGAGCGGCGATCTGTCTGGCTGGACTGTGATGCAAAACGCAACAAAAAACACACCATCTTTCGGGGCTGATTGGCTCGCTTCCGCGAGCCATGCTGCCAAATCTGCAATTCTGATGTTCAAGCTGCATCATATGCTGGCCGCAAAGAGTGATTTTTTTCAGTTCGATTCTTTCTTCGGTTCTTGTGATGCCTTACTGAGTCTGCTTATCTTTTCCGGGTGTTTTTTTTTTTGGTATTGTTTGGTAGAAATGAGCGTAATACCATTTTGGGGCATGGGTCAGTGACGAGAAACTCGTTAAGGAAACCATCTTTCGGGAGTGATTGGCCCCTGTCTGGCCACGCTGTCACTCTGCAATTCTGAGGCCAATCTCTCAGTATAGTTCTTTTCGACTTTTGTGATGAAATGGTTTACCGATTGCATGCAAAGAGCTAGGCTAACTGGAGCACCGGCAGCAAACAAACAGCAGTACCTCACAGAGAGGGTGCGAGTTTTGTGCCATTGAGAATCCAATCAGGATCTAAAACCAAAAACATGTATAAGTGTTTTATGAAGAAAAGAACGTAGTACAACTGGATCATGGATGATTGAAAATGCTGATGAAAAGAAGGAAAAATGAGAATGCCATGTATAGATCCCACTTTTTTTTTTTTCAAATCTCCATATTAGCCCAAGATGCAGGCTATTTCACTAGTTTAAAAAACATAAGAAATAAGCAGCCAAATCTCTGGGTATTGGCCCAGGATGCAGGCAATTTGACTGGATATATTTTTATTGGAAATTATTTTAGAAAGGTCAGCAAAGGCACATTTAGGGCTTAACAGCAAGCACCTCACTCGTTCAGGAACCCATGATGCGACCAAACACGTAACACCAACTCTGGCATCCTAAGCCAGTTAGCACTTTCAACTTTCAAGTAGCCATCAAACTGACATCCCAATACACAAGTAAACAATTCACTTAGAAATGAAGCGACCATTCAACAAAACAGCAGTAAAAGTGGATACACAGCATGCCAACAATGTCAGAAAAGTATTGCAATCCAAAAATGAAGTAAAATCGATTCAATATCTTGTACTGATTAGTTGGCAGGATGGGCCTGCGCATCTAGCACTTAACAAAAACCCATATGGCGAGTATAAGCCTCATCCTCATTGCAGGACAATATTGTCTGATGCATTAATTTTTTTTGAACGAACGCGACACAGACTGTGTCGGTTTCTATTAATATAGAAGAAATTTACAAGTATGGTTCCCGGCGGAAGCCGTACAGGGAAAAGAAAAAAGGCAAAATTCCGGCCAGAGCCAGAAGAAACGGAAAGAGAGAAAGAGAAAAGCCCTAAGCCCCATCAATCATGGCCGCAAGGCGGCGCGCTCCTGCCAGGCCCCAGGTCCTAGCCTCCTCCTTGATTTTCTGGAATAGCCCTGTCGGCGAAAGCTCCTTCCTCTGAAACGTCCTCGCATTGCGCTCCTTCCAAATCTCCCAAGACACCAAGAGCAGTAAAGATCGGATGGCCTGTATTGGTGTTTCACGGCAGGATGCCATGTTGTGCCACCACTCTGTCACTGCGTGCGTGTCGGGCCATTCCATTGGATCCAGCTGTCGCACGGCTAGCCAACTAGCTATCAGCTCCCAAACCCTCTTCGAATAGCGGCAGGTGACAAGCAGGTGATGTGCCGTCTCCTGTTCCCGCCGGCACAAGGGGCAGCATATATTCCTCGGCCACCCACGTCTCGCAAGTCTGTCGGCAGTCCAAACTCGGTTCCTGATTATTAACCAGGCGAACAACTTACATTTTGGCGGCGCCCACGTTTTCCAAATAAGAGGTCGGAGGTTGAGCGTAACACTACCGGTGAACTGCGCCCTGTAGGCGGAGGCGGCAGAGTAGTTTCCAGAGGCATTGAGTTTCCATGTGTACTTGTCATCCCCATCCTGCAGCTGCACGCTTTGGACGTGAGACCAAAGTTTAACAAACTCATTGATGTGGACAATCGTTGCAGCAGTCATGTTGAGATCACGAATCCACTGTTGGTTGTGTAGCGCATCACGTAATCGCCTATTTTTTCTTCTCGAGAGTTTAAATAGGTTGGGCATGAGGTCCCTTGGCCGCTGGCCGTGTATCCACGCGGTGGACCAGAAAAATGCCGTCCGACCATCATTAATCTCCACCTTGGTGCAGGCAGCAAACAACTGCTTGTCGGTATCGCTACACGGGTTGTCGAGGCCTACCCAAGGCTTGTCAGGACAACTCCATTCCTGCCAGAGCCAACGCAGACGTAATGCGCGAGCAAAAAAGCTAAAGTCGAGGATCCCGAGGCCGCCAAGGTCTGTAGGACGACCCACCGTCGGCCAGTTGACCTTGCATTTGCCACCTGTCAACGCTTCTCCCCCGGCCCAGAAGAAACGCCTACGGCATTTGTCTAAGTCTTCTAGGATCTCAGCTGGCACGTTCAGCGCTGAAAGCAGGTAAACCGGTTGCGAGGATAGAACCGACTTAGTCAGCGCGAGTCGTCCGGATTGTGTGAGGTTTCGGCCCTTCCAGCCAGACATGCTCGCCATCGCCCTGTCCTTTAGCGGCTGGAAGTCTACCTTGCGCAGGCGGGAGACAGAAAGCGGCAGGCCGAGGTATTTGGTCGGAAAGGTCAGCCGTGGCGCTGGGAAGCTTTCCAGGACATCATCGAGATCGATTCCCTGGCACCGGATGGGGATGACCGATGACTTGAGCGCATTGGTGCATAGGCCAGTGACGCGGCCGAAAAGCTGCAACAGTCGGGAGAAGGCCGCAATTTCCTCTCTGATTGGCCTGAGGAATATGACCGCATCGTCCGCATACATGGAAATCCTCAGGCGGGCTCTGTTACGACCAATGTTGGAGAGGACACCAGCTTCCGTTGCTAGGTGCAAGAGTCGTTGGAGTGGGTCGATTGCGAGGATGAATAGAAGCGGTGATAGGGGGTCGCCTTGGCGCAGACCCCTTCCATGCTGAATGTGCTGTCCCGGGATACCATTAAGCAGTATTTGGGATGTAGAGGTGGTGAGTAAGGCCGCGATCCAATCCCTCCAACGCGTCGGGAAGCCCAAGTGCTGCAGCAAATCCAGCAGGTAACCCCAGCGGACAGAGTCGAAGGCTTTGGAAATGTCCAATTTGAACAGTAGCGTTGGCGTTCGGTTGTTGTTGAACCGACGAGCCATACCCCGAACATACATGAAGTTGTCGTGGATGCTCCTACCGCGGATGAACGCGCTTTGACATTTTGAGATGATATCTGACATTGTTGGTGCCAGCCGCATAGCCAGTAGCTTGGTGAAGATTTTTGCGACACTGTGAATCAGGCTAATTGGCCTGAAGTCAGTCACCTTTTCGGCACCATCCTTTTTGGGCAACAAAACAATGTTGGCTGTGTTCAGGAGGTTAAGGTTCAGTGTGCGCAGGTTGTATATAGAATTGATCACTGCCATCAAGTCGCCCTTAATGATCTGCCAACATGCCCGAAAGAAGGAGCCATTGTAGCCGTCAGGCCCCGGCGCCTTGTCAGTGGCCATTTGCGAAATGGCAGACAGTACTTCCTGGTCGGTGAATGGCACCTCTAAGTGTCTGAGGTCAAAGCTGTGTAAGTTGAGAGCCGCCCAGTCAAAGTCCAGCTCCGAGGGGGCTGGCCGTCCCATGACGGTAAGGAAGTGGTCAGCAATCACGTTTTCCTTGTCCTCATGAGATATCGCCCAGCCACCATCCTGTTGCAGCTGCCTTATGAAGTTCTTCCGCTTCCTTGCATTAGCCTTCCGATGGAAATACCTTGTATTGGCATCACCCTCCTTTAAGTTAGTTACGCGCGACGACTAACGCTTCCTTGCCCTTTCGATGGCCGCCAGGCCCATGACTCTCCTCTTTAATCCTTTGCGCAGATTGAATTCCTCGTCCGTTAATTCCCGACTTTCCTGCGCTACGTCGAGCCTGAATATCACCTCATTGGCCATTTGTAGTTTAAGCTTTGCGTCAGACAGGATGGAAGCGCTCCATTTCTTGAGGTGTTTGGCGGTGGAGGCCATGCAGAATACTAATCGGCTGTGTATAGCTCGTTGGGCTGTTCCAAATGCGCTGAACTTCGTCGTTGAAGCCGGGGATTCTTGTCCAGAAGTTCTCAAACCGGAAAGGTCGTGGTTGGCGTGGACCCGTCTGGTTACTTAGTAGTAGAGGACAGTGGTCGGATACGGAAGTGGATAGGGCATGCAACCCATGTTGATCAAAGGTTAAGTCCCATTCTTCGTTGCAGAAAACTCTGTCGAGCTTGACAAGCGTCGGTCGTCGCCGCTCATTACTCCATGTGAACTTGCGATTTTGTAGTCGGATCTCACTGAGGCCGCAGCGATTTAAGGTGGATCTGAATTGCCGCATGCGACGGAAATTAAGGTTACGGTTATTTTTATCTCTTGCTCTGTAGATTAAGTTGAAGTCCCCAAGCAGCAGCCAGCGCTCAGCAGGCATTGGATTAGCGCGTCGCAGCTCGCTGAGAAAAGCAGTTTTGTGGGTGTCTCTTGCCGGGCCGTAGACTACCGTGAGGAGGAAGGACGTAGAGGTATGGCGGACTGTGACTGTAGCTGAAATAGAGAAACACCGGGTGCAGATGTTGTCCAGTTCGAGATGGTTGTCATCCCATAGCAACAAAATGCCTCCCTTTGTGCCTGTGGCCGGTTTGTAAGCGTAGTTGCGCAGCTTGTACCCACCCAGGAAGGCAGCAAGGTGATCATCAATCGTTGCCAGTTTAGTTTCCTGTAAGCATGCCAAGGTACACGTAGTGGCCGAAACTAACTCATTGATTGTGCAGCAGCGGGCAGCCGTGTTCAATCCCCGCACATTCCAAGTAAGCACATCCAGTATTTGAGCACTCATTTGGGAACAAAATACTTCTCAGGCAAATGACAGTAGTTCAACAAGGCTGCACGCAGGCAGCAGATAGGCGAATGACAGTAGTTCAACAAGGCTGCATGCAGACAGCAGATGGTGGCGCTTGTCTCAAGCATGCAAAGATACATATAGTAGTAGAACACAGACGTACAGCAGCAGCTAGTGTTGCAATTACATCGTTGATACATAGGAAGGATGGGAACTCGTAGTGGTCTGGAACAGAATGCAAAGTCAGGCATCCTGGGCCGGCCCGTCCATCTGAAGTTCGTCGACGCCGTCATCTAAGAGCTGTAGCATGGCGTCATCCAGGTCGCCGGCGAAGTCGTCGTTGATGTCGAAGAGCTCGGTCAGGGCGGCGACGATGTGGTGCGGCAGTGGCCCATTGAACATGGCCACAAATTCCTGCAGGACCAAATCAATGGAGGTGTGCTCCTCGGGTGACAGGCCAAGCTTGCGGCACAGGTTGGCCTGTGCCTTCTTCGTTGCCGTCCAGGCCGGCTTGTTGGCGAGCCGAGTGCTGCGGCGAACGTTGCTCATGTCATAGGTTCAGTGTTTGCGTGCAGCCCGTGGAGGCGGCGCCTGCTCCAAGGCCGGCTGCACAGGGACGGTGAAGAACGCCCCCAGGGCGTCCGCAGCGGCGGGTGCCGCCACCGTAGCCGTCGTGCCGAGCTGCAGGCCGCTGCCAGCAACGTTCCGCCCATCCATCTGGGCGGCCAGGTGGCCAGTCGTTTCCTGGGCCAACGGCCGAGCGTCAAGTGGTGCAGCCTGGGTGCCTGGGTCGGCCGCAGCCAGGCCCGCCATGGCGTCAGGCAGGCCGTCCGCCACCTGGGGCGGCAGCGCGGCGGCAAGTGAGGAGGACCCAGCCGTGTTCGGGTCCTGGATTATCTCGCCGACCTCCATCTTCTTGAGAGCCGCCTCCACCATTTCAATGGTGACCTGTGCAGGAACTTTCAAAGCAGAATGTAAGCGCTCAAACACAGCTCCCACAGGTATACTTGTGGGGGCAGTGTGCATCAGGTTGTTAACCAGGTGAGTTGTGGTCTCAGTGAATTCGGACACAGGTTCATTCCCCGGTCTCATACTCAGTGGTGCAGCAGCTAACTCCACATTCAACGGTGTGGCAGTCAATTCCAGTTTGCCGGCCAGAGCCGCGACCTTGGTCAGATAGTCGTTCATTGCAGGCAGGACGAAATGCCGCATCCCGGACATTGTGTTAGTCTGGAGCAGGTTGCGTGTTACCTCCTGGATGGATGAAGCCTGAGCTGCGAACAGGTACCGGAGTTCCTCGATCCGATGTTGCTCCAGGTCTTCAAGGGACGGCAGGGTGGTGTGCTGCCCTGGTGTCTCATCTTCGACAGCGCGATGGTTGCCGCGAGAGTTGCCCCAAGCGCGGCGTGGCGGGGAGCGTTCCCGGTTGCGCCTGACCGGCTCCTGGTCCACCGATCGCGCCCCGTTGAGGCGCAGTTGGCGCCCACCGCCCAGGCCATGGTTGTCGCCCTCGCCATCGTCATCGCGGTCCTCCCTACGCCAGACATTCTAGCGGTAGTGATCATCATGGAACTGGCGGCGGGAGTTCCTCTTGTCGCTGCTCCGGCCCTCCTGGCGCTTTTCCTCCCGGCGGCCAGGGTCAAGGCGGGTGTCTGGGGGGCCACGGCCCCCAGAACCGCCGAGGTGAGTGTCTGGCCGAGCCTTAGTGACCTCAGCCGCCCGGCCAGATGCCCGCGCAGAAGTCCTGTCTACATAGGCAGGCGGCACGTTGAACAGAGGGAAGGCCGGTGCCGGCGCCTCCATCCCATCCAGGACGCCCCTGGTCCAGAACAGGCGATGTTTCTACGGTTCAGGGAGGGTCACCGTGCGGCCGAAGTGGTCCCCAGCAGTGTTGGTGTAGTCGTAGATCCACTCCAGGTGTAGTAGGATGCTGTGCTTGATGCCGCATTGCCAGCGCTCGGGCGGCGTCTCAGACACGAACATGGAGGAGACTGCATCCTTGGAGCGGTGGGTGAACACCAGCCAGACCCGTTTGGGGATCTTGCATGGGTTCGCCGACCAAGCCCACAGGTCGATGGTCCGCGTGTCATCGGGGTGCAGAAGGTTGGTGTCGATGCACTCCAAGGAACAGGCTTTACCGATGATCTTCTCCACCACCTCTGGGTTCCAGGCGTGCACAGGCACCCCTTCTAGGCAGAGACGAACTTGGTAGAACAGCGAGGCACCGAGCGCGTCGGTGAGGCTTCTCCATGGCCTGACGTTGAGGGTGATGCCGTGGTGGCTGATGTAGGGGAGCCGCAGAGCGTCTTCGGCGTGGCGCTTGTGGGAGAACTTGATGAGGAATGGTTCAGGTTGATGCCTAGTAACCATCACCTCCCCCTTCAGAAGCTGCGGTTCGTCGAGGATGACCGCCTCTATCTCCTTGACGCCTGTGGATGCCGGGGCGCTGAGGGCCTTGACGACCAGGGCCGAACCTTCCCACTCACGGACCTCCATGTCCAGGTCGAAGGAGGTAGGAACAAACACCGTGTACTCATCATCGCGAGTACTCGGATCCCCCACACGCGCCATCCTGGTGTTGGGGCCTCGGGGAGGAGATGGCGGTGGCAGGACGACCGGGGGTTGCTCACCCCGGTCAGCAACCGGGTTGATGCGGCATGGCGCGTCGCGTCGCCGGTGGTGGGGTGGGGGTGGCGCAGGAGACCGTTGGCGCGGACGAGGAGCTGCCGCCGGTCGGCGGGGTGGGGCGGAGGCAGTCGGGCGGCGGCGAGGACACCAGGCGCGCTTGTGGCCGGAGCGTCCGCAATGGAAGCAGCGGAATGGGTCACGTCATGTGTTGGAGCGGTGGTCGGAGGCTAGGCAAATGAAGCAGCGCCCTGCAGTGCGTTCGCGGAAGGCGGAAAGCGCAGGCGAGGGGGGGCCGGGGTCGAGTCCCGGCCTTGAATGTGCGCCTCGGCGAGCGGGCAGCGGCCGGTGAGGACGGCTTGAATGCGGCCGCCCTCGCTGGCGTCTCTTCCCCCGGGCGCGGCTCCAGCCCGGCTCCGAGGATTGATGGATTGGACAGGGACGGGACGCGGCCTCGCGGGCAGCCGGGCGAGCCCATCCCCCCGCCTGGAGCCCGTCCTCCCGCCTCGAGCCGCGCAGCGGAGCACGGCGCACAGGGGAGTAACTCCTCACGCGCCCAGCAGCAGGTGGAGATCCAGCCTCGGGTTGTTGAGCTCTTGGTCCGCCATTGAATGCGTGTAGTCGAACAACCTCGGCGTAGGAGAGAGGTGTGTGCCGTGGCGCTGAGTCGGCGGCGTCTCTGGCACATACTCCACCTCATCAGCGACGGGGCGACCGAAGCGAGGCGGCGACGGAGGGGAGGCCGGTGGGGAAGCATCCAGATCTACCTGACAGGCAGAACCGAACCTGAGGATGCGGCGCGGCGGAGTCGGTGGGGCCTCTCCACGGTGGAGGATGTGCGGGTCAGAGTCGTCGTGGCACTGGCGTGGTGGGGACGGCGGCCACAGCGGGCGGT
>CM014278.1:27649349-27694182 GCA_004135705.1 Alloteropsis semialata
GACCGTCATATGAATTAGCTATTTAATATAAAAACATATATTTGCTCTGTATGCCGAACCTAACCGCCAGATGATTTGCGCGGTAGGTGTCGGCACCTGGGCCCAGCCCTCCTAACCGCCAGATCATTTGGCGGTAGGGGGAGGCAGGGCCTTCCCGCGCCGTTTGATCCGGCGGAAAGGCTTCCTATCGTCGGATCCACGGTGGCAACCTCCTACCGCCGAATGATTCGGCGGTTAGGTCGCTGTCGCCTATAAAAGGCGAAATTGAGTTGAAAATTTCATTCTAAATCAGAAAAAAGGAAAACTAGGGTTAGAGAGGAGGGTGAAGGAGAGGGAGAATCAGCGGCGAAGCCCTGCCGGTTCTGCGCTTCGGTTTCAGGTAAAATCCAATCTCGTAGTTGTAATTTCAATTTGGTAGATGTATGACTTTGTAGTTATTTTAGTATTTAGTTTACATATTATGAAATCGTAGTATTATTTTTGAATTACTGATATTAGACTTAGTTACTGAAATTAGTATTAGAGGCAGTTACTGATATTAGATTTAGTGACATTAGTTTGAGTTAATATAGTGACATTAGAGATAGTTAGAGTCATTACTTTTAGTGATATTAGATCTTTATTAATATATCTTTTTATATTAGATGTACTGATATTAGAGTTTACACTAAAATTTTATATAAACTGTAATTATGCATTTTAGAGTTTACATTAGAGTTTATATCTTTTTATATTAGAGTCTCTGTTAGAGTTTTATGCATATTAGAATTTATATAAGAGTTTAAATTAGAGTAATGACTAGTTTAAATTAGAGTTTATATTAGAGTAATGACTTTATATTAGAGTTTAAATTAGAGTTTATATTAGAATTTATATTACAGCTGCGAGAAGTCAAGCGAGGGCGGATTTCATGACCACTGCCGAGCACGTGGCGACGTACGACCGCATTCTGGGCCTCCTCACGAGGTTCAGGCAGGCGGTCGACAGTACCCCCGCGCTCAGCACTCCTTTCCCGGTTCAGAGCGCTCCCTCGGGGATACCCACGTACACGCCGAGGCCAGCAGCTGTCTACAGCACAGGTACACCATAGTATCCATGTTTTGTTCGTAACATCCTAGCATTATGTAATTACGTTCTCGACTAACATTTTATGTGACAGGGCAACCAGCAATGACCACAGGCGGCGGGTCCACGTCGGCAGGGCACGTCGTCCAGGGCTTAGGTACGTAATTGACCAAACGATATGACTACATACTTTTACTTGCGTACTAACGTGATTATGTATAATGCAGCGTACGCTTCAGGCGGGACACCCGACGACCCAGTCGAGGAGCAGCACCTAGCGCCGACCCAGTGGACGGTCCACTCCGATATTGAGCGGTGGTACCGACAGGGGCAGGGGTCGCAGGACGAGATTGATGGTTCGAAGTTAGCTGGCGCCCCTGTACCTGCTACTCAGTTCTCGCAGCCACCGTTCGCGACACCGCCTCTTGCGGATGCAGGGTGCCCGAGTCGGCAGGCACCGCCACCTGACCCCCTTATGTACTCCGCGCACCACACGAGGGGCGCCTGCTAGGGTCAAGCCTAAGGTGGCGGCTAAGCGAGGCCGCATTTAGTTTTTTTACTTTTTACGCTCGAGTGATTATGTATCGTACTGGATGTTGTATTACTTTTCATGTTCACTTGTTTGTTGTTTGTGATATTATTCCGTTCAATGTTATAATTTCTCTTCACTAGTAAGGTGCACGTGCGGCACGCACGTGTTAAACCAAAATATCACTAAAATTATTTTATAAAAATTACAATATATTATAATTGTAATCATATGTACATTATAGTACGAATAAAAATGTCTCATTGCCATGAATCTATAAATCTATGAAATGTGTAATCAGGAATGTTTTACAATCCGTCAACGTAAAACCCAACTTAAATAAACCAGAATGAATGAGCACATTACCAAAACCAGAGATAGAAGGCTATAGACACTTGCACATGAGCTAGACCATTCCTTGCATTGTTGGGCCAATCCATCATGAAGATACCTAGGAGTCTAGCTCTGCCAAGCAACCAAGGCGATGCATAGTCTAAAAACAACCTTATGCAAAATCCTAAGGTGATAGTTGAGTGCTTCCCAACATAGTCCGAGTCCCTTTAATAGCATAAGAACACCCAATATCCTATGTTCTTGGAAATGTTGTATAATCTCTCAGCTTATAGTTTTAGAGATAATTCCATACGAAAAAGTTTTTTCTCAGAATAGGGCTCTCTCCTGGGAAGAAACACAACTCCCATGTATCACCAGGTCTTCAGCTTGCTCATCTAGTTGGTGTTGTACATGTGGCAAATCAGGTCGATCACACGGGTGCTGAAAGAACGAGGGACAATAGGTCAGGATTCATAAATTGCATTACGCAGTGGCACAATTCTCTCTTAGAAAGATCACCACTCGGTAGAGGCAAAGATCAAACTCGGTAGAGGCTACTAACCTGTATCCCCACTCGTCGTCGTACCAGGACACAAGCTTAATAAAGTTGTCGCTCAAAGCTATGCTAGCCTTGGCGTCAAAGATGATGGACTTGTGATTGAGTACAGCTTAACAATACTCGTATCTGTGGTTACCTTGACCAAGGATCAAAAGATCTCCCTGCAAAAAATAGATCTCTATATACATATACCTGTTGCCACCCTGGAAGTTAGTGGAAACAAGGTCCTCCTCAACATAACCCAAAATGGCCTTGAAAAGCTTATGCGGCACCTTGAAAAGAATGCTTAGTGCTGCAAGTTCATTTGACATGGTGTTATAACACACGAGGTGAAGCTAGGACCGGTGCTGCAGGGGCTGTAGCACCGGAACAGCCTAGAAAATCTCCATTAACCCATTAGCTCACAAGTTAAAACCATAGCTTAAGGAATGACTCAACACCCTACTAAGCACTTGTCTATTTGCACAGCACCCTCCTTGATCTGTTGCTGGCTCCTGCAACTTGGAATAGCTGAACTGACATGTGATTAATTCGGTGGAGCGTACAACAAACAGAAAGCCCACAGAGAACAGACTAATACGTATCCAAATATTTAGAACATGATCTTTCATATGAACATGGAATTGCCCAAGATTTACAAATGCAGCTAACAAAAGTAGAATTGTCAGTTAACGGCTTGCAAATAGCACATACACACACATGTTTAAAAGAAAAAACCTATTCTAGTTGGCATATAAAGAATGCATTCTTGTGTGTTGCTACTTTAATAAAAATCTATGCCCTACTTAACAACATGTATGCATTTCCTTTATTTTATTCCAATTACTCCTATCCAACCAAATAGCAACACATCGAAACAATTTGAGCTACTTTTTTTTTAGATGTGCTATATTGCAGATAAAGAAAGGAGTATAGTGACATTAAATCCTTTGTCTAAAATAGGAAATGAATTGCAAAACAATTCAAGTCTAGGGCCTCCCTTTGGAATTGAGAGTGATGTCTGCATGTCATTGTTTTTTCTTCTTTTGTTCCTTCAACTTGGAATACCTTGTTCTAGAAATTTTCTATCTTCTTAGCAGGCTGAGCTCTACGTATTATAAAGCATTAGTCAGTTATGAAAATCGAGTATCTCCAAGGCACTAAGTTGCTTGGCACTGAGCTATATGCGTATATATAAATACTGCAAGAATCATATATCTGAAAAAATATGTTGTCAATGGCATTACTTGGAAATCTCCAAGCGCACTCAACCCACCAGACGAAACAAATCTAACGGGGATCGTGAGCTCATTGGAGACAATTCAATTTGTCAAAGTGCTAATATAAAGAAATTCAGGCATAATTAGGGAAAGAATGTTATAGCAACCTGCTTGTACTACATGATTCCAACACAGATGTACCAAATCTCATTTCAAACTTTAAACATTGCAGAATTCAGTGGAACTATTTGGACTTCTGAACCATATCTATACTAAATGTAATTCAATCAAGCAGGTGTTTCAACACAGACATATAACCTATCTGGATTAAAAAAAACATGTCAAAAGTTTATATTATGCTTATATATGGAAAAAATATGCCAATTTTTTTTTTCTCCAGCAGCAGTATGTAAACTGATCAGAGAGCAGGTAAAGGGGGCACACGACCAAGGATACAGAGCGGAGACACACCTGCACAAGGATGGCGCCAAGCAACAATAGCAAAGTAAATAGATCAGAGAGCCTATGTACACTTTACTCCCTTAGAACTATCCTCCATCCATGGTCCAACCCTGTTTGCCATACTTGTTACAAAACTATATCCACTATCCAGTGCCATCGCTATTTCCAAATGGTTAAACACTGTGCTCATAACTGATAAAGGAAATAGTAGAATATTAGAAAACAAAAATTCTACAACATGATCTATAAATGGGCTGTCATTTTTGTAAAATAAAAATCACATGAGCTGTGTACAGATTGCTAATTCCAAAATCATGCAGCATTGTTAGTCAATGTCTGCAGGAAGAAAAAACGACATAAATATTTTACAAAAAACATTCATGCTGTAGGCAATCATTAGGAAATTTATCAGGCAATCTTCCATGTATTATCATACATTAGAATTACCATCTGTAATCGGTCCACTCTACATACCTGCAGAAAAATGACAGGCACTGTGCAGTCTTTCATTTCCAGAACTGTACAAATGATGTACCCTTTCACTTGGAGAGTATAAATTTGATTTGAACCTTTAGTCTTTCATTTCCTGGATCTCATCCTTGCCTTAAAAGGGATGAAAAAAAGAAAAAATGGACCAAAAGTAACTTGAATGGAGCAAAAAAATGTGTCATGCCCTAATTGTTTTGCTCTATGAGAATGATACACCAAAACTTAAGGCAACCATAGATACTGTATTAACATAGAAAAACTTCAGAATGTGACGCCCCTCGATATTTCTCCATTGTGCAACGGTCTAAGAAATAAGGAAAGTTTTGTAAATGTCCCAATTATTGAATATTTGTTAAGATGTCAAATTTTCATCCATTCTTATAAACCACAAGCAGCAACGCCCGTGCGCCACGCACGGGTTTAAAAAAAATAAAAAAATATGTCAACATTACTTGTATAAGATATCAACAATACATGGTCTCTGTTTTCTAAAATATAAATTCTTTTGGGAGTCAAATTAATCATATTGTGTTCATCAAATACAAATTTAGAGAAAGGTAGAACCTGAATTAGGCATAGAACTTACAAGTTGCAGATACTTCAGCTTCCAATTGCCCAACCATATTGAGGAAAATGCCTATAGCATAAATTTATTTGGATGTTAATTAGAAAATACAGGTGTTAGTTATCAGCTTCAAAGAAGAGATTGAAATGTTGATGAACAAAATTATGAATTGATTTAATTATTTGTTTAGTGTACAAACTCAAGATTGCCATTAAAATTTTTAAATGTCTAACAACTCCAGAACATTATAGATTTATATTCCATCTAAATGCACAACACAAGTTCAGAAGTTACATCTCTTGCTGCCCTCCTTTGCATATGTTCTGAAATTGAATAAGTAATCAAACATAGTTGACTCATACAGAAATTTGGACCAGATAATTCAGTGGAAAACAAAAAAAATGGAAGAGAAGTGGAAAACAAAATTTTAGTAAATTAGGCACTAAGTCAATACAAAATATGAACAAGACATCATTTTAAAGTACACCTGAGTATCTGAACTGATCGAAGAGGTCCTTGCCTGATTCTCTTGACAGAACAACGCCACCAAACGAATCAAATTTGAGATCACTAATATGGTTCTACAAAAAAAATATTAGGATTAAATAATTTAATAGAAGCAAAACAATTTGGTAATGACAAATGGCAAATGCTCACCACATATAATAAAATCAAATACATCCAATAATTGTGTCTTTTTTATTGCTATGTGAACACTTTCTATCCTAATTCGTTCAGCCCATATTGCCAAGCAATGGATTGCCGTGAAAATTCTTTGCTCAACAAATCAGTAGTAGGAAATTCAATTATTCCTGGAACAAAATAATCAAAACTATGAATGACAATATGACTGGTTGTATCCAATGGTTGATAGAACTAAGTAAACACCACACACTCCTTTACTATCATTGATCATCCTTTCATAGGAAAGAGCAAAGGCCAGTGGGCTTAACCACAGATAACTTGAGATAAGAAATACTAAATATCTTTGAATAAAAGTTTTAGGGAAATTTAAACATGCTGCACTGCCGTGAAGATTTTGATGGGCTTGCTGCTTGTTTCTTCCCACTACATCCACTACCTGTTAATTGCCTGAAAATTCGAAACTTGATTGCACATGAACAAGCTTTACAGAAATAGTAATGGGCAAGTATTCATTATTGGTTGATGTTTAGTGTGGATGAAGCTCATTATAATATTTATATAATTTGTCCCATTCATTTTTCTTCTACTTTTTGTTGTTCCATAATCCAATCTAAACTGTACTTGATGGATTTGTGTCTTCCTATAACACAGATCTGTGATGTGGGTAGGTACCGGATACATCAGATCAAGAAAAAACTGAAGGATGAATTGGACAACATAAATACAATTCAACAATACATATGCCCTAGCTGTAATAAAAGGTAGGAGGTGTAATAAAATTTTGGGAAAACAAGAAATCATGTGATGCCCAACCTTCTTTGTGTTATAATTTGACAGTATAACAAAGTCACAAAGCAATTTCCTAGTTTGTGCCAAAATGATTAATTGGAATTCCAATTAATCATTGAAGAAATGAAAAAGGGATTAAAGAAAATAAAAATACAAGTCTTAAATGAAAGGATCCGGTTGGAATCATAAAGTGTGGTAGAAAGAACTACCTGTAGAATGCAAAAGGCTGCATGTTTCGATATTATAAATACTCAAATGGTTTCATTAATCATGCGTGAAGCTAGAAGCTTGGTGCTAGGTAACAGAGGTACTCCTTTAGGCACAGGACACTGGCTATTACACAAACACATGGTGTACATTGCAATTTGCAGAAGGATAAGAGCAAAAGCATGGCAACGGCATTTCACAAACACTTGCGCGCCATCACCGAGCGTACGCACCTGGATGGCTGGATGTCGGCGAGCGGCATGGGGCGGCCGGCAACCCCGGCTTTGAGGCCGTAGCCGTGGACACGCGAGTCCTCGGCAGTGATGGCCACGACGTTGGCCATGATGTGGAAGACGCCCCTTAGCTCGACGACGGCGGTGTTGGCCTGCGCGGTGCGGGTGACGGAGAGCGCGGGCGCGGTGGGCGGCGACCAGCGGGCGCCCGCGATGGCCGGCAGGGAGACGGCCTCGTCGTCGAAGGCGAGGGCGAGGTGGTCGGCGACGGCGTCCCACCTGGCGGTCCTGGCGGCGCCGACGTAGAGGTGGTGGTGCCCGAAGCGGACGCCGAGCGCCTGGATCCAAGTGAAGTCGCGGCTCATGGCCGGGTTGCGTTTGCCGATGAAGTGTGCATTGATGTGGAGGCCGGCGTCGGAGAGGATGCAGAAGTCCTGGTCCTTCTTGCCGTGGAAGTAGAAGTTGTTGCTGTCGGCGCCGGTGAAGCGCGGGTCGCCGCACGACACGCCGGCGAGAGAGGCGATGGAACAGGGAGACGGCTGGATAGGAAGGGCGGCGCGGTGGAAAAGGTAAGAGGCCGGTCACGCGCGGGATTGGAGGCGGCGGGTCTGGCGCGGGTACGCGAGGTGGGTAAGGAGGAAGCGTTGGTGAAAAAAAACAGTGAAAAAAGTATGAAACATTTTAAAAAGCGCGATTTTTTTCAAATGCCAAAAACTTTGGTCATTCTTGAGCCGACGTGTGGGTCTCAACCCAGGGATATGTGAGGGGGTATGGGTGTGTTTTAAAGTGGGAGCCATTTTCAATTGTTTTGGATCCTTATAGTATAGATAGATATGTATTCAAAGGGGTTTTGAGATGACATTGAGTCTTTTCTAATTCACATTATATAAAAGGAGTAATCAAGAGTCAAAATTTACTTTAAATGACTTTTCCTCAATCAATATACGCCTCTCGTTTCCGAATTTCTGGACAAAGGGAGTAGAACTGTATAATCTGAAATTGTAAGGAGCGTGACGGATATAGAAACACAGAAGCAATGTGCGCCGCAACTCATGCGCGCTTTCCAAAACGATGAGAATGTGTCCAAGCCTCCAAATAAACCCTTGCCCATCAAAACTATGAGCAATACAAATACGAAGTTTATATCAATAACATGGTTCAAATTCAACACAACAACTACGACGCAGGCATCAAAGTAGATTAGTCTAAATTAATGGTCGAAACAAGATATTGAGGCCCTCTTCACCGTCTTCTCAGCATGTCAGAAGCTGCTGTTTCATCTTCACCTAAAAGATACATATGATTCTTTGAGTCAGTAGAAGAAATTCACAAAAAGAAGAATAGGACACACCTCGCGATGCACACTTGATTACCGCGAAGCTCGTTGCAAAGCCAGTCTTGGGAGCATACCAATGTGTTGACGCGAAAAACGTGCCGCGCCAAATACTCGCACTCGCAGAGGAGCTCCTTGCAACACCTCTGACCAGACCGGTCAGACCAGTTCTGGTAACCGGTTAGACCGGTTCTCGTCGGGAAGCTCGACGAGAAACCAACGAATGCTCGTCCGGAAGGGACCCCGTCAGAGCAAGCGCGCCTTAGGTTGCCCTAGGCTTGGTAGGCCAGCTAGGGCACCCTCTCATGCCATGGAGACAGGAGAAGAACAGCACATGGGGTTGGAAAAGTTGGGTAACGAGGAAGAAAAGTAAATACGATAAAAGATAGATTGATTTGATCGATTGTGATACCTTCAATCGGCCGAATCCCTTTATATTTATAGGGAGGGTAGGGCTTGTCCCGCAATTAGAGTCCTATTACAACTCAGATCTACAAAAGAGTCCTAACCTAGTCGAATTACAAGAGGAAACCAGTCTGACCGGTTCCCCAAACCGGTCAGACCGGTTTGGGCTCGGATTTTCCTTCTTTGCACCAATCTTTCGTCTTGCTTCTTGCACCGACTCTTGCTGTGCTAATTTTGATCGTCAACATATGCCCCCCTGTTTTATGGCAAAGCTTGCGTGCGAGAAAACATTCTCAATGATCAAAATTGTCTAAAAGCGATGATAAACAATACATCGCCCATACTATGATCTCTAAGTTCTTCATGGATGCTATTATAAGCGAAACAAAACCCTAACAAGTAATATGTATGAAACTACTATTTCGGCTTTGAACAGAATATCTAATAACTAAAACCTTCATGCGGCCATGATGAACAATTAGAGCTCCTTGGTAAGGCATAAGCATAATATTGATAATCATAGGACAAGAACCAAAGATTATACCAAAACCATGGATTGTGATTAGATATTCCTGAATATGTACTCCATGGCATATGCATCGACGGGATAAATGATGAAGACCAATGAAAGGACCGTTGATGCTTCTTTGCTCTTGGTGATGAAGAGCTTCTCCTTTGATGAACTTCTAACCGATTTTGCTTTTGCTCGGCTATTTTCTGATATTTATGTAACAATTCATCAAAGCTTGGCTTCTTCTTCACCGCCTTATTCTTCGATGCAACACTCTCGGTTCTACCAGAACTTCTGGCACAACCGGCCAGGCCGGTTGGAGAACCAGTTAGACCGGTTCCTTCAGAACCAGCCACTTTGAGGTTATCGTGCCCCCCAGCCGAACTTGATTGTTGCTCAGCTATATTGTTTGAAACAAGTTCTTCATTGGGGACAATCTGACCAGTAGAACTAGCCGATGATTTTTCAATGTTCGGCTTTTCTATGTCTAGTGTCAAATCTGAATTTTGATTTAATCTACCATCCTTTTTGACACGATAGACTTGCTTGATCACCTTACGCTTATTTTTGTATGTAGACCGATTCTTTTGATCAAAACGGTCATTATACATAGATGGTGATTCACTAATTGTCGGCTCTCTATATATAATATGATCTAGATAAAAATATCTAGGAAAAGACGACATATATGGATTACAAGACCATGGAGGATAAGAATAAGGCATACTGCAATAAAATCCCCATGGCATAGATGTAGATGATCCATGTGACGGAAACGGCATTGATGCAGGAAAAGTATTCCTTTGGCGATTCTGATTACGAAACTTCTCTCTTGGAGATGATTTCGAGCGTTTGAAATTTTTAGGTCGAACAACACCGTTGACATTCTTTTGTCTTTGAGACTTAACCTGAAGTTTTTCATTAGACTTCGGCTTTTCTCTTTGATGCTTGCTACGACCTTTGGATTCAATTGTTTTCCAAACACCAATCTCAGGTTTTTGGGCTTAACCATCTTTGGTTTAGATTTACTTTGCGAAGCCCTAGGTGAAGCAGTTAGACAGGATGCAGCACCGGTCAGACCAGTCTGGGCACCGGTTAGACCGGTCGTGGTACAACCAGCACCTTTGCCTTTGTTCTGTTGCCCCCCGAGCGTTGAAGTACTAGATGTAGTTTCTATGCTCTTGCTAGGGGATTTTGGGTCAACAACCTCGACCATGGACGGCCGATTTGTTTCTTGACCAACAACATCACAACTTGGCCAAATTTTGCAAGGATTAGGCATAATAGTAGTCGGCTTTTCAAGAACCGACTCTTGATTAACAGGAATCAGATTTACACTATTTTTCCTATTAAGTAAGTCATCCACAAATCTAAACAAACCGCTTATAAAGTTGACATTGAACTTACTATGCCTTGTCAGATCGTACTTCCTGAACACGTTGATGACAGCTATATTCATCATGATGACGCCTTGCTCCGTTACTTGATAACAGTAAGGATGCACTAATTTCTTGATGCCATCGAGTAGATCTTCATGTAATCCTTCAAGTGTCACCATATCGCTAGGGCTTGACTGATTGGCCATGATAGCCAGATTCTCGTTCTCCAGCGGAGTCGCCAAAAAGTATGTTGACGCGAAAAACGTGCCGCGCCAAATACTCGCACTCGCAGAGGAGCTCCTTGCAGCACCTCTGACCAGACCGGTCAGACCGGTTCTGGTAACCGGTCAGACCGGTTCTCGCCGGGAAGCTCGGCGAGAGACCAACGAACGCTCGCCCGGGAGGGACCCCGTCAGGGCAAGCGCGCCTTGGGTTGCCCTAGGCTCGGCAGGCCAGCTAGGGCGCCCTCTCATGCCATGGAGACAGGAGAAGAACAGCACATGGGGTTAGAAAAGTTGGGTAACGAGGAAGAAAAGTAAATACGATAAAAGGTAGATTGATTTGATCGATTGTGATCCCTTCAATCGGCCGAATCCTTTTATATTTATAGGGAGGGTAGGGCTTGTCCCGCAAGTAGAGTTCTATTACAACTCAGATCTATAAAAGAGTCATAACCTAGTCGAATTACAAGAGAAAACCGGTCTGACCGGTTCCCCAAACCGGTCAGACCGGCTTGGGCTCGGATTTTCTTTCTTTGCGCCAATCTTTCGTCTTGCTTCTTGCACCGACTCCTTCGTCTTGCTTCTTGCACCGACTCTTGCTGTGCCAATTTTGATGGTCAACACAATGCTTCCAATGTCTTTGGAGCGAGATGGCTCAAGCGCGCGCTTAGTACTCTCCCACCAGTGCTAAGACCTGATTCGGAAGCTACTGTCGTAATAGGAATTGCAAAGATATCACGAGCTATCATCCGCAATGTGGGAAAATGATACTCCATATTCCACCAACCAAGTACACCGAGTACATCAAATTGATTCTTTACTGCATAACTTATGCGTCCTTGCTCCAAGTAGTGGTCTAGCTCCTTTTTCAGCCATTCTGCATGTTCAGCTTCAATAAGGGCATCAAAATCATTGAATATTTGCGATACCTCGTCCATACAATTTAATGGGCTTAGGAGCACAAGATGGTTTCGCCATGCCCTCTTCTTCAGTTTGCACTCTTTTGTACTCATTCACCAGCTCACGCAAAAAGTCAACACTCTTTTTAACATGATAGTCAGCATTTTCTTCACCAAAGAGGGCACCATAACAAGCATGGAGCAGTGGGGTTTTACCTCGTGGACAAGAATAGTAGCAAGGGCCATCAACTCATGAAAGTCAGACCAATACTTATCAAACTTCTCTATCATGGTAGCAGACATTTTCTCAATTACCGGATCTCCACATCCAAGCCATTTTCGCATTTTTAATTTGATCCCACATATCTGTAGGAAAAAATTGTTGCCGGTCACAAATTTGGTTTCAGAAAACATTTCACTTAGTTTATGGAAATGTTTTAATCTATCACAAGCAGATGAGGCCAATTCCCAATCTTCAGCAGCTGGGCAAGAAGTGAAGTGGTTATCAATTTGCTTCAGATGATCAAAAACCTTCTTATATAGCAGAGCGTCACGAAGCATAATATAGGTGGAATTCCAACTAGTTCTACAATCAAGAAACAATTCTTCAGTCAATTCGACCTGTTGTGACATAGCTGCTTCCTCGAACATTTCATATCTCTTTGGTGTAGAAATGCAATAAGCAACACAATCATGGATTCTTTCTATTTTTGTCCAAATCACCTCCAAGCCATCTTTGACAACTGAGTTAAGATTATGTTCACAGCATCCCAAATGTAATATCTTTCCACCTAGTAACAGTTTACCTGGCCCAATCTTTGCCTTAATTAGTGGAACTGAATCATCATTCATAGAGTAGTTCTCAAGATTCAGCGTAGATAGCTTGCAATCTAGATCCCAACTCTGGAGGCATTTATAGAGTGCTTCACAAAGAACATCTGACGTGCCAGGGCATGGCACACGCAGAAACCTACACGAAGCAAAATTATTTTAACAAAACAAGTACTCATACTTAAAATTTACATAAATCAACAGTAGGAAATCACCTCAAAATAGACCTTCTTGGCTTCCAAGACTCGTCAATGAAATGTCCAGTAACTGCCATATAGCCTCTATTTTTGTTATCTGTCCAAAATTCAGTTGCAACAGCCACGCGGGATTTGTTCTTTCGCCAGTTCTCAAGAAGTTTCTTTTTCCCTGCTACATAAAGATTCATGATATCCTCTCTAATGGTATTTTGATTGACCATTTCATAAGAGGCCGGGTTGCAAAGCACCAACAAACGAACGGAGGCCTGGGTGATCAGCAGTGGACGGTGGATACTTCTGCAGTACAAACATAGAAGAAAGCGCCTTGCGAGCTACTAGTTGATCAGAGACACCACTCTCCACAGAAACTTTCCTCCTTTTACCACGTCCAGAACTAAAACTTAATTGCTTTTTCCCACCATCACAACTTACACCAATGCAGTTACCCAAATGCTCCCTCAAATGTGCAGTACCAGGTTCATCCTTTGTTTCACCTGAGATGTACATCATGCAATAAATACACCGTGCCTTCCAAACCCCATCGATCTTCTCTTTTGCAAAGTAATGGCAAGGAGGCGCCCTCTTCCTCTTGGAGTCTTGGTGCCAAATGGCGCACTTAAAGCATCTTCAATCTGTTGTTGGACTTTAGGTGTAGCTTCAGGTCGAACTCCAGAATTTGAATCAGGGACTTCTAAAATTTCCTCTGGTTGGCCACCACTGGCTGGAGGAGTGTCCACAGACCACTGAAATCAGCAGTACCAGATGCATGATTAGCATTTAGCTGTAATAAATCAACAATAAAAGCTGCACTTTTTATTCAACACACTCCGTTTGCACATTATAATCATGGTGGTAGTACGGCCATCACAATGCGAATGTTAGAGACCCTCCAGACCATGCCCATGTTACCCTAGTGATTTTTTCGCTGCATCCATGGCCCTTTCTTTAATTTAAAGAAAGAAATGGCCCAAGGCTAAAACGGTGGCGACGCATCGGGGCATGGCTCCGGTGGCTGCTCCGGAGGGCGCACGGTGCCGGCGAGTAGGGGCAATTTTTGTTCCAAGTGTCTATTATACAGTGGAGGGAGTGGAGCCCACCTATCGACGCGCGGTGGCTGACTTACAGCAAGGTTAATAATTTAGCCGGCTGCTGGTTGTATGCTAGTGTCACGTGACTTCCAGTCCATTTGACAGCCTGCTCGTATAATAATTGGTGGTTGATATATGTTATATAATTAATATATGGCCCAACTTATTCTCTCACAAAGCATCTAGCAAGTTGTGTCTCATCTGGCTGCAAAGCTTGCAGCTCACTTCTCTTCACTCTCTTCTCTACCTCAGCAAAAATATGATCTGTCAATGTTGGGTTACTGACCGAAGCCAATAAGCCCAAACAATAGCTAAGACAGAGAAATGGAGATGAGCAACAATATATTACTTATCAACAGTGTTCTCAGGAATCAGCCATTTACACGTTGGTGGGGGGGTCTCCTTTTATAGGAAGGCAAAATGGCATCTCTACATTCCTCTTATGCCCCTGAAAATCAAGCATCATCATCTATACTGTACAACTCAACTGTTCCAGGGTCATAAATGTACATTCGCAACCATCAATGTGAATGCGTAGACCAACAACACCGTGTTTGACTTGGCTTGGACTTGGTCCATCTCGGCTTCGTTGGCGCGTGGAGGGTTGCAGCCACCTTTGTTGCTTGCTTCGGTCCGACAACGGCGACATCGATCCTCCATCGGCTTCGGAAACCATCAGTTCTCCCTTGGACCTGCATAATAATCGCAACCGAAGTAGACCAGGGCCCTGCCCGTCGTTTTTAATGCACAGTGCCGCCTTTGCTTAATTAAAACAATAGCAGAAGCTGTTCTACGGTCGCACTTATCGTTTCACCCATACTCAGAGGCGAAGCCGTTCTCTGGGTGGCATGAAGAGACAAAGCCGAAAATAGTCTCCCCTTTATAAATGAAGCCAGCGCGCCTGTCATGTTGCTCAAAACTTATTAGAAGGTGTTTCTTGGCAGACCAATCCCCCAACAGTAGCCCCTCGCGGACGAGGGCTTTCTTCAACAGGCCGAGTTCCATGAAACTTGGATTGCTTACTTGTCTGAGAAATGCCTTCTCTCGTTGGAGAAATGCCCGAGTGATTATTTTGTTTTGATTCTTTACACTGGCTTCGACTGCCTTTTTTACCTACTAGGATTGGCTTCGTTTGTTTTGAGCTCGTTAGGACGGTTCAATTTTCGAGGTAAGCAACGGTCGTATTTTTTACCGTTGATTTTATTTGGCTTCGTCGAATTTGAATTTCTGTGATGGTTCGTTTACCGAGACGGTTAACGGTCGGATTTTTCACCCGCCTATAAATAGGACCGAAGGGGGGGTAACTTTACTTGCTTCGGTTTTAAGCTTTCTGTAATAGCTTGTTGCTGACGCTTTTTGCCTGTTTTGCAAGTTTTAGTTTTTCAGCTCTCTCTTCATTTCGGTCACAAGTAAGTTGGCTTTCTAAGTTTCTTAGCTAATTTGCTTCGTTTGGTGTTCTGTTTTGGTTTATTTGCTTCGTTTGCTTATCGCTATTTTTGCCTTTTATAGCGGCTCGTACGAAGCAGACAGCTCGTTTGATTGGGGCTTCTGACTCTGAGGGAGAGGGTTCTCATAGTCCTGCCAACATGACAGAGGACGAAGCTGCTGCTTTTGTTGCACACCTTGAGGGAGGTGATGACAAAATGGAAGCTGAGCCAAAAGGCAAGGCCGTCGCAGATGAGGGTGAGAATTCTGATGACGGGGAAAATGATGGCGATGCTGAGTCCCTGGCCAATGAGGCCATTGAGGATGTTGAGGCGGATGTGTCAGACCTGGTTGATCCGAAGAAGAAGCCTCGCACCACTGTTTTTGGGAAGTCTTTCGTGAGTGATGCTTTGATTAAGTTTTATGAGGAGAAAGGCTATTTTCCCGTTGGACATGGCTGAGCCCCTGGCAACGAAGTTACTCCCGTTCCTCAGTCGGACGAGGCTGTTGTTTTCCGAGACTTTTTCACTGCTCGGCTTCAGATGCCAATTCACAACATTATTGCAGAGATGCTCGGGAGATTTGGAATTCAACTTTATCATCTTGCTCCCAATGGCATCACCCATTTGCTTCGGTTCTTTTGGGCAGTTAAGACCAATGGTTCTGATGTTGATGTTGATGGTTTCGTCTGCTACTTTGAGGGCCACCGCCAAACGAAGGCCGTTGAGGTTGATGGTATTGAGTATGAGCCTGATTATGATAGCATCAGCTTCTGCGCCCGCCGTCGTCTTACTGACCTAGAGAAGGTAGAGCTTACCTTCAGTCAGAAGAATGCTTGGGACCGAAACTGGTGCAAGTACTGGCTGTACATGAAGGTTCCTTCATTGGAGAGGATTTTGGAGGATGGCACGAAGCAAATAAGCTTTCCTTTGCATGGCCAAGTCCTTCCGAGTAATTTTATTTCTTGCCCTCCTTTCAATCCGAAGGCGCCTACCTACAGCCGTTGTGAGTCGGCTTTTTTCAAGGCAAGTCATATCAGCAGCAGCCACGACCTTATCGAGGAGGGCCTTGTCATGGGTGTGAATTTTCTTTCGGCCAGCTGGAAGTCGTTTGTAGTCGACGTGAGGTCGTACCGGGGGGTTTCCCATGTATGCTTCCCTCATTTTGGGGCAAAGAAGCCCCCGCATATGTCTGATTATGCCTTCGTTCAGTCCATCGAGCTGATGGCTGAAATAATTCTTGGAAAATATACATCGAAGGAGCATGATAGTTGCGTTGCTCTGTTGGGCGGTCATCGTTTTAACAGGGTTTTTGAGGAAATGAAAGTCAGTTATCCTCAACGTGTTGCTCCTCCCCAACCTGGCAAGAAGCTTACGGCTTCTGATCACCCGAGCACACAGCCGCTTCCGAAGACAACCCGTGGCTGTGGGAGAAAGGGTCGTGGCGGTGGTCGTGGCGCTGGTGGTGGTTCTGATGAGGGCGGGGACGAAGTTGGTGGTAGCAGCGCCATAGCCGCTTCTGGTCATGGAGGTCAGGCGAGGACTCGTGGCACTAAAGCCATCCCGACTAAGAAGCGTGCATCCACCACCGCGCTCGAAGCTTCGAAGCGGCAGCGGTTGAGCGGGGCCTTGCCTGTTACGCCCATTTCAAGTGCGCCTCCGCCGCCGTTGGCTTCGACTATTCCTCCTACTGTTGATGTTGTTCCAGCTTCTGCCACTCTGGCAGTGCCTTCTTCTGTTGTGCCTGCTGCCCCTGCTGTTTCGGCTTCTGCTACTCTGGCAGCGCCTTCTTCTGTTGCGCCTGCTTCGGCTTCGGCTGCTATAGACCTTAATTTTGGAGGTTAGTTGTTTATGTTGTCTTTTGTCTCTTTAGGTTGTTTTTGCTAACTTTTGTTTGTTTTTCTCCAGTGAAATTGCCTACTGGTCCTTTCCTCCGGGTTCGTATCCCGAGGTGTGTTGATGATGAAGAAGATGACGTGAGCTATAGCCGCCTTCTGAGGGAGGATGAAACTAAGGATTTAGCTTCTGCAGACCTTGAAGTTTCATCGTTCCAAGTCATGCCTTCTTCTCTTGATGTTCTTGCAAAGGCGGCGGCTAAGTCTCCTCTTGAGACTGTTCGGGAGGATGTTGAGCATCTTAAGCCTACTGCCGAAGCTGGCGAGGTTTCAGGTGATTCGCATGCGGCTGCCGCCTCACCTATTGTTCCTATTCATGGAGTGGAAGCTGAACCCTCTGCCAGCCTGGCCAAAGTTGCTTCCGGGCCTGTCCACGCGGAAGGTAATTACTTGTTTTACCTTCATATTGGTTTTCTTAGTTTGAACTTTTGGCAAAAAAGCACTAAGTGGTTATGTGATACGTTTCAGGCACCGCTAATGTTGGCGTTGATTCCTTTGTTAATCGCCTTCGTCAAGATGGGCTTCGTTCTATGAACGATGTCCCTGATTTTTCTCCGGATGGTATTATTTGCTATCTCTTGTTTTTCCTCTGCCATGATCTTTTTGGCTTCATTACTAATTATAATGTTTTTGTAGAGTTTGAGAATCGTGTGAAGAATTTTGAACTTGATGTCGTTGTTGGGTCGTGCATCACTGGCAACATGATGGTAACTAATGTTTCCTTCGACCTTGTGTTTCTGTTTTATTTTTGACTTCGATTGAGTTATTGCCTTTGTTTTCAGTCAATGATTTCGCTTCACGAGATCTGTGCGCGCCTTCCGGTTCGTCTCAATGATATTGAGAGCGAGAGAGCCGTATTGGAGGCTTTGCGAAAGGAGCACGAAAAATGGGCTTCTGAGCAAGCTAATGTTGCCAGATTGAAGGAGTCTCTCGAGGCTGAGAAGGAATAGCTTCGTATTCAGCGTGAAAGTTCTCACACAGAGATTTCTTCGCTTAAGGACAAAGTGGCTTCTCTTGATGCTGAGTGAACTCGCAATATCGAGACCATCGAAGGGCTTCGTACAAAGATAGTTGAGGATGCCACTTTGGTTCATGATGCGAAGGAGAAGTTTTCTGCTGACGCTGAAAAGTATAAGAAAGACCTTCTTGTGGCAGTCGATATGAAGAACTCTCTGAGCGACAAAGCGAATAGGCTCAGGGCTGCTGTTAAGAAGCTTTGTTCCAAGGAGAATATGGAAGAAGAGATCTATTATCGTGGTTCGCGAGCTTATCGCGGATATGAATTGGCTCTCAAGCAGTATGGTGCAGAGCCGATTCCTTTTCCGAACCAAGACTTTAGCTTCGAGAAGCTTTTTGACTGGCTTGACGATGAATTCAAGTTCCTTCCGGACGTTTTGTCCAAGGTTGGGGACTATGCTGCTCATACATGCATAACAAATGCCTTGAAGATGCTTTCGGATATGAGTTGTTCTCACTACAAGAATTTTCTAAGGAGAGAGTATCGATTCCCTGCTGCTCTTAATCCCGATCAGGATGATTTGTTCAGCGAAGCTGTTGTTGCTGCTCGTGGCATATTCTTGAGGAAGTTCTGGGCTATTACTGGTCGAGAATGCGCACGTCGCACGGCTCATGATCGACTTGTCAATGTTAGCTTCGTTTGTCATGTTCTTGTATTTGTTTGTTTTTTCAACGAAGCTTGCTATTATTTTCTTCTGATAGCCCATTTTGTCTCAGGCTAAGGAGTTGTTCACGATCGAGATGCAGCAGAAAGCTGAAGCTGATGCTGCTGCCGCTGCCGCTGCCGCTGGGGCTTCCACCTCAAGAGCTGGAGGCGAAGCTGGCCAGGATGAAGCTGGAGCCGGGGCATCCGATGCTGATCCGAAGGTTTAGCTTTGTCAGATCCAATGACTTTTGAGATTTTGTTGAGAGATTTTAAACTTGTAAATTTGTATATATTCAGATCCCTTATGAGGGAGATGTTCTTGAACTTGCTCCACTGGCCATGTGAGATGGTCCCCTTTTGCGTTTCTGGCTTCGTTCATCGCTCACAGCGCGTCGAGCTTGCTAGGAGGAGGAATGCCGAAGCTGCCCATTTGCTTCCTGTGAAAATTGAGCCAGATAACCTTAGCACTGGTCTTGAGGAGTTTGCTTATGTTTTTAATGCTCCTAGATTTAGGAGATCTGGCCAGCAATTCGATGGCTATGTTTTTGAGATGTTTTGATCATCTCTTTATGAATAGTCTATTGTAATTGGCTTGAGATGGTGTATCCGGATTGTTAGTGTATGAATGAATGGAAACTCGATTTGCCTTCGTTTTCGAGAGAAACGCCTCCTCCCCCCGAAGCGAGTTTTTGTTCATTCATCCGCTCTACTATTTGTTTTTGCCTGGTACGAAGCTATTGCTTAAAATGTGATTATAGTGAGGCACGATGTGCTCTTTTTTGAATTCCCTCGGGAATGATTTTGTTTTTTATTACAGATGGGCTCAGCCAGCCAATTGCTTTGTCGTTGTTCGGTTCAAAGCCCCTTTTGCTCTTTAGGTAAGCATTTTATACAAAGTGATTGTTATTTGAGCCGAAGCCCCTTTTACTCCTTGGAGTAAGCGATTTTAAACAAAAGAGAAATGTTATAAGCCGAAGCCCCTTTTACTCCTTAGAGAAAGCGTTTTTAGATCTAAATTGGCCTTACCTTTTTGGTAGGGTCAATTTAGTTCTACTTGTGTTGTCGAATACCAGTGATTTGATCGAATCCAATCGCTTTCGATGCAATTTTTTGGGGAATATCTCGTTCATATATTTGCACGAGTTACATTTAGCGCCAGCCTTGTTAAGAACCTCACCCCTTGGTTAGGGTTCCCCTGTGAGGAAAAGAGTACGGGCTTTTTTGAAAGAGAAAAATCTACTATACTTATTGACTTTGTTTATAGATTACGAAGTCAATTTTTACAATTTTTCACAGGTAGTATCTTCGTAAGCTGTCTGCATTCCATGAATGCGGCAGCTCATTGCCTTCTTCATCGCCTAAGCGAAATGATCCAGGCCTGTTGGTTTTGAGAACTAGGAATGGACCTTCCCACTTGTTTTGTTGCTTTCCTGATGGCGTGCTTGGATTTTTCCTTAGGACCCAGTCACCTACTTTGATGTCTTTCCTTATCACCTTTTTGTCCCACCACTTCTTTGTTTCGGCTTGATATTTGGAGATATTCTTGGCTGCCTGCAGCCTGTAGATTTCGATGAGGTCTTTGTCGACAGCTTCACTATCTTTTGGGTGCGAAGCCCTTCATGGAGTATTTCCTCTGGACATACTGCTTCTTCACCATATAGCAGCTTGAAAGGAGTGAATTGGGTTGCCCTTGAAGTGGAAGTGTTGTGAGCCCAAATCACCTTCGGTAGCTCTTCCACCCATTTGCCTTTTTTCTTACAGTTTGCTAGGCACTTTCTGATGGCTGTAAAGATTAAGCCATTTGCTCTTTCAACTGCCCCATTGGTTTGCGGATGATACACTGATGCAAATTTTGCCTTCGTTCCAATTGACATGCAATATTGTCTGAATTCGCCACAATCGAACTGCTTCCCATTATCAACTGTGATTTCTCTTGGGACTCCGAATCTGCATACTATTTGCTACCAGAAAAACTTGATTACTGTTTTTGCTATGATGTTAGCCAATGGCCTAGCTTTGATCCATTTGGTGAAGTACTCCACTGCTACTATGGCATATTTGAGATTTCCTTGAGCTGTTGGAAGCGGGCCAACCAGATCTATGCCCCATCTCTGCAATGGCCAAGTGGGAGTTATCAATTGTGACGGCTTCGATGGAGATTTTTGGGTTGTTGCACATTTTTGGCATTGATCGCAGGTCTTGACTGTGTTTGTTGCATCATTGATGATTGTAGGCCAATAGAATCCTTGTCTCATTGCCTTCCCCACAATTGCTCTTGCCCCAAAGTGAGCTCCGCATAAGCCGCTATGTATCTCTTGGATTAGCTCTTTGCCTTCGTTGTAAGATATGCAATGAAGCCAAGGGGCTACCACCCCCTTTTTGTACAAGACATCATCAATTATTTGGTAGCACCTTGCTCTTTGCTACATGGATTTTAGATCATCTTCCTCAGTGGGCTCATAGAATCCTCGAAGGTAAGCCATTATTGGCGATCGCCAATCTTCTGAACTTATTGCGTTGATTAGCCTTGGCTGTTCATCTGTGTCCTTTATCGATGGTGTTGTTAGTGTTTGGAAAAATACATCTGGTGGAAGCTTGTCCCCTTTTGCAGCTGCCTTAGCCAGTGCATCTGCTTCTTCATTTTTCCCCTTGGTATATATTCTACTGTAAAGCCTTTGAATTTTTCTCCATTGATCTCACTATACTTAAGTATTTGATGAGCTCGGGTTGCTTCGCAATACTCTCTTTTTCGATGTGGTCTGCTACCACCTTTGAATCTGTTTTCACAATGAATCATTGAGCACCCAATGCCTTTGCTTTCCTGAGCCCCACGGTGGGCACCAATTGTTGGGTTATTGACCGAAGCCAATAAGCCCAAACAATAGCTAAGACAGAGAAATGGAGACAAGCAACAATATATTACTTATCAACAGTGTTCTCAGGAATCAGCCCTTTACACGTTGGTGGGGGGTCTCCTTTTATAGGAAGGCAAAAGGGCATCTCTACATTCCTCTTATGCCCCTGAAATTCAAGCATCATCATCTAGACTGTACAGCTCAACTGTTCCAGGGTCATAAATGTACACTCGCAACCATCAATGTGAATGCGTAGACCAACAACACCGTGTTTGACTTGGCTTGGACTTGGTCCATCTCGGCTTCGTTGGTGCGTGGAGGGTTGTAGCCACCTTTGTTGCTTGCTTCGGTCCGACAATGGCAACGTCGATCCTCCATTGTCTTCGGAAACCATCAGTTCTCCCTTGGACCTGCATAATAATCGCAACCGAAGTAGACCAGGGCCCTGCCCGTCGTTTTTAATGCACAGTGCCACCTTTGCTTAATTAAAACAATAGCAGAAGCTGTTCTACGGTCGCACATCGTTTCACCCATACTCAGAGGCGAAGCCGTTCTCGGGGTGGCATGGAGAGACGAAGCCGAAAATAGTCTCCCCTTTATAAACCAAGCCAGCGCGCCTGTCATGTTGCTCAAAACTTATTAGAAGGTGTTTCTTGACAGGCCAATCCCCCAACAGTCAAATCACCCAGCCAATTTATATCACCTTGTTATACTTGCTCTTAGCGAGAACAGAGCTGAGATGTGGACCGCTTCCTATAGGCTTTTTAGTGGTAGAGATCAATAAATAAAATTACTTTACTATTCAAGAACCGAAGCGGCAGGCGAAGTGGCGGGTGCTGGCACGGAGTGCGACACCGATTCTGGCAGCGATCCCGAAGGCAATACGGAGGCAGCGACAGCAGGCGAAGCAACCTCGGTTCGTGCGCTGTGTCCGTCGGGGAGACACATAGAATATGGATAACCAGACCCCATATTTGCACCAGAATTATCACTAGAAGTATTGATGGGTTCGCCCAAGTGTCCTGGAGATGAATCTGCAGGCTCCATAATATGGTTAGGGGGGTTAGGGGAAATAGTCAAAGAAGAATCACAAGATGTACTGGAAGCAGAAGAACTTCAGCTCAGAGCCGTGCGCTAGCATTACGATGCAAGGATGCAAAAGGAAAGACAGATTCATCAAACACGACATCACGCGAAATATAGACACGGCCTTTAGCGACATCCAAGCATTTGAATCCTTTTTGCATATCACTATAACCAAGGAACACTCACTGTTTGGATCTGTCGGAGGTTTAGTCCGGCAGTCCACCCGAGGGTACCCAAGTGGTTGATTTGTAGGCAAAGGGCAATCGCGAGACTAGGGGGCTCGAGGTAACACAGGGACACAGGGATTATACAGGTTCGGGTTACCCGGAGGTATAATACCCTACGTCATGTGCTCGGTGGTGTTGTATTGCTCTACTCTGTGAAGTTCCGGAGAACAACAATGGGTTCTTGGTTACAATCAGGGATCTGGTGGCTAAGAGTTGAATTGCATGAAGGGGTCGACCTAGGCCACCTTATATAGGCTGACGACCTAGGGTTTACAAGTTGGTTATCTCTAATCATTTTCTGGCTACAACTAGGAAAGTAATCCGAGTCGGTTGTAACATAATCTCCGTGATCCTTGGGCGAGATCCGAGTATCCTGCCGAGTGCCTTGCGGGCTAAGTCTTCATCAATCTTATCCATCAGGCCCAGGGATCCTCGTGGTCCGGCTCGGGGTCGGCCCACATCATTGTCAGACATGGGCCTAGGCCGACTGTCTACCCGGTCGGTAGTGGGCCTAGGGGTACCCATATCCCACAAGTCCCCAAGCAACGTGCAGGCGCGTGGCAGACTGTTGATGAAGAAATGAAGCCTCCGTAGTCGGCTGAAGGGTCTTGGTCGGTAGGCCGACACAAGGGTGAGCGGTGCTCAAAAAAACCACAGGCCATCGGGGATGACCTTGGACAGACCCAGGGGAGGACCCCCGAGTGGTGTGATGCCGAGTGGTGGCCGAGTCGGACACCATAAGGGATTGCACCACTTTTAGGAAAGTGACACGTCCTTGATGGGGCATATGGAGAGCGATGCAAGGAGCTCTCTATATGGAGTAGTCCTCGAGCATTGGGTCGACTAGAGTAGTCTGGCTAATGATCAAGAAAAAAGAAACACCGAGCCTCGGGGCAGTCAGGCCACCCAAAGGATAAACTCGCCACGCACGTCTGCATACGTCGTGACAAGAATAGTACCCACATGAACTCACAGAGCGTACCCATGGTCGGATAAATCCAAAGGCGATAAGGGCGGACTGAACGCCTCGAAGGGAGGAGCCGCCGCGCGGCACAGAGCTCACGCGCTGAGCAGTGCGACCGGGGTCACATGTGAACATCTAGCGCAGGGCTACAAATACGCGCCAAGGCTCGGAGCCTTGCGCTCATCATAAGATAGGCATATCAACCACCGAGTTGGAATATGCTCGGGACTTGTTATTGGGTTCATCCACCAGAGAGGAATTGTGGAGACTTGAGAGCTTGGTGCTAGAAGAGTGCTTGCGAAGATCTTGAGGTGTTGATCAGCGTCTGGATGCTTTCCCATTGTCTCTTAGCATTGCCTTGGGCCGAGGACCTTATAGGGTGAAATGCTTTGTAGAGCCAAGGGAAACTCGGAGGCATTCACACACAACCCTCAAGGGGGGTTAACCCATCACTGGTCGCCATGGTGCTACAAGAGAGTTTGCGATGAGCTCATGTGGACCAAGCTTGTTGCGGATGCAGCACTAGGCGCAGTGGCGAGTGCCCCAAGCCGTCATCTTGACGGTTGATGCTTTTTGTCCTTATAACCGGCCCATGACCGGCTCTTCTTGTAACTGTATAGTTTTCTGATGAATCCCTCGTTGTAGTGAGGTTGAAGATGAAACTTCTGTGTTCCCTGGCCGGAGGGTCAATCTTAGCAACATAGGTCCAAAGGTAGGTTCGCAATGCCGAGCCCCTGAGCATCGGGGCTAGCCGAGTCACGGAGACCCATTGACTGGAGTCGAAGCGCCGAGTCCCCGAGCATCGGGGCTAGCTGAGTCGCAGAGACCCGTTGACCGGAGTCAAAGCATCGAGTCCACGAGCGTCGGGGCTGGCCGAGTCGCGAAGACCCGTTGACCGGAGTCAGAGCGCCGAGTCCCTGAGCATTGAGGCTGGCCGAGTCACGGAGACCCGTTGAACAGAGTTAGAGCGCCGAGTCCCGAGCGTCAGGGCTGGCCGAGCTGCGGAGACCCGTTGACCAGAGTCAGAGCGCCGAGTCCCCGAGCGTCAGGGCCGGCCAAGCCGCGGAGACTCGTTGACCAGAGTCAGAGCGCTAAGTCCCCGAGCGTCGGGGCTAGCCGAGCCGTGAAGACCCGTTGACCGGAGTCAGAGCGCTGAGTCCCCGAGCATCAGAGCTGGCCGAGTTACGGAGACCCGTTGACCAGAGTCAGAGCGCTGAGTCCCCGAGCATCGGGGCTGGCTGAGTCCTTTAGGCAAAGAGCCATTGGCGTACAGGGAGCCATTAGCCCACAGTTAACGGGATCTCCGTGGATTCTGTCTGTTAGTTATGGCGCCGTTCGGGTAATTCGAATCGGCGAAAAAGGTGATAAATCAGATCCCACCGCCGGCGGTTTTTACCACTGTCATTTCCAAAATCGAAATCCATTCCGCGCCTCCGCCACTGCCTAGCACCGCCGTGAGTGTGAGTCTGCCCGTGCCCTCGCCGCCGCCGGAGTTCGGGCGCCACCGTCGCCGCTGCACGTCTGTGTCGCGCTCGAGCGCTTGGCGGAGATGACGGACTCGAAGGCGTTGCAAGGGATGCCAGTGTCGGGAGAGGGGGTGCCGCCGCCAACGAGGGTGGCAGATGCGAAGAAGACCGCAGCGTCCCCCACGGGCCAATCGGGGGCCACGGAGAAAGCCGCCGCCGTGATGATGATGCTGTTGCAGCACCGGCGACCGCGGCCGGGGCGGGTGACGCGGGGAAGGTAGTCGCGTCGAGCAACGAGGTCATGGAGCTGACCTCGGTACCCGGAGGAGTGCCGCCTCAAGAGCCAGCTTGGGGTTAATCTTCCATGACTGAGGCGAAGCTCGAGGACATGGTGCGGCAAGGTGTGCTGGGGCCCAAGGAGGTGCTATTGTGGCGGCCTCCTGGGGATGACGCACGGCCATGGGAGCGCTCAGAGAGCGAGATGGCCATCTTCGCGCTTTTCTTCGAGCATGGATTCGGAGTGCCAACGGGGGGACTTCTTCCGAGGTCTGCTTCATTTCTACGGTGTGGAACTGACTCATCTGAATCGCACATCTATTCTTGCAATTTCTGTGTTCATCCACCTCTGTGAGGCCTTCCTCGGAATCCCGCCGCATTTTGGTTTGTGGCGGCGTCTCTACCCGATGAAGGTGATCGGGCAAGATGCTGGAAAGGGTCCGGCTTGGATCACCGGTGGAGCTGAGTTCTCCTTGCGGCCAGGCATGTCCAAGAGATATTTTGTTCTTGACATGAATGATTCCAACAAGGGGTGGCGGTCGGATTGGTTTTATGTTGCAAACCACCCCCCAGCCTTGCCGGCCCGGACTGGACATCGGCCGGAGAAGAAGGATGACTGGGACTCACTCCCAGACGGTGAGGCACTGCAGGAGGCCAACGAGCTGCTTCAGTTGATTGCTGAGGTGAAGGAGAGGAAGTTGACCATAGTAGCGATTATGATCTCCTTCGTCCGGTGTCTGATGCAGCCCATCAAGGACCGGGTACACCCCGGGTACGAGTTCTTGGGTGGCAAGGATCCGACTCGGGAGCAGGTCCGGACAGTATCCGTCCCTAAGACGATGGAGAGGATTTCGGGCTTCATGCGAGGCGAAATCTTCAATGAGGGTACACCTGTCCCTTTTTCGTTGCACAATCTGCCTCCGCCGGTCAGTACCTTTGTCGCTTGTATGTCATGTACTTGGTTACCAAGCTGTTAGCTTTCCTCATGAATTTCTGACATGTTGTTGTTTGATTATCTTGTAGGAGCGGGCAATGAAATAATTTTGCCCAGCCCCCCTGCCCGAGGGCAATGTCCGGCCGGAGAAGCTCATGACGATGGAGGAGGCATCCCGAGCTCCTCGTGTCGTGGATGAGGGGCAGGCCAAGTGGGAGGTTGCCGACTTCATCCCGGCTCCCCAGGAGGAGTCGGATGATGGGCAGGTGGCCCAGGTGCCTGCTGCTGGTTTAGGGAGGCTGACGCGCCAAGCTGTGCGTAAGCTCACCAAGTCCCAGATAGCGGCTCGAGGGGCATCCCCCAAGCCACCACCAAATTTGGGGCAGGCCGCTCGGGCCGAGGCCGAGGCACAGAGGAAGAGGAAGTTGTCATCCCCGACAAGTGAGGCAGAAGATGGATCTGACGGGTCTCCCTCAGGCCCTAATCTCGAGCAACCTACCCAGGAGATTGCGGGGGGCCAAGGGACCCTCTCTGCCAAGCAGCGGCCGGATTCCGTTCTGGCGCTGAGCCAGACACCTCCACTGCTGCTGACGCGGGTGGAATTTAAGCGTCCGCGTAAGAGCGGGTAAGTTATCTCAATGAGTCCTTAGTGATTCTTTGATGTGCAGAGCTTGAACTGTTGATGCGTTGAATGCATGCTCGGGAACCAGGGTGAGTGGTGCGGGCGCTTTCCCGCTCCCAGGGGCTTGTGACAAGACACCGCCAGGCCAACCAGCCACCGCGGAGGCAGAGGTGGGATCCGGCGCCGCGTCGGGCTTGCCGGAGCAGGTACCGGCCGGCATGCCGGAGCAACCGCACCCGTCGAGTCCTCCGCGTGTCACCTTGGGGACGAGTTCCCCAGTAGATGACCGGCAAGCCGAGGTGCCTGAGGCCAACATTGCGGAGGAGGACCCGGAGAACCCTACAAGGGTGGAGGGGCTGAGCGGGGGACCCCCTCCACTGGAGGATGATGATGACCAGCTGCTCGGGGAGCAACTAGATGCCGGTACTGGCGCTATCGTGCCGCCCAGGGTGGAGGTGCATGCGGCCGAGCGCGGGGCCAGGCCTGAGTCGCCAATGTTGACTCCGGAGCAGCGTCTGGAGCTCGATATCGCTAATTATGAAAGCGAGCTTCGGAAGCTGCAGAATGTAGCTAGTGTCTTGGATCGTGTCGTCTGGGTATGTCTTCCTGGTACCTTGTGACAGGGTTTTTTGGCATGGGCCATCAAGGAGGTCGACTTCAAGCGGCGGGCCCTGGAGGATCACCGAGCCCTGGCGCAGATTCATGCAAAAAGAGTCCGTGAGGCTGAGGCTGCCAAGGACTTCCTTATGAAGAAGGATAAGGAGCTCGCCGACGTCGTCAAGACCAACGGGGAGCTGATCAATGACATGAAAGTCCTGTCAGAAGGTAGGTTCTTGTGCTTCGCTTGCATGTGTCTCTACCTGAGTAGCATGTACTCATGGGGATTTCTTTGCAGAGGCAAAGAAGAAGGAGGACATGCTCCAATGGAAGGTGGACAAGCTGGCCGGGGCCAAGCAGAAGCTTGAAGAGGAGGTGAAGACGCTCAAGGCTGCCAATCTGCGTCTGGCAGTCGAGTCCGAGCACCTGGTGGAGGCCAACCAGCACTTAAAGGATGAGCACGACCAGGCCATGCATGGTGAGTGCCTTCTGGTGAGTCTTCTGTAATTTTGATCGAGTCAGTATGCTTATGCCGATGCCTTTGCAGGGCTCCGAGCCGAGCTGTTGGAGCTACGGCAGGCGGCCGAGTTCAATGCCAATTCATTGGTACCTGCCGAGTCGGGCCCGACAACATTGATGCTGGTCCAACGGCTCCGGGCCGGTCCTACCCGCGCCGCCTAGTTGGTGCAGGAGACCGCAGTCGGCTGCAGTAGTCGGATCTTGGCTTTGATCCGGGTGTACTTCCCTTCGTTCAACCTCTCTCCGATCGGCGAGGGCATCCCTGAGGGTGTGTCAGACGAGCAGTTTGACGCCTTGGTTGATGAATGCGCGCCCCTGGCTGAGGCTGTAGCAAAAGAGATTGGCCTGTAAAGATAGTTGGAAATGTAAACTATGTATTGTACTTGCGTATGTAAAGTTCTAAGTTAACTTTAAAGCATTGATATGCTGTAGTGTGTTATTGGCCCTTTTCCCTGCCGACTAGGGCGTTGCGTCGCCTGATTGGCCACTGCCTTGTGCCATTTAGGCACCCTTTTTACCCGCTAAGCACTGCTCATGGAGAGGACGGCTTACCACAGACTACACTGCTCAGCGGGGAGGCTTAGTGTAGGGGGCGCGCGGGTTGAGCACGGAGCTCAGGGTTTCACGGTTGAGGACTCGGACCGGCCGGGCTAGCTCGGCTGTCGCTGGGGGGAACATGGGGTCGGGCAAGGACTTGGAAGTCAGAGTAAGCAGGTACTCCCCCTATGATCGTGATGAATGCAACGTTTTCTAGGTCGGACCCAGTCCCCGAGCATCAGCATGGATGTCGGGTGAGAAGACAACAATGAGCCATATAGCAAGGCAAAAGATATTTTCATTAATATGAGACAGGGGATACATAGCTTTTTGCAATTTTCTACGGGTAGAACTTGACGAGGTGCTGGATATTCCACACGTTCGGGACGGGGTCGCCATTGGCCCACTGAAGGCTGTATGTTCCTGGCGAGATGACTTCCTTGACGATGAAAGGGCACTCCCAAGGGGCCGACTGCTTGTGCTTGTCCTTGGAGGACATGACTCGGCGCAGGGCCAAGTCGCAGACGTTGAGGGACCGTTCCCGGATGTTCTTATCATGATACCGTCGTACTTGCTACTCGTGTTTGGCGTGCCAGACCAGTGCAGCAAGTCGGTGTTCTTCCAGGCTATCGATGTTGACCTGGCGGCCGATTTCTGCTTCGCCTTCCTGGTAGTGCTGGATGCGTGGGGCACCATGGGCAATGTCGGCTGGAAGGACAGCTTCAGAGCCGTACATCTGGAAGAAGGGAGTGTATCCCGTTGCTCTGCTCTTCTGCATTCGTAAGCCCCATATAACATGGGGTACTTCTTTGGCCCACTCTCCGGTGTGCTTGTTGAGGTCGTCGTACATGGCCTTCTTGAGCGATTCTTGAATCATGCCGTTGGCTCGTTCCACCTGGCCATTGCACCTGGGATGCGCCGAGGATGAGTAGTAGACGTCAATGCAGTTGCCCCGGCAGAAATCCCAGAACTCATGGCCCGTGAACTCGGACCCCAGGTCCGTGACGATGCGGTTTGGGACGCCGAACCGATGGGTCAGCTCTTCGATGAACTTGGCTGCTGTTGCGGATTTGGTATCAGTCACCACCTTGTACTCTATCCACTTGGTGAATTTGTCCACCGCCACCAAGAGATGCTTGAATCTACCTCAGAGTGGTTTTAAAAGGCCCGACGTTGTCGAGTCCCCATATGGCGAATGGCCAAGATGGGGTAATAATCCTCAGCGCCTGAGCCGGCAGGTGCTTTTGCTTCTGGAAGAATTGGCAGCCGGTGCAACAGCGCACCAGCTCTATTGCGTCAGACATGGCTCTTGGCCAATAGAACCCTGCTTTGTAGGCTTTGCCGCCTAAGGTGCTGGCAGCTGCATGGTTGCTGCATATGCCCGAGTGGATGTCCTATAGGAGGCTGATGCCTTCGTCGCGGAGGACACACTTCATGAGTGCCTGTGGAGGTGGCCTTCCTGTACAGGGCGTCACTGATGACAACGTAGTTTGTTGAACGCCGAGTCAGCTTTTCTATTTCCTCCTTTCTGCCCGGCGACCAGCTCCCCGTGAGAAAAACGATGAAGGGGGCGTGCCAGTCTGCTTCTACCACGAGAACTTCCTTGGTTGCCGGGTCACCCTAGGGTGGCTCGGGGTCGGTTACGGGGCTGCCGTCCTTAAGCATCTTGATGGATGGTGTGCGTAGATCTTGGACGAAGACGCCGACTGGCACTTGAGCTCTGGTGGACCCTAGCTTGGACAGGACGTCGGCGGCAACGTTGTCCTCTTTGAGGACATGGTGGAGCTCGAGCCCGTAGAAGTGATCCTCAAGTTTGCATACCTTGGAGCAGTATGCGCTCATAGTTTCCTTGGTCGTGTCCCAATTCTTGTTTACTTGCTCGACGACTAACTTGGAGTCGCCATAGCACATCAGCCGCTTTGATGCCGAGTGACACCGCGATCCGAAGACCATGGATGAGGGCTTCATACTCGGCCCCATTGTTGGTGGCCTAATAGTGTATCTGAAGAACATATTTTAGGACATATTTTAGGTGCTGCCCCTTCGGAGAGATGAACAGCACCCCTGCGCTAGCTCCTTCAAGGTTGAGGGCACCATCGAAGTACATTTTCTAGTGTTCTGGTCGCTCTTCCGGGGTCGGCGCCTGTATCTCTGTCCACTCGGCTACGAAGTCAACCAGTATCTAGGACTTGATGGCCTCCTGTGGCTTGAAGTTGATGGTGTGTTCGCTGAGCTCGACGGACCACTTTACTATGAGGCCATTGGCGTCTCTGTTGTGGAGGATGGCTCCTAGCAGGAAATTGGAGATGACGCGAATGACATGGGCCTGGAAATAGTGACGTAGCTTCCTGGCGGTGATCAGGAGCACGTAGAGCAGCTTCTGAGGATGGGGTACCGGACCTTGGATTCGTTGAGTACCTCACTGACGAAATATACAGGGCGTTGGACCTTGTAAGGGTGGCCTTCTTCTGGTCGCTCGATGACCAGGGCCGTGCTGACTACATGCGTGGTAGCCGAGATGTATAGTAGTAGCTCCTCCCCGGGGGTCGGGCCCGTAAGTACCGGGGGTCTAACTAGGAACTCCTTGAGGTCGGCCAGGGCCTTCCTTGCCTCAGGGGTCCATTCGAACTTGTCCGCCTTCTTGAGGATCTTGAAGAACGGGAGTCCTTTTTCGCCGAGCTTGCTGATGAACTGGCTCAGGGCCGCCATCATTCCTGTGAGCTTCATGATGTCCTTCTTGCACTTGGGCTCCTCAAGGTTGCGTATGGCATCCAGCTTGACTGGGTTCGCATCGATGCCGCATTGGCTGACCAGGAAGCCCAGGATCTTTCCTGATGGTACACTGAACACGCATTTCATGGGGTTGAGCTTCCATCTGAAGCGGCGTAGGTTGTTGAAGGTTTCCTGGAGGTCGGCGATCAGGGAGTCGGCGTCGTATGTTTTGACGACGACATCATCCACATAAGCCGCAACATTGCGTCCAATTTGGCTTTGCAAGCATCCTTGGATGGCCTTCTGGTATGTGGCGCCAGCGTTTTTCAACCCGAAGATCATCGTCGTGTAGCAATAGATGCCATGCGGGGTGATGAACGCCATCTTGTCCTGGTCACACGTCTTCAGGGCTATTTGGTGATAACCCGAGTAGCAGTCTAAAAAGCACAGGAGCACGCAGCCGGACGTGGAGTCCACGACTTGGTCGATTCACGAAAAAGGGAAGGGTCTTTAGGGCAGTAGCGTTTGAGATCCGTGTAGTCAATGCACATTCTCCATTCACCACTTTGCTTCTTTACAAGTACAGGATTTGCAAGCCACTCGGGGTGTTTGCATTCTCTAATAAAACCAGCAGCTAGGAGCTTATTCAGTTCTACCCTAATGGCCTCCTTGTGATCCTGAGCGAATCGGCGCAGCTTCTGTTTGGTAGGCTTCGCGTTCTTGCCCAAATCCAAGGAGTGCTCAGCCTTCTCCCTTGGGACACCCGACATATCTGATGGTTTCCAAGCGAAAATGTCCTAGTTGTCCCTGAGGAAGGAGGTGAGCGCATCTTCCTATTTAGGGGTGAGCCCTGGCCCTATGAGGGCCGTCTTGGTTGGGTCGTCGATTCCCAAGTTGATCACTTTGGGGGCTTCTGCGGGTGTCAGCGCCGTGGGTTGCTGCTTCTGCTCCTGGAGGACAGGTTCGCTGCTCGCCGCCTTGGGGCTTGTTCCGCCAGCAATGTGCTGTTGCTGAGTTGCTGGGACAACTCGGTTATCTTGATAGCCTCCCCGTCGCACTCGAAGGAGGTCTTGATGTCTCCACGGATGGAGAGGACTCCGTTGGGTGCCAGCATCTTTAGAACCAGGTACGTGTGGTTTGGAATAGCCATGAATCGGGCCAGCATGGGCCTGCCAAAGATGGCATGGTAGGAGCTCTGGAAGTCGGCCACCCAACCGTGCCGAACGTGACCAGCAGAGCGACTCTTTCTATTGGGTAGGAAGCTTTTCCTGGCACAATGCCAAAGAACGGGTCTTAGGCGCTCAGGAGCCTGATGTAGTCGAACCCCATGCTGTTGAGGGTGCTGGTGAAGATGATGTTCAGGGCGCTCCCGCCGTCGACCAGAACCTTCGAGAGGAGGACCCTTTCGACGACTGGGGCCATGATGAGTGGGTAGGACCCTGGCTTGGGAAGGTACACCCAGTGGTCGGCGCGACTGAAGGTGATGGGCGTCTCTGACCACTAGAGGTATTCCATCAGCTTGGTGGAGACCATCTTCACCTCGCGCTTGTGGAGTTTGCCCTTGCGCCGATCCGGGAAGGCGCCGGGCCCCCCGATGATGACATTAACATGGCGGTCGGCGTGCTAGAAATCGCCGTCCGCGCCACGCCTGGGCGGCTCTACTGGCGCAGTGGGTCGGCATTCATCGTCTTGGTGACGTTGATCGTCTCGGCGAGCTGGAGCCTCACGGTCGCGATCGCCGCGTCGGTAGTCGTCACGGCGGTCGCGGTCTTCTTTGTGGCGGTAATCGTCACGCCGGTCGCCGTTGTTGCCGTCGCGGCGATAGTTGTTGTAGCGGCCACCATTGTTGTTGTAGCGCTACTTCTTAGTCGGCGGCAGGGCGCCGAGTTCTTTGAGCAACGCATGACAATCACGGAGATTGTGCTTTGCGTCCTTGTGGAAGGGGCACTGAAAGTTCAATGTGTCTTGAAACTCGTCCGCGTGGAACCTGGGTTCTGGGCGGCTTTCCTCCTCTGCTAGGGCCACGAGGGGCTCAGGGCCCGCCTTGCGCCCACGCAGCGGCTCGTGGCGCTTCGAGCTTTCGACCCGGTCGTCATCTTCCGGGCGCTTTTGCTTGCTCTTGAACTGGGCCTGTTCAGCTTCATCGGCCCGGACCTCCAAATTGACCACATCCATCAGGTCGGAGACCGTGGTTGGGTTGTTTTTGAAGAGCGCATGGAATAGCTGGTTGTCGATAAGGCCTCATCGGAATGCGTCGATGACGTCGCGATCTTCGACATCAGTGATTTTGTTCCAGTTGTCGAAGAAACGATCGATGTAGTCTCAGAGACTTTCACCCTTCTTCTGCTTGACGTTGTCCAGATCAAATCTGGAGCCTGGCTGAGTGTAGCTTGCTTGGTAATTCTTGGTGAAGGCATGGCAGAGGTCTGCCCAGCTATCAATGGTGTCCCGAGGGACACCCTCGAGCCACAGTAGCGCGTCCTTGCCTAACATCACGGGAAGTAGGCGGCGGCTTGATCATTGGATCCATGAGCAGCTTTGACTGCTGTATGGTATGTTTTGAGCCAGAGCTTGGGGTCAGAGCGACCGTCGAACTTCTCGACGAGGGCTGGCTTGAAGGACTTAGGCCAATGGATGGCGCGGAGTCGAGCGGAGAAAGCGGTGAAGCCGTCGAACACGTCCTCCTCATCGTTGCGATGGTCTCGGCGGGGAGGTCGGACTTGGTCGGCTCGGGGCCGAGCATCATCACGCCGTTGGCGGCGATCGTCCCGCGGGGGGCCGTACTGTGCATCATACCGTTCGCGCTCCATAAGCTCATGAATGACGCAGCGCTCGTTCTCTTCAGCTGCAGCATCACCTGCCTCCCCTACAGGCTAGTGGTCGGGTCGGCCATAGTCCCGGTCATACCGCTCGCGGCGCTCGAGCTCGGCTGCATCGCGCTCTCGGTGCCGAGCGTCGAGGTCGGCGCGGATGTCGCGGGCGTAGTCCCTCAGGCGATCGTGGAGATCGTTGGGTTGGTGGTGCTATTGGCACCTGTCGCACCGGTCTTTGTAGCTGTCGTGGCGGGGGTCCACATTGCGTGGGTTACGCCGCTCCTCCTCTTCTTCTTCGTGGTGATTCTGGGTCACCTCTTATTCGACGATGGGTAGTGGGGGGTTCCTCTGGCGGGGCTGATCCCAATCCGATCTGCTATGAGCAGAACGGTAGCTTGCGGAGCGAACCGAGTTGGTCCGCCCAGATCGGGATCTGGCACGGTACGATCGCTCAACTTGTTCTTTTGCAGCCACCAAGCGAGTGCGGGCACGTTGCACCTCGGGGGTGTCGGGCATATGGTCCAACTCGGCATACGTAGCTGCGATGTTGGCCTGAGGTGTACGAAAGGGTACTCGGGCGAATGCGCCATCGAGATTCTGGGGCTCAACGCCGCGAGGACCCCTGGGCTGGGGCTGCTGCCTTTGGTGGAGCTCCCAGGGGATTTCTTCAGTGGCTGCAGCGTCTCCGGCTGCTGCTTGAGGCAGCGCGGCTTCATCATTGTGGCGTCAAGCGCGGGTAGCGTTCGGCTCCAGGCAGCAGTCCCTGGCTAGGTCTGTTTCTCCATCCTGAGTAGCTGAATCCTCAGAGACAGACTTCACTCCCCGGAGGCATGGCATAGCTTGAGTTATTGCTCGTGTCGGCCGGAGTCGGCAAGAGCACGCTTCTAGCGACTTGGAACTCCCCGCGGTCTGGGGACTAGGTGGGTTTGGCCGGGATCTCAGATCGGATCTGAGACATGTCTTCTCAGAGTCGGGCCGAGTAGACCGCTGAAGCATTGCGCAACCCTAGCGGGAGCGGATTGCGAGGTCGGCGCAGAGCCTCCTCTGACATGGTGATGCACTCGGCAATGGTGCCCTGAACACGATCCAACCCGGCGAGGAGCTCGCCCGGGGGCGGGATTCTCTGGCGAACGGTCAGGCCCGAAGCCTAATCGTCGAGGGTGACCGCTTCTGCAGCGGGGCTATGGTCGTTGATGAGGTCAGCGAGGAAGTCAGCACGGGGCTGATCGGCGTGGCGACTGGCGACGTCAGATGATGCGGTGGAGTCAGAGGCGGCGGAGTGGATCTCAACGAAGAAGCTGATGCCCTCAATAGGGATGGATTCGGATGTTCAGACATCCGAATTATCCGTATTCGTATTCGACTAAAACATCAATGTGGATATCCGTATTCATATTTGATTTTAATATGGATGTTAAATGGAAATATCCGAATTCGCTTTTCATCAATTTTCTCTATCCGAATCTATATTCGTATTCGAATAAAATGTGGAATATCCGATATTATCCGTATCCGTGAAGAATTAAGACGTGATAAAGCCATCTATCCGAATGCGAATCCGTATTCGATGTATTCATTTTGTATTCGTATCCGACAAGAATGGACAACATTCGCATCCGTATTCGTATCCGACAAGATTCGTATTTGATCTATATTCGAATTAAAATATGGTAAAAGGTGATATCCGGATTCGATTCCATGAGTATCTGATCCGAATCCATCCCTAGCCCTCAAGGTGCGTGGGGTAGTCCTTCATGCTGTCGGGGAAGATGATGGAGCGACGATCTGCCATCGAGCCAGCTGTAATGCCCCACGATCTCCCTACCTGGCACGCCAACTGTCGGAGGTTTAGTCCGGCAGTTCACCCGGGGGTACCCAAGTAGTTGATTTGTAGGCAAAGTGCAATCGCGAGACTAGGGAGCTCGAGGTAACACAGGGACACAGGGATTATATAGGTTCGGGCTACCCTGAGGTATAATACCCTACGTCCTGTGCTCGGTGGTGTTGTATTGCTCTACTCGGTGAAGTTCCGGAGAACAACGACAAGTTCTTGGTTACAATCAGGGATCTGGTGGCTAAGAGTTGAATTGCATGAAGGGGTCGACCTAGGCCGCCTTATATAGGCTGACGGCCTAGGGTTTACAAGTCGGTTATCTCTAATCATTATCCGGCTACAACTAGGAAAGTAATCTGAGTCGGTTGTAACATAATCTCCGTGATCCTTGGGCGAGATCCGAGTATCCCGCCAAGTGCCTTGTGGGCTAAGTCTTCATCAATCTTATCCATCAGGCCCAGGGATCCTCGTGGGCCAGCCCAGGGTCGGCCCACATCACTGTCAGACGTGGCCCCAGGCCGACTGTCTACCCGGTCAGTAGTGGGTCTAGGGGTACCCATATCCCACAGGATCTAAACTGGAGTTTCTTAGAGTTATATGGACGCAAATTGGGCCAGCAGGCACAACCAAAGGCGTGCAGAGAGGAATATTCTGGTGATTGGTGAAAAAGCATTTCAAGGGGGGTTTTGTGATCAATTACTTTACTAGGAAGGTGATTTATGAGATACATGGCTGTGAGAAAAGCTTCATCCCAAAATTTTAATGGCATGGATGCTTGAGCAAGTAGGGAAAGACCTACTTTGACAATGTGCCTATGCTTGCGTTCAGTGGATCCATTTTGTTGATGGGCATAGAGACATGAAACATGGTGAGATATGCCAATACACTAAAAAAAGGAATTGAGCTTTTGGTATTCACAACCCCAATCTGTTTGTATTGCAAGAATTTTATGATCAAACAAGCGCTCAACCATGCTTTGGAACTCATGGAAATGCTGAAACACTTCAGATTTCTGACGAAGCAAATAAATCAACGTAAATTTGTTGTAATCATCAATAAAACTAACGTAAAAATTGTTCTTGCCAACAGAAACTGGAGCCGGGCCCCATACATCAGAGAAGACTAGTTCTTGAGGCACGCTCGATACACTAGTGGATCTCGGATACCCTTTTGACAGGCATCACACACGGTCTCCTTATTTGAATCTCTAATGAAAGGGAGCTTATGCTTGCTAAGGACTTCAAGGACAATAGAGGTGGACAGGTGGCCAAGATGACAGTGCCAGCAGGATGATAAAAGTTTGACGGCACCATAGACTTGTTTATTCGGAAGAGACTTTAATGGATAAAGGCCACCGTCACATCTGCCTTCATGCATAACCTTCTTCGTGGTTTGATCCTTGATCAAAAAATAAGATGGATGAAACTCAAAAAATGCATGGTTGTCTCGATCAAGCTTGTGAACTGAAACAAGATTTTTGTTGGTTTGAGGAACATAAAGAACATTATTGAGGACAAGATTTCTACTAGGGGTATGAACAATACTGCAACCAACTTGATCTATTTCCATACCTGAACCATTGGCAGTGTGCACCTGATCACCACCATGGTACTTGTCCCTCACGGTGAGCTTCTCCAGTTCGCATGTGACATGATCAGTGGCTCCTGAATCGGAGTACCAATTTGTGTCGATGCCGTAAGAAGTTGTTGCAGCCGATGCCGACTTGATTTCTTGTGGTTCGGTGAACGATGCATCGAACCGCTTGTAGCATCGAAGGACGGTGTGGCCCTCCTTGCCACATAGCTGACAGGTGGGTCACTCAGAGGAGGACGACCCCTGACAGCCGCCATTATCGTGACCGCGACCACGTCCATTGCGGCCGCCGTGACTAGGCGCCCCGGTGCCGCCGCGCCCACCGCGCGCTGCCATGTTGGCAGAAGATCCGGAGCCATGTCCCTGAAGTAGTGCAAGACATTGCTCAAAGGACTCGAGTTGATTGTATACCTTGCTGAGGGAGATTGGTTCAGTCCTTGTGGCGATTGCAGAGAGGAGTAGAGGACAGGGTTGTAGTCGATGTCGAGGCTGGAGAGGATGTAGGATGCGAGCTCTTCATCTTCAAGCCGTTTCCCAGCAGATGCCATCTCATCTGCTAGGCTCCTCATCTTGGCAAAATATTCAGCAATAGAGGAGGCCCTTGGATGCAGTGGCTAGTGTCATCCGCGTGTTGATCACCCGAGCGCGTGACTCGGATATGAACATCCGCTCGATGGCCTTCCAGACAGATGCAGCAGTCGGGAGGGTCGCAACTTGAAGGAGGATGTCCCTGGTCAGCGAGGACAGTAGATAGTTGAGTATCTGCTGATCCTTGGCGATCCAAGCATCGTAGTCGGGGTTGGGGACTTGTTCACCAGGCTTATCGGTGGTCTTGGCGATTGTCTTCGGAGGAATCGGCATCGTCGAGCTGAGGAAATGCGCCACCTGCGAACCCTTAAGCGCTAACTGCACTTGAGCCTTCGAAAGAGGATGATTGTTTCTTGCTAGCTTCAGTGTCACAGGATAACCTAGCGATAGAACAACAGCAGATGCGGAAGGTGTTGCCATGGATCAGTTTGTTGAAGAACCGAGCTCTGATTACCATGTGAGAATAGTGGAATGAGATGCCTTCTTAGGCTCTCGGCTTCGTGTTGATATAGCCCGAGACAGCCCCGGGCGTGGCAGTACAGCTTGTACAAGAAGAAACAAAGAAACTTAGATTACAAATAAGGATCTACAACAAACTACAACAAACAACACCGAAGCCTATCCTGAGTCTCGTAACAACCAGAGCAGCGTTATCCTTTAACAAGTTTGATGGCCGGGATTTAGAATATTTAAGTATGATAGCTAAATTAAAACACATTAACAAGTTTCATGCATTTTACTCCACACTTTCTTAGGATACTTTTCTTTTGCTGTAAGAATAGCCAGTTTTTTGTTTGAATTATTGAAAACCATGCAGCCCATCTAATGTGCATTTTCCCTAAAGATTACATTTCCAAGATGTTACTCCCACGTCACATGTCTTCTTGCAGCATTACTATAGAACATAGTTATTTTAGGATGTTGGAGCAAGAAGATATTGAAAGACTTTTGACAGAAGGTATTTAGTGCAAAGGAATTACCACAAGTATCTTTATTTTTTGAAATAAAATTACTACAAGTATCAAAGTTCAGTTAGATTCTACATGTGGACTCCGTTCAAAAGCCAATAAACTCAGCAGAGTCAAAAGTTAATACAGAACAACTACTCCTGAGCCATCTTCAGTGTATTACAAGCATGTCATGAGCTCTCATACCGTTCACCTAAAAGATATGATTCTTCATATCAGTAGAAGAATTGAAGAAATCATAAAGAAATAAGACACATATTGGGAATATTTGGTTACCTTGAGCTCTCTGGTGCTAGTTTTGGCCGCATATCAGTGCTTCCAACGTCTTTTGTAACACCCAAAATTCCATCACATAAATTATAATCAACCCTTGTGTTTTTCTTTTAGGGCTTAAATAAATTTTCTTTTGTTTAATTAAAACATTGGCCTTAATTATTCAAATGATACTCGAATTAATTTTAGAATCAATAAGTGTATGATTGCACACATGCCTTTTGCATTTGAGTTTTGTTTGAGTTTGAGTTTGAAATCCAAATCCCCTCCAAAGTTCAAATTCCAATACAAATTCTCAACCAAAATTACCAAAATCCTTTTTCTTTTCTCCCCTTCCTTTCAGCCCAATCCGGCTCCCTTTCCCCTTTCGGCCCAATAGCCCGCACAACCGGCCCAGCAACGCCTCCCCTCTCTCTGTCACTGACAGGCGGGGCCCACCCGTCGGCACCATCTTCTTCCTCCCGCCGGCCCTCCTCTTCCTTAACCGAGCCGAGCTTCCCAATGGCGCCCGTCGCCCTGGCTCATCCCTTCGCCCACTCGTCTCCCCCTCTCCACTTGCGCCTCCATTCAATGCTCTGTGGCGCACTCAAACCCCCCCTCGCTTCCTCTCCTCCTCTTCCGAACGGCCGTGCTCCACCAACCATCAATGGACCGGCCGCCGCCGCCCTCGATTCCCCTCCCAGGGACGCTCTCGCTCCTCCCTCAGCCCCTATATAATCCGGCGCACACCACCCGAACATCCCCGTCCCATTCCCTCTCCAAAACCATCCCCCAGAAGCTCCACCCGACCTCACCGATCTTCTCCGAGCGCCGCCGTCCGACACCGGTAGCTCCGGCGCTTCCCCGACGTCGGCGACACCCGGGGTGAGCTCCCCGTGTTATCCTCTCCCTCCCTGTGCTATTCCCGCAGCTCCCCGTGCTCTCTAGCTCCGAACCGGAGCTACGCCGGCGAGCTTAAGCTCGGCCCACGGCGGCGCCGCCCTCCCCTGACTCGCCGTCGTTCACATGACCCCATCCACCGTTCAATTTTGAATGAAGGGCCAAGATCAAAACCCCAGCCGAGTCAAAAGGGTCAGATATCGGTCAACTTGGCCATTTTGCAAAAGAGCCCCTGCACTTTCCACAAATTAACCCGCAGTCCACATCCTATACAAAATATTCATAACCATGCCCTTCCTTTTTATGTTTAAGCCCCTGATCTTTCCAATATTAGAACCCGCCGTCCTCTCTGATCTTTTTATAAATCTAACCCTGTTGTTTAGGTTTATTTATGTTTTAGTCCTCGGTTTTTATACAAAACAACTCGAAAACATAGGATTATTTGCATATTAGTCCCTGAACCTTGTAATTAGTGTATCTTCGCCGTTTTAAATCCGTTTTGGGCGATTTTCGCGTTCACGCGATCGTCTCTGCGTAACCTTTAGTTCTAGGTGTTTGTTTTATGCTTTTGGTACTGTTTGTTGTACTGTTTTATTTATTTTGTTGTATGCTTGTGTGTGATCGTGTAGACGTCCCGTTCGAGGAAGGCCAGGAGCAGCAGATCGAAGAAGGACAGCAGTTTGTAGAGGAAGGCAAGTGGCCTCCTTCTTCATATTCTTCAACCCAGTAACAACATTTTAATCATATTTACTTTTATGTATTGCATTAATTTGATGGGATGCCTATTCATAGGATATACCTAGTTTTTATTCCCTCAACCTTGATACACCGGGTTTAATCATCCTTGATAGGTAGAAATGCTTAGTTGCTTAATCTTGGGATGGTAATATCAAACTTTTGAATATGATAACATGGTTTTGTTTGTTGCTATACTTGGTTAATTACAAGATTATCTTGATTAAATGGAACATGGAGAACCACCCAAGAAAACAGTGCAACCACAGTGTTATATGGCTCTAACCTTAGCTGATTAATTAGACTTGAGGTTGACTAGTGGCCTTACCGAAAGGGCAAGGAGGGGGACGGTGAAGGGGTCATAGCTCGGTCCTCTTGGAGGAGTAGCCTTTGCTAAGGTACGGCCTCATTAGGGAGGGTTATGGACCTCACCGCGGCCGAAACTCTAGCGGGCTGCTAGTTTAGCTTTGAGTCTCTGTAAAGGCTTCGTAGTGAACCCCTAGCCACTCACCTCGGAAGTGTTTAAGGGCCTTGCAAACCCGGGCGACATGGGGAACACGAGCTGTGGGTAAAGTGTACAACCTCTGCAGAGTGTCAAACTGATATATCAGCCGTGCTCACGGTTACGAGCGGCTTGGACCCTCACATGATAATTGAACCTAAATATGATATTAAATTGTGGTTCTTTGGTTTTTAGAATAATTTGTGGGTTCTCTCTTGCTTAATTGGGTTGGTATAAACTTATACCTAGTAAATAGGTGCTCGCTAATAAAATATGACCAACTAAAAATGCTAACCGCTGTAAGCCTTTAAACCTCTCTTGATGGCCTTGCATTTTTTCCCCCGCTTGCTGAGTACCAACCATAAGTGTACTCACCCTTGCTAAAACTGCTGTTCAGAAGAAAATGAGGACGTGGAGTACTTCAGTGACTTCGAAGAGTTCTGAGGCTTTGCGTCAACCAGTCAAGCCTGTGGAGAAGTCGTGAAGCTTCTTTCGTTTTAGGTTGTCGGTGAAACGATTAAGACCTTCGTGTCTGTTATCGCTGTTGACACAAGATTTTCGCACCGGATATGCTGAGTCATGAGGTAACGTGGTAAGGCTGGTGGACCCATTGACTGGTCAAAGCCGAAGATGACAGAGAAGGAAGCCGATGCTGAAGAGGAGTCCGATGAAGCAGGAGTCCGACCCGATGACGAGTACAAGAGGAAAGGTGCGTCGGCTAAGAAGGAAGCGTATCAGATCCAGGGACTATTTCCTTTTCAGAAGACGTATGAGAGTCCCGTTGTATCTTAAGTTTAGTTTGTTTTTGTTCGCTAGTTAGTCTGGTCCGATCAGGACTCTCCATGACCAGGGTATAAATATGAACCCTCGTCCATTGTAAAAACTATTCTCACAATCAATACTACCCGGCTTCACGCCAAAACCCTAGTAGTAGTTACCGACGAAGCTCATTGGTGGACGGGCTGCATCAGTTCTGATCTCCGGCTTACCAGTAAGTTAGTCAATTTATCGAACTAGTATAGGCTTTGAATTGAGGCGCATCGCCCTTTCTCGTTTATACTGTTCAACCGATTTATCTCTGGATAATCAAGATTGATATAGATTCCCTACGTCGGAGCTAGATCAATATTGATTATTCAACGGATTATCGTTTATCGGACTACACTTTAAGCCTAGATTCCCTACGTCGGAGCTAGGTATCAAGATTAGTCTAGATTCCCTACGTCGGAGCTAGAATAATCTTGGTTACTAAAGGTAGTCTTTGCGGTTTGTTGAAGTTGCTAGATTGGTTTAGATCTACGCCATGTGAATCAATTCTACTTCTTCGACGGCTTTGAGCATTGGTCTTGGTCCGATTTAAGCAATATTTATCTTACAGCATCGTTCTAGGTCCGATCTTGCTTTGTGGTTTAATCTAGTTGTTCTTTGAGCATTGTACTGGTGTAGATTCCCTACGTCGGAGCTGGATCTTTACAATGCGCTTAGATTAATCTTTGGTTGTCATGCTTGGTCTAGATTCCCTGCGTCGGAGCTAGATTCATCTTGATTAGTCAAAGGAAGCTTTGGTTATGCCTTATTGCTATTTGAATGTTAAGTATGGTGTAGATTCCCTACGTCGGAGCTGGATCTTGCTTAATTGTTTGGTAGCATATCTTAGAATCAGAACGAATCTGTTAATGTTTTACTTGCTTATTTGCTTAATCTGATCAACACCTGTGCGAGCATCTTGTTTAATTGACAGGTTGATGAGTCGAGTCTGATTATCTAGCTATCCAATCTGATCATAGTTGGAGAAATCTAGATTCCCTACGTCGGAGCTAGATTTCTCTGCAAAGGCTATAGTCCGATTGGTGGTTAGATGGTCCGATTAGATGACTCAAACTGGCAATTAGGCAAGGTGGACAATGTATCGGCTTACACTTTGCTTATTTAATATCTTGTTTAAAGATACAGCTGATCCATTACTTTACATATTGGCCTTGTTTTATGCTTTACTTTATTATTCAAAGGCTGGTCTGTAATGTCAATCAAGGTCCGATCCTGATTGGTCCGATTCTGAGGTCCGATCTGGTGTCTGATTGAGGTCCGATTACTCGGTCCGATTGAAGTCATCAGTGAGGTCCGATTTTGAGGTCCGATTGGCATCGGCCGATACGTGTCTGATTGGGTCTTGGCTAAAATTCGACGTTACTCCATCGTCTGAAATAGAGCCGGCACAATCAAAGAGTAATTTAACTGTTTTATTCCCTTGTCAATTTCAGGTCAAATTGACTGGCACGCTGCGAACCTGAACTGGAGTGTGGACTGGCACTTGAGCGAAGCAGACTCTCCCCGGTCATCGTGTGCTGCTCGTGGGAGATACGACCGCCGATTTTCCGCGTCAACACATTTTTGGCACGCCCGGTGGGACTCGAGAAACAATATCCAAGATGTCGTCGTCTGATGCTGAACAAGAAGCTGCAGCGAGGCTTGCTGCTGAGAAAGAAGCTGCTGAGAAGGCCAAGAACGACAAGAACAAGACGCCTGAGACGACCATTCCAATCACAAAGGCCGATCTGTCCAAAGCTCAATTGGATGCAGTTCAGGCCCAGATTGATGCGTTTGAGAAGCTCTGTCTTGGCCAATTTGGACGTAATCGTTCAGGCCCTATACTCAAAGCTCCTCTCCCGGATCCAGAAGTGATCAAGAAGACGACTGAAGCTCGGGAGTACCAGATCAATACATCAGAGATGATTCACCAAGCTGTTCATCATGCGTTGATCAACCAGTCAGGCACTTTGGTGAATTCTCTGGACAATCTCATCAGGAAGGCGGTGGATGATGCTATATGCTTGAAAGGTCCAGTATATATAGCAGATTCTGCAGGAGCATCAGGGTCAGGAAGAGGCAAAGAGACAACAGATAATGCAATGACCGTTACTCCACAGATGCC
>CM014278.1:27701303-27795728 GCA_004135705.1 Alloteropsis semialata
GCAGTCCCCAACGATCAGCACACGTACGCGCAACCTCCTACGCCCGATCTCGCGGCAACCATTTTTATCCCGGTAACTCAGATGCGATTCAAAGTTCATTCAATCAGTGAAAAGGGGAAAAGGAAAAGAGGGGGAGGGGGAATGAAACGCGATCCCCACTGCATGACGCGAGACCAAGTCGACGGACCAAGATTCCAAGAATGGACTGCTCTGATCGGGGAGCGGGAGGAGAGGCAGTACGTACACGCGGTCGAAGAGGTAGGCACGGTCGATGCGGCCCTGGAAGTCCCTGGAGAGGATACCGCTCATGGAGGCGGCGTCGAGGCGGCACCGCCGGCACTGGAGCACCGCCGCCGCCGGGTGGCCGGGGTCCCCGCCGCCCCGCGGGAGCACCTGCACGAACAGCAGACCCATTCCAGCGAACTCGACCGATCGATGGATGGATGGTGGATGGATCGATCGAGAGGGGGGCGGGCAGCGGGTGATGGAGGCGGTGGAGGGAGGGAGGACGAAGGGGAGAGGGCCACGTCTCTGTTTGGTTGCCTTTTCTTCACGCAAGAATGCGAATGGAATCGACCAGTAGGATTTGTTTGTTTTAAACACGGTGCGAGCTGGCCAAGTCTAACAAGTTTGAATAGTTCTACAAAGATGTTTGTTTTAATGGTAATAATAAGAGAAAATTCTTTATTTGATATCGAGAAAATGACTCCTCCTTTTTTGGTCCTAAAATTTTTTTCTTTCTCTATTTGATTCAGGTTTCAACTTTCATTCCCAATTTGACACTCCGTCCGATTTTCCATCCAACCACAGTTAAACGCCATGTGAAAAGACAATGTTGACCCTCATAGATGTGGGGCCCACCACTCATACCTCTCTTTTCTCCTTTCCCTGTCTCCCTCCTCCCATTCTTGCGAGTGCAGAGGGCATGGCCGCCAGGGCCGCGCGCCCGCTCGACCGTGGAGGCCGGGCAGTAGCAGCTCACGCCGCGCCACACGCGCTCAGCGAGGGTGCGGTGGATGGGCGTCGCTGGCCAGCCGACTGGCCATTGCGTGCGCACTAGCTAGCTGCGCGACCGCCGGCACATCGCGCAGCTCTGAAATCCGGAGCAGCTAGCCACTCTATGATTGGTTTGATCAGAGATAACATCTTGCAGCCGTTAGTCTAGCAGCGACATATTGCAATCTTCTTGCATCAACTCATGCCGGTTAAATATTCAGGCTGTCGCTTACACCGCCGGCGTGACCTTGCCGGAGTCGGTGAGGAAGCACCCTGAGCACTCACGCGAACGCACGTGAACTCAAACTGGAAACACAGAATTGGTGCCGCAAACGTTGCAGCGTTTTCTGACTCTATCATTGCATATATGTAGGAAACAAACTCTACCGGCCGAAGCCCCTAATCCCACGAACGCACGCACGCCATGCTCCCCGGGCTTGTCGCGCCATCCCACAACGAGGTCGCATGCCGTGCGCTGCGGACGATAACTGACGAAACTGAAAAACCGGACGCGCCACTGCATGAACTCTCGCATGCATCAGGCTCCCTACGACTCGCTCACAGAGCTGTTGTTTATTGGACTCTGAACTAACACATGACACACCTAAGACATGAATGAGCTAGCATTACTCAACAATCTCCCCCTAAGACTAGACTCGTTCACCTGAGTTTGATGACGCCGATCAACTCGCGAAGCTCCTGGAACGTGGACCTCCCGAGTGCCTTCGTCAAGATGTCCGCGAGCTGGCCTTGAGTGCTCACGAACGCCAATCGCACCGCCCCGCCATCCACGCACTCACGAATGTAATGGAACTTTGTATCAATGTGCTTGGATCGGTCGTGAAGTACCGGATTCTTGCTGAGGGCGATCGCGGATTGATTATCCATCTTCAATTGTGGCGGGGACACATCAACTCCCAACACATCTTCCAGCAGCCGCCTGAGCCAAACCCCTTGACACGCAGCTGCAGCCCCGGCGATGTACTCCGCCTCGCACGACGACAACGCCACCACGCGCTGCTTCTGTGACTGCCAGGTCACCGGCTTGCCGTCGAGGAAGTAGATGATGCCGCTTGTGCTCTTCCTGTCGTCGACGTCTCACGCCATGTCACTGTCACTGTAGCCGACGAGAACTGGACCGGCGTCGCTCCTGGTGTACGCCAAGCCATAGTCGATCGTCCTAGCAACGTACCTTAGCAGGTGCTTCATCGCTGCCATGTGCTCCTGCCTTGGATCCTCCATAAACCGCCTCAGATATCCCACTGCAAAGGAAAGATCTGGCCGGGTGTTCATCAAATACCGCAGACTTCCAATCAAGCTGCGATACTCCGTCGCGTCGACCGCCGGCGATGTACTCTTCTTGGAGAGCCTCAGTCTCGTCTCCATCGGCGTCGCGCACGGATTGCAGGAGCCCATGCCTGCCTTCTAGAGCACCTTCTTGGCGTAGGCAGCTTGTGAGAGCACGATGCCCTGCCGCTCTTGCCTGACTTCTATGCCGAGGTAGTAGGAGAGAATGCCCAGATCGCTCATCCTGAACAGGGTCTTCATCTCCCCCTTGAATGCGTTGATCTCGCCGGCAGATTCACCTGTGATGATGAGATCATCAACATAGATTCCCACCACCAGTCGCTTCTGCTCGGCTCCGCGCGTGTAAAGCCCATGCTCGCACTCACTCCGGACGAACGCGAGCGCGTGCAGGCTAGCGTCAAGCTTGGCGTTCCACGCCCGCGGCGCCTGCATCAAGCCGTACAGTGCCTTCTTCAACTTCAGCACCTTGTTCTCATGCCTGGCGGCGATGAAACCGGGTGGTTGCTGCACGTACACCTCTTCCGCCAGCTCGCCGTTGAGGAACGCCGATTTGACGTCCATATGGTTCACCGTCCAGGACCTTTGCGCCGCGACAGCCAGGAGAACGCGCACAGACTCCATCCTGGTGACCGGAGCAAACACCTCGTCGTAGTCGATCCCTTGATGCAGCACGAACCCCTTCGCGACGAGCCGTGCCTTGTACTTGCTCACCTCACCGTGTTCATCCCGCTTGATTTTGAACACCCATTTCAGACCAATGGCTCGGTGTCCCTTTGGCAAGTTCACCAGAGTCCATGTCTGATTCTGCTCGATCGAGCCCATCTCCTCAAGCATCACGTCACGCCACTCCTTGACGCCCTTTGCTTCTTCAGCTGTAGCTGGCTCTTCTCCGACCGCCATCATCAGCTCCTCGGCCAGCTCCCGCTCGATGAAGCCGGGGGGCGACAGTGCCCCCAGTATGTTGTCGAAGGTGCGCCACCGAGGAGGAACGTCATCATCATGATCGTCGTCAAGATCAAACTCCCCGGAAGGTGAGGACGTGAACTCGATCCCTGGCGCCCTCGACTTCGGTGTGCGGGGCTCGGACCCGCACGTGGGTGTCGACCTGGGTGTTGCAGGTTCGGGAGATGCCGCGCGCGCCGGGGACACCGTGCATGCCGACGGTGTCGTAGCTCCCGCTGGCGTCGCCGTCATGCCGGTGCCGCCACGCCCCGTTGACACTGAGACGTACTCCACCAGGAACGGCTCGGCGTTGTCGTGTGGCCCTGCTCCCTTCTCGGCTCCCCAATCCCAGCTCCGCTCCTCCTCAAACACAGCATCACGCGACACATGGATGTGCCGCGACGCCGGGTTGTAGAAGCGGTAGGCCTTCGAGCCGGGCTCGTACCCGACGAACACCATAGGCGTGCTTCTGTCCTCCAGCTTGGTGAGATGCTTGCCGCCATTCTTCACGTGTGCAACACAACCAAATGTTCGCAGAAAGTGAACGGGGGGTTTTGAACCATACCAAACCTCAAATGGAGTCTTGCCGTCGACGCTCTGGGTGGGAGCACGGTTCAGGATGAACACAGCCGTGTTCACCGCCTCCCCCCAAAACCAGCCCGGCAGCGATGTGGCCTTCATCATGCTCCTGGCCATCCCCATCACCGTCTGATTTCGCCTTTCAACGACGCCGTTCTGCTGTGGCGTGTACGGCGCGGTGAGGTGCCTCTGGATCCTCTGCGCGGCGCAGTAGTCCGCGAACGTGTGCGCCGTGAACTCGTCGCCGAGATCTGTTCGCAGCGTGCGTAGCTTCCTTTCGGCCTCCGCTTCAGCGCTCGCCTGGAACCGGACTATTGCCGCCGCAGCCTGATCCTTGGAGCCCAAGAGCACGAGCCACATGTACCGGCTCAGATCGTCGACGAGGACAAGGAACATCTTGTTCCCGCTTGGAGTCGCCGGCGTCACCGGTCCACAGAGATCTCCGTGAACCAGCTCGAGCTTATGCTGCGCGCGGTACTTCGCCTCCCCCGGGAACGCCAGGCGCCGCTGCTTCCCGATGAGGCAGCTGTCACACACTTGCTCGACGTGGTCGATGTGTGGCATGCCACGCACCATGTTCTCCCGCGCCAGCTTCTGGAGCGCCCGGAAGTTCAGATGCTCGAACCTGGCGTGCCATCGCCAGGCTGCATCTCCGCCTTGTGCCGCCAGGCAAACGGGCCTCCCAATGTTCAGCTTGAGGACGTAGAGGCGGTTCCCGGAGCGCTCCACCTTGGCCAGCAGTCGACGCCGCTAGTCCCAGACCTTGAGGACGCCGCTGTCGCAGGACCACTTGTAGCCCTCTTCGTCGAGTTGCCCCAAGCTCATGATGTTCGCGGTGAGCCTCGGGATGTGGTACACTCCGCCCAACGCCTGGTGCTCGCCTCCCTTGCACTTGAACAGGATGGTCCCGCGCCCCTCGATGTCGACGACGGAGCCGTCCCTGAACTTGACGGTGCCGCGAATGCCGCTGTCCAGCTCGGAGAAGGCCGATCTCGCGCCCGTCATGTGGTTGGTGGCTCCTGTGTTGAGGATCCAGCGTGTGGAGTCCCCTTCGCACCCGTCGCCGAGCTGGACGAAGAGCCTGTCCTCGTAGAGGTGGATTGGCGCCGGTCTTGGAGACGTCGCTGCTGGCGATGGGGAGGAAGCAGCGCCGTTGACCTCCGCCGTGGCCAACATCAACATGGGCTGCTCCTCTGCTTCATCTGCTTGGGCCAGATGGGCCGCTTGGGCCGCTTTATCTCGCTTCTTCTTCCTGCACTCAAGGGCCCAGTGCCCATACTTCTTGTAGTACTTACACTGATCATCGTCAAGGTCATCGGCGGTGTTGCCGCCGGTCGGCTTCGGCGCCCGTGGGCCACTGCGCGATGCAGCCTCCTTGCCGCGCCCGCGTCCACGCCCCCTCTTGGACGAGGAGGCCCTTCCACGAACTGAGGACCCTTCACCGGTCAGCTGCATCCGCGCCGCCACGCGCGCGACCAGCTCGTCCTCAGTGAGGTTCAACCTGGCGACGGAGTTGGACCCGCCGCCGAGGTCATGCCGCTCTTCCGCCGCCTTGAGTCGGCCGATCGGCTCCTCCACCGAGACATCTTCCAGATCAAGAAGGGTTTCGATTGACATGGCAATTTGCGAGTACCTTGCCGGCAGTGCTTGGAGGAATTTCCTCACGATCTCCTCCTCAGTGTACCCGTCGTTGAGGACCGTGAGTTGCTGAGCCAGCTTGCCGATGCGAAGGCCGAAGTCATCGATCGACTCGCCGTCGCGAAACTTGAGGGAGTCGAATTCCCGGCGCAGAGTGTTCGCCTTCGCCTTCCTCACGCGCTCCACGCGCGACGTGCATCATCTTGATTGCGTCCCACGCAACCTTGGCCGACTGCTTGCTCGCAATCGTCCCCATCAGCTCTGCCGGGACCGCCTTGGCAATCACCTCCAACGCCATGCGATCCTCGGTGTAGTCGTCCGTCCCGAGGCTCACGGCGAGACACAGACCGCGCGCCTGCAGCATGACACGCATGAGCGCCGCCCAGTCGTAGTAGTTCATCTTCGTGGGCGTCGGGAACGCGCCGCCGCTGCTGATCTCCTTGGTGACCCGATGGATCACCAGCCCCCGCTCACCGTCTCCAGACGCTCCCCCGCCATTGTTGCCGCGGCTCCCGGACGCTTCAGCGCCGCCGCCGGACGCTGAACTCCGCCACAGCGGCGAGGCGGATCGTGGGTGAACCATGAACGCCCACTCGATCGCCTTGTCGCGGTTGCAGGACCTGAAACTGGCTCTGATGCCAATTGTCGCTTCCACCGCCGGTGTGACCTTGCCGGAGTCGGTGAGGAAGCACCCTGAGCACTCACGCGAACGCACGCGAACTCAAACTGGAAACACAGAATTGGTGCCGCAAACGTTGCAGCGTTTTCTGACTCTATCATTGCATATATGTAGGAAACAAACTCTACTGGCCGAAGCCCCTAATCCCACGAACGCACGCACGCCATGCTCCCCGGGCTTGTCGCGCCATCCCACGACGAGGTCGCATGCCGTGCGCTGTGGACGATAACTGACGAAACTGAAAAACCGGACGCGCCACTGCACGAACTCTCGCATGCATCAGGCTCCCTACGACTCGGTCACAGAGCTGTTGTTTATTGGACTCTGAACTAACACATGACACACCTAAGACATGAACGAGCTAGCATTACTCAACACAGGCCGGCGACGATGAGTGCGGGGAAGAGCGCCGGAGGCCGCGAGGATCCTCACGATCCACGGTCCCTGCAATTTCTCACTTGCATCAGAGTTTATCCTTCTTGAACCTTGACATGGGAGCCCGCACCGCTGTTCCAGGTTGATTTCTGCGGCCACACGACGGAGAGCACGAATGCCGCGACGCAGGAGCTCGCCTCCCTGCGGACGTGTTGCAGCGCCCCGGGGCCGCGCTTCCTCCTGGCCGCCGCGCAGCAGGGGCTTGCCGCCTGCCCAAGCTGCAGGGTCCCCGAGGCCACGCGCCCGCCGTGCCCCAGAAGCTCGCCACCCGCCCGGCCGCCGCGTCGCAGGTCTCTGTCCGCTCGACCGCCACGCTACACGAGGAGAGTGGAGAGGAAGAAGAAACGGGAGAAGAGGAAGGAGAAAGCAAGTGGTGGGGCCCACATCTATGAGGGGCAAAATTGTCTTTTCATAGGGCGTTTAACAGTGGTTGGATGGAAAATTGGACGGAGTGTCAAATTGAAAATGAAAGTTGAAGTCAATGTCAAATAGGGAAAGAAAAAATTTTGAAGACCAAAAAAGGAACAAGTCATTTTCACAGTGTTAGATAAGGAATTTTCTCTAATAATAACTCGTATAATGATGAGTTAGGGGGTGTTTGTTTCCCACCTAGATTATATAATCTAGCTTATGAGTCAAGGACATTATGATAAAAGGGCACCATGAACCACCAAATAATCTCAAATAAGCTGCACATGGGAAGCTTATTTCATATTATTTGATGGTTCCTAGTGACTTTTTACCATAGTGTCATTGACTCATAAGCTTAGATTATATAATCTAGATGATAAACAAACAGGGCCTAGCTTTATAGTCCAAAATTTTAGTTCATGAAACTTCATAGTCCAAAATTAACTATATATAATACATGTAATCATTGTGTCGGTTTTTTACACCGGCTAGCCTACTATGGGGGGTCCCAAAGTAGTCGAGTTGTTCGTGAGGGCCTCGCCGGAACCAGAAGCATGATGGTGAACATGAGACGATTTAGACAGGTTCAGGCCGCCTCGAGTAGAGAGCGTAATACCTTACGTCCTGTATGGTGGATCTTCTCGTATTGATGGGTATGATTTTACAAGGGGTCCCTGCCTCACCTTATATACTCGGGAGACAGGGTCTACAAGGCAAGAAATACAAACTCCTAGTCGAATACAATACACAGAGTCCTAACATGAATAGGCCGGGTTGTTTCCTAGTACCCGACTAATTTCCTTAAGCTGTACGCTCCTTCCTTGTATCAGTCAGAGTTGCCGGCCCAATTTCCTAACGGGACTATGGCCCATGAGGACTCCCATGGATCCTGGACCGTTAAGCCCCCGAGCGTCTTCATGTCTTCATGCCTGCTGGGTTGTTTCTCAACAGTTTCAGCATCAGACGAGTTGTTTCCTCGTCGTCTTGCTTGTTGAAAACCTTCAGAAGTGAACATGATGTGCTTCTTTGCTGACTTCTTTTGCAGCCAGTCCCCGGGCCTTGGTTTGTGAACCAAGATTGATGCAAAAACTTCCTCATTTACTATAATGGTGTCCATCTTTTGCAAAAAGATGGACCCATTATGGGTCTAGCCCCCGAGTCTAGAAATGTTTTCAAGGATTAAAAACAATTCTAGGGTCTTTATTGAAAAAACTTTCCAAAAGAAATATACTATTTCCTCCCTCCGCCCCCAAGCTTAAAGCAGATGACAATAAGCTTAAAGACTTCTGTTGAAATATGTATATTTTTTGATGTGGAAATAAATCCTATTAAGCATCAGCCCCCGAGAATGAAGATTCATCGGAAAATGACCTAGCTCGTTAGGAAATGGCCGCACAAATATGCATCTGGTTTGTAACCGTGAATACATAAGTGTTGGCGTATTTGGGAAAATGGGTTACAGAGAATACGCTTAGGGTTACTGCTTCAATCTTATAAGACAGAGGGTGAACCATTCGTATTCTCCTCCCCGCCGCCGTCGCTTTCACCACTGAAATCCTCAAACTCTTTTCGTCTCCGCGTGCAATCCCCAATCCACTCAAGCCCCGTTCGAGAGTCAAATCCAAAATCTCATCTGGCAGGATGGGTCGAAAACCTGCTTCCAGCAAGCCTACTGAGAGCAAATCCGCCACGGGCAAAAAGAAATCCAAGATCCCAACCACAGATATGCCGGTGTTCAAGAACTCTCCTGCGCCGGCTCTTGCCTGGAAGCCATCCAAGGCAACAGACGAGATGGTGCAGGGTCTTGTGGAGCAAGGCTATCTTCTAGATAAATCAATCTCCTGTTGGCGCACCGATGCTGGTAAGGCCTGGCCTTTCGAAGAAATCCGCGAAATCGTGGTTTTTGTTGCTTTTTATGAACGCGGATTCGCCCTCCCCGCTCATGATTTCCTCTGAGGGCTTCTTTCTTACTACAAATTAGAATTGATTCATCTCAACCCCAATTCCATTCTTCAAATCTCTCTCTTTATTCATCTCTGCGAAACCTTCTTGGGGATCGATCCCCACTTCAATCTGTTCCGATGCCTCTTCCGTGTGAAGTCCACCCCGGACAAAGTAGTCGGTGGGGCCGGATTTCAATTGCGTCAGGGGATGAAAAACATCTACTTCGACTTCAAGATGAATGACTCCATCAAGGTCTGGAATGACAAGTGGTTTTATGTGGAGAATCAGCCCCCGAGGCTGTCCAAACACTCCGGTCATCTGTCTCGGCCGCAAGATTCATGGAATGAATCCCTTGATAGGGATAAGGTTGATGGAATTGCCAGGCTTATAAAAATGATCGCTGCTCTGAAGGATCAAGGCCTAACCGCCATCGGGGTCGCCAGTTCTTTCCTGCGCCGGCGCGTACAACCCTGCTAGAAGCGGGTGCACGCTGGCCATGAATATACTGGCCCCGAAGACCCGACCAGGATCTCGACCAGCGATTTATCGTTAGATGAAGTTGTCGTCCGCGTACAGGCACTTTTCATGGATGCCCAGGATCTGCCACGCCGAGTACCCGAGTACTCGGCAAGTCGTCCGTCGTCATTGGTAAGCTCGAAAACAACCCGAATATCAATTATGATATACACCTTCTTGCTTCTTGACAACTGATCAATTGCTATGTTATCCAATGTCAGGAATTGCGGACCAGACTTGCTTCCTTGCCTCTGAAAGTAGCAGAGAACCAATCCGGGTTGCCTGGATCTCCCCCGCCCCAGCAAACTGCTGAAAGTTCAGGAAAAGGGAAGAAAAAGGCAGTACCAGACATGGATGAGGTAATTCTGGAGGAAGGATCCGATTCTGATGATGATACACCCCGACCACCTCCTAGGAAAATACTTGGGCAAGGAGGATCAGGCCTGAAAAGACCTAGTACTGAAGATGCCCCAAGTCCACCAATCCCCAAGAAGAAACGGGCTCTGCGGAAGAAAGTGTCTCCTTCATTGAAGAAATCATCAGGTACTGTTCTTGGTGAAGCAGAGGCACTTGAAGCAGAGCCTGAAATCAATGTGGAGATTCTGGTTGGAATCCCACTGCAGTCATCTCCACCCAAGGTACCCCAATTGTCTTATTTGCAAAAAATCTTGATTCTTGCCTCTTGCCGAGTTGTTTTCTGAATTGAATGTATGATTGCAGAATCCTCGACAAGAAGAACCCGCTAAGTCAGAAGAGCCTCAAGGACCTCAAAACAACCCTTCTGGCGGTTTTGACTTTGTTGTGGATGAGCCTGAATTCAATACGGAATTTGCCAGGTAAATCACCCAATCTTAATAGAGCCAAATTTTGAAATTGGAATATTGCTAATCTTCAGTTGTTATGCAGCCGTCCGCCTACTCCTGCCCCGACAGATGTACCAAAGACTCCAATCATGGAAACAGGAGGAGGAGAAGGACCAAGCCCCCAAGCATCTCCATAGCTCCACCCCCAAGCACCAAGCAACAACGTCACACCGCCAGCCCAGGTCCCAGAACAAGCCGCTCCGGGTACTTCGACATCTGGATCATGGCCCAGAGCCACAGAAAGTATCCGGATGGCAAGCCTGTGAACTGCGGAACTGAACGCCGACACAAGCCTGGTGAAGGAGACAGATATTGAAGAAATCATCCGGGGACAGAAGAAACCCCGCGAGCCTTCACCAGAGTCATTCCAGATCTTCACTGGCACACCCGGCGTCAACGCAAATGAGGATGAAGATGCCTTCTTATTCAACTCTGAAGTTGACCACGAAGATCTAGGGAAGGCCGCCGAGCTGTACAAACAACTCTCCAAGCTCACAGAGGTTAGTAGAAATAGCGTAGTATTGTAAATACTTATCTCCTTTGTACTTTGATTAACCCTGCCTCCTTTAATCTGGATGTGGAGTATACTTGTATGATCTCAGCAGAAATCTGAGATGCTTAGGAGAGCCAGCATGTCCATTACCCGTGCTGAGAAAGCCACAGCCAATCTGGCCAAGGGACAAGCAGCTTGGGACCAAGAACACGCCCAATTGCGCCGAGAACTGGATGAGGCGTACAAGAAGATCAACTTGTACCAGGACCAGCGCGATGACGTCGTTGAAAAGAATAAATCTTTATGACAGAAGCTTTCAGGTGTGTACGCCGAGTACTTATTCTCTGTCTGCACTGATCATATAATGAATAGAATATGATGTGTTGTCTGCAGAGAGTGACAAGCGCGTTGAAGCTTTGAAGGGTGAGTTCATTGATATGAAGAACCACTTTTATCGGGAGCAAGAGCGCGCAATCCAGGCGGAGCGGCGGGAATCGGAGTGTATGGCGGATCTTGCTGAAGAGCAAAAGATGCGTCAACATGCCGATGCCCAACTTATTGAAGACCTGACCAAGATCCGCAACCAAGAAGCCGAAATCCAAGCTCTTCGCGTAGAAGTCAATCGTCGCGGCACGGAAATTAAGTCTTGGAAAGAAGCTGCCCTGCCTTTGGTGAATGCTTACGCAAAAGTACCCGAAGGAAGTGTTACTCCTCCTCTCCTTGATCGCCTTCGAGCAACTCCTGGGAAAGTGAAGGTGTATTGCCAACGGATCGCCCGTTCGTGTACTAAGCAAGTACTCGGGGTTGTCCGGTCATGGTTTTCTTCACAGCCTTTAGGTATTACTGAAGGAAGAATCAACCCGGCTTATACCCGGGCCATGTATGATACCTACATGAAGGAGGAGAAGGACACTGTAGAAAAGATTGTATCTCGTCTTAAGTTCTAGGGTCTCTGTTGTAAAAAACCTTTGTAAAGAACTTGGTTTCAGATGTAAATATTTATTGTTTTTATTAACAAAAAGTATCAGTTTATCTGATTGTGTGCGCCCGATCTCTCTGTGTGGAACAAAGAGTAGATGGCATTTGAATGTAGTTTTCCTGGATTGTTTTTGAACAACCCGACTAGATTCAAAAATAAGTGCACCCAATCTTTCCGTGTGAAACAGAAAGTAGGTGGCTGTTTGAACGCAACCCTTTTGTAGATTGTTTTTAAACAACCCGGGATGAGTCAAAATGATGTGCCCGATCCTTCTGTGTGAAACAGAAAGTAGATAGCATTTGAAACAACCCTTTCTAGATTGTTTTTAAACAACCCGGGATGATTCAAATTTGTAAGATTGTATCTGAATTCCAGGCTTGAAGACAATGGAATATTGACACTTTATTATTATTAGGCTAAGAAGCCGATATCAGTACATAAAGAAGGCTGACTGTTTTATTGACTCTTAAGAAACTCTAATAACTTCTTCAAGGGTAAAAACGCCACAAGTGCTCAATGTTCCAAGCATTGGGTACCTCTGTTTCGTCTTCCCGTTGTAGCTGATAAGTACCCGGACCGATGAGCCTTGATACTATAAACGGACCTTCCCAAGGAGAGGACAGCTTGTGCTGATCTTTTGTACTCTGAATTCTCCAAAGAACCAAATCACCAATGTTAAATGATCTCATTTGGATGTTTTGGTCATGATACCTCCTTAGTCCTTGCTGGTACATGGTTGTCCTGATCAATGCGGCTAGCCTCGCCTCTTCTAGCATGTCCACATCCTCTGCTCTACTTTGCTCTGCTGCTTCCTCCGTGTAGTTTTGAATTCTTGGAGCATTGTACTCGATGTCTACCGGGAGTACTGCTTCTGAGCTGTATACCAGAAAGAAGGGTGATTGCCCCGTCGCGCGGCTGGGCTGGGTTCGGAGCCCCCATACCACGGCTAGCAATTCTTGCACCCACTTGCCACCGTACTTTTTGAGTGGTTCATAGAGCCTTCGCTTGATACCTTGAAGTATGAGGCCGTTAGCTCTCTCAACTTGTCCATTGGTTCGTGGATGCGCCACTGATGCGTAGCGGACTTCAATTCCCAGGTTGTCGCAAAAATCAAAGAACTCGCTCCCTGTGAATTCTGAGCTGAGGTCAGTGATAATGCGATATGGGACGCCGAAACGATGAGCAATGTCTTGGATGAACTCGGCCGCCTTTGCTGCTGTAGCGTTGACTAGCGGCTTGACTTCAATCCACTTGGTAAACTTGTCGATCGCCACGTAGAGATACTTGAAACCTCCTGGCGCAGTCTTGAGTGGTCCAACCATATCAAGCCCCCAGCATGCGAAGGGCCAAGAGGGCGGTATGGTGTTGAGGACCGTTGTGGGAACATGAGCTTGCCGGGCAAAGAATTGGCAGCCCTGGCAAGTCTTCACGATTTCTTCTGCATCGGCCACAGCGGATGGCCAATAGTACCCGGACCGGAAAGCTTTGCCGACGATCGTGCGGTGAGCGGCATGGTTGCCATAGATCCCTCCATGGATTTCTTCAAGGATTTCCCGTCCGGCTTCTGGAGTGACACACTTCATCAAGACTCCGGATGATGCGCCTCGTTGAAAGAGGGTGGACCTGACTACTACATAGTGCATGCTTCGCCTGATAACTTGCTCAGCCTCCACCTTATCTTCGGGCTCTCTTTGGTGTAGTATGTATTCGATGAAGGGCTTTGTCCACTCGGGTGTAATCACCATGACTTGCTGATGGGGTGGTGTTGTAGTCTGCTGTACTTTCTGCTCCTTGATGGATGGTTGTAATAGCTCATGGACGAAAACGCCGCCTGGTACTTGCGCTCGGTGGGAACCCAGCTTTGAAAGTGCATCAGCAGCCATGTTGTTGTCTCTGATGACATGATGAAATTCGAGCCCATGAAAGTGCTTCTCGAGTTTGCGCACCTCCATGCAGTATGCATCCATGTTCTCCTTGGTGCAGTCCCAATCCTTATTGACTTGATTGATCACCACAGAGGAGTCGCCGTACACCACCATGTGCTTGATGCCAAGGGAAGCAGCCAGGCATAGCCCGTGCAGTAGAGCTTCATACTTGGTTTCATTGTTGGTGGCTTTCCAGAGGATTTGGAGCACATATTTGAGCTGATCGCCTTTTGGAGATATGAGTAGTACGCCTGCACCGGCCCCTTCAAGCTTCAGTGATCCGTCGAAGTACATGATCCAATACTCAAGGGGTTCTTCTGGTACTGCGTGTTGTATTTCTATCCACTCAGCAACGAAGTCCACCAGGGCTTGAGATTTGATGGCAGCTCGTGGGATGAAGTCGATGGCGTGAGAGCCCAACTCGACCGCCCATTTGGAGATTCGCCCTGTCGCGTCCCGGTTGTGGAGGATGTCGCCAATTGGAAAAGAGGTGATTACAACAACCCGGTGGGCGTCGAAGTAGTGGCGCAACTTGCGAGATGTGATCAAGACAGCATATAATAGCTTCTCGACCTGGGGGTATCGCGCTTTTGATTCTAAAAGCACCTCGCTGATGAAATAAACTGGCTGCGCTGTACTTTGTATACATGGCCGGGTTCCTCCCGCTCGACTACAATAGCAGTACTCACGACGTGAGCTGTTGCTGCGATGTAGAGAAGCAGTGGTTCCTGATCAGCTAGTGCAGTCAGTACTGGTGATGACTGGAGAAATTTCTTGAGGTCTTCAAACGCCGCATCAGCTTCTGGAGTCCATACGAACTTGTATTGCTTCTTGAGGAGCTTGAAGAAAGGCAATCCTCTGTCACCCAACCTTGAAATGAATCGGTTGAGGGCCGCCATGTATCCAGTCAGCTTTTGAACGTCCTTGAGGGATTTTGGAGGCGCCATGGATGTAATAGCGGTAACTTTCTCAGGATTAGCTTCAATTCCCCGGTGGCTGACTATGAAGCCCAGCAGTTTTCCCGCGGGCACGCCAAACAACACACTTGGTAGGATTGAGCTTCCATTAAAATTCCCTGAGATGTGCAAAGGTCTCGGACAGGTCATCGATGAGACTATCCGGGTTCTTTGTCTTGACGACGACGTCATCAACGTAGGCTTCCACATTGCGGCCAATCTGAGCCTTGAGACAACTCTGAATTGCACGCTGATATGTTGCCCCTGCGTTCTTGAGTCCAAAGGACATTGTATGTAGCAGTAGGCGCCGAACGGAGTGATGAACGCTGTCTTGATCTGGTCGTCTTTGTGCAGGCTTATCTGATGATAGCCCGAGTAGCAATCCAGGAAACAGAGTAGAGAGCAGCCAGCTGTAGAATCCACCACCTAATCAATACGAGGTAGCACGAAGGGATCCTTTGGGCAGTGTTTGTTCAGGTCGGTGTAATCGACACACATCCTCCACTCGTTGTTGTTCTTCTTGCGGACCAGGACAAGATTAGCGAGCCAGTCAGGGTGGAACACCTCTTCAATGAACCCGGCTGCTAAGAGTTTCGCCAGCTCCGAACGGATGGCTTCTTTCTTGTCCTGGACAAAGTGTCGTAGGCGTTGTTTCTTCGGCTTGGCAGCAGGATCAACGTTGAGTTTGTGCTCAGCCAACTCCCTTGGGACTCCCGGCATGTCAGACGGCTTCCATGCGAAAATGTCGCGGTTGTCCCGTAAGAACCTGGTGAGCGTGCTTTCCTATTTGATAGGCAGGTCAGCGCCGATCAGCGCTGTCTTGGAGGGGTCGCTCGTCCCTAGGTCGATTGCCTTGATTGGAACTTCCTGGGAGGGCTTCATGTTTGACACGGCTGGCTTTTTCGTTGGGATGTCCAACTCAGCCTCGCCGAGTTGTTTCGCCATAGCTGCTATGATTGCTGCCTGGCTCGGTTGCTGCATGCTTGCAGCAATCGTCACTGCCTCGGTGTCACAATCGTAGGAGGTCTTCAGGTCGCCCTTTAGGGATAAGATCCTCTTAGGGTCTAGCATCTTCAGGACGAGGTAGATGTAATGTGGGATCGCCATGAATTTCGCCAGAGCAGGTCTTCCTAGGATCGCGTGGTACGATGACTCGAAGTCGATGACCTCGAATGTGATGTACTCGGTCCGGTAGTTGGCCTCGGTACCAAATGTAACTGGAAGTGATACCTGGCCGAGGGGCACGGCAGCGTTGCCGGGAATGATGCAGTAGAAGGGTGAATCAGTGGGCTTGAGCAGGTAGGTGATGTCTAAGCCCATCTTCTTCAAGGTCTTGGCGAACAAGATGTTGAGTCCACTTCCACCGTTGATCAATGTCCTTGTGAGTCGCGCGCCAGCTACCACAAGGTCGAGCACCAGAGGGTATCGCCCCAGGTTCTTGATGTTGGTCCATTGATCGTCGCGAGAGAAGCTGATGGGGACTTCTGACCACTTCAGGAAGGTGCGGATGGCAGGCTCAATGTAGGCAATCTCGCGGTGGATAAGCTTTTGCTTGTGCTTTGATTCTGACTGAGTAATTCCCCCAAAGATGACGTTGACAACCTTGTCGGCTTGTTGGTAGCCGGTGTCTTTGTCACCCTTGTCTCCTTTGTTGTCAGGGTTGTTTGGTTTGGGAGCGCCCTCCGCTGAGAACGCTTTCTTGAGCGACCAGTAGTCCCTACTTGAGTGCTTATCCTTTGGGTGGAAAGGGCACTGCTTGTCGAGTAGTTTTTTGAACTTCTTGCGGGAGGAGTTCTTCTCAGCAACATTGACCGTATCTTTAGGTTTGCGTTTCTTGTCGTTGAAGTCGCGTTTGCTATTGTTCTCAACTTGCTTGCCCTTGTTACGGTCGTTGTTGTTGTTGCGGTCTCCTCCCGACTTGTTGCGGTTGAATCTTTCACGCTGCAGGTCTTCAGCATCTGACCAGCGGCTGATGAGGTCTTGCATCTGCTCTAGTGTCTTTGGCATGTTCCTTCCGAAATCGAGGTGCAGCACGAGGTCTGTAAGGCCGCCGTGGATGCAATCAATGACATCTTGGTCGGATAGGCCTGCACAGGTTGAGCGCTTCTCCCAGAATCTTTGGTTGTAACTGCACAGGTACTCGTTCTGGCCTTGTTTGCACTGGGCTAGGTCAAAGCGAGTACCCGGCTTCTGCCATGAACCCTGGAAGTTGTTGATGAAAGCCTTGCAGAGCTCATCCCAGGAGTCGATGGAGCCTGGCTTGAGCCCTTCAAACCAGGTCAGTAGGGCCTGATCGAGGACTACTGGGAGATAGGTGCACATGGTGTCGGTGTTGCCCCTCGCCGCCTTGATTGCCGAGTAGTAGATGTGAATCCACTGCTCGGGATCGCGTTTCCCGTCATATCTATCGATATGAGCTGGTTTGAACTTGTCGGGCCAGGAACTTGTCGCTTCCTGTGCTTGAAGTTACTGGGACAGTTGAGCCGCGGCTGCTTGAAGAATTCAGGGGTTGCCCGTGTTGAAACGGGAGTGGATCGATGCACGCGATGATGCGAGACATGTCCAGGTCCTCCTGTGGTGTTGCTCCAAGTGTTGGCTTGCGTCCCGGCCAGTGAACAAATCGTCCTTCGGGGGTTGAAGTGATGACGAGTCCGACTTGTTTCCCGTTTAGGGGGAATTCATCGAATTCGACCAGAGATCGGAGTTGTTTTGAGGACGCCGCCTGGAAAGCAGAGGTGGGGCCCACGAGTCCAAAAGGATATTGGCTTGGGGTGTCAGCCTCACGCTTAGCAGTGGCTGGACTCCTTTTCTTCTGGATTTTTGAATTGGCGGATTTTGGCATAACCGATGGTTCAGCAACCGACTCGGATTGCCTGGCCCGCTTTGGAATCTTCCCAGTTCGAGTTGGAATCGAGCTAGGAGTAATGGTTCCTTGAGTCTGAGTTGAATTCGAACCCAAGGTTCCCCGAGCCCGAGTTGTATTCGGACCCGAGGGCGCAATCTCGTCGAGCTTGTCGGCGAGTTGCTCCGGAGTCGGCGACTTGAGGACGCGGTCGAAGTTGCCTGCGCCGTCCACCGTGCAGACCCAGGAGCCGAAGACGAAGGTGGCGCCTTTCTCGGACGCCATGTCGCCGTCGCAGTTGATGATGACTGGTGCCATCGAGCTTGCTGAATGATTCTCGACGAGAGCCCCTACCTGGCGCGCCAGCTGTCGGTTTTTTATACCGGCTAGCCTACTATGGGGGATCCCTAAGTAGTCGAGTTGTTCGTGAGGGCCTCGCCGGAACTAGAAGCACGATGGTGAACACGAGACGATTTAGACAGGTTCAGGCCGCCTCGAGTAGAGAGCGTAATACCTTACGTCCTGTATGATGGATCTTCTCGTATTGATGGGTATGATTTTACAAGGGTTCCCTGCCTCACCTTATATACTCGGGAGACAGGGTCTACAAGGCAAGAAATACAAACTCCTAGTCGGATACAATACACAGAGTCCTAACATGAATAGGCCGGGTTGTTTCCTAGTACCCGACTAGTTTCCTTAAGCTGTACGCTCCTTCCTTGTATCAGTCAGAGTTGCCGGCCCAATTTCCTAACGGGACTATGGCCCATGAGGACTCCCATAGATCCTGGACCGTCACATTGAAAACAACATCCCACTGAAAACACAAAAGAACTTCATCTAGGCTAGCTTGCCTAATTGTTTGTTTCAACTTCTTAGCTTCTGATCTGAGTGACAAAAGACTAGCGAAAGCAGAAATACAGGGATCTACTCCCCCTGTCCCAAAAATAATGCAATAACGAGTTCCGTGCTAGCTAAACTAATTTTCGTTTGACCAAATTTCTAAAAAATTATATTCATATTTATGACTCTAAATATATTTATTATGAAAATGTATTTTATAATTAATCTAATGATACCTATTGATATAAAAACATTGATACTTTTTTATCTATAATTGATCAAACTTAACATACTAAAACATGACATAGTGATAGAATTGCATTTTTTTTGGGATGGAGTGAGTAGGATCTAGGTTTGGTCCTAATCTGATGCTTGTCTCCCCACTTGACTGGAATTTACCCCGCCCTTTAACTTGCATCAGTTCGGCAAGGTTGGCTGTGCTTCTCACTTTTCTCCTCTCGGCACCGGTCGTGACCTTGCTTGATCATGAGGTGTTGACTGTTGACTGTTGTTGTGCCACTGATCGCCAAGTGGTTCTTCAGTTTTTTTTTTTGAGACAAAAGTTGTTCTTCAGTTGGGTTGATCACGGGGTGCCGCACGATCTGTGGGCCTTTTACCAATTCTCGTGGGATTGGGCTTCGTGATTGGATTTTAAGCCACAACCCAATCTGGTTTGAGTACTGGGCCGACAACGTCAGACATCTTTCGAGGACGACGGACGGCACGGGCTCAGCCCACGTGACCAAGCGGGCCCACATACGGCATGTCTGATGGAAATGGATATGCTTCCCCCCTCCGTCTAGACGACACTTTCATTTGCCCAGGTCGTGTCGTCGCGGGTTCCCATATCAAAAATTTTGGTGCATGTCCGGCTCGAGCCGGAGAACCTATCTGGCTTCTGCAAGCTCAGAAGCCAGATGGTTTCCACTCTCTCCATCGTTGGATCAGGCTATCATCTTTTTTCTTCGACTCTCTCTCGCGTTTTCTTCTTCCCCCGACTTTCTCTCCCGCACCGCTCGCTCGCGCACAGGAGGGTCGGCAGGTGGGCGGGACGGTCGGCGGTGAGGTCGCCGCCGGCCGGGGAGGCGGCGGCAATTAGGGTTAGGGTTTGGGGTTGGGGCTGCCGGGGTTCCAATGTCCTCCGGACATAGAAGATGAGGGGGCTGAGGGGCGGCGGAGGACTGGCGGCGGCGATGGTTGGCTGGGCGGCGGAGGGCGCGGCGGCGCGGGAGCGCCGTCGGCCGGCAAGGCCGGACCCCCGGTGGGCGGTGCCGGTGGCGGGGGCGAAGACTTCAAGCTCATTAGGAAGGGTGGGGTCGCGGGACGGGGACGGAGGTGGGAGGTGGACGGACGGCGCGGCGGAGCGAGCTGTCGGCCGGCGCGGCGGTGGAGGTGGAGGGGGCAGTGGCGAAGGGATGCATGTCGAAAGAAGGAAGAAGAACAGTGTTATGGGCTTCAATGGGCTTTATATTCATGTTGGTTTACTAGCTTCCAATAGTCAGATAGGAGCCCCCGCTCGAGCCGACCATTTGTTTCTTCAGAAAATCAATTGCATGTAAATATGATGCTCAGTCCCAAATTATAGTTCACCATTGATTTTTAAAATACAATTTTAAACTATCTATGATAATAAAACAAGTACTTATAAAATAAATGATACCAGTGCAAATTTTGAATAGGACGAATGGTCAAATACTCAAATTTTCATTAAAAAAATCAACGGTAAACTATAATTTAAAATAAAGGAAGTACTAGACGATGTTTATTATTCATGAGACATGATAGTAGAGCCATAGACTTCACAAAGAAACCGCAGTAGCACTCGGCACATATATATACAAAGCAGCTGACAAAACAGAATACAAACTGATACACAACTGACCGGCACCATCTCGTGCGGTTGTGCCTGCGGCCTGCCTACAGCATAGCCTCTTAACATTACAGCATATGCCAAAACTATGGCGCAAACCCAGCTTTAGAAAAACCAAATTGCTAATGGTAACATACACAAGAGTTACAACTTGCCAACTTCTCTTCTGGGGATCTGCTTCAACTTACGGCGAAGGTTTAGATGATAAGCTAACCATTGGATTAGATTGCTAGTGAGCATGGGGTGGATGGTGCCAGTCTTCTACTAATAGAGTTCAGGATGGAGTCTTGGAAACGTGGGATGGAGGCCGAAATACAACGAAACCTGCAACACAACAAAAATCTATGGCAGTTTAAGTATGTGTACATGTAACCTGTGTTTCTAAAAACTTTGCTATAGTTCGAGTTTGTTCGATCAACATCTACATATGATGGCCATACTTAGAACTAAAGTAGCAACATAGCAATGGCAGTAAATGAACTGCTCTCAATAGCATCGAGAGCATAGACCAAAAAACTAGAATCCATTAATTTGAAACAATCAGATGAATAGATATAATGAGGACCAAGAATAGGAAAAACCTAAACTGAATCTCTTTTATATACTCTCTCTCTGTTTTTATTTACATGTTGTATTAGGTTTGTCCTATGCCAAACTTGGCCAATTTGACCAAGTTTATAAGAAAAAAATAAAATTTACAACACCAATTTTTTTCATTGAATACACCATGAAATATATTTTGATATTGCATATGTTCGATAGTTATAGTCGTTGTTATATTTCTCTATAAACTTAGTAAAAGTTACACAAGTTTGACTTAGGACAAACCTAATATGACATGCAAAAAATGGAGGGAGTATCTGTATCAAACCTCACAAGAAATCCTTGGAAGAGCGATGAATAATAACAACACAATGTAAACTTATGCCTTTAAACTACTACAAGGCATGCCCAAACAATCAAAATCATGTGCAACAAATAATGGGATATAGCCAATATGTATGTCTGTTATATGTGTGTTCATGCCACATATGAATATCTATTTCTTCATCCTATATAGTATAACACATATGAAGATAATTTATACCAGTTTGCAGCTACAAAATACATACCACAACTAAAGAAATAAAATAGTCCAGAGATGTTAACAACTTACATGCATGAGCTTCTTCTAAGGAAATGTCAACTTACATGCATGAGCTTCTTCTAAGGAAATGTCAACACCATGCTGAAGATACGACTAATACTCTGTTCTTCCATCCAAGATAAAGGACACCATCTCTTTCCTCAAGCCTGTAGCAGCTGTTGTAAGTCCGCAACAGTGTGGCGATGGTGCTGTTCACCACTGAACTCAGCGGGTAAGGCCTAAATCCAGCCATTACAAATCTTGCCTTCCATTTTCCGAACAGCTCGTGCCTCTCAACTCTTTCAGCACCCTCGCATGCGATTAAATTAACAATATCCCTTGCAACACAGTGTTGCTCTGCACTCATCCGCCTCTTGTCATCCCTTGGGAGAGCAACATCTATTGACTCAAACATGGCTGTATAGTAGTTGAGAATTTCCATGTATCTTGGGAAGAATGGAGCAGTGTTTGTATTTGACTCCTGCTCAACAAGAGTAACAACCCTAGGATTGATGCTCTTGATCATTCTTATAATCCTATCTCGATGATTTTCCATGCTTACGCTTTCATCAGGAACATGATGCAGCTGATAGGCAAAATTTACAGCAATAATCTCCCCAGGTCTTACAGCAAGATGCTCAAGCTCAACCTCATGGCTAGCAGCTGGAACAGCATTGAACTCAAAGGGAAGACCACATGACTGAGCAACACTATGCAACCTCCTCCCAACTATATCAAGCCCGCCCCCTCTGGCATAAGCAGAATTTGTGTCATCAATACCAGTGATTCTAATGTATGGTGGACCCCCAGGCCTCGCAGCAAGGGCCTGTATCAGAGTAATCCACTGGCTCCCCTGAGCAATTTGGAAATCAATGATGTGAACAAAGTTCTCGCCCTTAATAGCCTCGGCAATGGCACCATTCGCTGACATATAGCCAAACTTGTAGAATGGGCAGATCTCGTAAAGGAGATGCATGTAAGACATGAGCTCGGAGTTTGTAGGTTCTTTACATTTCAAAGATTTATACAACATACTGCCAGAGGATGAGAGTCTTGCAACAATTCCTTCCAACATATATGCTCCGAGTCGTTGCATTGGATCTCCAGATACAGATACTAGCTGACCTAGCTCAGATATCAGAAGTTCAGTGGCAAAGACATCATTCTCTGCAACAGCCTTACCACATGCTATGATTACTTGCTTCAAGTCTCCAGCATCAATTCCCAGAAGTTGTCTCCAGTTGTCTGGTCTCAATTGAACATTGGCTTGTAAGAAGCTCTCGGGGCTGTCAGAGGTGATGTCCAATTCAGGTCCAAGAATGGCGTTCTCTAACTCTTTTAGTTTAATCTGGAGATCTGCAGCTTCAGTTAGACAAGAGGCACTTGGGGGAGAACTATATGTGTGGTCTGAGTGGCTATCATGCTGAGACAGGGGGCTCCCACTAAAAGGGGAGATGCTGTGAGAAGATGTGGAGCTTTGTGCAGGATAAACACCATTTGCTGATGAAGATTCTAGAGTGCAGTACGGTGCTTCAAATACTTGAGGGTTGGAACTGTTAATCCTCTGTGATCCTTCATCAGGAGAAGAGTAGTGATGATCCATATTATTTTGCATCACATGGAACCTACCATTTTCTCCTAAAGATGCTGAACTATTGTAGTATGGCATTTGAGAATCATCTGAAATTTTGTATGGATGGTTAGAAGCCCTAGCTGACATACTGCCCCTTGCAAACTTGTAGGAGAAAACCTCAGCAGGGAGTTGATCCTGCCATCTTTATTGCAATTGTATTTAGTGTGCTCAGGTCATCCACTGAAAATATACAAGATTATGAAATTCAAGTAAGAAAGGAATTTATAGGCACATCTAAATTATATTTTAACATCTTGAGAAGAAAAATAGCTTTGAATGTAACACTTGAACTCATAGCAACTTTACATGGACATGTGGTCTTTGAACTATATTGTATTTTCAAAAGCATAAAGCAAAATTCAACTATTACCACTTCTAGAATCAGTAAATGAGAATCCAGATGGTTGCCCATCCAAATTGAGCTATGTTAAACCATGGATTTACAGATAGCTAAATTCAATAGTAAGCTGACATGAACAGATAGCAATTATGTACCATGCATAATAATCAAGTCTAATAAGCCTAAAAGTCGAAATAAAGACTGGGCACACCGTAACACATAATCAATCATGTGTACAAACACTACATAAGGGGAGATATCATGTTAGAGTTACCCCTTAAAAACTCCATAAAGGGAGGTTACGTATGACAGATCGGTTAAAAGTCTGAATTCCAGATTTCTTGCGGGTCAGATTTAATAACCCCATCATATTTCTCATGTAACAGGAGACAAGGTAATAACTCATTGAGTTCCTCCATCACAATAGATATTTAAGAATATATCGAAGTGTGAACTATAATGAAGTACTCAAATGTTTGCAGGACTGGAACACTAGTCTTATTTGATTCCACTTTGTATCAGAAGATACAAAACCAAGAAAAGGGACTTTTAGAATTACAGATATTTCATTGAGAACCTAAACACATTACAGAGATGATGTATGACCTAAAGCCTGGAAGGAGTAAGAAAAGGGAAACAAAGTAATTGCCTGCCAAGCCTGTTGAGCTTAATGATGTATCTGTAACTGAGTTGGTCATTCTAGCAAACTTGATAACAGAATGAATTAGCAAAAGGGATTCATCTAACTATTTCAACTAGCTGCTATCAACTAGAAAACGAACACAACTTGCAGCCAATAGTTGCACCATGAAAAGATACTGATGACAGAACTGCTAAGAAATTCAATCTAATAAACTTGTATTATTCCCAGTAATTCATCAATCATCGTTATGAATACTCCTTTATATTGGGACTTGCAAGATATAGAAGGAAGGTAACTCAACGATTTTCCAGCGTACTTCCAGAGCTCACCAAGAATTGCTGGAAGTCATTCCAAGAGAAATGGAGTCAATGGCTTCAAGCCAGAACAGTTTCTGATAACACTAGTCTGTAGTGCCCAATCATCTGTTAATATTTTTTTTTGTCCAGTTGTCGTCAATGTCTGTATATGACCTCTCTGAACTTTATTGGTATTGTGTAGACTGTTAAATCATTATTTGAGTAATGTGAGAGACATTCATTGAGGATTAGGCTGTAAGCTCAAGCTGAATATTTGTTTTATCGCATATAAAGAAAATATGTTTAAGCTGTCAAATCATCATTTAGTGATGTGAGAGACATCCAGTGAAGACTAGGTTGCACGTTGTGGGCTGGATATGTGTTCTATCTATAAAGGAAAGGCATGCAAGCGGATGTTCTCAGAAAAAAAAGGAAATATTAAATAAAAAACCACCAAACAAGACCATGCAATGCAATTAAGAAATATGTTTTTTTTCTACGAGCAATTGCAGTCATATTTTAAATAAATGATGCAATTTCGTTCTGGATTATTGGCAAGCTAAACACCATCCATTAATTCCTGAAGAAAGTAGAAAGCGTCCAATGGGTGCATAGACTGCATCTTACAGTCAAACCTCAAGGAAACCTCTGTTTTCTCAAGGTAAGGTGGTTGAATTATATCCCAAAGGTTCAAGTGAGTCATATAGTTATGTTTTATTCCAATCAATATCAATCCAGTAGAATCACACAAAGCTAGTTGTGCATCAATTACTTAGTCCAGAACTATGACAAATTCTGCTAGCAATTAATAAAAAAATGTGTCTAATATGTACACGAAATAAGGGACATAAAAGCCAGAATCTGAGATAATTACCGTTTATCAGTAAACAATTAGAGCCATTATAACTGAGTTAAAACTTCCTGTATTTAGTAGCAGTAGGGCAACTAGAGTCTTTTTTTTTTGAGAGAAACTAGAATCTTTTTACGGAACAAGTTCTTGCACATGAGATTCTACTCAACTGCGGCAAATCAATCAACTAAGGTATTTTATTCCTAGGTATGGAGGCCCTTTTCTGTGTGGTTTTGTAGATCCTCGGTAAGGGAGAGCAATAATTGAGGAAATTATCAAATTAACAACCATTGCAGACACGACAGACAACACTAAACCAAAATGAAGACCATCCCACCAAGGTCTATCACAGCAAAGCTACGGACATCACACACAAAATCACGAACAAGAACCAAAAGGGGAACCCCAAAACAAAATCTGAAGCAATTACTGCACGAAGCAGAGGCATACCATCAAGAAACAGGCGTCCCCGGACGATTCTTGTATCCCTTTTGACCCGCATGAAACAAGGAACAACTCACGGACCGGGATGCTCCCACGATCGGGCCTCAGCTCAAAAGAAGCTGGAAGGAAAGAAGAGAGACCAAGCTCCTTCAACGGGTTAGAGGGAAGAGCGAGTGCGATGGGGGAAGACGACGACTGCTCAGTGATGGGGATCGATGGCTGGATTGGTGTGGTGTGGAGGAAAAGAAGCCCTTTACCACCGGAGAAAAAAGGGGAAAAATCCGAGCCGCAGGAAAGAGAAAAAATGGGCCTTTGCGAGGGAGGAACAGACATGACGGCGCACCGCGCACCGCAACGAGACGACTCTTCTGCTCCTCCGTTTGTGGTGTACTATTCTGCTACATTCTTCGCTGCTTTTCGTATTTTATTACTGTTTCTTTTCTTGATCTTTGTTTTGGCCTTTTTGTTAGGCTGAGCGCAGGAGCCGACATCCGTCTCCGGCTCGATGATCCTGAATGGAATCAGATTCTTGCTGTCGTGCGGCCTGAATGTTACTGCCACTCTTTTTGACTTACCGTGTAGTTCAGGTCCCCTGAGCCTCTCCCTTGAGTCCCTGCATTACTTATTTGGTTCCAGTAAAAAAAGAAAGTTTACCTTGATCCAGCTTCCAAGTGGGGCGTATAGTAAATAAAATTACGTGCCGTGAACTTGTGGTAATTGAAAACTATCAGGTTGAAGAATAACTAATCTAGTGCTTTACCATGTTCAGCAGCTGGCATAAAAAGCTTTGTGGTAGAAAAAAGTCGTTTGAAGATTACTCCAATCAATTATGTTCCTAAACAAAACTTGGTCAATTTAGAACTATTGTCAGCTAACAAATTTTGGCTCAGTATATAAGTCTCAGCTCGAGAGCTTGACGGTGAAATTGCTTTAAAAAACAAACATAAGGTGGTGTTTAATCTTAAGTATTTTAGATTTGAGCAAGGCTCCTTAAAAAGCTCGCTAGCTTGCTAGCTTAAAAATCATCGAGATGCTCTGGTGCCCATGTTTCTTTGTCATGTTCCAGTCAAATGTCTGCCCCATATCTGACTAAAGATTTAGTGCTTAATATCTATTATCTAGTTGTCAGCTTAAATTAATATGATGACTTTGCTGTTATCATTTGATTACATTTGCCGTAAACTTATTAATGCTACTTCCTCTGTCCCAAACTACAATTTGTCGTTTTAATTTTTCTATTCTATGTCCATAGTATCTAAAAAACTAAAAAATGATAATATGGGACGAGGGAGAATTATGGCTGCTGAACTTGTCATGGTCAACTAGATATTTAGAATTTTGATCAACTGAAATATATTGGTTATTTAGGTTCATGTTTTCATTTATGTTTGCTTTTTTTTTTGGAAAAAGTTCAAATTATTTCTCTCAATTATGGCCAGTCTGGAAGACCTACTAACCTATTTTTAGTTTAATTTACTCTCCTAACTATATCAATTGGTCTAATTTTCCTCTTGATAGGATTTGTCTAATTTTTGTTTTTTATGCATAAGTGGAGTCTTAAGTTATTTTTTGTGGGATGACAGCAGACACCGTAACATCCATTTGAAAAATACATCATGATTTTTTCACAGCGTAGGAAATAGTGGGCTATGAAGTTCAGTGGTAACCTTCTCTAAAAACTATAGTGGCTATAGCGAAAGCTAAATTATTTAGCGAAATAATAAAATAATCAATAATCACATACAAAATTATAAGCATCATTGGTGTAACACCCAAAAATAGACTCTAACATGTCTCTTAAATGCCCAATGGGGCTGTGCTATGTTATCTAGGGTCCACCCTATGTTTATTTAGTTGAATCAATTCTTTTTATTGCATCTTTGAGGGAATGACACCAGTAAAATCTACTCACCACTTGATATTTAGCGCCGCTAAATCATGCAAAAGCCTTTTTAGCGGACGTTTGGCACCGCTAAATCTCATTAAAACCCCTTTATTGGATATAGCGGACAAATGTTGTATAAGGTAGCGGTAGATCTCCTAAAAAGCTAATAGCGAAGCATAGAGGGCTATTTCCTACATTGATTTTTCATCAGTATATTGATAGAATAAGAAACTTAATATAATAAATTAAGCCATGTATACGAAATCATACAAACATTATAATTCCACTATCACCCTGTAAAATGGTAAATTAAGATTCCACATATGTGTGGAGAAACAAAAAAAGAAGACAAATTGTTATGGGGTAAATTGAACCAATGACGTAGTTTATAAGGGTAAAATAGACCAAGACATATTAGGAGATTAATTATCAAGACATTGACCATTCTTGATATGAGTAATTTGGATTTTTATTTTCTTTGTAAGACTGACAACGTGGTAACCACGTTAACAGACTGCCAAGCCTAATTTAGAACATATTAACTCAACATGGGTTAATTAAGACCATTGGATCATTAAAAATCAATAGTGGATATTATAACTTTCTTGTTTAATATGGCTATATCTATGCAGTGGATATTATAACTTTCTTGTTTAATATGGCTATATCTATGCTATTTTTTGAATATGTCTTACTAACTAATTATATTTTGCATGGGTTTTTTATAACTTTATTAAGGTAATTTGTTTCCGTTCTCAACAAAAACCAAAATAGCATTTTTATTATATTTAAAGTAGCAAAAGTCATTTTCATTAACTTAAAGTAGCTAAACTACATTTTTTTTGTTGAATCTAAAATAGACATATTGAGAGTTTAGGGACATGCGTGACACCGTAGGACAAATTTATGGACTAAAAATGCATTTTTGAGAGTCAAGAGACTTAGATGACACACTAGAACAAATTTAGAGACCCACTGATGTACTTTAGTTAAGCAGAATCCAGCATTCCAAGCAAAGCCTTGTACGTCCCAATTACGGTACTGTCTACAACAGTAAGATTAGAAGTCTAGATCGAACCGTGAGAGCATTAGGTCCCTGCCGAAAAAGCAGAAAATGATGGTATGTTCTCGTTACTTGTCACAGAGCCACGTGGTTTTCAAAATACGCATAGATATGACATGCATGCGACTTAGTATCACCTGTATTTTGTTTTTAAAAAACATATAAAACGTATTACCTTTGTTACTCGTAGACACATTGCGAAAGTGAAAGTGAAACAGGCTTATTTCGTATTCTTGCTGGTGCAATGCGAGGTAATAAGTACCAGTGGGCTCGCACACGTGAAGGCCTGTTTTGTGGAGAGAGGGTGTGTGGTGGCCCGTATGCACGCCCTTCTGGGCTCCCGCACAGCAAACTGGAAGGGATCAGGCTGGCTGCAAAAACTGATCAACCCTTTTCCATCCAGAGATAGTGAGATATGCTCTGATGGTCCTTTTGCTTTTTTTAAAAAAGATAATCAATCATCAACCCATGATGTCAGAGCATCTTCAAGAGACTAGTCAAAAGGCTTGCCAAGCCAAAATTTGGCTACTCAACATCAAAATAGCTCACCAACAGACTAGCCATCCAACTCGCCAAGTCATCCGGCTCTCCAAATTGGCTCCCTCGCTAGCAAAATTTGGCTAGCCAGTCCGGCTAGCCAAATTGACTTGCCAAGTGTGAAATGACGCGTGAGACCCACGCGTCAGTTTTTGGAGAGTGAGAGTTATAGAGTGGCAATTGAAGACTGTTAGAGTGATATGCTCAATATGCAGTCAAATTTTTATGGACAAACAAATTGATAGTCAAGTAGGGAGTCGAAAATAAAGAGTCTTTTAGAGATGCTCTTACAGATCAGGCCCTACCCAAGATGGTCTAATAACCATTTTATTCTATATTCTCGCTCTTCCCCTCACGAACAGTAGAGCATCCATTGGTGCCACCCTGATGCGCCGGGATCAACGAAGCTCGGCGCCGGCTCAGCCCGTCAGCCGTTGAACGCGCCGAACGTAGCGGATCGGTCAGGCGTGCCGCGGGCATGACGACGAACATACATGACCTTCTGGGAGTGGGCTCTTGTGCATGCAGACAGCACTACACGAGTACATGTACATGCGGTGACGTGTCAAGTGGCGTCATACGTTGGCACGCTCTCGTGCGCCCGCAGGAGAACTGATGTATAGAAACGCCATGCATCATCCCAGATTCGATATGGGCATGACTGCAGCATGGACATGGTGGCAGGGAGTATACTACTGAATTATTGACTGATCGATTGTCTGATGGAACGGCCAAGACCGGCCAGTTTACATATCGACCTGCTGAAAAACTGAAATGCATGTAATTCTTGGATTACAAATCGATCTGCTGAAATGCAGTAGTCAAATGTTACACAAATGGATGCTCTGATTATGCGCATCCATGCACATGGATGATGGATTCTTCTCTACTACTATCTCTATTCTCTACTTCTCTACTACTAAAACGTATGAAATTCGGCCTTTTTTATGGTGCGACAATTGTTTCGTCGTCCTTCGTCCTTTCGTCCCTCCCCCGACGTCCCCTGGTCGCCCGCGCGATCCTCGCGGCTTCCCACCGTAGATCGATCTGATCTGGCCATCCATTCGAAATCTTTGTTTGCTTTTCCGTTCAAAGACACACTTCTTCCGGCCCGTCATCCGCCCCCGTTACAACTTTCCTCACGTTTTTTTTAGATAATGGAAATTTTCCGGTCTCTACGTTGTAACGTACACAGCCTCCAATTATTACACCACTCCAGCTTCGTTGCTGGATTTAGAGGAGAACAAAAAAGCAAAATTAAGCTTGACAAAGTCTATTATTATGCTTCCATCCATGATTCGCAAACAAATCTAAGGCTACCATCTCCAGAGAAGTGCTCGCCTTCATGAATAGATCATTTGTCTTCTCCTCATGCTGCAAGAGTGACCAGAATCGCAGCCAGTAGGTTCCCCTGAAAATAGCCTGCATAAAGGATGAGTGTTTAACGTCATAAAAAATAATATCATTTCGACAACGCCATATAGCCCAACAACTTTCCTCACGTACTTCACGCTTCTCAGACTTTTTCCATTCGCCCGCCGTGGTCGCCGCCGCATCCACCATCGACCCGCCATGGTCGTCACCGCCCCCACCATCGATCATGACTCCTCTTTGCTCGCCTGCTTCACGACCTAGCCTCGAATCCCCACGGCTCACTGTACGGCGATGATCGCCGCCGAGGCAACCGTCGCCGAGGCGAAAAGCTCCACTGCCTCGGTCGAATCCTGCTTCATCCCGTCAGCGAGGTTGGACCCGGGCGTTGGCCACCTCATCGCGTCCGCCGCGTTCTTCGTCGGCGCGGGCGGCGCCGAGTCCGACAACAGCGAGGACCGGAGCAGCAAGTCCTCCACCGCCACGCGTGTTCCCACGCCACGAGCGTGTCTTGCTCTTCCAGCGGGAGCACGACAGGCACGACTAATCAACTGTCGCCGCGGCTTGTGCCATGCTCGCCTGCGTCGGTGCGTGCCCGGCCTTAAAACCTATCGGCTCGACCTCCCGGGTCATAGGTGAATGCTCATCGCCGCTGTTTTTCCCTAACGTCTTTGCCTCGCTGCTCACAGGTGAATTCCAATCGCCTCTGAGATCGCCGGCGAGATCTAAGACCGATCGACTGTCGCTGTGGCTTGCATCATCCCGGCTCCAGGCCACCTCTTCCAGCGGTAGCGCGACAGGCACGACTAATCAACTGTCGCCACGGCTTGTGCCATGCTCGCCTGCGTCGGTGCGTGCCTGGCCTTAAAACCTATCGGCTCGATGTGATATCCTGACCCAAGGCTTAATAGAATTGATAGAATACTCATACCAATAAGTTGCAACTTCTTTTTCGAAAGCTCATCTCGAAAGAACTCCGAGGTTAAGCGTGCTTGGCCTGGAGCGATGGGTGACCGACCGGGAAGTTCTTCCCGGGTGCACATGAGTGAGGACAAAGTGCGCAGAAAAGACATGTGTTGGTCTGTGGGGAAATTCTTGAGGTCCTAGAAAGCTACCAGGCGTAAGCGGGCCCGGACCCGGGGGTCGGGACGTTACAATTGGTACCAGAGCCGACTCTCGCGGTTTCACGGGCGCGTGGGGTCGCAGTTGCGCAGGCATGGTGCGCATGGCTGGTGTGGGCCCGGAGTGGTCACACAGCATGGCACATGCGCTGGCACTGGGCACACGGACGTGGCCAAGAGAGGACGTTCCTGGCTTGGGCTTGACCGACGAGGACGTCGGTCTTCTAAGAGGGGGAGGATGTGATATCCTGACCCAAGGTTTAATAGGATTGATAGAATACTCATACCAACAAGTTGCAACTTCCGGTTAAGCGTGCTTGGCCTGGAGCGATGGGTGACCGACCGGGAAGTTCTTCCCGGGTGCGCATGAGTGAGGACAAAGTGCGCAGAAAAGACATGTGTTGGTCTGTGGAAAAATTCTTGAGGTCCTAGAAAGCTGCCAGGCGTAAGCGGGTCCGGACCCGGGGGGTTGGGACGTTACACTCGACCTCCCGGGTCATAGGCGAATGCTCATCGCCGCCGTTTTTCCCTAACGTCTTTGCCTCGCTGCTCACAGGTGAATCCCAATCGCCTCTGAGATCGCCGGCGAGATCTAGAAAGCTGCCAGGCGTAAGCGGGTCCGGACCCGGGGGGTTGGGACGTTACACTCGACCTCCCGGGTCATAGGCGAATGCTCATCGCCGCCGTTTTTCCCTAACGTCTTTGCCTCGCTGCTCACAGGTGAATCCCAATCGCCTCTGAGATCGCCGGCGAGATCTAAGACCGATCGACTGTCGCTGTGGCTTGCGTCATCCTGGCTCCAGGCCACTCCTCGGAGAGGAGTTCTCTGCCATGCTGCACTCACTTGCCTTCGGCAGGGCGCTCGGCCGCCTGCAACTCCTTGTGGCGTTGTGTTGGGGTTGCAGCGACTGCATGGCAAAGTACGAGGCGGACGCAAGGCAATAATCCGCCCCTGCTGGCTGCCCCATCGCCTACTTCTCGCGCACGACTCCTGCAGTGCGCGATTGCGGGCCTGCGGCCCGTGCGTCTTCTGCCACTCAATCTCGGTAAGTCGGTATGCAGCCGTCGCTGGAGAGAAGGTAACCACGTAGGCAAAAGAAATCTCATCGATTAGTCAAGTTGGAAATAGTTTTTGTCCTGTGTGAATGCTTGACTCCCGATGGTGCATGAGGGTTAAAAACATCTGTCAGTTTAAGACTGCGCCATCGCCCCTGCTCGTAGTCGCTTGATCGTTAGCAACCTCTGTCAGTTGACCACATATGATTGTGTGACTGTAGGTTAGAAACTTTGCAGGTTAGAGCCTACACATGATTTTATTTGTTTGAGCAAAAAGAGCTTGCGATACTCAGAATTGTTTGACTCATGTATGCTTGGAACTGCTCATACAGTCATATAGTCATACATTGCCTTTGAAATTCAGAATACAGAACATATTCTTTTTAATAAGAGTATGCTACTGTCAAAATTATAGCTTTTAGTTCATTTATGCGTAATACTACAATGCTTTGAACTCCAATTTAAAAGCGCATTTTATCCTCCTATTTCCAGATCATCATGTCCTATGCTACTCATTAATCATTGGTAGTACATTTCCACATAGACTAACTGTTTACACAGTGAGTTGTAGGTGAAGGAAAATCTGATCAGACCGCATTGGAGGTTAGATAGAGATTTGACAATTATGTTTGATGTTAGATATAGGCTCTGGATGTGTTAGCTTTGCTCCCATTTGCCTGCTCTACTCTGTGTTGCTCTCCGAGTGTTTGTTTATCAGACTCTGTTAACTGAAAAACATTGTAGTTTGCTTTGAATTCATAGTTTATCCGCGTCAGAGTCAAGCCAATTCAGGGTTGTTTCTTTTCGTAGTTCGCTACTTATTTTTGACTGAGTTGCAGGGGAAAAGATATCTGTTGGGAATCACATTTATCGATGTTTCCTGTTTAGTTCGGTGAGAAAGTTTACGAAATTTATTGTAGCAAAACTAAATCGAAGATTATGAGGACTAAACATGATCTAATTATAAAACTAAATACACGGATGGATGGGAAATCGCGAGACGAATCTATTAAGCCTAATTAATCCGTCATTAGAAATTGTTTACTGTAGCATGACGTTGTCTAATCATGGTCAAATTAGGCTCATTAGATTCGTCTCGCAAAGATACCGGGGGGTTATGGAATGGGTTTTGTCATTAACATATGTTTAATACTCCATGCATGTAAGATTTCTTTTGATGAATAGTGAAGTTTGATGAATAGTGAAGTTTGGGGTGGAAACTAAACAGGGCCTAGATGTCTATGCTACTGTTTATGCTAAAAAATGAGACAGGAAAGCTTAAAAATTGCCAATTACTTGTTTATGAGGACATGACAACCATGGATATAGCCATAATTATTTATTTTAGAGGAGTCCAACATGGATGTCCAAGTCAAGAAGAAGGCCTAAAATTAATTTGGTTCGAGTCCCCAAGGTGGAGGCCCAAAGCAACTCAAGTTCGAGTCCGCCTCGGAGTCCAGGAGCAGCCCGCACTAAAATCGACGCCCAGGTCGCATATGGAGTCCATTTTGGACGTTCTTTATATGGATGGAAGGATAATTTCATAGAGCTTCCAATGGGACCAGTCCCACATCAAATTCATCTGAATCAACGGGAATCGTCGAAACAAGTGGATGTCCAGAATCTGTCAGGGTGCTGCGCCACTGTCTTTTGGGCCGTTGGCCCGTGTATCGTGTTGGAGCCCATAGGGACGAGTCCAGGGGGTTCATGCACCATCTAACCTCTATATTTCAGTAGCCACCGCCCAAGTTAGGGTTTGGGATTTTTCTTAGATTAAATCTGTCAAGAACAGTGTCACCGTTCATCGGTTTGTGAGACTCCAACCCGTGAGTTTAATCATATATCAGCAATTCGGTTGCATTCTTCTTGTTCTTGCTTGTGTTCTTCGATTCGCATGCAAGGATTAGCCTTCTTGGCGAGGTCGACCCCTGGTCGATAACCTGAGGAGACGTGGTGCTGCGATTGCGGGGTTCAGAACATGTTTGTTCAGAAGCCGGATCGAAGTGTGTCAAGTTTCCACCTAATCAAGAGTTACCAGGACCTTTCGGAAGATCGAGAACCATAGTTCACATCATGTGGTAATCAGAGCTTCATGTATATCGTCAGGTTCACCCTTACCCTAGTTAGATTTATTTTTTCCTTCATCCTAGAGTCCACAGAAAAGCCATAAAAAAATTTTCCTGTCCCAAACCTTGTTTAGCTTTTTGCATAATTCTCTTTCAGAGTCCGTAGTGTTAAGTTTGTGTCCTAGTTCGTGTCTTTTTTGCTGGTTTAGTTCATGTTTTAGTTCGGTTGTGTGATCCCATATTCCGCTGCTATCATCTCACAATTTTTCCTCCACTCGATTCGCATCCGACTTCGATTCGACCATCACAAATCCTAATTCGGAGGGTCCTCCTTAGAACAGGCATAACTTTTCGCTCGGAACTCCGATTGAGGCGCTCTTTTTTTCCCTAGAAAGCTCTATAAATTTTGCGCATACAATTCACTAGCTTTGCTAGTCACGCCGATTTCAAAAAATTCAAAAAAAATCAGGAAGGGAGTCGATTTGAGCTCCGAAGTTCCAGCACCAGTTTTTGAGAAGGCTCGTAATTTTCTACAGATCACATCTTACATTGGATTGAGCCAATACTTAGTGATGTTCCTATTCTTGTGCTCCTGGCTGAGAAAAAATATCAAAAAAATAAAAGAAAAAAGAAAAAATTTTGATTTCTACTAGTGCTAAAAGACAAAACCGGAGGCACAGAGAGAGGATACACTAGTTGTTTTTGTGCGTGCTGTTGGATACTTGCTCATATTGTCATTGCTGTTCATCATATTTATCCTTGTTCCTTGCTAGTTGATGCTGCTGTTCTTAGAACACGAGTAGACCAGCAACTAAGGGCAAGTAGCTTTGGACATTTATTCAGTATTACTATCTGTTATTGAATTATGTTCCACTCACATATTTGGCCTTCCTATAGCTCCACATACTACTTCTGGACACCATGTTTTTGACCCTTGCAATCGCAGAGCACGCCTTCCGGGTATCATTTGCCTTGCTGGTAAGAACCTTGTAAGAGCTTGGTAAAGTGTTTCCTTTTGCTGTATTGATTGAGAGACACCAATGTCCCTAAGTAGTCGATTATTAGGGATAACCTTCACTGTTTGCTCCTATTTTTGTGTCTATAATGACAGGTCATTCATATCCACTGACTTATGATGGTGTAGGTGCTGATGAGTACATTGAGTGGGAAATAGCAATAGATAACATATTTGCTACTCGCTCTATATGTGCATGGAGAAAGGTTCAGAATGCAGTCAGTGTCTTGTGAGGCACTGCTTTAAATTGGTGGGAGTCTTTAGATCCTTCAGATAAAGCTCAAACTTGGATTGATATGAAACTTCTTATGAGAGAAACCTTTGTTAACCCACCTCCTATTTTGGATTCATATGATGAGGTGCATGATTTAGAGGAAGAGTCTGTTGTTATTTCTCTTGCTATGACTAACCTTTTGCAGGATGATGTACATAAGCAAGAGGACAACATGGACGCAACTAAGAAGCTCACAACCTCATGTGCACATTCAGATCCATCACTTGACATTGCACCTATTGTTGCTGCAAACACAATTCATGCACATGGTGCTACACTCACGGAAGGTCAGAATTGTATTAATGTGCTGATTTTTCCACCAACCATGCTATCATAGGACAATTGTTAGTGGAACCGTCTCTAGATTTGCTTGATGTTTCATGTGATAAAGATGAATTGTGTTATAATACTTCAGTTTTACATGTTTTGCAACCACGCACTTGTGCTGAACCTAAACATGTTAGGCATATTGCTAGTTCCAATGATGAGCTAAAACTGTTGTCTTCTTTACACACTTTGGGTTACATTGAATTTGATGTTTTGTGTAATCTGGATTATATGGAAGCGATACTTTTTAGATATGCTGATTTACCTTGGTTTGATATACATACATATCTGTTGGCAAATACGATAACAAAGGACAATATATGATACATAGAGTCTACATTTGTAGCAATATGAATTCTCCTTTTGTTGCGCAAGATTGTGATCAATTAGAGGACAGCCATAATAAAAATATTTTCACATGTTCGTCTAGTAGTTTTGTCTCCAAAGAAGGGGGGCATTATTGGCTGCTACCTATGCTCGCTGATGCCGAATTTTCTGATATGCAACCATCTAGTCCTGCTTTGTCAAGAAGGGAAGGATGATGAGGACATGACAACCATGGATATGGCCATAATTATTTGTTTTAGAGGAGTCCAATATGGATGTCCAAGTCAAGAAGAAGGCCTAAAACTAATCCGGTTCGAGTCCCCAAGGTGGAGGCCCAAAGCAACTCAAGTTCGAGTCCGCCTCGGAGTCCAGGAGCAGCCCACACTAAAATCGACGCCCAGGTCGCATACGGAGTCCGTTTTGGACGTTTTTTATATGGATGGAAAGATAATTTTATAGACCCTCTAATGGGACCAGTCCTGTATCAAAATTCCATCTGGGTCAACAGAAATCATCAAAACAAGTGGATGTCCAGAATCTATCAGGGTGCTGCGCCACCGTCTTTTGGGCCGTTGGTTCGTGTATCGTGTTGGAGCCCATAGGGGCGAGTCCAGGGGGTCATGCATGACCTAACCTCTATATTTTAGTAGCTGCTACCCAAGTTAGGGTTTGGGGTTTTGCTTAGATTGAATCTGTCAAGAACAGTGTCGCCATTCATCGGTTTGTGAGACCCCAACTCGTGAGTTTAATCATACATCAGCAATTCGGTTGCATTCTTCTTGTTTTTGCTTGTGTTCTTCGATTCGTAGGCAAGGATTAGCCTTCTTGGTGAGGTCGACCACTGGTCGATAACCTGAGGAGACATGGTGCTGTGATTGCGGGGTTCAGAACGTGTTTGTTTGGAAGCCAGATCGACGTGTGTCAAGTTTTCACCAAATCGAGAGTTACCAGAACCTTTCGGAAAATTGGAAACCCTGGTTCACATCACCTGTTGTTCAATCTGCAGGCATTGCAGTAGTACTAAATCATTTCTTTTAATTTTGATTAGATTTCCATACATTGCAGATAGACCCTGGGCGGGCTGGGCTGCCATCGGTTTTGGGCCGAGGAGATCACGTACATTAGTCCAAAAGCTGATTGACGGTAGGGCGGGCTGGGCTGCTGTCGGTTCTGGGCCGAGGAGATCATGTACATTAGTCCAAAAGCTGATTGACGGTAGGACAGTCTGGGCTTCCATCGGTTCTGGGCCGAGGAGATCACGTACATAAGTCCAAAAACTGATTGACAGTAGGGCGGGCTGGGCTGCCGTCGGTTCTGGGCTGAGGAGATCACGTACATTAGTCCAAAAGCTGATTGATGGTAGGGCGGGCTGGGTTGCCGGGGCCGAGGAGATCACGTACATTAGTCCAAAAGCTAATTGACGGTATGGTGGACTGGGCTGCTGTCGGTTCTTGGCGGAGGAGATCACGTACATTAGTCCAAAAGTTGATTGACGGTAGGGCGGACTGGGCTGCCGTCGGTTCTTGGCCGAGGAGATCACGTATATCAGTCCAAAAGCTGCGGTAGGGCAGGTTGGGCTGCCGTCGGTTCTGGGCCGAGGAGATCATGTACATTAGTCCAAAAGCTGATTGACGGTAGGGCGGGCTGGGCTGCTGTCGGTTCTGGGCCGAGGAGATCACGTATATTAGTCCAAAAGCTGATTGACGGTAGGGCAGGCTAGGCTGCCGTCGGTTCTGGGCCGAGGAGATCACGTACATTAGTCCAAAAGCTGATTGACGATCGGGCGGGCTGGGCTGCCGTCGGTTCTGGGCCGAGGAGATCACGTACATTAGTCCAAAAGCTGATTGACGGTTGGGCGGGTTGGGCTGCCGTCGGTTTTGGGCCGAGGAGATCACATACATTAGTCCAAAAGCTGATTGACCGTAGGGAGGACATTCCATTTGCATACTCAACCCTAGCTCCCCTTTATATCTTCTGTGTCGAACTGCCGTCGTTCTGGGTCGACTGTGTCGAGCTGCCACCGTTCACAATGACTAAGGACGAGGTTCAGAATACCGTACAAAGCATAGTATTAAGAAATACGCTGAAGAAGTTTGAAGATAATCCATGCAAAGTCTATGGTCATGCTATCATGCAATTTTCAGTGTTACGATGAAGGAAATTATCTCACCTACAACCATGATATTTATGATTGCCTTTCAAATGCGCACAGGGTATTGCAGATGACACAGATGGATAAGTACTTATTTAGCTCTACTGACCTACACTATTTTTGAAATATACAGTATCTGAATAGTTTACTTGCCAATATGTCGTGCTGTAGGTATTCAACTGGCTTCCTGGTTCTACAATATATATCTGTGATGTGCACTGCTAAGCTCACACCAATAATTAATGTGAGTGTATGAATTTTGCATTAACAGATTTCTGACTTTCCAAAGACTGATAATTATGACCTCCGTGAATTTTACGTGTTAATCCATTCAATCGACAACATGGCCGATCAATGAGACGTGATTTTGTGACCGATATATTGGGGTCTGAAGCAAATGTCTACATGACTACCGTCTGATGACAAAAAGTATCTTAGCCAGATAAAAAGTATGAAATAAAATAGAGTTGTTAGTCAGATAGTTTTATTTTCGAGAGAACTAGAGTGTTGATTGGATCTTTTAAATTATTGATGATTTGTTTGAGTCATATTATCCAACTAATTCATATTATTGCATATTCTCTTGATTTATAAAATATATGTGTGTCTATGCGTGTCCTGTCACGCATATTTGGTAATCTAAATAAGCGTGTTTTTTTTCACGCCAAATATGATCGTTCTCTATAATTTTGTTTCCTTCATGTAGCAACACACGGGCACGAACCTAGTCTTTTTCCTGCATATATTTTGACGCATTGCATACGCTTTCCTGGAAGCAACTCCACAAGGACAGCAAACCAGAGCATAGGTAAGCGAGAACGTTCGGGAGCAGGCACATCTTGGCAGCTTGCCTAATGCAGCGTGGTTTGATATCTCGGCGGCCTGTCACATTCAATAACCACAACTAGTAGAGTAGAGAGAGATCTGTCATCAGAACGCCCCCCCAAGATCAAATCTTGCTCTTGGATCTCGATCGTTCCCATTTTGATCTTATCCGGCGCCGCCTACTTGAATATTTTCAGCGCGCCGAGTGCACCACCAAGCCACATCGGCCGTCTCCCCACACTCAGTCCAACCATGGCCAAGCTACTCGCGGCGCTGTGCCTCTTACGCCGTTGCCGTTGCACCGGCGGCGCCGGCGGCAGGGGAGCCCGAGGAGACGGAGGTCCAGTCCTCCTACATCGTGCACGGCGCGCACAGGCACGCGCCGCCGGCGCGCCGCCCGCGCCTGCTCGCGCACGCGTGCGCCTCCTTCTTGCGCGACCAGCTCCCTGTGGCCATGCGGCGCCCGGAGCCCGCGGTGCACTACGCGTACGCGCACGCCGCGATGGGCTTCGCGGCGCGGCTGACGCGGCGGCAGGCCTGGCACCTCGCGTCCCTGCCGTCATGCTCGCGGTCGTCCACGATGGGGAGCGGTGGCTGCACACCACCTGGACGCCCAAGTTCCTCGGCCCCTCCACGCTATTCGGCTGTTACCATCGAGGACGACCCAAGCCCAGCCCAGCAACCAGGCGGACGACCGTAGCGGAGGCCCAGGCCCAATCCTCGCATTACTGGCCCAGAATGGATGTAGTAGGTGGATGGAATGCGTGTGTTATAAGCGTAGCCGTCACCTGATGCAAACTATGAACTATTCTATAACCGAAACGAGAAGAACAAGCTGTCCTCGCCTCTCCCGTCTCTGTTCTTTCCCTTCCCGATCTCCTCTTGCTGTCTCGTCCCCTAACAACCTGGTATCAGATTCTTCGATTATGGATCCGCCTCATCCCCACTACACCAGACTCCAACGCCAAAAAGGGATCATGGATCCTAACACAAAACTAATCCTCGATGAGATGCACTAGAGATTCACCGAGTTCGACACCAAGTGGGAGGCCCGATTCGGGGATTTCGATGTGAAGCAAACCCTCAAGGAGGAACGTGTTCAAGCACTGGAGGACTCCATGGAGGCAGCGACCAAGGCGTTCGATTCCTGGAAGCCGCAAGTCGATTCTGCAGTCTCCGACCTCAAGCTTGAAGTCTCCAAGCTGAACAAGCACCTGGATCGAGTGATGCTGGATCGTCCTGCTGATCCAGGGCTCCTCGATCCGCCCAACTCGTTGTTCGCGCGCCCATCTGCCGGATTCATCGCCGACGGCCCTAATGGGCACCGCCTTCAGCACGACCACCGGGATCATGAGTTTGGGCAGGTGTTCACCCATGCTCATGTCCTGGTCAAGGGTACACATCCCCCCAAATTTCCCCACTCCTCGCCTAGATTTACTTCTGCTAGTCCTGATTGGTCGGATTCGAAAGTTCCCCACTCGAATCGCAGTGTCCTTGGCCGATTACCCAAACTCAATTTCCCTGAATTTCTTGGCGAAAATCCCAAACTCTGGATCTCTAGGTGTGGGAATTACTTTGAGATGTACTTTGTTCTTCCTGAGATGTGGATTAAGGTAGCGTCGATGAGTTGTTTGGGTTCTTCTGCATGGTGGCTTCAGTCTGTGGAGTCTAGGCTCAACATGTGCACGTGGTCTGAATTCCGTGATTTACTTGTCGATCATTTTGGTCGAGATGAGCATGATCTTTTGATACGGCAATTCTTGCGTATCAAACAAACTGGATCTGTGACTGATTATGTCACCCAGTTCACCGTGCTTATAGATCAACTAGCTGCATATGAATCACCCATAGATACTAAGCACTACACTATGAAATTCATTGAGGGCCTGAATCCTGAACTTAAATCTATAGTACTCTTACAGAGACCCAAAGACCTCGATACTGCTTGTGTGTTGGCATCTTTGCTGGACGAAGTGGGTGATTCTTATAAACCCAAAGAGGTGAAGCGTTCATCATTTTCTCCATTCAGTACAAGTGTTCAGAAGGGACCCCATCCTCTACCTCAACCACCGGTCTCTGATAAACTCAAGAATACTACTCCTACTGCACCTGAGATGAAGGCTGTAAAGGGGAATTCTGACCAAGATAAGCTCTTAACCTTAAGAGCTTACAGAAAGGCACTGGGGCAATGTTACAAATGTGGAGAGAAATGGGCCAGGGGACATGTTTGTGCTTCTACTGTCCAGCTCCATGTTGTACAAGAATTATGAGAACTGTTACAGTTGGAAGCTGATGACACACACTCTCACAAGGACAGTGACCTTGAGCTTAATGCAGTCATTTCTAAGGAAGCAATTTCAAGCAAGCAAACATCAAAAACACTCAAGTACAGAGGTAGTATGCAAGGCCATTCCATTCTCATTCTCATTGACTCTGGTAGCTCCCACACATTTGTCAGTACTGATGTTGCTTCAAAGTTGCTGGGGGCAAGTGCTGTACAAAGACCCTTTACTATTCAGGTTGAAAATGGAGAGAAGCTGACTTGTGTAGAGGAATTCCTGTCAGCAGTTTGGTCTGTGGAACAGTGTGACTTTACCTCTGATCTTAAAGTCCTACCTCTGAAACACTATCATATGATTGTAGGCATGGATTGGTTAGAAGAATTCTCCCCAATGCAGGTTCACTGGAAGAACAAGTGGATGTTAGTCCCCTACAACAATTCTCTTGTCAGGCTGCAAAGAAAAAGTGGATGTTAGTCCCCTACAACAATTCTCTTGTCAGGCTGCAGGGTGAACTGCCAGTGAATTTTGAAGTGGCAGTAGTTGAGCTTGCCATTGTTCAAGATGAAACAACCACAACAACAATTCCTTAGCCTATTCAGAACTTGCTGGATAAATACAACATGGTTTTCTCCAATCCACAAGGATTGCCTCCTTCCAGATCTTGTGGTCATGCTATCCCATTAATTGCTGGAGCACAACCATTTGTCATCAGACCTTATAGATATCCCCCAACTCTTAAGACTGAAATTGAAGATCAAGTACATAAGATGCTCCAGAAGGGTATCATTAGACCCAGCACTAGTCCCTTCTCTTCTTCTATGGTGATGACAAAGAAAAAGGATGGCACATGGAAGCATTGACTACAGATTTTTGAATGCCCTCACCATCAAAGGAAAATTTCCTCTGTCTATTATTGATGAATTCTTGGATGAACTTGCTCAAGCTAGTTGGTTTACTAAGTTGGACCTTAAGTCTGGTTTCCATCAGATCTTGCTTAAATGTGGGGAAGAATACAAAACTGCATTTTCTACACATCAAGGGCAGTATGAGTTCCTGGTCATGCCTTTTGGAGTGACTGGAGGTCCTGGCACCTTCCAATCTGCCATGAATATTACATTGGCACCATTGCTCAGGAAGTGTGTCCTTGTCTTTTTGGACGTACAATACCACATTTGAGCAGCATATTATTGATGTGGAAGCAGTTCTTCAGTTACTGCAGTAAGATGAATGGAAGGTCAAACTAAGTAAATGTACTTTTGCTCAGAGAAGCATTGCCTACTTGGGTCATGTCATTAGTGCACAGGGAGTTTCTACTGACCCATCAAAAATCCAAGCTATTCAGGAATGGCCTCCTCCCACTTCAGTAAAGGAACTTCGCAGTTTCTTGGGCTTGTCAGGCTACTACAGGAAATTTGTTAAGAATTATAGAGTTATCAGATAACCCCTGACCAATCTCCTCTGTAAACATTCCTTGTTCATTTGGACTACTGAAACTGAAAATGCCTTTCAGCTGCTCAAACAAGCCCTTGTCACAGCTCCAGTTTTGGCTCTTCCAGATTTCACACAGCCTTTTTGTGTGGAAACAGATGCTTGTAATGATGGTATAGGGGTAGTCTTGTCTTAGGGATGTCATCCTTTGGCATATGTTAGTAAGGCTCTTGGTCCTAAAACAAAAGGCCTTTCTACATGTGAGAAAGAGTACATGGCTGACATCTTAGCAGTGGAACAATGGTGATCTTACTTACAACATTCAGAGTTCATCATTTATACTGACCAACAGAGTTTGCCCAAATGAATACACAAAGGTTGCATACGGCTTGGCAACAGAAAGTCTTTACTAAGCTCTTGGGTTTTCAATACAGAGTGGTGTACAAAAAAGGGGTCACTAATACAGCAGTTGATGCCCTCTCTAGACACCCTGCACCTCCTGAACACCTCATGGCTATTTCTGCTGCTGTTCCACAATGGTTAACTGCTCTCATAGATGCTTTTACTACTGATATCTTAGCCCAAAAATTGTTGACTCAACTATCAGTATCACCTTCTGAAGCAGGTCCATACACCTTGCACCAAGGCATCATCAGGTACAAGGGTCGCATTTGGTTGGGTTCTTTCACTGCACTACATCATCAAGTGTTCCATTCCTTGCATACCAGTGCTATTGGTGGCCACTGGCTTCCCTGTCACATATGCAAGGATCAAACAACTGTTCTATTGGCCAAACATGAAATCAATGATCAAGCAGTGGGTTCAAGACTGTACTATTTGTCAACAAGCTAAGCTTGGTAGAAGCAAATATCCTGGGTTACTTCAACCTCTGCCCTTACCTAAGCAAGCTTGGCAAATGATATCAATGGACTTCATTGAGGGGTTGCCCAAGTCCAAGTCCTTCAACTGTATTCTTGTGGTGGTGGACAAGTTTTCTCGCTATGCTCATTTCCTACCACTCACCCATCCATTTACAGCTCTCACAGTTGCCACTACCTTCATGGACAATATCTACAAGTTGCATGGTATGCCTCTATCCATTGTAACAGATCGAGATAGAATTTTCACAAGTCATCTTTGGAAGGAGCTGTTTCATTTATCTAGTACCAAATTGCGTATGAGCTCTTCTTACCACCCTCAAACGAATGGACAAACTGAACGAGTGAGCCAATGTTTGTAAACTTATCTCCGTTGCTTTGTACATGCTTGTCCATCCCAGTGGTCTCGATGGTTGGCTCTCTCTGAATATTGGTACAACACTTGCTTTCGCACAGCTCTACAAACTACCCCATTCCAAGCATTGTATGGCCATCACCCCAATCACTTTGGTTTAGTACCTGACTCGACATCGGCAGTACCTGAACTCTCTTCTGGACTGGATCAATGTAACATTATGAATGATCTTCTTCGTCAGCACCTGCTCTGAGCCCAACACCGTATGAAACAGCAAGCTGACAAGAACAGAAGTGAATGGGAGTTTGCCGTTGGGGAGTTCGTTTATTTGAAATTGCAGCCATATGTTCAGAGCTCAGTCATGCGTCGTTCCAGCAACAATCTCTGCTTCAGATACTTTGGCCCCCTATGAGATTGTGGATAAAATCAGTGCTGCAGCATATAAACTCAAGCTTCCCCACAATAGTGCGATTCATCCAGTTTTTCATGTATCCCAACTGAAGAAAGCCTCGGCGTCCAATCTTCAGGTAATGCCTGACTTACCACCAGCTAATAGCGATCTGCAGGTTCCACTACATATCCTTCTTCGTCATCTAGTTCCCCAGGGTACAGATACTGTCAAACAAGTGCTGGTGCATTGGCCCGGTCTACCTGCTTCTCTTGCTACGTGGGAAGACGAAGAATGCCTGAAGCAAAAGTTTCCTAGGCACCTGCTTGAGGGCAAGCAGGTTCGCAAGAATGGGGGAATGTTACCATCGACAATGACCCAAGCCTAGCCCAGCAACCAGGCGGATGACCGCAGTGGAGGCCAGGCCCAATCCTCGCATTACTGGCCAAGAATGGATGTAGTAGGTGGATGGAACGCGTGTGTTATAAGCGTAGCCATCACCTGATGCAAACTATGAACTATTATGTAACCAAAAGGAGAAGAACAAGCTGTCCTCGCCTCTCCCGTCTCTGTTCTTCCCCTTCCCGATCTCCTCTTGCTGTCTCGTCCCCTAACATCGGCCTCCTCGAGGCCGCAGGCGGCGCCAAGGACGTTGTGGTTGGTGTCATCGATAGCGGGATCTACCCCGCGGGCCTCGCGTCCATCGCCGCGCCCGCGTCACTGCCGCCTCCACCAGGCAGGTTCCGTGGCTGCTGCGTCTCGACGTCGGCGTTAAACGCCTCCGCCTACTGCAACAGCAAGCTCGTTGGGGCCAAGTTCTTCTACGAGGGATACGAGGAGAAGCACGGGGCCATCGATGAGACCAAGGAGTCCAAGTCGCCGCTCAACACCAACGGTCATGGCATGCACGTGGCCTCCATTGCCGCTGGCTTCGCCATCACGGGCACCTCCTTCTTCGACTACGCCAAGGGTAGAGCCGTCGGTGTCGCCCCGGGCACTCGCATTGCGGCCTACAAGGCATGCTGGAAAGTCTCGTGTGTTGAGTCAGATGTCCTCGTCACATTCAACGAGGCCATCGTGGACGGTGTCGATGTCATCTCAGTCTCGCTCGGAGCCAACGGAGCCAAGACCCCGCTGTATGAAGACAACATGGCTATTGGCGCGTTCAGCGCCGTCCGCTAGGGTATCGTCGTCTCAGGCGCGGCGAGCAACGAGTGCCCAGCGAGGCCACCGTCAGTAACGTCGCGCCGTGGATAATCACGGTCGGCGTGTCAACCATCCACCGCTGGTTCCTTGCGATCGTCATCCTTGGCAACGGCAACAACATCATCGGGTCCTCGCTCTACACTGGCGTGCCGCTTGGCGCGTCCAAGATGCCGCTAGTCTACAGTGGGAACGTGGGTTCTGCCGCCTGCAGAGCCGGGAAGCTCAATGCCAGTATGGTCACCGGGAAGATCGTTCTCTGCGACCCAAGCAGGGGCCATGAAGCCCAGACAGAGGCCGTTAGTTGCGCCGGTGGCGTCGGAGCAATTCTTGACGAGCATCCTTAGCTTCGGCGAGCAGGATGACCCTAGCGCATTCATCATCCCCGCCATGGCAGTAACGGCTCTGGACTCCATCAAGATCCGGTGGTACATCATGAAGCAACCATCCGCCACCGCGACGATCGTGTTCCACGGCACGGTCACTGGACGCCTTGTTCCCCGAGAATTGCGTCCTTCTCGAGCCGTGGGCCAAATATCCGCGTGCCGGAAATCCTCAAGCCGGACATCACCGCTCCCGGTGTGGGCATCCTGGCTGCGTGGACTGGCGATGCCCTGCCATCGGGTGTCAGCAGCGACACGAGGCAGGTGCCATTCAACATCATCTCCGGCACGTCCATGTCGACCCCGCACGTGAGCGGCGTCGCTGCACTCCTCCGGTAGGCGCAGCCTCAGTGGAGCCCCACCGCGATAAAGTCTGACGCCGGCGACGTCATCAGGGACAGGTCCACCGGCAAGGTGTCAATGCCGTTCGCGCGCGAGGCAGGCCACGTGGACCCCAACAGCGCCCTGGACCTAGGCCTCGTGTACAACGTCCACGCCCGCGACTATGTCTCCTTCCTCTGCGCGCTGGGCTACACCGCCAAGCAGATCGACATCTTCACGAGGGACGGCTCGGTGACCAACTGCTCAGCGTGCACGGGCTCCACTGGCGACCCCAACTACCCCGCCTTCTCGGTGGTGTTCGGCTCCGACAGCGGCAGCATGACGCAGCGCCGCGTCCTGGGCAACGTCGGGAGCAACTTCGTGGCACGTACAACGCCAGCGTCACCAGCCCGGTGGGCGTGAGTGTCACGATGGAGCCGCCCGTGCTGTGGTTCAACCAGGGGCGATCAAGGAGGCGGTACGCGGTCACTTTTGAGCCGCTGCCGGCGGCGAACGTGATGGAGAAGTACAGCTTCAGGTCCATTGTGTGGAGCGACGGCAGGCATATGGTGTTGAGCCCCATCGCCATCACTTGGCCACCGACACAAGTCATGGAGATGTAATGTAACATCCTGAGCCCCGGGTCCGGGCCCGCTTATGCCTGGCAGCTCCCTGGGATCTCAAGAGTTTCCTCACAGACTAACACATGTCTTTTCTGCGCACTTTGTCCTCACTCATGCGCAGCCGGAAAGAACTTCCCTGTCGGTCACCCATCCCTCCAGGCCAAGCACGCTTAACCTCGGAATTCTTTCGAGATGAGCTTCTGGAAAAGAAGTTGCAACTTGTTTGTATGAGTATTCTATCAATCCTATTAAGCCTTGGGCCAGGATGTCACATCCTCCCCCTCTTAGAAGACCGACATCCTCGTCGGTCAACCCCAAGCCAGGAACGTCCTCTCTTGGCCATGTCTGTGTGCCCAGTGCCAGCGCATGTGCCATGCTGTGTGACCACTCTGGGCTCACACCAGCCATGCGCACCATGCCTGCACAACTGCGACCCCACGCGCCCGTGAAACCGTGAGAGTCGGCTCTGATACCAATTGTAACGTCCCGACCCCCCGGGTCCAGGCCCGCTTATGCCTGGCAGCTCTCTGGGATCTCAAGACTTTCCTCACAAATCAACACATGTCTTTTCTGCGCACTTTGTCCTCACTTATGCGCACCCGGGAAGAACTTCCCGGTCGGTCACCCATCCCTCCAGGCCAAGCACGCTTAACCTCGGAGTTCTTTCGAGATGAGCTTCCGAAAAATAAGTTGCAACTTGTTTGTATGAGTATTCTATCAATCCTATTAAGCCTTGGGCCAGGATGTCACAAGGGAACCTCCCAACTTACATTCAATTTAAATGAATTGTCGGATAATCCACTAAGATAGAGGCGAGCGCATGCTTGCCACGCGGCATGACACATGCCAACCCTTCTCTTAGCGCAATTAGCTGAGCGAAATTCACTTAAAAGGAAAGCAAGCCCGGTCATCCCGGTATGTGTTCAACAACATGCCCAAGATCAACCACACATACCTTACAAGTCTCACATCTCCGAGTGGACCACAAGAGCAAATTTTAAATATTACATGAGTGCAATAACAATTATTACAAGTTCAACACATACTTAATTCAAATATGAAATTAAAAGGGAAGGGATCCAAAATACAAGTCTTGGCCCCTCAAATGACAACATGAATAAAGTGAGATTAATCGTATCTCCCCAAAGCTCGAACACGCAACAAAAGACACTAAATCGCAGCGGATAGGTAACTTAAAAGAAGCAACAACGCCATTTACCCAAAGGCGCCATTGAAGCACATTCATCACACAAGATCACTCATCACCCAAACCGGGAGTGGCGGGGTAAAAGTGACCAAAGATTAGCTCCGGATTACCTGCAACTTAGTTAATGAGAGAGCCGTGAGTACAAAAAGGTACTCGCAAGACTTACGCAAATAATAATCAAGGATAATGCATTTGGATGGTAGCAAGGAATGAGGCTTTAAGGTTAAGTATTATTTTGCAAAAGCATAACTTTTTCTATCCTCAAATTTGAGCATAAGCATTTGTACCCTATGGACAGCTAGCATATTTTATTAAAATCTTTCCCAAACCCACATCAAATTTTAGTTTAAGCATAGACAACATCGTGTAAACATAGAGCATTAACATGTGAACATTTGAGCCATAACCAACATCAACCTTCGATGAATTCAATGGACATTGAGCTTGCTCATAACCGAGAGCGCAGCAATTCGAATTGATTTTAACCTTGCAAGGGTGTACTTCTTTCCCCACACGACATAAGGACCATACGACTTGCACACCCGGCCAAAAGTGAACAAGGGGGTACACGTGTCAACCTTTCCCTAGTTGCCCCGATCAAATGGGATCCACGTCTAGCTTGCGTGGGGGATACCTAGGCCCATCGTGCATCTTGGACCGTGCCCCACGTGAAAGGATCAAAAAGGTAATTAGCTCATCCTCCCACTCGGGGATATGTGGTAGCATGGAAATAGTGCTCAAGCCAACGGCATCACCGGATGGTCCCTAACAACTCGAGCGGTCTATGTCACCGAAACTCCTTTCTCGTGACCCTACACCCCGCTCAAGTCAAGCCTCTACTTCTTATCATCATGTTCATAGAACCATCAATTTTAAAGAGAGTCAACCTTCCCAAAATATATCCTAACCTTCTACTCTAAGCATGGCTAAGCATTTAGCAAATTAAAGGTGAATTTAACCCAAGCTAACGAGCGACAAGGTAGAGGTATGTAAAGCAAGGAAGGTAATCATCAACATAGGTGCTACCAATGCAATACATATATATTTCCCATGCAACCCATACATAGATGTAATAATCAAATTAATTGCAAAAGATAGGAGAAACATGCTTAGCAGCTTGCCTTGGTTCTCTTCGGGTTCGGGATCGACGTCAACTTTGGCCTCGGACTCGGGCTCAACGGTCTCGTACTCCGTAGGCTCACTATCTAGAATGAATGAATGATGCGGTAATTAGAATAATTCCATGAATGCAGGTATCAGCATGAGAAATGTAACACATACATAGCACTGCACAAACAAATTAAAAACAACACTTAAACATGTTTAAAACAATAAAAGGACTATTTCTTTATTTAGCTTATTAGAGAGCAAACAAACACCACAATAAATTCTCAAGTTGCTTAACAAGTGCGAAACAAAACATGCTAGCATAGGATACCTAAACAAGACTAAGACAATTGGATTCACACTAAAAGCCATTTTAGATATTTAATTACAATTTATGCAAAATAGAGCTTCCTCAAACAAATTAATTCATAAAAGGCATGTAAAATAACCATAACAGCACTAAAGTCATTTTTCCTAGATTCTAAATAGAAAAACAAGATTAACAAAGTTGGTTTCATGATTTTACCATTTTTGAGCTAATTACTGAGCATTAATTAGTTTTCAGCTAGCATAAAGGAACAAACACATGAAATGACAGTGAAACCGCAACTTTCAAGAGTTCAAGTCACAGATCGGAATAGCACATGACTAGAGGAACCTAACAAAGCTGGATTCACATTTTTAGGAGCAGTATGCAAATTATCATGCATTTATTTAGCTAGAACAAGATAAAAGCATAGGTAAAAACATACAACAGTAACATGCACACTAATAGTTTTATGTGACAGAGCAGCTCACAACAGATCTAACAAAACAAGTTTCATCATTTTTGGATTTGTAATTATTTTCCTATGATTTAATTGAGTTTCAGCCTTTTAATCCAAGATTCGAAAGAAGAACTGAAAATGATTTGCATATAGGCCCTTGGATCTGATCTTTTTGCGCAACAGCCCCTGGATATTTCCCCATAACCCCCTATCCTTTCTTCCCCTCACACATACACCCCCACACACACAGAACACATGCACGCACACACAGACACGGATGGCTGGCGGCCATGGCCGGCCGTGGCCTCGACCAACGGCGGCGGGCGGCGCTGAGGCGGGGGTAGGGCGAGCACGGGCACGGGGAGGCCGCGATGAAGCTCACCCCGAAGCTTGCCGACGAGGATGAGGTGGGCACGTGGCTCCCTGTGGAGGACGGCGGCGGCGGACGGGCGGCGGCCCTGCACGGCGAGGGAGAATGGGAGGTGAGGGGCAAAACAGGATGCGCGATGAAGAGAGGAAGGTGTGGCTGCGAGGAATTGAAGTGAGGCTCACCGTGGTGGTCGAATTTCGACGAGGAGCGGCGGCCGGCAATGGTGGTGGCGGCAGCTCGGGAGGGAAAAAGGGCTAGGGTTTGGAGGGGCGCCGGCTGTGGGGATCCGAAAGGGGAGGGAGAGAGGAGCGGGGCGAGGCCGGGGCGCTGCACCGGCCGCTCGGCGTCGGCAACGTGGCGCCACCGCCCATGGCGGCCAACAAGCGAGCGTGAGAGAACGGGAGGAGAGGAGGAAGACACTGACAGGTGGGTCCGTTTCTTTTTTTTCGTTTTTCTTTCTCTTTTTCTTTTTACGGGTTGTTACATGTAATGTCTGAGTTTGGACTGTGTTGGGCTGTGTTGGGGACAATCTCCCCAATATCAAATTGCAATGCGTGAAAGAATGAGATGGGAGCGAAGTCATGAACTCGTCACTCCAGAGAGAAAGTGCCAATAGAAGAAATATTTCAACACTAAATGGCTGATAGATCTCGATAATACTGCGTTCTAGATCCATCATAGTGCCATGTAGTATAGTTGAATAATACATTAATACTATCTCTGGTAGCAACTCGCTAACGATAAGAAACAAGAGGATAAGTCAGCCTGAGTAGGTCCTTGCAGTGGCAGCCTGCGACTACTATTTTTTAAAGCTTAACAAGCTTTACATTTGATCCAATAATTGGAGAAACTAGTTCTCAAGTTCAACGGATCCAATGTCCTGCACTTAGAAACAACAACGAGCTAGTCCAACGATTCCTTCCCTCCCCCCTAAAAAGAGCTGACAACTACTGCTCCCAACCATCTAATCCCCACTCCAAAAAGACCTCTAACCAAGGCTACCTCACACACAAAGCAAAAGAAGAGAAACTAATCAGAGGTTGGGAAAGCCTCCAAGAACAGAGCTTCTCCTACATCGGTTTGCCACTTGCCACAGTTATCTCCTCTAGAAGTCTTGACATTCTCAGGTCGTCCTTCTTGCGAAGCAAAATGGTTTCCAATACATGAGCAGCGACACCATTCTGTGAACCACAACCAGTGGAGATGGCACCAGTTTGCCGTCGAAGATCATGTCATTCCTTATTTTCCATAGCGCCGACATTGTCCCTGCACAAATGAAAAGAAGAATTGATCTCCTTGGACCTGTTAAACCACCCATTACCTCTTCTACAAGGTGAGCACAAGATGATGGTGTTTCAGACCATCGCAAGATATCTGTAACAAAAGTCCACACAAAAATTGCCAATGGACATTGACATAATATGATCACTGGTCTCTAATTCCTCACACAGTTTGCAATGCTCATCTTCTGTCTACTTTATTTTCTTCAATTGTGTTGCAGCCTGTATTTTGTCATTGAATGCCATCCACAGAAATATTTGAACTTTCAAGGGATTTTTGCATTTCCACACATCTATCATCTGTGTATCCTGCACTCCACCAAAGCTCTTCACTTTGTAAAGTGATCTAGTTGTATATTATTGGAGATATGCGAATTATTCTACCAGATTTTAATTCGAGGCATATGTCATAAGTAAATGCTAATGCTATGTAAAACAAATAACCAGCTATAAATCTCAAGAACGAGAACAACATAACAATCATAGACATAACCAACAGATATATAAAAGCCATAATCAAACGTATTGCCGCACTATCACCCATCTATGGACTTACTGAATAGCGCTCCGTCCTCATGTAGACTCGATGTAGAGGCAGCGCGGAACGAAGTCGATCAGCTTCGAGCGGTTACGCAGTTGCACTGCCCAGAAACCTTATTGCTGCTCCTTGTGCAAGCTTCACGACGGCAAGGGCTCGGAGATACCGCTCCTCTCCATCTTAGTGCACGCCAAGAAGAAGAGACGACGAGATCCAGCAGCTCAGCACCACATCGCACTTTTCCCAAAATCGGAGAGAAAGTTCAGAAAGAAATCATGAGGATTTTTTCATGTTTTTGACCTGAACGTCTTCAAGTCCTCTTATAGAGAAATCGGCAGCCCACTGTTGACTGTTTCATCTATAATGACGCCCCATTAATTGGCAGAAAAAGTCTACTTAACCCCTTGACCTATTAATATTCATCTACTTAACCCCCTCACCTATAAAACTGGGTATTCTACCCCATGAACTATCCAAAACCATGCAAATAACCCCCTAGGGTGGTTTTCAAAAGTGGTTTTGCCTACTTGGCATTGCACGTGGACATGACGTGGCAATAAAATGTTTAAAAGTCTATTTCACCCCCAAGCTATCGAGGTTTATCTACATAAACTCCTCAGCTACATAACAGGATACTTAATCCCCCAAGTATTTAATACCGTGAGTCTGCAAGCACTCCTTTCTCTCAAAGGAGAGGAGCTGCAGCTCGACAGCAGAGTAAAGGGACGGGAGACGCCGTTTTTGTGGAGTTCGTTCGTTCTTGGCCTGCGCGTCGTAACTGAGCGGTGCAGGGGTCACGGAGCGCCAGCACCGGTGTCCGTCGCCGATATGACCTCATTTTCAGAGCTATGCCCCCCCACTGTGGACTCCTTCAAGGCCAAGTTTCAGGTTGAATTTGCCTGGGTAATCCTAAGAGCGAAGAAAAGGTATCTCCCTTCGATCTCCGAATGGCTGCGGAACCTAAATAAGTAGTGCTCCACATCAGAAAATAAAATGTTTATAAGCAGTCCGAGGGTTAGGGGGGCTAAGTATCATGTTATATAGTTGATGGGGTTATGTCCATAAACCTCACAAGTTTAGGGGGTGAAATAGACTTTTAAACATGTTGTTGCCACATCATATCCACGTGTAATGCCGCGTAGGCAAAACCATTTCTAAAACCACCCAAGGGGGTTATTTGCATGGTTTTGGATAGTTCAGGGGTAGAATACCCAGTTTTATAGGTGGGGGGGGGGTAAGTAGATGAACATCAATAGGTCAGGGGGTTAAATAGACTTTTTCCTTAATTGGCAATAGTAATTGCCCACTTGATTTGGGATCAAGACATTGAATTCATATTTATCCTCTTTAGTGACCATTCCTCTTTAATGACCATTGTAAAAACATTAATAAGCAGATGGCAAAAGGTTTACACAAACTTGGCTTGACTGCTCGCAAGTCACAAGTCACGCGTTCGTTTACGTGAAAAGAACGAGAATACGCGCGTGCGCGCGCGTGTGTAACCTTAGCCCCATTCTCTCCTTGTGTTCAGACTAGTGAGAGAGCTCTCGTATTTAAGTTGGCTTGCACCAACTCAAACCAAAAGTATGTGACAACTCTATGCCATACACTCTTGCTTTGCGATTCCATAAATGGGCCACTCTATGGGCCTAGTTTCTAACATATATCGCCCTATCTTTTCTAGGGCCCACTCCATTTGGTCGCTCCCCTCACCTAGCGAAACTTGTGATAGAGCCATTTGCATTGTCCTCCACTCCTGCAGCTCTTCATAGCATAAAGATATTCTAAAGCAAACTTGCCATGTCCCATCTTTCCATGCTTCCTTGACTGATATGTTGGGATCTCTACAATATTTGAAAAGTTGGTCAAACTCTATTCTTAAAGGATAGTTACCAAGGTAAATATCTTACCAAAATCTTGTCAGCTGGCCACATTTTACTGTTATAACTCTACCTCTTTGAAACCACTCTCTAACTTCTAGCAATCATTTCTAGAATTGAGAGCCATATTTACTGTTCAACTGGAAGATACTTTTGTTTTCAAGGTATTTTCTTCTTCGTAGCTCCACACAGATGCTGTCTTCTCCTCTTTCCAACCTATCAATCTACTTTGCTACTAGACATACATTCGTAGTTTTGACATTCAAGAAACCCAAACCCCCAAATTCTTTTGGTCTTGCTTGTGCTTCCCACTTTGCCATGTGGTATTTTCTCTTCTTGTTTGTCCCTTGCTAGTAAAATCTAGCTCTAATTGTATCTAGTGCCTGGCAGTTTCTGGTGGAAATATATCAGTAATTCTACCAGATTTTAATTTGAGGCATATTTCATAAATAATTGCTATGTAAAACAAATAAACATGCATAAATCTAAACAACAAGAACAGCAGAAACATCATAGACATAGCCAACAGATATGTAACAAACATAGTCAAATGCATTGCTGCACTATCACCTGATGAGGACATCACTCCTTTACATGAGCAAGACACTCCACAATTTGTTCTACAAGGGCCAATCACTAGAGCTTGAGCTAGACATTTCAATCAAGAGGTGAGCTTGTTCATGTATAGCTTTTATGATAATTTTGAGGATATGTTACTACCTAATGATGTTATTGTACTTAGAAATGATGGAGATGACCAAAAAGTACTTGAGGAGAAGCAAGGACATGGAGAGGACCAGCAAGGGGCGTCCAAGCCACATGGAGGCCCAATGAACATCAATTTCGAGTCCATCTCGGAGTCCAAGAACAGTCCGCCTTAGATTGGACGCCCAGGTCACAAATGGAGTCCAATTTCGATGATCTATATATGGATACAAAGATAATTTGATAGATCTTCCAATGGGATAGGTTTCATGTCAAAATCCCTCCTGAGTCAACGGAAGTCATCGAAACAATTGGACATTCAGAATCTGTCAAGGTGTTGTGTCACCGTCTTTTGGGCCGTTGGGTCGTATATCGTTTTGGAGCCCATTAGGGGCGCGTCCAGGGGGTTAGCACGCCCCTAAGTCCCATATATTCAGTAGAGTCACCCAATTTATGGTTTGAGTTTTTTTCTTTAGATCAACCTGTCTTCGAACAGTCGCCGTCTTCGGTTGTGAAACCCCACCTTCATGATCTTAATCATACATCTGCAGTTTGTCACTTTCAAATGAGCTGCGTACTTTCAAGTTCTTTCTTGTGTTCTTCCTTTCGCAGGCAGGGATTAGCCTTCTTGGTGAGGTCAGCTGGATTAGTGACACGGTTGATAACCAGAGAAGTTGTGGTGCTAAGATTGCAGGGATTCGGGTCTTTGGATCTGAAGCCGGATCGGTGTGTCATGCTCCATAAAAATGAGAGTTTTCATCAACTAACGGAAGATCAGGCACCCTAGTTTTCGATTTTTTATACCGGCTAGCCTACCGTGGGGGGTCCCAAGTTAGTCGAGTTGTTCGCAAGGGCCTCGTCAAAACTAGAAGCGCGATGGTGAACACGAGACGATTTAGACAGGTTTGGGCCGCCTCGATGGAGAGCGTAATACCCTACGTCCTGTATGAGGTGGATCACTTCGTATTGATGGTTATGATTTTACAAGGGATCCCTGTCTCACCCTATATACTCGGGAGATAGGGTTTATAAGTCAAATAATACAGATTCCTAGTCGGATACTAAATATAGAGTCCTAACACGATTAGACCGGGTTGTTTCCTTGTCGCCGACTAATTTCCTTAACCTGTACGTCTCTTCCTTGTATTTGTCAGAGTTGTCGGCCCAGTCTCCTCATGGGCCTACAGCCCATAAGGACTCCTATGGATCTTGGTCCATCACTAGTTCCCATCAAGTGGTAATCAGAGACTCAAGTATTCCCATCAGGCTTACCCTAATTTCGTTAGTGTTTTCTTCACCTTCGTCTTACAGTCCACGAAGAGCCTAAAATTTTTTTCCCCTTTCCTACAACAATCGCTTAGCCTCTGCACAATTTAGTTTCGGAGTCTGCAGTTTTGAATTTGTGTCCTAGGTCGAGTCTTGTTGCTGGTTTAATTTGTTCCCCATCGTAGTTCTTTCACCCAGTCATCCACTGCATTTTCCCCCACAAACCATACCCGCAACACCCCTCAAAACCCTGATTCGGAGGTGCTTCCTTCAAACGGTCATAACTTTCACATGGTATGCCTTCTACTATTGTTCATTTGTATGATATGCCTTCTACTATTGTTTCAGATTGCGATGCCAAATTTCTAAGTCACTTTTTGCGAACTCTTTGGCACAATTTGGGAACAAAGCTGCTGTTTTCTACAACATGTCATCCACAGATAGATGATTAAACTGAGGTTGTTAATCGTACATTATCTACCATGTTGAGAGCTATTTTGAAAAAGAATTTGAAGATGTGGAAAGAGTGTTTTCCGCATGTGGAGTTTGCATATAATAGGGCAGAACACTATACCACTAAGGTAAGTCTATTTTAGGTAGTGTATGGATTTAATTCTTGCACTCCTATTGATATATTACCTCCACCTACTTCTGAGAGTACTCATCATAATGCTAAAGAGCGTGCTGAATTTATTCTGAAAATACATGAGACAACAAACATTAACATTGAATAGATGAATGTAAAGTATAGAATTGCTGATAGTAAAGATAGAAAGGATGTGAAACTTGAAACAGGTGATTTAGTGTGGTTATGAAAAGATAGATTTTCTAAGTTGATAAAATCTAAATTAATGCCACACATAGCTGGTCCTTTTCGAATAATTGAGAAAATAAATGATAATTCATATAAACTTGAATTGCCTCCTGAGTTTGGGGTTAGTCCCACCTTTAACAATACAGATTTGAAGCCATATTTGGAAGAAAAGGATGAGCTTGAGTCGACGATGACTCCACTTCAAGAGGAGGAGGATGATGAGGACATCACTCCTTTACATGAACAAGACACTCCTCAATTTGTTCTACAAGGGCCAATCACTAGAGCTCGATCTAGACATTTCAATCAAGAGGTGAGCTCATTCATGTGTACCTTTTATGATAATTTTGAGAATCTGTTACTACATAATGATGTTATTGTACTTAGGAATGATGGAGATGACCAAGAAGTACTCGAGGAGAAGCAAGGACAAGCAGAGGACCAGGAAGAGCGCCCAAGCCACGTGAGGCCCAATGAACATCAATTTCAAGTCCATCTCGGAGTTCAGGAACAGTCCGCCTTAGATTGGACACCCAAGTCGCATATGGAGTCTAATTTCGATGATCTATATATGGATGTAGAGATAATTTGATAGAGCTTCCAATGGGACTGGTTTCACATCAAAATCCCTCTTGAGTCAATAGAAGTCATCGAAACAACTGGACATTCAGAATCTGTCTGGGTGCTGCGTCGCCGTCTTTTGGGCAGTTGGGTTGTGTATCATTTTGGAGCCCATTAGGGGTGTGTACAAGGAGTTAGAACACCCCTAAGTTCCATATATTCATTAGAGTCACCCAAGTTAGGGTTTGGGTTTTGATTTAAATCAATCTGTCTTCGAACAGTTGCCATCTTCGATTGTGAAACCCCACCTTCATGATCTTAATCATACATATGCAGTTTGTAACTTTTAATTGAGCTATGTACTTTCAAGTTCTTGTTTGCATTCTTAGTTTCGTAGGCAGGGATTAGCCTTCTTGGCAAGGTCAATCGGTTTAGTGACACGGTTGTTAACCAGAGGAGTTGTGGTGCTAATATTGCAGGAATTCAGGTCTTTGGATTTGAAGCCGGATTGATATGTCGTGCTCCATCAAAACGAGAGTTATCATCACCTGACCGAAGATCGGGCAGCCTAGTTCCCATCATCACCCATTATGGACTTATAGAATAGCTCTACTTCCTGGTGTAAACTCGATGTTGAGGCAGTGCAGAATGAAGTCGATCAGCTTCGTGCGGTCGCGCTGCCCAGAAACTTATTGCCGCCCCTCATGCATGCTTCACGACGGCAAGCGCTCGGAGATACTGCTCCTTCCCTCTTCAGTGCACATCAAGAAGAAGAGCCGGTGAGATCCGGTAGCTCAGTACCACAACACACTTTGCCTCGCAACAAGAGAGAGAGTGGAGAAAGAAATCATGGGGATTTTCGCATATTCTTGGTCTGGACATCTCCAGGTTCTCTTATAGAGAATACAACAGCCTACTGCTAATTGTTTCATATATAATGACGGCCCATCAGTTGGCAGTAGTAACTGCCCACTTAATTTGGGATTAAGTTATTGACTGTGTACTTATCCTCTCTAATGACCATTGTCAAAAAATTAATATGCAGTTGGCAAAAGGTTTACACAAACTTGGTTGCTCGCTGCATTGCAAGTCACAAGTCACGCATTCGGTTACACAAAAAAAAATGTGAATACACGCATGCGCGCGCGTATAACCCAAGCCCCATTCTCTCCTTGTATTCAAACAAGAGAGAGAGCTCTCCTATATAAGTTGGTTTGCACCAACTCAAACCAGCAGTATGGTATAACTCTATGCAATGCACTCTTGCTTTGGGATTCCATAAATGGCCTCTCCATGGGCCTATTTTCCAGCAGTTTCCTTAGTACAGCAAATACACACCCATGGTATACATTGGCACACTGGAAAGTCATGAGTTTATCAAAATCGATCTCCCTCCTGATGACATGTGTCACATTTCCATGTCCCAAGGCGTATGCATTTTTTTCTCAGGATCTAGCTACATAGACTAACCTAAAGAGTCCATGTGGAATATAACCGATAAATATGTAACTGTTCAGATCAATCAAAAAGACTATAGGCATTTGATTAGGATATAGATACAGAGTCACGGACAAGAGTTTACTCTTTCCTAGCGGTCTCTTCTTTAAAATACAACAACCAAAAGTACTTATTAATAGTCAAGACTCCACTAAAGAAAAGTAAAGAAGTTACTATCTATTTTCAAATAAAAAGACTAATAAAATGGGTACAATCTACTTTATTCCATATTAATATGATATTATGTTAAATACAAGGACAAACCATAGAATACAATTAGATATCCTCCTTCCACATGCATAGATGAAGAAAAATCGATTGAGTATGCATATATTAAGTGGGGTGTTTTACGGTGGTTGAAAAGGTACCAGGAGGTACCACGAGGTACCTTTCCTATTTTGGTAAGGTACCAGAAGGTACCAGGAGATGCCTTTCCAATTTTGATATCAGTCTCATCTATTTTGGTACCGGTCCCACCTATTTTGGTACCGTTTGGTACCTTTTTCTAGGTACCTCTTGGTACCTCCAAATACCTTTTATGTTTCAACCGTTGAATTTAGCTTGATGGACGGTCCTAATTTTATTCAACCATTGTAAAATTTCTCATATTAAGTTGCCCACCTCTTCCTCTGCAAAAGCATATAAATTTGATAGAGCCCTACCATGTACAAGGAGAAACAAGCAAACAGGAATTCGTGGAAGCCAAGAGATTATCATGACCATGGGTCTCTGAAAATGCTAGGATGTCCCTTTGACATTAGAGCCAAACGACACGTTATCAGGTGACGGGTGGCAGAAGCTGCATCCATCCTAAGTGTTAGCTATCAAAATTGGCACAAGAACAACATGATAGGAAGAACCGGTGGAACCGGATTCCGAGACCGGTGGAACCGGTTTGTTTCACTGTTGCCCGTCTGGCAGGGCAAACCGGTGGAACCGGTTTGGGGAACCGGTGGAACTGGTTTTCTCCGAGTCCTAGTAGGTTTGGACACTTTTTGTAGATCCGAGTTGTATAGGACTTTCCTTACGGGGTACGACCTCCCCACCCTATAAATATGAAGGGTCACGGCCGATTGAGTATCATCCAATCGATCAAAACATTTATTACCTTTACTTTTTTGTCATCTCCAAACCCTAGCTTTTCCAACCCTAATTCTGTTCGTTCTTCGTCTCTACGGCGTTTGACGGCTCTCTGAGTGGCCTGCCGATCTCAGAGAAACCCTAGGCGCGCCTGCCCTGACGGGGTCCCTCCCGGGCCGGCGATCTTAGGTCTACGCAGCAGTTCCCGTAGAACCGGTTTCACCGGATCTACAAACCGGTTTCACCGGTTTCGCCTGGGCCTGCTATAGTCGATCGATCCGTCGCGGATCCACGCATTCTAGCGCAAACTCGGTGTGTTGACCGTGAAAGGCGTCAACACATTTTTGGCGACTCCGCTGTGAAATTTGGAAATCTTGGTTTTAATAACCGATTTGTCAAACCCTAGCCAGATGGGATCTATTTCAGATTTGGACAAGGAGAACATCGTTGTTCCCTCTATGGAGGAGATCAGCGAGGAGGAACGCTAGAAGTTCAATGCAGCCCAAGAATTCTTCAAGAGTCAATTCCTAATAGGGCTGAAGAAAGATCGTCATGGCAAGGTGACAAGAACTCAAGACTTCATGATGCCGGCGTTTACGATGAAGGATCAAAAGGTAGAAGAGATCCCTCCGGTAACTGCACATCCACTTGAACCTTCTACTTCTAATCCTAATGATAAGCTTGGTGCTGCGCTTTTACATACCGACGAAGTAATAAGTACCCTTATGGACAGGATAGATAAAATTGAAAAAGATAGGTTGTTAGAATCGTCTTACTATTCACAAAACATGCAACCTATACAACATGAGAATATGCATGCTAGTGTGTCGGCTACACCAGGAAAAACACCTAAAAACCCTTTATATGGTATGCCGGCTAATTTTTATCCAGGACAAGTGCCGCCGCCTACACATGTTTCGCCAGCCCCGCGAAACCGGTTTCACCTGTTCCAGAAACTGGTGGAACCGGTTCTGCTACTCAGGCTACACAACAGCTAGTACCGCGCACTACACCTCCCCTTTCGGTAGTCCCTAGCCGAAATACAGAGGTGGCTAATGGGTCTGCTTATATTAAAACACATGCTTATACATCACCCCCTATACTTAATCAAAACACTAGTTCTAGCGGGATTCCTAATGATGTATATGACCAATATTTGCAGCAAAGTTCTACTAGCATGCCTCATGTTGCTCAAGTTCAAAGTACAGCCACAGGGCAATCTGATCTAGCTCGTTCAAATTTATATGCTGAATTTTATAAGATGAAGGACGAGTTAGCTAGTATGATGCAGGATAAGCTTGGCATTGATATGGGTAATTCTAGATTATATCAAAAACCATATTCTGCTAATTTTGATGCTGTAGCTTACCCGAATAATTGGCGTGTTCCCGATTTCATAAAATTTAATGGTGATGATAGCAAGACCACGTGGGAACACATTAGCCAATATATTGCTCAACTAGGAGAAGTTAGTTCTAATGATGCTTTAAAAGTTCGTCTGTTTTCATTGTCTTTAACTGGAACTGCTTTTTCTTGGTTTTCTTCATTAACTCCTGGCTCAATTAATTCATGGAATCAATTAGAGCAAAAATTTTATGATCATTTTTATAGTGGGAGTACTCAATTGAAATTGACAGATTTGACATCGGTTAAGCAACAAAGAGATAAATCTGTTGTTGATTATTTTAAACGATTCAAAGAAACTAGAAACCGATGTTTTAATTTGTCACTTTCTGAAAGGGATCTTGCTGATGTTGCCTTTAATGGTTTAAGATCCTCTATTAAAGAAAAGATAGAAGGCTTTGAACACTTTTCGGTTAATCAAGTACAAGTAAGAGCTTTGGCTACTGAAACTGAATTAAAAATAGCAAAGATACATATAAGACTCATCGTTCTAATGTTCATGTTGTTACTTAAGATTATAGTAGTTCGGATGATGATGAAGATGTATATGTTGCTGAACTTGTATGGCCTTCTAAGAATAAATCGTACACTTGTCCATCTCTTAAGCCAATTCCAAAGAATCGGAAAGAAGAAGTGCGATTTACTTTTGATGTTTCCAAGTGTGATCGTATTTTTGATGAATTGTTAAAGAATGGAAACATTAAAATGTCTCATACTATTCCTCCACTTGAAGAACTTAAAAGGCGGGCATATTGCAAGTTGCATAATTCTTTTTCGCATGCTACTAATGATTGCAATGTTTTCCGTCGACAGGTGCAATTGGCCTTGAATGAAGGACGTTTGACACTACATGAGATGCAGGTTGATAAAGAGCCTTTCCCTGTCAACACCCTTGAGATGCAAGCTCCTAAAGTTCTGATTCGGCCACATCAAGTTGAATCAACTAAAGGAAAAAATATTGTTGTGGGTGATGAGAAGCCAAAACCTGAAAATCTGAAGGGAAAATCAATTATCAGGGAAGTGGTGTGTGAGAAGACCCCCAATGGCAGGGAGACTTTCAAAATTACTGCAAGAGTCGCGGATCTCGGGGGGGCAAGGATCGTCAAAAGGACCGTTTGAGCCTGTACAGGACAAACCGGTTCCACCGGTTCCTGAAACCGGTATAACCGGTTCTAGTCAGGGGCGCCCGAAGATGTTGAGGCCTAAGCGTCCTGAGATTGGAACCTGGAAAGTCAATGTGGCCAAGGATCAGGGCAAAGTTGCAAAGCCAAAAGTGACCTATGACCAGTTGCTTTCCAAATATGCGAATCAAAGGCCAGTTGATGAGTATTGGCCGGCAAAAAAGAGAAAAAGGTCACCCATGCATCAAGAGAAGCCAATTTCGCTTCCAAGGGCGAATAGCAGGTGGAAGGGTGATGGTGCAGGTTCTTATTCCCAACAGAACCAATATCAAAACATGTCATGGATGCCTCCATATTATAATTATCAATATCCGGCATGGGATCACAATGGAATGAATGTGCCTTATTACCCTATGCAGCATCCTCCTTTTCAACCAGGATGGGGTAATAATAGAGTTCCAGCGCATGAGAGGTTGGTAGATAACCGTTCGACTCCTCGTCGATCAGGTTGGGATGTGCCACCTCAAACCGGTGGAACCGGTTTCCTCAGAAAAGACAGCCTTCTCCTCCTAAGTAGGTTTATCAGCCTAAGAAGATGGAGGAAGTTGTCCAGAAGATGGAGGTCGACTAGGAGAGAACTACTGCTGCTGATATCATTCAGATTGGTGACTTCCAAGTAAATTTGAAGGACGATGACAAGATGCCTATGATAATTGGTGATGAAGTTAAGCCATCAGTCCAGGAGAACATAGCTGCAGAGCCTAATGTGGGTAAGAAGGTTGAAATTGATAAACCTAAATACCTTATGCCTAGATGGTGTCCTCCAGGTTTGACACGCACGCAAAAGAGAAAGTTGCAGTGACTTCGCTTCCAAGACCAGAAAGAGAAAGAACTGGAGAAGCAAAGGGAGGAGCACTTCAACAAATACAGGCCTATGATTCCTCTAGGCAAGGGGTGGAAGAAGACTGAAGCTCCAGAGCAAAATCCGGTGGAACCAGATTCCAAACCAGTGGAACCGGTTCTACCTCCTTCGCCGTCCACAGCTGTATCAGAACCGATAGAACCAGTTCTGAAACCGGTGGAACCGGTTTCTGCTGATCCAGGTTCATCTCGAATTGCTTCTGAAATTTCTGTCACTCCTGCGTTTGATCAGAAGTTGTCATCGGATTTCCAGAATGTGGACGATGAACAGCTAGTTGATTATGGGTCGTCACCTGAATATATGAATGTTGATGCTAATGTGGTGCACCTATCTTCGGATTATTACATTATTTCGGAGGATGAGATCGCTCATTTATACTTTGGCCCAAAAGAAGCTGTATTTAAAAGGCCAAAGGATTCTGAAAATCATTTGAAGGCTCTATACATGAAGGGACATATCAATGGGAAGCCGATTTCGAGGATGCTTGTTGACACCAGGGCGATTGTCAATTTGATGCCTTATTCTGTGTTCAAGAAGCTTGGTGGATTAGATGGTGAGCTGATCAAGACCAACATAACTATCAGCGGTGTGGGAGGAGGCGAGCCTATGAGTGCTAAGGGCGTTGCTTCTATGGAGCTCACCGTTGGGAGCAAGACGTTGGCTACCGCTTTCTTCGTCGCCGAGACCCAAGGTAACTTCAATTTAATATTGGTTCGTGATTGGATTCATGCAAATAGATGTGTACCTTCTAGTATGCATCAGTTTCTTATTCAATGGGTAGACGAACACATTGAGGTTGTGCATGGAGACACATCGGCTTGTGTTGAAGTGGCTGATGGTTCTACCATGTCTATGCATGATCATGTTAAATGCTTAACATGTTTAGATATTTCTGATTATGAGATGATCAGTTGCACTAGAGATGGCTTTGTGCCTGCTGTTCTAAAGCCGGTTGAATATCGGCTAAACCATTTGTTGTGAATCAATGAATAGTTCAGAATGGTTGCAGCAGAGACTTGAGCACTATCGGGCACAAAAGAACGATATATGTGAGGCCATTAAAGATTTTGATGACATGAGTAAATTAGGACAAGGCTTTACGTCGGCTGATCCTTCAGAGGAGATTGATATTGATGATGGCACTGTACCTAGGCCGACGTTTGTAAACAAAATTCGAAAGCTGATTATAAAGCTGAATTAATCGAGCTGTTGAAAGAATATGTTGATTGTTTTGCATGGAATTATCAAGAGATGTCTGGTTTAAGCCGCGAGTTAGTTGAACATCGGCTGCCTATTAAGCCTGGTTTTAGGCCTTTTAAACAAACTGCTAGGTGTTTCAATTCTAATATGTATGACCGAATTAAAAAAAAAATTAAACAGTTGTTGGATGCAAATTTTATTAGGCCTTGTCGTTATGCTGAATGGTTATCTAATATTGTGCCTGTTGAGAAAAAGGATTCTGGTAAGCTCAGAGTTTGCATTGATTTTAGAAATCTTAATAGAGCTACTCCTAAAGATGAATATCCTATGCCTATAGCCGACATGCTTATTAATGATGCTTCTGGACATAAAGTTATTAGTTTTCTTGATGGTAATGCTGGTTACAATCAAATATTCATGGCCGAAGAGGATATTTCCAAAACGGCTTTTATATGTCCAGGTTTTGTTGGTTTATTTGAGTGGGTAGTCATGACCTTTGGTTTAAAAAATGCCGGTGCTACTTACCAAAGGGCAATGAATTTAATTTTTCATGATTTGCTTGGTTTAATCATAGAAGTTTATATCGATGATATTGTTGTCAAATCGGCTGGTTTAAATCCTCATTTGGCTGATTTAAGACTTGCTTTTAAAAGAATGCGTCAATATGGATTAAAGATGAACCCACTTAAATGTGCTTTTGGTGTGTCGGCTGGAAAGTTTTTAGGCTTCATTATTCATGAGAATGGCATAGAGATAGATCCTAAGGAGATTGATATAATTAAGAAGATTAAAGCTCCTACATGCAAGAAAGATTTGCAGAAATTTCTGGGCAAGGTGAATTACTTGAGGAGGTTTATTTGTAATTTGTCTGGGAAGGTCAATGCTTTTACTCCTATTCTTCGGTTGAAAGATGAAGCCGAATTTACTTGGGGGGCAAAACAGTAAGAAGCTTTTGAGAAGATCAAATATTACTTGTCTTCACCGCCGGTCATGAAGGCTCCTAAGAGAGGAATTCCATTTAAATTATATGTGGCTGCTGAAGATCAAGTAATTGGTGCTGTTTTGACTCAAGAAACCAAAGGGAAGGAGCACATTATGACCTATGCAAGTCGTCGATTATTGGATGCCGAAATGAGGTATATATTTATTGAAAAGCTTTGCTTATCTTTGTATTATGCTTGTACCAAGATGAGACATTATTTGTTATCCAATACTTGCATAGTGGCTTGTCAAACCGATATTATTAAATACATGTTGCATAGACCAATTTTAAGTGGTAGAATTGGTAAATGGGCTTATGCTCTTATTGAATATGATTTGGCTTGTGAACCTTTAAAATCAATGAAAGGCCAAATTGTTGCTGATTTTATTATTGAGCATAGCACTAATGATAATAATTTAGATATCGGTTATATTACTTTTACCCCATGGAAGTTGCATTTTGATGGATCAGTTTGTAAGAGCGGTTGTGGCATTGGTGTTGTTTTTATATCACCAAGTGGTGCTGAATTTGAAGCTCTTAACCGATTAGAAAATGATTGTACTAATAATCAAGTTGAATATGAAGCTTTATTATTTGGACTAGAGATTTTGCATGACATGGGGGTAAAACATGTAGAAGCATTTGGTGATTCTCTGCTGGTTATACAGAAATTTGATAAAGTATACCAATGCTTTGATGGATTTTTAAATGCATATCTTGAGAAGTGCTTGGACATGATTGCTCAATTTGATGAATTCTCTATATATCATGTTTCAAGAGATGAGAATCCAAGGGCGAATGCTCTGGCTCAGCAAGCGTCTGGCTATGATGTTCAGAAAAGAAATTTTATGAAAGAAAGCCGACATTTTGCATAGCCGAGTTGTCTGCCCAGGAAGAACCGGTTCCACCGGATTCAGAAACCGGTGTCACCGGAAATTCCGGTAAAACCGCTTCCAGAACCGGTGAAACCGGTTCATCCGCTGACAGTAGCACTTCGGCCAATGAGCAGTCTAAAATTGATAAGAACGAAGTTGCTGATTGGAGAATACCCATTATTGAGTATTTGCAGAATCCTAATCATAAAGTTGACAGGAAAGTCCGACGGTGGGCATTTAAATTTACTTTGGTTGATGGTGAATTATATCGTCGGACAGCTGAAGATTTATTGTTGAAATGTTTGGATTCTAATCAAACTAAGGTTGCAATGGGTGAAGTTCATGAAGGAATTTGTGGTACACATCAATCGGCTCCTAAGATGAAGTGGCTTTTGAGAAGATCTTGTTTTTATTGGCCTAATGTGATAGCTGATTGTTTTCGGTATTACAAAGGATGTGAAGAGTGTCAAAGATTTGGGAATATTCAGATGGTTCCAGCAGCTTTATTACATCCTATTATCAAACCTTGGCCTTTTCGAGGATGGGGATTGGACTTTGTTGGGCAGATTCATCCTCCTTCATCAAAGGGACATCGCTTCGTGTTGGTGGCTACTGATTATTTTACCAAGTGGACCGAAGCGGTACCTTTGAAGAATATGACACATCGGGAGGTAATTGAGTTTATTACTGAACATATTATACATAGATTTGGCATTTCACAAACTTTGACTACTGATCAAGGTACTTCGTTTATATCAAAATAAGTTCGTGAGTTTGTTGATATGTATGGTATTAAATTGCTCAATTCATCTCCATGCTATGCTCAGGCTAATGGTCAAGCCGAGTCTAGTAATAAGATCTTGATCAAGTTGATTAAAAAGAAAATAGAGGAGAATCCTAGGAGGTGGCATGAGGTTTTATCTGAAGCTTTATGGGCTCATCGTATATCTAGACATGGTGCTACTAAGGTTACTCCTTTTGAGCTTGTGTATGGTCAAGAAGCTGTTTTGCCTATTGAAGTGAATTTGAATACTTATCGGTTAGCTAAACAGAATGATCTTGATGCTGTTGATTATCATGATTTGATGATGGACAATATTGATGAAGTGACCGATAAGCGATTGAAGGCCTTGAAGGAAATTGAAAAAGATAAGATACGGGTTGCTAAGGCCTACAACAAGAAGGTAAAACAAAAGTCTTTTCAGGTTGGTGATCTAGTTTGGAAGACAATTCTACCTATAGGATCGAAGAGCAACAAGTTTGGTAAATGGTCTCCAAGTTGGGAAGGTCCGTACAAGGTGATTAGAGTAATTTTCGGTAATTCGTATATGGTGGAAACTTTGCAAGGTCAGCAGCTGCCAAGGGCACTTAATGGAAGGTACTTAAAGCGATATTATCCAAGTGTTTGGCAAGAAACTTGATTCATATGGCCGATAGTCTTAAATATCATCCTTAGAATAAAAAGGCCGATGGATTTTGTTATACATCGCCCTCAGGAGTGTTTTCTTGTGTTAAAGTGTTTTCTGGTACGCAAGCTTTACCAAAAAACAGGAGGGCATATGTTGGCGATCAAAATTGGCACAAGAACAACATGACAGGAAGAACCGGTGGAACCGGATTCCGAGACCGGTGGAACCGGTTTGGTTCACTGTTGCCCGTCTGGCAGGGCAAACCGGTGGAACCGATTTGGGGAACCAGTGGAACCGGTTTTCTCCAAGTCCTAGTAGTTTTGGACTCTTTTTGTAGATCCGAGTTGTATAGGACTTTCCTTGCGGGGTACGACCTCCCCACCCTATAAATATGAAGGGTCACGGCCGATTGAGTATCATCCAATCGATCAAAATATTTATTACCTTTACTTTTTTGTCATCTCCAAACCCTAGCTTTTCCAACCCTAATTCTGTTCGTTCTTCGTCTCTACGGCGTTTGACGGCTCTCTGAGTGGCCTGCCGATCTCAGAGAAACCCTAGGCGCGCTTGCCCTGACGGGGTCCCTCCCGGGCCGGCGATCTTAGGTCTACGCAGCAGTTCCTGTAGAACCGGTTTCACTGAATCTACAAACCGGTTTCACCGGTTTCGCCTGGGCCTGCTGCAGTGGATCAATCCGTCGCGGATCCGCGTGTTCTAGCGCAAACTCGGTGTATTGACCGTGAAAGGCGTCAACACCAAGAAAGCAGGGAGACTGTATGTTCACCAGTGGTGATGCACGTGGAGTGTCCATGAACACATTAACAAATGTTTTACAAGAGGAGTGATGGGTGTGCGACGGTCATCTTTTTTTTATTGCAATTTGAGGTAGCAATGATGACGGCTCATTGAAGAGTTTTAGCAAACGGGTTTTAGCCTGGTTGGCTAGCTCATTGAAGAGTGGAGCTAGCAATCACAGTTCAAATCTCCATTTGCACATATTGAACCATCTCATATGGCTGGAGTTTCAGACTATATTTTTTTTAAAAAACAAAATGCACAAGCAAAAGATAGAATAAAAGAGAGGCAGGGATAGGTGCCTACTTGGAATGGCTTTTGCTCAGCTTTAGCTCTGGCTTCTTCATGCACCATAGTAAAAGGCTCAACGGTGCCACTTCCAAAATGAATATGAAGGAATCAAAGTCAGAAAAACTACCTCGCTTCATTAGCTCTCGACAGGTGTTTCGAAAATGAAGGAGCCTGAGGGTGTTTAGATGTTGTTATGTATAGTATTTTTATGCATTGGGTCGCGTGCTACAGAGAGAAAAAAGTGCATTGGGAAGTGCGTATTATGCAAAATGGAGGAGAGAGGGGTGAACTAAACACCCCCTGAGTACTCTCAAACAGGGGCTAATAAGTGATTTTAATCTAGGAAGTGATTCTGCATTTGGAATGCACAAAAAATAACTAGCCTAGGATGATTAGGGGCACAACAATTGTAGCTCAGCGGTGTAGCCATGTTGTAGCCACGACGTGACGTGATCCCAACCCAGTCACCGTATCAAGTATCACCCTATGCATGCTATAGGGCGTGTTTAGTTCACCACATTTTGCATAAAGTTCGTATCAGTTCATTTCTTCTCTCTGTACACGCGGCCCAATGTATAAATTTTTCACTCTTTCCACACATCTAAACACCCCATAATGTCCCTTCTATCAAGGCACAGCAAAAAGGTGATGGTTTGCTTGTATAGCATTGCATTAATTGGATGGCTGAGAGTGAAAAATTATAGAGAATGGAGCCATGACAGAGTAGCGATATGATCTAGAATAAAATAACTCGGAAATAAGTGTTCGACATACACATCGATAGCAAGTTGCATGTCATCTTCGACGCACATCAAGGATTCATCTTGGGAGGGGGTGGATTATTTGTGCTACTTGCAATATGACACCGCGCATTATTTGTGGTTGTGAAAAGTTGCAGCAGCCATAAGACAACATATGGAGGTATAGCAACCGACTATTAGAGAACAAAGGAAAAAAAAATGCGATTTTCCTATGATAATAACTAAGAAGGATGCATCCAGTACTCATTAATGTCTCATTCAAAATCTAATTATTGCTAGGGATGGCCATCGGATTGGATTCGGATGGTCCGGATAGCGTTTTTTTTACCACATATTGAATCGAATTCAAATGCGAATTCGAATGTTCTCGAATTCGAATGGTAAATGAATAACTCAAATGCGGATAATATTCAGATATCCATTTACGTTGAGTGATAGCATTTAGCTAGTATTGTTTTTATTTCATTTATGATTTTTAAATAATGAAATCATCATAAAACATACAAGCATAGATCAAATACAATATATACACACAAGATTATTACTTGAAAATATTTTTATAAAAATGGAATAAATATCAATAAATAAATAAAACATATAAATATAGTTTTTGTTACTAAATAATATATTTTGAGTATATTTAAATCAATGACAAGATTGTTTTTAAAGTAAATCAAAATAATATATTTATTGCAAGGTTTAGAGAAGTGTGCTTGCTATACGAATGCGGATAATATTGGATATCCATCTATATCTATGGTTTATTTCGAATTCGGATGCCTATTCGAGTAATAGTAAACGAATCTGAATGTATCCACTTAAGGTACCAGGTAATAGTCGAATGCGGATACGGATATCCATATATTACTTTTTCATGGATACGAATTAGGATAATTCGGATATCCATTTACCATGAGCCATCCCTAATTATTACCGGAGAAATTTTACAACGGTTGAAACATAAAAGATACCTAGAAAAAGGTACCAAACGGTACCAAAATAGGCGGGACCGGTACCAAAATGGATGTGACCGATATCAAAATTGGAAAGGTACCTCCTAGTACCTTACCAAAATAGGAAAGGTACCTAGTGGTACCTCCTAGTACTTTTTCAACCATCGTAAAACCTCTCTTATTACTGTAGTACAAATTGGAGCATTAGGCATCTAAGGATAACTTATCATGGTAAAAAAAACACTTACCAACAAAAAATATTTCTCACCAGTAAAAAATCTAAGGAAATGTGTTCCTATTAAAATGTATAAATCTTTATGTGGTTGTAAGTAAATACAGCAAATATGTTTCTTGATAAGGTGTTCCATTTCTTTTGAATTTCTTCTAAAAATTCATGTTCCAATAAGATATGCCACATAATATGATGCTGAAGAAAACATAGATGATATCTTAGTCAATTACAATGTCATGACTTAAGATAACTATTTACTTCCATTTATTTGAAACAAAAGAACCGGATATTGACATAAAAAGGCTAGCTATCCACGCAAATAGCGCGGGCCCAACTTGCTAGTTCAAAGGACACCATAGAACATTTCGTGGATGGTAATATGTTATGAGAACAACACAAATCCATATCATGAAATGTCCGGCCACCCGCAGAACAGAATACTGGAATCTTAATTTTGCCATAAGGTCAGTGCTAGAGGATGGACCATGAATACAACGCAATGCATGTGCAGCCACCATGCATTTCAGAATTAATTCTGAAGCATCCAAAAGAATATATTCCGCAAAAAGAAAAAGAGATTCTTAAGCTAGCTAGTTTGCATGTTGTTGACATCCATTGTCGTCCATGATGGATTTGATTTTAAAGGATGCTCTATATATATCCCCGCATCAAATTCGAGAGAGCAAAATTTTGTCACGAATACACACACAATGAGCACCTCAGTCCCATCGCAGGTTGCTCTCCACTTTACTTCCTCCTTGCTTTTGTGGACGACATAAATAATGTCTCTAAATTAATATTCTCCTTCAACAAGGTAACTCGGCTGCAAATTGAAGAGAATCTGTCTGGATTTGATTCCAATTAACGTAGCCTTCCCTTGATTAAAGAGTTTGAGATCCCCAAAACCCATCTAACCCTTCGTCAATCTCTCTTAGAAGTTAGAACAAATTCTCTACCTGCTAGTAAAACTGTTGCAGGGTGTTGACGCGAAAACGTGCCGCGTCAAATACTAGCAAGCTCAGAGAAGCTCTTTGCAGCTTCTCTGAGCACACCGGTCAGACCAGTCCTGGTGACCGGTCAGACCGGTCCTCGCTGGGCAGCTGGGAGCTCGGCGAGAAACCAACGAGCGCTCGTCCGGGAGGGACCCCGTCAGGATGTGCGCACCTTGGGTTGCCCTAAGCTCGGTCAGGCCAGCTAGGGCGCCTTCAAATGTCGTCGAGACGAAGGAAGAACAGCAATGGGGGTTGGAAAAGCTAGGGTTTAGAAGGTACAGAAAAGTAAAGATAAAAAATAGTAGATTTGATAAATTCGATTGGATCTAACTCAATCGGCCGAATCCCTTTATATTTATAGGGAGGGTAGGACTTTTCCCGCAAGGAATAGGTTTTACAACTCGTAATTAACTAAAACTAAGAGTCCTAATCGGATTACAGGGGCACACCGGTCTGACCGGTTCCCCGGACCGGTCAGACCGGTCAGGGCCCGGATTTTCCTAATCCTTGTCTTTCTTGCCAATTTTGGTCGCGAACATATGCCCCCCTGTTTTCTGGTGAAGCTTGCGAATCAGAAAACATCCAGCAACCAAAATTGTTCTAAGGACAATGCTCATACATTGGCCATGTCTTGATGTCTTGCTCAAGTTGAAGTTGAAGCAATTTTCTTTGGTATCCACACCATCTTTGTCTTTGTCACCACTGCTGGCTTCTCCTCAACTTGTTGTTCCATTGACTTCTTGCGCATCCGCTGCAATTTTCTCTTTTGAGTACGGGACAATCCTGGAGGACACCACCTTGGTTGCATATATATTGGATCTTGCTTGTTGTCCTTCACATCTGTCTTAGAATCAGTGGATACACTTTTCTTGACCAGATTATTACTAGAAACAATCGGTCTTTGAGATGGATCATAATCGTAGTATGAAACAGGATACGGAACACAATATGGCTGCATATTCATACTGCTGTAACCCCAAGGCAAATAGTAGTAAGGATATAACCAGGACCATGGTGTGGTCGGTCTAAAAGATGGATACAATGTAGTACTACTATTGCCTTGAGTTGAGAAAGATTCTTGATGCTTTGATGAGGCTTTTATTTTTTCTGGCCGATTTCTAAGCTTCTGAGTAGCACCAAGCTTCTTGTATTTCTCCAGAAGTTTCTCAAAAGTCGGCCTTAATTTTTTCTTTGATTTATCAGATACCCCCGGGGTCAACCGGTCTGACCGGTTGCCAGAACCGGTCTGACCGGTCCTGTCAGGACCAGCATCTTTGCCAGAAACTCTCGGCGTCAACCGGTCTGACCGGTGGATAGAACCGGTCTGACCGGTCCTGTCAGGATCAGTACTGTTGCTTTTGGCTTGCCCCCCGAGCATTGAATTCTCTTTTGCAACTTGAGGGTCCTTTTTCAACCACACCTTTTTGTTCCTCTTCTGTTCTGGTCGTGCTTCACCAATGATTACATTTTTTCCTTTTGTTGTATCGGCTTGACTCGACCTGATCAATACTTTAGGATTCTGTAATTCAATGGTATTGACAGAGAAATTCTTAGGAAAAGGATCAGCATCAACTTGCATTCCAACCAAAGTCAAATGGCCTTCATTAAGGGCCGATTGAATTCGCCTACGGAACACATTACAATCATTAGTTGCATGTGAAAAAGAATTGTGAAATTTACAATACGCACGTCGTTTCAACTCATCAAGCGATGGTATAGTATACGTGGTCTTGATGTATCCATTTTTATGCAACTCATCAAATATTCTATCGCACTTGGAGACATCAAAAGTAAATTTCACTTCTTCTTGCCGATTTTTATGAATCGGCCTAAGAGAAGGGCAACTATATGATTGAGAATTGCTCGGCCATGTAAATTCAGCAGCATATATCTCTTCATTCTCATTGTCCAATGAATCATTGTTTAACATATGCATGTTAGGACGATCGAACTTTGAGCGAGCATCTTTACCTCGGCTTTCTTGAGCCAGAGCTTTTTGTAATACTTGATTAATGGTAAGAAACTCATGACTTTCCAATTTTTCTTTGATATGAGACTAAAAACCATTAAAAGATAATTCGGCAAGATCCTTTTCAGAAATACTCAAACTATAACATCGGTTTTTTGTATCTCTAAACCTTCTAATATATTCAACAACAGATTCATCATTCTTCTGCCTAACCGATGTTAAGTGAGATAGTCTCAATTCATTATCACCATTATAAAAGTGTTCATGAAATTTATGCTCTAATTGAGACCATGTATGAATAGAATTAGCAGATAATGCCGAAAACCATGAGAAAGCAATACCAGATAATGACAAAGGGAATAATCTGATTTTCAAGTGATCAATACTACCATGAATACCCAATTGCGCATTAAACTGGCTAATATGCTCCCATGTAGTCCTATTGTCTTCCCCAGTGAATTTAACAAACTCTGGCACTTTAAAACCTTGAGGATAGGGTATAGCATCAAAATTTGCAGGGTAAGGTTTTTGACATGCCAAAGTTTTATCTTTAACCTCCACACCAAAAGTATCTTTAATCATAATGGCCAAATCCTTTTTATATTCTTCAAGCAGGCTTTGAATATAAAGGTCATTTGAGCCTTGCTGATCATTGACATTTGGCGTTTGTTGTGGCATATGGTTCGGCTGTGCATGTAATGATTGTTGTAAATAGCCTGAACTTTGGGAAGACATAGGATTGGTAGTATATGTCATTGGAGCACATGTAGCATAACCAGAAACACCATTAATTCGGCCAGAATTAGCCTGAACATGTGATGCACTAGTTATAGGTTCATGCATCATATGACACACAACAGAATCACCCACACCGGTCGGACCGGTACCTGCAACCGGTCTGACCGGTATCTGGCCATGCTGCGTATAACCGGTTGGACCGGTTACTGGAACCGGTCTGACCGGTGTGGCCAGGCCAAATTGCATTGGATTCAATCCTGCAGAATTATTCAACGGCATCCTATATTGTGGATCTTTGGGTGGTATTGCTGCCGATGAATTATGAGGTATAATTTGTTGTGAAGTACCAGCCATATCAGATCTAATAGCATTACTAGTTACGGCCGAAGGTTGCTTTCCTATAGATTTATCAATCATGCCTTGAACAAGAGAAAGAACTTTTTCTTGACCAGAAACTAGCAATCTATTAATTTGATCAAGAGTAACAGGCTCTGGTGCAGTACTCACAGTGGGTATTACCTCATCTTTTTCCTCTTCTTCTTCTCCTTCTGAAACAACGACCACCTCCTTGTCCTTGGAGATAGCACCCTTGCTATCCTTGGAGAAGTGTGAGAGGAACCATTGCGCCTTGTCTTCAAGCTTCTTCTTGGCCCGTTCCATCTCCTCCTTTTCTTGCAGCAGGAGTTGCTCGAATAGATGACGATCCTCAGCCGATAGCTCATTAGCAGTCGGCCTTTGAATATTGTCAGGATCAACTTCATCTGGCTTCGGTAAAGTCGACATGATAGTAGATCCTTTTTTCTTGTTCCCCAGCGGAGTCGCCAAAAAGTATGTTGACGCGAAAACGTGCCGCGTCAAATACTAGCAAGCGCAGAGAAGCTCTTTGCAGCTTCTCTAAGCACACCGGTCAGACCGGTCCTGGTGACCGGTCAGACCGGTCCTCGCCGGGCAGCTGGGAGCTCGGCGAGAAACCAACGAGCGCTCGTCCGGGAGGGACCCCGTCAGGATGTGCGCACCTTGGGTTGCCCTAAGCTCGGTCAGGCCAGCTAGGGCGCCTTCAAACGTCGTCGAGACGAAGGAAGAACAGCAATGGGGTTGGAAAAGCTAGGGTTTAGAAGGTACAGAAAAGTAAAGATAAAAAATAGTAGATTTAATAAATTCGATTGGATCTAACTCAATCGACCGAATCCCTTTATATTTATAGGGAGAGTAGGACTTTTCCCGCAAGGAATAGGTTTTACAACTCGTAATTAACTAAAACTAAGAGTCCTAATCGGATTTCCTAATCCTTGTTCTATTTGCCAATTTTGGTCGCGAACGCAGGGGAACTTAAAATACAAACGGTACGTGCTCATCACTTTCGGACGTGGAAAATGCGCTTGCCCTCACAAGATTAAATAGAAAAATTGGTTCGACCACTCTTTACTCCTGGGACTCACTGATGCTACCCACCGAAATCACTGGCCAATCAATTGGGGTAAAGTCAATAAATGTACATAAAAACAAATAGTTTTAGAAAAGAATTTGCTATCCCAACCCAAGACACTACTAGGTAGTTTCTATGATTGCCAAGTAATATGGACACTAATAATATGGAAATTACTCTTCCAAGGCATAGTTTCGACAAAATAAATTGACATCCAATCCCCTCTCATCTCTCTTCTTTCCTCACCCTATCTCTCTTCTTATTTTCTTGGTTGTTCTGTAGACATGGTTTCTTATATGAAAACCATTTTCTTCTCTCACATATTTAATTCTTTTGCCACATCACCAAATTGCTTACATGACACTCTCATTAATGTTATGGAAACTATCCTACTAGAAGGGTTGGGGAGGGCCTAAAATAATATGCATGTGGTTACATAATATTCCCTGAATCCCCAAATTACTTGTCACTTTTGGCGTTGTTTTTAACTCAATCTTATTTAATTTTGAACAAGTATATAAAAAATACCAACATTTACTCTATCAAATTAGTTTCATTAAATTCACCATCAAATAATATATATTGATAATGTGTTCATTTAATATATTGGAAATGACATATTTTCTCTAAATATTGTAAGTGGAATATGCGTAGCTGATCCTTTATATAGCACAGCAGAGGTCTACTGTCTACAGACCTGACCCGGCAGCACAGCGCTCCCATCACCGGAGCTGAGAAAGCAACTAATAAACCTTGCCTGCAGTATTAGTAATTAAATTAGCACAGCACGCCACACACATGGCTGCCGGCGAGATGGCGACACCGAATTCGGAAGTGCCACCGCCGCCGACGTTCAGCTCCGTGCGCGTCAACAGGATCCTGGCCGCCGCCAACCGCCTCATGGCGGCCGTCCACTTGGGGCTCGTCGCCGCTGCCATCGCCCACCGCGTCCTGCAGCAGCCGCTCTCCACCGCCAGCGCCGCCTTGCTCGCGGCTGATCTGACGCTCCTGTTCATGTGGGCGTTGTCACAGTCGGCTCTGTGGCGGCCCGTGTCGCGGGAAGCTTTTCCGGACCGGCTGCTAGCGGCCAGGCGGCGGAGCGAGCTCCCGGCCGTGGACGTGCTGGTGGTGACGGCGGACCCGGACAAGGAGCCGGCGCTGGAGGTTATGAACACGGTGGTATCGGCCATGGCGCTGGACTACCCCGGCGGGAGGCTCAGCGTGTACTTGTCGGACGACGCCGGATCGCCGCTCACGCTGCTGGCTGCCCGGAAGGCCTACGCCTTCGCCACGGCCTGGGTGCCCTTCTGCAGGAAGTACTCCGTGCAGTGCCCGTGCCCCGGCAGGTACTTCGCCGGTGACGATGAGCAGGACGGCGCAGCCGATCGCCGTGGTGAGGCCGCCGAGGAGACGCTAAAAATCAAGGTATGTAAGCGTAGACGTGCGCGTGATGACGTACGTCGATCAACCGGACGCGTTGCTTCTCTTGCAATCGGGTTTCTTAAAAGCCCCTGCCTCTTCCGGCCACCAGAGGGCTCGAAGCCCCCGCCGTGCCCTGGCAAGGTGCCACGTGTCCCTGGCCATAGTGGCAAAAAGCTTCCTCTTTTTTCAGAAATCAAATCGTACTACTCCCTCCATCTATGTTTATAAGGCGTATACGTATATCAAGATTCAAATCTTATTATCTTTGATCAATAATTTAATCAATAATTTTTTATTTTTATGATGTAAACTTGATATGATTGGATTTGTAATAAAATATACTCTCTAATAATTATAAGTTTGTAATCATAATTAATATAATATAATATAAACTAATGGACAAAGTGTAATTTGAAAAACTGTGCCATGTCATATGACGCCTTATAAAAATGGACGGAGGGAGTATAACTTATTGTTATTATATATTGTTAAAAATAAGCTATCTGTATTTTCGTAAATTAACCAGCACTTCTATTTAACCATTCTTCTCAGGTGTTGTCACAAATGAACCTCTTAATTTTTGAAAATCAATCCGCGCTCTAATTATAAATGTTATTATTAGACATTGTTACACATAGACAGTCTGGATTTGGCAAGGTGTCAGATGTCCCTGGCCATAGTTGCAAAAAGTTCCCTCTACTTTTCAGAAATCAAATCGTACTATAACTTATTGTTATTATATATTGTTACAAATAAGTATCTATATTTTCGTAAATTAACCAGCACTCCTATTTAACCATTCTTCTTAGGTCTTGTCACAAATAAACCCTCTTACTTTTTGAGAATCAATCCGCACTCTAATTATAAATGTTATCATTATACATTGTTATAGATAGACTGTCTGGATTTTTATAAATTAACCAACACTCCTATTCAACCGTTACTCTTAGGAATTGTCACAAATAAACGCTTCCACTTTTAGAAATCAATCCGCACTCCAACTCAACAAACTCGAGCAATAAACTTGTTTTGATATTTTTCAAATATATCCGCAAATAATTTTTATTCCAATGTGATGAAGAAATACTGGAGGACCTAAAATGATATGCATGGTGTTTGTTTTCGCGTTTAGCACCTTTGATTAGTTGACATTATTTAGGCTCTGAACTAAGACCAACAAGATGTAGATTTGGCATGATGTTACCTTTGCTTAATATCACATCCCATCATTGTCATTGAATGACTTTTATCTTTAATACCATATTAAAACTTGTTGTTGCTCAAATTGTTTGTTAATTTTTTTACGGGCTATGGTCTAAAATGCTTATTGTGGATTGAACTTTCCATGCATGATATTATTTTTTTATGAAACACCAGTACAGACGTAGACGGCCGCACGTGCACAATATTGTTGTGACCATACTCTGGATGATATGCATCTAACAAGTGATGGACCCGCTTTCATGGGGACTTGAATGGTTTGACAAGAATAAATGTGTTCATTATCTAAAAAACAAATATGTTCCACAAGCAAGGCTTTGCTTTTTACATATTGTAACTTTTTACTAAAATATTTATTACTTCGTATTTTGATACATACAATGTCTACTGCATCACAGAGAATGTCAGTGATATAATTATCTATATTTTTAATATTTATATATAATATTTTCATTATAGAGCGGGCAAAGCGCGCCAAACGTTCTAGTTGCAATAATGACGTGCACAACATGCAGGCTACTGTCCTAAAGAGATGACAAGGGGAGGATCGGAACAACCAACTACTTTTCTAGTTTCTTATGAGTTGGATAACCTTCTTTTTACCTGCAGAAAATGTACGAGACTTTCAAAGGAGACATAGAAGAGGCGAAGAAGGACAGGAGTGTTTCCAGCATGAGCTGGACAAAAGCAAAACGCCAGGATCACGATGCTTATGTCGAGGTAAATTCAGTTCAATATCATGCAATTTCTGATCGATCACTTTAGTTTAATTAATAACTGGCAGCTTTAGCTTTTTCCTAATTGTCGATGAATCTGTCTGCATGCTGTGTGTCTAAACACACATAGTATGATCCATACATCCACCAACTCAATTCGCATGCAAATCATCACCACCGGTGCTAGCGAGGAGGAAGAAGAAATGGCGATGCCATTGCTGGTGTATGTGTCCCGCGAGAAGCGGAGGGCATCCCCTCACCACTTCAAGGCCGGTGCTCTAAACGCACTGGTGCGTCTTCGTTGACCTAATTTATCCTTGTCCTACATGTTCAATTATATATGCTATTGCATACTTACTCTGTTTTCAAAGAAATACAATTTTAGCATTGTCCAAAGTTAAACAATTTTAGAATTAACTAAATTTTGGAGAAAAGTTATCACCATTTAAGACTCCCTCCATTATGTTCCCTTTAAACTCTGTTATAATTGTCAAACATGAACTTGCACCAAGTTTATAAAAAAAATTGTAATAGTATTTTCAAAATCAAATAAATGCACCACCAAGACGTATTTGGTGATGGAATTTATGAAACTAATTTGATTTTGTAGATGTCGACCCTTTTTCTGTAAACTTGGTTAAAAATAAAGAAATTTGACACAAAACTAAGTTGAAACATAATTTATAACACCTTGAAAAGAAAGGGGCTATAACCTAGAACAAATGGAGGATATGCTTGCACTGCCTGCTAATAATTGCTCCGCCCGCCGGCGCCGTTACACACTTACACTCCAATTAGCAGCTGCGGGTGTCGAGCCTGTTGAGCAATGCGCCGTACGTGCTGGTCCTGGACTGCGACATGTCCTGCAACACAGCCGCGCCTCCGCGCTGGAGGCCATGTGCTTCCATCTCGACCGCAGCCCGCCGGCGCCGGAGAACCTCGCCTTCGTGCAGTTCCCGCAGATGTTCCACAACCTCAGCCACAGCGACATCTACACCAATGACCTCAGATACGTCTTCGCGGTACATAATGAATCACAATCGCACTATTACTAGACGTGTAGGGATCGACATCATCAACTGACAACCGATTCCATGATATGTCAACTCCGATCCACGCATGCCGCAGACCCGATGGCTCGGCCTGGACGGTCTCCGGGGCCCGATCCTCTCCGGCACCGGCTTCTACGTCAGGAGAGACGCCCTGTACGGGGCCACGCCGGCCGCCGCCACCACCTCGTCGTCGCCGGCGCAACAAGGTGCGTGCGTGGCAGTGGCACACTGGCACTGCTGCCATGGCCATCCTTGCATTGGAGGGCGGCGAGCTAGCTAATTAATTAATTCGAACGCTGCAGAGTTCTGCTCCATGGAGGCCGGCGAGCTGGTGAGGAGGTTCGGCCGCTCCGACGACCTCGTGGCGTCCGTACACAACCTGCACCTGTGGCAACCACCCAGCGGCGACGCTGCCGGTCGTTGTCGTGTTCCTCGAGACGCGAAGCTGGTGGCCTCCTGCGCGTTCGAGAACGGCACCGGATGGGGCGACCAGGTCGGCTTCATGTACCAGTCGGTGGTGGAGGACTACTTCACCGGCTACCGCCGCTTCTTCAACCGGGGCTGGACGTCGGCCTACTGCTACCCGGCGCCCTCGGCGAGGCCGCCGTTCCTGGGCAGCATGCCCACCAACCTCAACGACGTTCTGGTGCAGAACAAGCGCTGGATGTCCGGCTTGCTCGCCGTCGGCCTCTCCAAGCAATACTGCCCGCTCGCCTGCCCGGAGCTCCTCGCCGTCTCCGTGCCCCAGGCCATGGCCTTCGCCTACTTCGGTTTCCTCGCCTTCTACGCCTTCCCGGTGCTGTGCTACGCCACCCTGCCGCAGCTCTGCTTCCTCCGCGGCGTCCCGCTGTTCCCCAGCGCCGCGGCCACCCCGTGGTTCGCCGCCGCCTTCGTGTCGTCTTTGCTGCAGCACCTGGTGGAGGTGTCGGTGGCGAGGCGCGGGCTGGCGGTGCGGGCGTGGTGGAACGAGCAGAGGTTCTGGATGCTCAACGCCGTCACTGGCCAGCTCTTCGGCTGCATCAGCGCCTTCCAGGACCTGGTCGGCGCCGCCGTGATACACTTCGACCTTACCAGCAAGGCCAGCGACGACAGGCTGTACCAGAAGGGCGTGTTCGACTTCACGGGGTGCTCCACGCTGCTGCTCCCGGCCACCACGCTCTGCGTCCTCAACGCCGCGGCGCTGGTTGGAGGGACCTGGAAGTTGGTGACCAGAGGCGGCGGCTTGTCCGGCGAGCTGTTCCCGCAGCTCTTCCTCCTGAGCTACGTTGCGGCGTTGAGCTACCCGCTGCTGGAGGGGATATTCCTCCGGCAGGATCCCGCAAGGGTTCCAGGGCGCATCACCGCACTCTCAGTCGCCTTGGCCGCCGTGCTGCTCGCCCTGTTTGGATAGGGATATTATAGGGTCCACTCGCCCCACGTCTGCCATTCCCCAAGACGAAGTGAGTGTGAGTTGAAAGCTCGTGCATGGACGTGGCAAGGCAAACTGCACGAGTTGGCCTGTTTCACTCTTTTTGTTAGAAAGCTATTTTAAGTTTGACCAAAATTTGAGAAAGAACCACAAAGATTTATGACACCGAACAAATATATCATGGAAATATACGTGGTAAAGAATCTAATGGTACTTATTTGGTATGATAAATGTTTATAATTTATTGTAAAAACTTAGTGAAACTTGAGAGGGTTTGACTTTCCAAAAAAGTCTGGAATGACTTATAATTTGGAACGGAGGGAGTATCATCCACCAAGATCATGTCAAAGCTCATTTAGTATATTATTCCCGCAATTCAGTTTTACGCGCAATTAAACACGTAAGAAGAAACTCGCATATATAGCAAAAGCACAACAGTGAGACAAATCAACAGTCAAGCGAGTACTCTCTCCATTTTTAGGACCGTCGTCCTCACAATCAACTGAAACAAAGTCTTGCACATCTAATTTTTTTCACCTTTGGATCCCGTCGGATGGCCCTGTTTGTTTCAGCTTCCTGGGAGCTTTTGAACCTCGGTTTCTCGACCTTCTGCAAGCCAAAAAGCTGCGGGAGTGAAATGCCAGAAGCTTCAGGCTTTTCACTCCCGCAGCTTTTTGGCTTTTGGGAGATCGCAAAGCCGAGGTCCAAAAGCTCTCAGGATGCTGAAACAAGCAGGGCCGTACGTCATCTTCCACATTCCACCTTACCCCGACGCCCCACGCCTCCTTCATCCCCCCGACAGCCTGCCTCCCATGCCGCAGTGCTGTGGCCATCGATGCGCCCGCCCCAACCTTGTCCAACGGGCCTCCTCCACTGCCTGTCCAGTGGCACCACCACTACTGGCCTCACCACCCCCGAGTCTGCCACCTCTGCCAGTAGGCCTATCGCCACCGGGCTTTTCTCTAGGTTTGGCAATGGAGAAACTGGTCAGAGTGCAAACTCCCAATCTCGAACCTCAACTCACAATCTGTTGACGATTCTTAGACGCGCCAATTGTAAACCGCAAGCGCACGAATCATCGTAGTTTTTCCCTTAGAGTATTCCATCCAAGGTTATCAATCCGTGGATCGACAATGAACTTACTAGGGTTTCCCATCTAATGTAATGGACCTATCCTAACATGAAGCGTTGATTGCATATAAAGGGTAAACCTACAATAAGATGTGAATGGTGTGTAGGATGATCACACCCATGAACATAGGCAAAGATGAAGCGCAACCAAAGGGGTAAACGAGCCTGTCGCCTTCTAGTTGTAGTTCTAACCAATAAGAGCAAGCGCATCATACATCTCATCTAAAGCCATCTTTAAACTACTACCCTCCGGTCAAACCCCCGAAAGCCCCACCTTACATGCGATCATACCATGTCACGGCACTCCCCATCGGCGTGGGTAACTTAGCACGTTCACGAAGAACGTGTTGAACCACTTGGTAGATCCGATATGAACCTCTAGCCACCATGGCTACAAGATCACCCCAAGCAATCTATATTGATAATAGATTGAAAGCAAAGTAGACCCAAGAAAAGCACAAGATCATAGAAGGAGGAATCAAGTCGCTAAAAGATCGGATGACATGAAGAACATTACTCACATAATAGATGTATTAGATCATCACCTCCGAGTACATACCATAGATGATCCACTACTAGCTCCTGAACTCCGCCATGGCACAACCACGCAGGGAGGACATGGCGGCTAGTGTTGGCCTAAGCCACCCCCTAGACAACTTCGAGGACTTGCGGCGGCTGTCATCTCCCTTTGGTATATGCCCTAGGTTTCGCCGAGTTCTGGTGGATTGATCATCGTTTCTTCGGGTATCAGGGCTACAAATAGTCCAAGGAAATTCTAGCTCGAAGGGAAGGTCGAGGCGGCACAAAAAAGGGCTAGGCCGGCTGGCCTGGGCCCCCTTGGGCCGGCCGGCCTAGGCTCTTTTTGGCCCGCCTCGACTCCATCTTTTGTGTGCAAGCTTCTTGATCCTCCTGGAGTTCAGGTGCCAATGCATGTGAGTATTGGACGTCGGTTGCTTTGGGATAAGATCAGGTCTTGATAACTTTCCAAATGTCTGATTGATTCGCCTTGATCCTGAAGTCATCCGACCTTGTCTTTATGTCTTTGCCCTTATACATTCTTGGAGGTTGGTTCACCATTGATGAGCATGAACGAGATCCGAGTTATATTAGGTTCTAGCCTTCATATTCCTCCATGTTACGCATGATCTTGGTCTTCGTCCAAAAGTGCTCATTTATAGCTCAAAAACCTGCGTAAACCAAAATCCTCCAAAAATACATGCATATGCGAAAACAGGGTTATTTCAGGTGCCAAGTGGCGGGTTAGTATTTGAGTTAGTCCAAAATCAATGCCAAATCATCCCTAAACCATTAACAACCACCAACAATCCCCCATGCTTAAACCTTGCTCGTCCTCGAGCAAGTCCAGGATCTTTGCTTAAAGGCAAATCGGCGTTGCCTTTCAATGCCTTCTCTGCACTTAGTTATACATAGCAAGACACAATACTCTCAAGCGTTTAGCATTTAAAGTTCAAGTTGTGATCGGCTACTTTACATTATGAAAGATAGACTAGCAATAAAGAACATGCCACAATTAAAATAAATGCAATGCTCTTAAACTTAAGTGAACTTCAGACCTTTACCTTGTTCCATCGTGAAGAGTTTTTCAAAAAGATGCATATCTAACATAAGTGAGGTTCTCTTGCAATAAATCATGAAAACACTTATCTCATCAAGTCGCTCAATTCTATACTAGATTATTTTCAACCTATTCTACTTATATATGAAAGTGGAAGGCTTATGTGGAGCTTGGTAGGTAAAAATAATCCTAGCAAAATATTATATATGAAATATTGTCAAACAAAGAGAAAGATATATTGGAATTATCGAGACTAGTCAAAAAGGCCATGAAAAATAAATGTTGGAAAGAGAGAGGGATGAAACACACACATTTAGATAGGTGGACTTGTGCAAATGGCAAATGGATGATCCCGAGGCACAAATGAAGTCCTCGTTATCGGATTGCACATGGTTGGAAAATTGAGTATGGAATTGTCTTCAAAGCACCTGGAATTTGATGAAGCTAAAAGAGCCAAGGAGCATTTTTTTTCTTTCATCTTTTCTTTTCTTTCTTTCCAATATTTTCCTTTTTTCACAACTTCTTTTTCTTGTCATCATTTTTTTCTTTTTTTTCCTCTCTTTTCTTTCTTTTGCTCCTTAGAACCTTTAGTAACATAGTACTTACTCAGCATCCTTTCCCCATGCTTAAACGATTGCTCGTCCTCAAGCATAGAAGTGAGGATCGATAATTGCTGAAGTAAGTACACAAAATCCATCTTGATCTTCTGGAAAATCACTTGAATCTTCAGGGAGTTTCTTCTCGTCAAAATTTGAAGTTGTCAGAGGGGAGAAAGACCTAGGCTGGCCGGCCTAGAGGTGCTTGGGCCGGCCGGCCTACTCTCTGTGGACCTCCGTTCCTTCTGACTTTTCTGCTGCATACTCTTCGATGCCTCCCAAATTTATATTCTCTGAATTAAGCTCTTGATTCTTCTGAATTTTTGTCGAGATCATGATCCATACTCAATTGTAGGTTGTGGTCAAGGAAATATTCACAAGAAGATATTTTTGGGTTTAGGGTGGATATCCAGCGAAGTTTGTGAAGTTTTCGGTGTAGAAACTTATAATGCATGGATAGAAAGGCTAGCAAAAGAAAGTACGCAAAAATAGAATGGCCAGCTTCTTAGTCTCGTACCACAAAAATCAATCTTAATCCAACTCATCAAAATATAAGTTTCAATTCTAAAGGTTTCATCATGATAGATCATGTATATGTAAAGGCTTTGGCAGGTAGAACTTTGCAAGAGATTCACGAATGTAGATAGCATAAGAATCAAGTTTTAAGTAAAACTATACAAGGTATAAGGTCACCGTTAAATTTAAATCAAAGAGCAACATAAGTAATGTGGGTCTAGAATTTAGTCATTTAACGTCCACAAATAAAAGAGCCGGTATTTAATCGATTTAAGATCATTTAATAGAGAGCAAATGGTTAAGTCATATACAACATGGTGTAGGTAGAACAAAGTGGCAACTTTCATCATTTTTCCGTAAGCAAAAGCATTCAAAATATATCATCATGGTGAGCACAAAGTGATGGTGATCATTATTTATTGAAAACAAAAACAAAGCTAGGTTGTCCTCCTAGTAACCATATTATTAGCGAGAGATATACACAAAATTTTCTATGGTTGAAGGCATACATATATACAAGCATTTAGAAGTAGAAGAACAAAGAGAAGGTTGAGGAAGAGTTACTGTCCTTTTTGATGCTTGAAATAAAGTGTAGCACGGCTTCCCCCATAATTAAGCATTGTGCTTAGCATGGAATAAGAATTATGAGCATCTTGTGGTGAACATGATCATTGTACTCCATATGGCCTTTTCCTTTTCGTCCAACAAGTCCTCCCCCATGCTCAGCATGTTGCTAAGCGTGGAAGAAGATGGTGAACCGTCATGTAATTCTTGAAGTCCTCTCGCCATTTGTTTGGAGATTACGTTTATGCTTCTTCACCTTTGTTGCCTTAATTTTCTTCAACCTCTTCTTGTTGTCATTAAGCCATGGTCCCAATAATTCTTCGTATCATTATCACCTCATTGCTTGTTGTCTTCATTGCTGCCTCATATTCCACGAATTTTCCCTCTACTTCCAGAACAGAACATGTACTTAATCATTGCTCCATTGCAAAGTGCACAAATTTGTATTTCCAACAAGTCATCATTCGTCTGAAGCAGATTCCGAACAAGAGAGTTAGGCCTATTTTATTCCAGCACTGCAATCTGTCCCGAGCTGATTTCAGAACGTGCAGTGCCCAATGTTTTTGTCGTATCTCCTTGTACGGGTCTTCAAATTCATTGATCTTAGATGCGTTGGAACGAGAATTCAATGGAGTCTCGAAATATCCACTTTTCCTTCTTTGTACACCTCTGAACATGTGCAGATTTTTTATGAAAACAGCAGTGTCCCTTTAAATCTTTAGAGATGTTGACGATCTTGGTTGCAACTTTGATCATGATTTCATGGGATTCCTTCGTCATGCCTGCAAAACAATTGAAATGCACAAACTATCCCCAGGGTGACAGTCAGGAGTATAAGCAAATGCCAACTAACCAATGACACCCCTAAGACCTTAACTTGTGGCAAAGCTAACCTAGTTAAAGAAAAATAAAAGTCTAACGAGTGCGCGGGCGTGCAAGTGTGAATGCATGAAGAAAGTAACATGAAAGGCAGGGACCAAACTTGATAAGGATCAAGCAAAGTTTTAAACACCATGTTTACTACTATGTTACTGAAATTCTTGGATCAAACACCATGTTAAAGCTGAAGAATTCAAGCGCTCGAAAAAGTTTAGAAAACCAAATCATGCTAACGAAAGTGTGGGTGTTGAAGGGATGCAAATGCAAAGAGTTAGCAAAATCAAGGGTTATCAAAGTTTGAAAGGTCCTTCAATGTTGTTCCGCAATCAGATGATTCAAAAGTAATTGCTTAGAGCGACAAAGCTTGTCCAGCTACTTCATAAGAAGTAAAGCATTGTCGACAAAAAAATCATTCATCGAAAAGAACCAAATAACCTAGCTAACAAGGTTTAGTGGAAGATTCAAATAATTTTGGCTTAAGACAAGAATTTTGAAGAGAGAAATCAAGTTTAGAAATCCTACTTAAGTAGGTTGAAAACAAAAAGAAAAACAAAGGTTGTTTCATTGGATGAAAAACAAAACCTATGGTTTTAGGATAGCTATAGGTAAGAGAGGTTTTCCTAAGGGTTTAGGATCTCGTAGGAAGGCTAGTCAAAGTTTTCAGTTAGGACAAGAAATAGAGATAGACTTGGCTAATTTGAATGGTGACGACAAGCAAATCAACACAAGTCAATCCTATCCTTGTTGGCTCTGGTTTTTGGCGGGGGTGATAGGAAGGCTTAGGTGGGTTTAGCAAAAGGTTAGATCAAAACAGAACATGCAATGCAATGCAAGGGTGAAGACAACAAGACATGAAGTGCAACATGAGGTGAATGAACAAAATGACATGACATGATATGGTGGTCTGAAAACAAAACAAAAGTTAGCCAGGGTCAACTAGCTAGCCACAAGTTTAGAATCAAAGGGTGGTGTCATACTTCATATTTCTCTCTAAAAAGACTCAAAGAAAAAGACTCTAAACACTACTAGCAATAGGCACACAAAAGGGTCTACAAGTTTTCCAAGATCAAATAACAAAGTGCACTCTCAATAATATTTAGATCATACAATATAAAGTTGTAGCATTTATTAGAGCAATGGTACAATGTTACTTGATGTTTCGATTAAAGAGCACAATATAGACCGTCATCTTTCATAGATAATAAATAAAAACATCGGGTTGCCTCCTGCAAAGCGCTTCATTAAAAGTCATAGAGCTCGGCTTCTCACCTTGATTATGTTCATGCGAAGCCATGGTCTTTTGTGCGAGAATCCAAAATGTCCATGCAGCTTGATGTCACCTGCTGTAATCCGTCATGGTTTGCTTTAAACATCTTCATGCATCGAATGTAGCCTTATTGTGTCTTCTATACCAATGTTCTTGGGGATCTTTCTTTTGTTCTAAGCTTCTGAATTTGATCATGCACGCTTCTTGGGGATCTTTCTTTTCTTCCAAGCTCCTCTTCATTGTTGTCATCGTTATCTCCTCTACCTTGTTCTCATCACGTTGCTCCGACCTCTTCTTTGTGGATTTTCCCCTATGTCCAGCATAGAACATATACTAAAATATACTTCTATTGGAAATTTTATGAAATTACCATTCCAACGAGTGGTCATTCATCTTATACGGAGTTTAAACGAGAGAGTTATGCCTATTTTACTTTAGCGCTGCATGCTGTCCAGAAAATTTGCAGAATGCATGACCACTTGTAGGAATCTCGGATTGACTTAGTTCTTGATTCATTGAAACCCGAACTTCATAGAGCTTTTAAATATCCAAAAATATTCTATTGTTTTTTCAGAGGTTGCACAGAATTTTGATATGAATAGTACCTTCTTGTGAATTGATCCTGAGATATTGATGATCTTGATCTTGTGGTCTTTGGAGTATCGTATCGTGCATCCTTAGGATTCAAGGTCATCACCATTGATTCACCAGTGAGTGGAATACCTACAATGATGTGTCTTCTTCATAGTTCTTGCTTTACCCAAGGTGCCGGAATCATAGGGGCCTCTTATGCTTTGTGTCGATGATATGAGCGGTTTCCTTCATTGGTAGCATCACTCAATTAAAAGCTTCTTGAGCATCCTACTGGAGAAGATTGGCAGTGTCATGGTGCTCCTAATCTTGTTACCTCCAGTCTTGATCAACTTCAAATCATCTTCTTTTGTGCTCCAGGCCCTCCAATCATCCCTTGACATCATCATCACCTTCTCCATTGTTTGCTTCTGCCTCTTCTTCATTGGATTCCTCTTCATCCCCTGCAGAATGTGTACCAAATTTCTACTCCATTGCGACATGTATTAAATTCCCTTTCCAATGAGTGCTCGTTCACTTGAAATGGACTCCGGATGTAAGAATTACGCTTGTTTTACTCCGGCACTTTGTTCTGTCCTGAGCTGATATCAGAACGCGTAGTGTTGAAAGATTTTACCATAACTCCTTACACCGATCTCCAAAACTTGCGATTCTTGATGCGTTGGAAAGAAGACTTGATGGATATTTATATTTTCTAATTTTTCTCCATGGTACCTCTCTGATCATGGGCGAAAAATGGGTCACAACAGCAACCTTCCAGAGATGTTGATGATCAGATCTCACGACTTTTTCGGGGCATGATTCATCACCAATAGCATGGACAAGCAAATCATCAAGAAACATTAGTCATAAAAATTAATTGACATGGTGGCATATCTTATTCATCTTCACTAGTTTTGGGTGTGGACTCGGTAGCAGATGATGGGCCACTAACAAAAGTTAGCACCTACCACTAAAGAGCGGATCTTCACGTAGTCATCAACTTGTTTGAGCGAGATTGGACTTGCCAAAGTCCGAATGTTGAGGATTTCTCAATCGTCTTGTGTATAGGGTGTTACCTGCATTCATTGGACACAAACAAGAAACACAGAATATATGCAATAATAAAAATTAGGGTTAGTCCAAAAAATTAGATATATCACTCTAGGGTTCAAGTTGCCGATCCCCGGCAACGGCGCCAGAAAAGCTTGTTAACGGTCCTTAGATGCGCCAATTGTGAACCGCAAGCGCACAGATCATCGTACATTTTCCCTTAGAGTGTTCCATCTAAGGTTATCAATCCGTGGATCGACAATGAACTTACTAGGGCTTCCCATCTAATCTAACGGACCTATCCTAACATGAAGCATTGATTGCATATAAAGGGTAAACCTACTATAAGATGTGAGTGGTGTGTAGGTTGATCACACCCATGAACATAGGCAAAGATGAAGTGCAACCAAAGCGGTAAACGAGCCTATCGCCTTCTAGTTGTAGTTCTAGCCAATAAGAGCAAGCGCATCATGCATCTTATCCAAAGCCATTTTTAAACTACTACCCTCCAGTCAAACCCCCGAAAGCCCCACCTTACATGGGATCATACCCTATCACAGCACTCTCTATCGACGTGGGTAACTTAAGAGCACATTCACAAAGAACGTGTTGAACCACTTGGTAGATCCGGTATGAACCTCTAGCCACCATGGCTACAAGATCACCCCCAAGCTATCGATAATAGATTGAAAGCAAAGCAAACCCAAGAAAAGCACAAGACCATAGAAGGAGTAATCGAGTCACTAAAAGATCGGATGACATGAAGAACATTACTCACATAATAGATGTACTAGATCATCACCTCTGAGTACATACATAGATAATCCACTACTATCTCCTGAACTCTGCCATGGCACAACCACGCAGGGAGGCCATAGCGGCTAGGGTTGGCCTAAGCCATCCCCTTGACAACTTCGAGGACTTGCGGCGGTCGTCGTCTCCCTTTGGTGTGTGCCCTAGGTTTCGCCGAGTTCTGGTGGATTGATCGTCGTGCCTTCAGATATCAGGGCTATAAATAGTCCGAGAGAACCCTAGCTCGAAGGGGAGGTCGAGGCGGCGCTGAAAAGGGCTGGGCTGGCCGGCCTTGGCCCCTCTGGGCTGGCCGGCCTAGGCTCTTTTTGGCCCACCTCGGCTCCATCTTTTGCGTGCAAGGGGTTCAGGTGCCAATGCATGTGGGTATTGGACGTCGGTTGCTTGGGATGAGATCTGGTCTTGATAACTTTCCAAATATCTGATTGATTCTCCTTGATCCCGAAGTCATCCGACCTTATCTTTATGTCTTTGCCCTTGCACATTCTTGGAGGTTGGTTCACCACTGATGAGTGTTGGTATTTCTTAGCATCACTACTTAGAGTAGTAATGGTACTAGAGATACTTCATCGTAAATCTAGACGTTACAGATATTCTGCAAGCGCACAGAAATACGTTGTAGCATTTCACCCGGGAGTATTCCAGAGTATCGTTATTTGTTTATCCGCAGGGAAAGCATTTAGTTAAGAGAGAGATGTGCCATCCAATTCTCTTACGTACAACAATATTAATGTACCATAATCAAAACAAGGGTAAATGATATAGAAGTGAATGAATGGGTTGGCACACAGAAGTTCATTGCTCATCATTATGTTAGTCTTAGTTAGTATAGTACACTAGTGAAGATTAATAAGGGTTCATTGGCATCATACTTAAGGAACTTGAATATACTACAATGCCCTATACAAGCTCATTCAATGAACATATGCAAGAGGACATATCGAGGTATCCAGTGGTTCCCTCATCAAGGGACGACAGTAGGACGTCTTATCATAAAGGCCTAATACCCACTCTCGTACGTGAAGGATTACAAAGGACGGACAGGGCTGTCACCACCTGCCGCCTACTCTACTAATCTGTGGGGCAGCGGTACCCTCAATAGTATTCCATATCCCAAACGCCATGTTTGCAATACGAGATACAACTCTATCTATCACGTTAATAAATAGAGCAACCAAAAGGCACATTGAGCCAATGTCATAGCATACATTCACTTGATTGAGGTGTAAGACATAAGTAGTATATACTAAGTGGATAAGGTATAACTGAGGCATACAACATAAGTATGAAGGTATTTCCATTAAGCTCAGAGTATTACAAGTAAGTAAGAGAATACAAGAACTGAACTCTAGAACTTACCAAGACTCCTTCGGAAGCCCTTCAGAAGATCTAACACTATGACTATCACTACTAAGACTAAGACTAAGCTTGTAGCAAAGGAGAGCTCTTCTTCTAGTGTGTGTTGAGTACGGCGCCCTTTGCAGGTATTTGTAGCATCACAAAGGCGGTTGGAGTCAGCTAGAGGCGGTTGAGGCAGTTGGGAGGTGGGCCCAGGTCGGCCGAATCCCCAAGGTCGGCCGACCCTTGGATCCACCGTCTTCAGCGCTTCACGGCTCAGATGTAATCTCCATAGCGGTTTACAGTTGTAGGTCAAAGGAGGGCCGAGTCGGACGCACGCCGGGATCGGCCGACCCAGCCCATAACCGCCATTAGGGCCCACCTTCCTCTGGGAGGCTTACATGTGGGTCCTAAGGTCGGTTCCAGTTGGGTTCTGTCGGTTTGGGTACATTTGTCTCTGGTTGTGGGCCCTTCAATCCATGTGATGGACATGTGGCTCATCCTTCACCCTTAACTTCCACCGACCATGAATCAACGTTCAAGATCCTTCCTTAGTGTGCTTCTTGACCTGTGTGAGAAATGGGCTTGATCGGGGCTCAGGCCAGGTCGCTCGACCTAGCCAGGTCGGCCGACCAGGGCCTATGCCCAGTTTTGGCCATCTTTTGTACCGTAGTCCCCGTACTCAAATATATTCCAGATATGCATTGTATACTATTATTTGAATACTAATGTCTAAGTTATGCCTTGATCTTTATTGGTTTCTGAGCCTAGTGACGGTTGGATTTTATGTTATAAGGACCGTCAACAATGAGCATGAACGAGATCTGAGTTATATTAGGTTCTGGCCTTCATATTCCTCCATATTACGCACGATCTTGGTCTTTGTCCAAAAGTGCTCATTTATAGCTCAAAAACCTGCGTAAACCAAAATCCTCCAAAAATACAGGCATATGCGAAAACGGGGTTATTTCAGGTGCGAAGTGGCGTGTTAATATATGAATTAGTCCAAAACCAATACCAAATCAGCACTAAAAGTGTACCATTAATGACCGCCAACACAATCCTTAAACTCGTCGGAGCCATCGCCAGATTCGAGGAGGATGAAGGTCGTCTGCTGTTGTTGTAGTGCACGTGCTCAAAAAAATTCGATGTTCAGGGGCCTCCCCAACGCTCGAATGTGATATAGTAATTCGGTTTTTTATAAGTTGTATTAGGTTTTAGAAATTCCATTTTTATAAGTCCTATTAGGTTTTAGAAAATGACATTCTCCCTTAACAAAATAACATGCCTCCTAACAATTTTTTTTACCTTTTTGCAAAACCTGGAAAATTGGGTGTGACATGTGGCTACCGTCATAAGAAACATCAACATACTCTGCAACACGCACGCCAATTATGCATGTACCACTAATGTCCATCAACAAACAAGAATAACAACCCATAATTTTCAGAGTACTAAGCATCGCTGCATTAAATGTGTGAAGAAATCATGCCACAATCACTATACACTACTACAAAATTGATTTTTCTAGTCACTATTTTCACAGTCGGTTTTCAAAAAGTGACACTAATAAATTTTCATAGCCGGTTAGTGAGTAGACCGGCTGTGAAAATGATTTTTACAGCCAGTTTGTGGCTTGCACTGGCTGTGAAAATAAAATCAATTTTTCCAGCCGGTTTTAGCCACGAACCGGCTGTGAAAATCCATTTTCACAGCCAGTTCGAAGCTACAGT
>CM014278.1:27796728-27824100 GCA_004135705.1 Alloteropsis semialata
GATCCCGTCGCCGTGGCTGCCCACGTAGAAGCCCACCCTGATGTCGGCCGCGTAGTAGTCGTCGGTCTCGACGAAGCCCACGGGGATGACCCGCGCCCACCGCGCGAACGCGCGCCGGAACACGGCGCTCACGGTCTCGGCGGGCAGGTAGTCGACGGTGGCCGTGGGCGAGATGGCGTACGTGAGCACGAGCGGGTCCGGCTGCGTCCACCGCGGCTCGCCCTTGAAGAAGGTGAACCGGCTGACCGCGCCGGCGGCGGCCTGGCTCCCCGACGGGGACACGGGCGTGAGGCCGTGGCCGTTGTCGCCGACGCCGCAGCGCGGTGCCATGATCCGGTCGAGCGTGGCGGAGTCGAGCTGCCCCGTGACCGGCAGGCTGAGCGCGGACTGGTACCGCCGCACGGCGGCCTCCAGGTGCGCGTCGAACGCGTCCGTCGGCTCGTGCTCCGCCCCGGGCATGTACCCGAAGCTCGCCAGGTAGCGCTTGAGCTCCGCGAGGCCCGCGACGCGGCTGCCCCGGCGCGCGTCCAGCAGCTGCTGGAACGAGCGCCACGTCGCGCCGTCCTGCTGCGCGAGCTCAAGCGCAGACTCCGCGAGTCCGCGCCTCCGCGGAGGCCGCCAGAGTCGCGCTCGCCGCCGCGGCCGCCGCGCGCGGGTCCGACACCAGCGTCGCCGTCAACGGAGGCCACCAAAGGCGGGGGCTTGCTTGCGGGCGTCACTGTCGATGTAGGCAGCGGCGCCGTCCAGAATCTTTGGAGCGATGCGGACGAGGTCACTCTCCTCGCCGCCGCCGCCGCCTTCCGCGAGCGCACCGGCCGTGCCCCGCGCCGCCCCGACGCGGGGGCGCTGTTCGACTCCATCAGGGACTCCATCTCGCCGCGCATCGACAAGGTCCCCCAGCGGTGGGTGGTGGGGGAGGTGGCGATGGATGGTGGGGGAGGTGGCGACGGCGGGAGGGCGGCGACGGCGAGAGGCAGGGGGAGGCGGCGACAAGAGAGAGGGGGAGGCGGCGACGGGAGATTTGGCGGAGGGGGAAGAGTCCCCGAAATTTGGGGGAGGAGGCAGCGGCCCTGCAGAATCGCGGACGACATCGAGGGTGCCGTTGCACGCGATTTTTAGGGATAAAACTGCTATAGTAGCGGTCCAGGTTTGTTTAGAGGACACCATTGCAGATAGCCTAAGCCAGGTCGCGATGACCTTTTCCCCTTGCGCGCGTGTGCTTCCTGAGGGAAAATCCCGCTATCCATCTGCCTTGATCCGTGTGAAACAGCTTCTGACGAATGGGGGCGTGACACGTAGGTCCTTGTGGCCCTGTTCCTGCGCTGAGTCCCTGGCTCGTTCCTGCGTAGCGCTGCGGCCGACCGCATGCATGGCCTGCTGGCCTGCTTGTCCTATCTCCCCTGCCGGCCTGCATGGCCTGTGCGCTGGCCCCTGCGGTGTTGACCATGCCTGCTGCATGGCCTGATGGCCTGGCCCACATGGGCCCGCCTGCCCCATGCATTGGCCGTAGGTGGGAGCAGCAGCTTGGCGCGGCCGAATGGCCCTGCTGCCCTGCTGTGTTCGGCGGTGGGCAGCACTGGTGCCCAGGCCACCATGGGCCCCGCCTGGCCGGCTTGCATGGCCCATGTGCCAGAGCCTGGGCGTGGTGACCTGTTGTGGGTCCCGCCCAAGTGGGTCCCATTTGAGTGCGTCCATTTGTCAGGTTTATATCTTCTCGATCCGAGGTCCAAATAATATGAATAATATAACATTCGGAAGTGTTTTGACGAGATCTTCACAATGGTATATTCCAAATAGGCATCTGAGATATTTTGTGATAATAATATTTATATCTCATCTCAAGCCTATAGTGCTCTTTCCTGCATGACAAAGTAAAACACCAACACTCGTGGAAATAGTTAGTAATAAACCCTATCACTATGTTTGGTGTTTATATTTGATATATTTTCTGCAGGAGTTGACAGTTAAATTTGGTACTTAACGACCGTCAACAAGCTCCCCCACACTTAGCCTTTGCTCATCCTCGAGTAAAGCTTTAGGACTAAGGTGGAAAACATGACTCCAAATGATATGATGCAAGCATATAAATTATTCCAAAACATACCTGCACTTGTGAATTTTGATGTGTCTATCATGTCATCTTGGATGGTTGAAGAACGGAACAGCTTTGATTTAAGTCATCTCAACTCTACTGTTAAGTAACTTGGGTTTTTTTTTAAATAAGTTTTGAAAGACATAGCCTTACCTAGCTTCTCAAAATGATTCTCTCAGATCGCTCAATGTGTATGATTCCTCACCAAGGCATTTCTTTACCCTTCTTTCACCTACTTCTAAAAGGCTTATGTGGAGCTCAAGGTAGGAGTAAAGGTAAGGCATACTTACATCACATATATTGCAAAATCAAAGAGTGGATCCAAGAAAAGTACTGTTCATACAATTTGATCAAGATGTGCATGTGTGTGGAACAATGGAATTGTAGCTCCTTTTTGTATGATCTCTCTCCTATTGAAAATATTTTGAGAACATGGCTATCTATATTTTTTTCATGATACTTGGGCCTTCATGTGCCCATATTTTTTTTCTACTTTTTTTTTGCTCGGACCTTCATGTGTCCATATATTTTCTTCTATAGCCCATGTCTCTTTTACAATGGATATTTGGAGAGAGGGAGATCAATACTTATATTGAGCATTTATTTTTGTGGATGACTGAAACGCATGTTGCTAACTTCCAGTGTAGAAGTTTAGCATGTGTATGTGGAGTGTACGTGATCTTGATCATTAAAGCATGAAGAGCATCTTACAAGGGTCACAATAATTTGACAAAGCTCAATGCAATAAACAAGCAGCACATGTGTATGGATTTTTCAATGTGAACATCATATGGCTTTGGTAGGAATAAGGCATCACTGAGGAGCTCTGTAAGGCTATTCATTTTAAGGTTTTACAAGAAAAACATCCCAAGTACTTTGAACAGAAAGAGCAAGATTTCTTTCATCATACCGTATCTCATTCACCAACCACTTAGATAAACATGCTTTCCTAAAGAGATATGTTCACAAGCAACAGGTGTATGTGCAAGGAATAAAGTATATGCAAGCCAATCAAGGATAGACATGTAAACCACAGGAGTATCCAAGTTCATTTTATCATGAGTTTAATTTTAGTGATCATCTCAAGATAGGATTGAATTAAGCTCATGAATCAGAGAGAATGAGGGATAGGTTGTGCAAACCATCGCTCTGGGCGAAAATGTGGACGAGAGATGCCAGAGGGCCATCGGCCAACCAAGGGGATCGGCCGACACCTTCTGGGGCTCGGTCGCCTTGATCTTTCTTGAGCTGTCCTGTGCGATGTTGTACAACCTGTCTATGGGTGGTCTCGATCATGTGCATGTTAGGAAACTCGGAAGACCCCCACACTTGATCTTGTACCTGCATTTATTCATACATGGTGGAAACAAAACAATGGCTCTTTGGTTTTAAAGACCAAGAGCCTTATGGAATTCAAATATTTATTTATTTATTTAGTTATGCAAATTTTTATGGAATATTTTTTTTAGAGCAAGATGAAAGACCTACATCACCTGAAAACCAAGATGAAATTTTGTACAAATGGAACTTGTTGTGGAGTACTTACTAATCTCCCCCACACTTGGATTTTTGTGTCGCGGGACACCAAAAATCAAGTGTGTTGGCTTCCTTTGAAATTTGTTCCATGAACAAAACTTACCAAGGTGTTACTGCTGATGTAGCTCCATGTTCTTAAGCATCACCTGTCCATCGTTCTTCTCAATCTCCACCTGGAATGGTTAGCGACCAAGAATACCCAAAGGAAAGCTTATCCTAAAGACATGTTCTTGCTTTTATTTGAAAGAAAAATAAATGATAATCCGGGCCATCTCCCGGCAGTGCTTTGTTTATGGTCTGAAGCTAGACCATGGGGAACCCTCACATTGCAGCTATCATTGACGACGTAGTTCCCATGGTTATCGCCAATTGTTAATGTACCGTTGAAGTTCTAGCTGCAATGTTAGTGCCAGCAACACGAAATCTACATTGTTTATGATAAACGAATGCATCCACAACCAACCTCCTAAACATTTTAGAAATGAGGACCTTAAGGTGGTTGTAGTCCTCGTGTGTGCTTGTGGCACAAAATGTGTTTGACTCTGGAGATTCGTTAAATGAGCATGACTCTTGTGGGATTTTGAAAGAGAAGGTTTCATGCTCATTTATAGAATCCTTTCGCTCGGACTCCAGAGTTAATACTTCAAACGCGTCCATGCCCCTTGGGTTCTCCAACTCAAGAGGTTCATCATTGAAAATCAAAGTTGTTTCTCGACCATTATCGAGAATAACTTCCTGAGGGCCTAAGGGACATGGCTTTCGCTTGATTGAAGGTGATGAAGGTCGCTCGAGATGAGAAGTAGGTTCGAATGGCGACACAAACATTACCTTCTCGAGCGGGCTATGCTGGGGTAGAGGCTTTGCTCTTGGAGTCTCTAGGCAAGAGAAAGGAGTGGCAAAAGCAACTTTCCCAAGTGTGTCATGAAGGCTCCCATGAGATGCTTCTTTTTGGAGAAGCTTTTCTAGTGGGAAGCCTATGAGAAGATCAAAATCGAGGATAGAAAAGATATGGAAATCTAGATGAACCTTGATTTTGTCTATTTTGATCGGCACAGCCCTTGCAATTCCATGACATTCAAAGATGTGTCCTGAGACACTTTTGAAAAGCTTGTCGGTCGAGGCTAGAGGCATGTTGCCCAAGAGAATGTTCGCAAAGGATTCAGACATGACGCTAGCCTCGACGGCTGGGTTGTAAAGGGCTTCTACGGTAATTCCCCTTAAAGAGCAAGGCATGGTTTTGGAAGGTGCAACCAGCCGAATCGCTTCGGAAGAACGCTTTACTTCCTTTAACCATTCCATTGGTGGTTCCCTTATGGATATATCGGGGAAAACCTCCATGAGTGGATCTGAAGGATGATAAATGGGAGGTGCCGTAGCCTTTTTGTGCCTAGTGTGATCCAAGGGATTTCCAAAATCCTCGGATGCCGAAGGTAGAACTTTTTCTTCCTTCAGTGGCTTTGGTTCGGATGTGGGCTCTAAGACTGGATTGTGCGAGGTAAAAAGGTTCGGCTCGGGTCTTGTCTTAGAGCTGTGCTGGGGTTCGTGCTGTGTTTCGGTGGAGGGAGTGTTTTCTAGAATCTTTTCTAGAAGAGCTCTCCCTTCATCCAAGGTTACGTGCATGAACGAACCTCCGGCGGCACCATCTAGGATGAAAGCAGCTTCATTTTTTAGGCCCGATCGAAAATGTTGCATGAGCATGAAGTCGGGTATGCCTAAGTCTGGGCCAAACTTGTTTAGTGAAACAAATCTTTCCCAAGCTGCACCTAGAGTTTCATTCTCACCCTGCTGGAAGCAGACGATCTCCCTCCGAAGGGCACATATACGGTGAATGGGAAAGAAGTAAAGACAAAACTTGTCCCGTAATTTTCTCCAATTTCCGTTTACATCTCTAACGGTCTGGTAGTACCATCTCTTTGCCGTCTCATCGAGAGAGAATGAAAATAACTTCCATTTGATGGTCTCTTGTGTCATGCCTGAGATTCTCAAACATGAGCACAACAACTCAAATTCTCGCAGGTGATCATAAGGATTTTCGTTGTTGGCCCCTGAGAAGGTTTTATTCCGAACCATGGCTATAAAGCCGGGGCGGAGTTCAAAGTTAGATGTGGTGATTGGTTGATCAGAAGGTGGTAGCTCAAAGAACTCACGCCTTGGAGCAGAGAAGTCTATAATAGAATATTGCTCCATGGTAGAGGGGGTAACTGATAAAAGAAAATAAAAAGATACGAGGATGAACAAGGTTCAAAGATAATACAGCAACCGTTCCCCGGCAACGGTGCCAGAAAGCTTGTTGGTATTTCTTACGGTCGCAGATAAATCTGCAAGCGCACGGATACCGTTGTTGCTTTCACCCGGAAGTATTCAGGGTATCGAATCCACAGGGAACGTGTGTACTAATCTTCTAACTAGATCGTCCAAGAACAACAAGAGAAATGATGGCGAGGGTAGAAAGGATTCCTATGGCAAAGGACCTTGATAAAGAATAAGCTCAGCGTCTATAGTTTACTTACTTTGGGCACCGGGGTATCCTAGGCCTCTAGGAAATTGCCGGCCAACAGCTCTACGCCGTACCCGTACGTGGAGGATTACAAAGGACGGACAGGGCTGTCACCACCTGCCGCCTACCTCTTCTAATCCGTGGGGCTACGAGGCAAACAAAGGTAACTTCTAGCCCAGACACCACGTCTATGCTATTAATTACTACTTTAGTCTTGTTCCTAGACCAAAGTATTCACTAAGCATTCATAAATGATTAATGAACGATGAACCCACAAGCAACTATAGAAAGGAACTTACTTAATCAAGAGAACTTAATACCATAAGAGATCATAAACACTTACTAGAAGAAGGAAGCATCCGTCGAGGTACAAGATCGGGGAAAATTACCGACAGTCCCGGCACTTCCCCCGGACTACCCCTCACTCTCTCCCTATTCTCTAGATACTACACTGGAGTAGAGCTTCGCCTTGGAGTGGAGCTTGTGGCTTCTCAATCTTGTGTGTTTTGAGAGTGAGGGGTAGGGGGTATTTATAGTCTAGGGAGTGCCTTGGGTGAGTGGAGATCCTCCCTAGGTCCTAGGGAATATTCTCCTCCCTATTCTCTCTTTGTGCCATGTGTCCCTTGGGAAACCGACGTCTGGAGTCGGTGGCGCGAAGCCAGGTCGCGATGACCTTTTCCCTTTGCGCGCGTGTGCTTCCTGAGGGAAAATCCCGCCATCCATCTGCCTTGATCCGCATGAAACAGCTTCTGACGAATGGGGGCGTGACACGTAGGTCCTTGTGGCCCTGTTCCTGCACTGAGTCCCTGGCTCGTTCCTGCGTAGCGCTGCGGGCCGACCGCATGCATGGCCTACTGGCCTGCTTGTCCTATCTCCCCTGCCGGCCTGCATGGCCTGTGCACTGGCCGTTGCGGTGTTGACCGTGCCTGCTGCATGGCCTGATGGCCTGGCCCACATGGGCCCGCCTGCCCCATGCATTGGCCGCAGGTTGGAGCAGCAGCTTGGCGCGACCGAATGGCCCTGCTGCCCTGCTGTGTTCGGCGGTGGGCAGCACTGGTGCCCAGGCCACCATGGGCCCCACCTGGCCGGCTTGCATGGCCCATGTGCCAGAGCCTGGGCGTGGTGACCTGTTGTGGGTCCCACCCAAGTGGGTCCCATTTGAGTGCGTCCATTTGTCAGGTTTATATCTTCTCAATCCGAGGTACAAATAATATGAATAATATAACATTCGGAAGTGTTTCGACGAGATCTTCACAATGGTATATTCCAAATAGGCATCTGAGATATTTGGTGATAATAATATTTATATCTCATCTCAAGCCTATAGTGCTCTTTCCTGCATGACAAAGTAAAACACCAACACTCGTGGAAATAGTTAGTAATAAACCCTATCACTATGTTTGGTGTTTATATTTGATATATTTTCTGCAGGAGTTGATAGTTAAATTTGGTACTTAACGACCGTCAACACTCGAGAAACCTCGAGTTCGAACTCAACTCGGGCTCTGGAAACCTCGACTCCCAGTTCGACTTCAACTTGGGCTGGGAAGATTTCAAAGCGGACCAGGCGGTCCGAGTCGGTTTCTGAACCATCGGTCATGCCAAAATCCACCAATTCAAAAATCCAGAAGAAAAGGAGTCCAGCTACTGCTAAGCATGAGGCCAACACCCCGAGCCAATTTCCCTTTGGACTCACGGTCCCCACCTCCATTTTCCAGGCGGCATCGTCAAAACAACTCTGATCTCTGATCGAATTTGACGAACTCCCTCTAAACGGGAAACAAGTCGGACTCGTCATTACTTCAACCCCTGAAGGTCGATCCGTTCATTGGCTAGGCCACAAGCCAAAGCTTGGAGCAACACCGCAATTGGACCTGGACATGTCTCGCATCATTGCGTGCATTGATCCACTCCCGTTTCAACACGGGCAGCCCCTGGATTCTTCAAGCAGCCGCGGCTCAACAGTCCCAGTAACTTCAAGCACAGGAAGCTACTCAAACCAGGGCGCCAAGCCATGGTGATCATAGGCCAAGAACCAGAAGTCTCCAACGACAAGCCAAATGTGGAAAACGAAGCTGAAGATGACCAAAACCGGCGCAGAGAGCGAAACGCTGCTCGCGCAGATCGTTGCCGCCGTGCCGGTCGTAGACTTCCTCCATAGAACCTCAACCCGAAGTTCATACAAGTCACCGGGCAAGATGTCTACACCAACGCTACAGCCAACATCATGGCTGTCGTTACAGAGCTGGGGCAGATGGCCCAAACTCTGGAAATCCTGAGGATGAAGACAATGCTCGAAACAGCGGCCGTCCAGCACGACACAATCAACCCTGCCAAGACCATCACCAGAGGACCAAGCCGTCAGGCAAGCAGCCGACCTCTTGAAGTGGGCAATCGTGGCAACCAGTCCCACCACCCGAGCAGGGACCAACGCGAACGCGGCAACGAGGGAGGCATGGTACTCACCGTCAGAGGTAGAAACCACGGCGCCGTACCTAGCCACCACGCTGCTCAACAGAGTCACAATGGCGGGCGCAATGGCAACAGGGACAGGGACGTACGTCGTGGCAACCGCGATGATGACAGGGATCTGCGACACTGCTTGCACAACAGAGATGCACGCACTGTCATCTCAGCACGGGCCTGCGATCGCGAAGAAGATGAATGTCGGCGGCGCCAGGAGTACGACCAGGTCTACAGGCCACTAGGCCAGGGTTACCACAACCTTAACAAGTATGAAGGGTTCCCGGTCTTTTCAAACCACATCCGCGCCACTTCCTGGCCCGACAAGTTCAAACTAGCTCATATTGAAAGATATGATGGGAAGCGCAATCCTGAGCAGTGGCTCCGTATCTACTACTCGGCGATCAAGGCGGCAAGGGGCAACACCGACACTATATGCACCTATCTTCCAGTAATCCTTGACCAGGCCCCACTAACTTGGTTAGAAGGGCTGGAGCCAGGCTCCATCGACTTCTGGGATGAGCTCTGCAAGGTTTTCATCAACAACTTCCAGGGTTCATGGCAGAAGCCGGGTACTCGCTTTGACCTAGCCCAGTGCAAACAAGGCCAGAATGAGTACCTGTGAAGCTACAACCAACGATTCTGGGAGAAGCGCTCATCCTGTGTGGGCCTATTTGACCAAGACATCATTGACTGCTTCCACGGCGGCCTTACAGATCCCACGCTACACCTTGATTTCGGGAGGAACAGGCCAAAAACGCTGGAGCTGATGCACGAGCTTATTGGTCGCTGGGCAGACGCTGAAAACCTGCAGCGTGAAAGATTCAACTGAAACAAGTCGGGAGGTGACCGCAACAATAACAATAACCGCAACAAGGGCAAGCAAGTCGAAAATAGTGGCAAGCGCGACTTCAGCGACAAGAAACGCAAGCCTGAGGATACGATCAACGTTGCTGAGAAGAGCTCTTTCCGCAGGAAGTTCGAAAAACTACTCGACAAGCAATGCCCTTTCCATCCAAAGGACAAGCACTCGAGTAGGGAATGCTACGGGCACAAAAAAGCATTCGCAGCTGAGGGTGCTCCTAAGCCCAAGAACCCTGATGACAAAGGAGACAAGGGTGACAAAGACACTGGCTATCAACAAGCTGACAAGGTGGTCAATGTCATCTTTGGGGGGATTACTCAGACAGAATCGAAGTGCAAGCAAAAGCTTGTCCAACGCGAGATTGCCTGCATCAAGCCTGCCATCCCCACCTTCCTGAAGTGGTCAGAGGTCCCGATCAGTTTCTCTCGCGACAATCAATGGACCAACATCAAGAACCTGGGGCGGTACCCTCTGGTACTAGACCTAGTGGTAGCTGGCGCGTGACTCACGAGGACATTGATCGACGGCGGAAGCAGACTCAACATCCTATTCGCCAAGACTCTTAAGAAGATGGGCTTGGACATCACCAACCTGCTCAAGCCCACTGATTCACCCTTCTACGGCATCGTTCCAGGAAACGCCGCCGTGCCCCTCGGCCAGGTATCACTTCTGGTTACATTTGGTACCGAGGCCAATTACAGGACCGAGTACATTACTTTCGAGGTCGCCGACTTCGAATCTTCATACCACGTGATCCTGGGAAGACCTGCTCTGGCGAAATTCATGGCGATTCCGCACTATATCTACCTCGTCTTGAAGATGCTAGGCCCCAAAGGGATCTTATCCCTAAACGGCGACCTAAAGACCTCCTATGATTGCGACACCGAGGCAGTGATGATTGCTGCAAGCATGCAGCAACCAAGCCAGGCAGCAATCGTAGCAGCAATGGCAAAACAACTCGGCGAGGCTGAGTTGGACATCCCAACAAAAAAGCCAGCCGCATCAACCATGAAGCCCTCCCAGGAAGTTCCAATCAAGGCAATTGACCTAGGGACAAGTGACCCCTCCAAGATGGCGCCGATCGGCGCTGACCTACCTACCAAATAGGAAAGCGCGTTCACCAGCTTCTTACAGGACAAACGCGACATCTTTGCATAGAAGCCATCTGACATGCCGGGAGTACCAAGAGAGTTGGCTGAGCACAAACTCAATGTCGATCCTGCTGCCAAACCGAAGAAACAATGCCTACGACGCTTCGCCCAGGACAAGAAAGAAGCCATCCGATCGGAGCTGGCAAAATTACTAGCAGTCGGGTTCATTAAAGAGGTGTTCCACCTCGACTGGCTTGCTAATCCTGTCCTGGTACGCAAGAAGAACAACAACGAGTGGAGGATGTGTGTCGACTACACCGACCTGAACAAGCACTATCCAAAGGATCCTTTCAGGCTATCTCGCATTGATCAGGTGGTGGACTCTACAGCTGGCTGCTCTCTACTCTGTTTCCTCGACTACTACTCAGGCTATCATCAGATAAGCCTGCATGAAGAAAACCAAATCAAGACGGCGTTCATCACTTCGTTTGGCGCCTACTGCTACACCACAATGTCCTTCGGACTCAAGAACATGGGGGCAACATATCAGCGTGCAATTCAGAGTTGTTTAAAGGCTCAGATTGGCCGCAATGTTGAAGCCTACGTTGATGACGTCGTCATGAAGACAAAGAACCCGGACAGCGTCATTGATGACTTGTCTGAGACCTTTGCACACCTCAGGGAATTCCAATGGAAGCTCAACCCCACCAAGTGTGTGTTTGGCATGCCTGCGGGAAAACTGCTGGGCTTCATAGTCAGCCTTCGGGGAATTGAAGCCAATCCTGAGAAGATCACCGCTATTACATCCATGGCGCCTCCAAAATCCCTCAAGGATGTCCAGAAGTTGACCGGATGCATGGCGGCACTCAATCGATTTATTTCAAGGCTGAGGGACAGAGGACTACCTTTCTTCAAGCTCCTCAAGAAACAAGACAAGTTCGTATGGACTGCAGAAGTTGACGCGGCGTTTGAAGATCTCAAGAAATTCCTCCAGTCACCACCATTACTTACTGCACCAGCTGATCAGGAACCACTGCTCCTCTACAACGCAGCAACAACTCACGTTGTGAGCATTGCTATTGTAGTCGAGCGGGAGGAACCTGGCCATGTATACAAAGTACAGCAGCCAGTCTAATTCATCAGCGAGGTGCTCACAGAATCAAAAGTAGCTACCCCCAGGTCGAGAAGCTATTATATGCTGTCTTGATCACGTCTCGCAAACTGCGCCACTACTTCGACGCTCGTTGGGTTGTTGTAGTCACCTCTTTCCCAATTGGTGACATCCTCTACAACCGGGACGCAACAGGGCGAATCTCCAAATGGGCGGTTGAGTTGGGCTCTCACGCGATCGATTGCGTCCCACGCGTGGCCATCAAGTCGCAAGCCCTGGTGGACTTTGTTGCTGAGTGTACAGAAATACAAAAAGCGGTGCCAGAAAAACCACTCGAGCATTGGATCATGTACTTTGACGGATCATTGAAGCTTGAAGGGGCCAGCGCAGGAGTACTATTCATATCTCCGAAAGGCGATCAGCTCAAGTATGTGCTCCAGATCCTCTGGAAAGCTACCAACAATGAAGCCGAGTATGAAGCTTTACTGCACAGGCTACACCTGGCTGCTTCCCTTGGCATCAAGCACATGGTGGTCTACGGTGATTCCTCGATGGTCATCAACCAGGTCAACAAAGACTGGGACTACACCAAGGAGAGCATGGACGCATACTACATGGTGGTCCGCAAACTCGAGAAGCACTTCCATGGACTCGAATTTCATCACGTCCTTAGGGACAACAACATGGTTGCAGATGCACTTTCAAAGCTAGGTTCTCACCGAGTGCAAGTACCAGGTGGCATTTTCGTCCATGAGCTGTTACAACCATCCATCAGGGAGCAGAAAGTACAGCCGACTATAACACCCCCTTATCAGCAAGTCATGTTGATTACACCCGAGTGGACAAAGCCCTTCATCGAGTACATCCTGCACTAGAAGGAGCCCGAAGATAAGGTAGAAGCTGAGCAAGTCATCAGGCGAAGCAAGCACTACGTAGTAGTCAGCTCCACCCTCTTTCGACGCGGCACATCATCTGGAGTCTTAATGAAGTGCGTCCATCCAGAAGTCAGACGGGAGATCCTCGAAGAGATCCACGGTGGAATCTGTGGCAACCATGCTGCCCACCACATGATTGTCGGCAAGGCCTTCCGGTCCGGGTACTATTGGCCATCCACTGTGGCTGATGCAGAAGAAATCGTGAAGACTTGCCAGGGCTGCCAATTCTTTGCCCGGCAAGCTCACGTCTCCGCAATAGTCCTCAACACCATACCGCCCTCTTAGCCCTTTGCATGCTGGGGGCTTGATATGGTGGGACCACTCAAGACTATGCCAGGAGATTTTAAATATCTCTATATGGCGATCGACAAGTTCATCAAGCGGATTGAAGTCAAGCCGCTAGTCAATGCTACAGCAGCAAAGGCGGCCGAGTTCATCTGCTGACGTCCAAAAAGTCAGGCGTTGACTCTCGGAAATTAACACTGTGGCATGGAAGATTTGCTTCACTTTAGTGCAGGTCCAAAATCTTGAGGTTCATGGCGTGCTAATCAATTTGACCTGAAATTGACAAGGTAGAGTTTAATCAGTAAGCAACAAGGAACTCATCGGCCAAGGCCCCGATTCGTTCCAGAAATTGGATCAACATAAAGGGAAGTCCGATTTCGATAACATGAACCATCGGCCTTGAGTCCGATTCGTGAGAATATAACATGTATTGAAATAGACCATCGGCTATGAAAACCGAATCAGAGATAGATCTAATCTAAACTCATTCTTTAATATGCATCTTTCCAAAGGCGATGAACAAACTAAATCTCGTGTCACTAACAATCGGATCGATTTCAAGACAGCGTTGCTAGCAGGGCACCGATTAGCTTGCTTACTCCGATAGATCAATATACATCAAAGAACTTGTTTAAATCAGATCTATTTGTAACTTGCTTATTAAATCTAAATCAGCTATATAATCAATATAAACAGATCTATTATGAAACTTAAATAACAATAAAATAGAATAGATCCTCTCTGATAGATGTAAGCCGATTAGATAAAATCAACAAGATACGGTAAAGGGTGAGCGATCTAAACGAAGTAGGGCGATACGCCTCAATCTAAAGCCTTGAACAACTCGATAAATTGGTGAATTAACTAAACGAAGAAGGGCGATACGCCTCAATCTAAAGCCTAGATTAATTCGATAGGGTGTCGGACTTACAGACAAACCAGAGGTCAAGATGATGCAGCCCTGCTTGCTGAAAAACTCGACGAAAAAGGGTTGTTGGCACGTGAGGCCGAAAGTTGTGTTTGATTGATTGGTTGTGTGAACATCTTTTATAATGGCGCAGGGTTTATATTTATACCCTGAAAATCTAGCTAATACTTGCCGGCTATGACAATACCTCTAATTCAAATAAAGCAATCTAATCTTAAACTACTAAATCTATTACAAATCTTGATGCGCAATCAGGCCCGGAAGAAGTTTCCAGATATGTCCTTTCCTGTCAGTCGTACGTGCTCCGACCTCTCTTGTCTCGTATCCGATTAGGACTCCTATCGGACGAACTCCGATCGGAATCGGACACCACTCAGAATCGGACTCGGCCCCTACGTCAGCTCCGTTGCGTACAACCTTAGCCGAGTCAAAATCTGGTGTCAACACATGCCCCCCAATTTTGGGATAAAATATCATTTTGTTCTAAAATTCTTCCAAGCAATGATGACTCTGGCAGCGAACAGTATATGGAAACCCGCATCCTTGTACTGTTACAATCTTCGATTCCCGTGCGGATTCGGCGCCGTGGCCCTCGGGCGGTTCCTTCTCTTGTAAGCCCTATAAATATAAACCGAACTGTCGTCTTCCTTGCCAGTTCACATCTACTATCACACACACACACACACCCCGCCATTGTCATCTCTACAAGCTCCCGTCCAGCAACTCTCTGATCTCCAAGCTTCGATCTCTCACCGCGAATCAGGTAAGGAACTTCCCCGCATATGATCCATATCATGCATCTGGGTTTTAATGCATTTCTCATGTTGATTTTTCCAATCTGCTTACCTGTGTCACTGTTCATCGTAGATCTATTCCATCAATGGCGGCTCCCCTTGATAAGGCTGATACCGATCAAGTTCCCGAGGTAAAAATCATCCAAAATCTCCATTTTAATCTCTGCATTTTTCCTCCAAAACTATCTATGAACCTCCACATCTGTCCTTATAATTTTATTTTCTCCGAATGTAGCACCTTAAGAACAATCTGGTCATTCCCGTCTCCCATGTTGAGGCCGGGTATTACCTTGGTCCAATGGGTGATCCCGATCCGACGAACCTGATAAACATGGAATCGGAGAGAATTCCATTCAAAGGATCGGACCCCCAAGTCTCCGATTGGGCAGGCTCGTTCCGATCATGGCCCAGGATGGTCCCAGGATGGAGAAATTGGTTCCTCAGAATCCAAGATGCTAAATCGGCGTTCTGGGATGAGAAAAACATCAGCCAATGCCTCACTTTATCTCTTGCTGACATGGCCAAAAATGAAAATCTACTGGCCTCCAGCTCCCTCTTTTGATCCGATGCCCTTAATGCCTACTTGTTTGGCCATGGTCCGATGTCACCGACTCTAATGGATATACACATGCTGACCGGCCTAAACACTGTAGAAAACTCCAACCCAAGAAAATTCATCCGTGAGTTGGATCACAAACTGGTCGGTACGGGCTCTAAAAGTTGGAAGAAATACATTGCCAATCACTGCAAAACTGGCACAATCGGAGACAGCGAGCACGCAACTTTTCTCAATATGTGGCTAGAAAGATTTGTATTCTGTGGACCGACTCTCGGCACCATGACCAACATGCAATCGATTGCAGAAGCTTTAGCTCGCGGCGGATCGGTGCCACTTGGATGCCTCCCGCTTGGTGCAGTTTATCATCTGCTTCAGCAAGTATCGGTAAAACTTTTGGAAGGCCAAGAAGTTGGACACATCGGAGGCCCTTGGTGGTTTATCCAGCTCTGGCTACACACTCAATTCCGATCTGCTCTTCAGCCAAACTTCAAGGACCATCAGTTCTCAAATTATCACACAGAAGAAGAAGAGGCAACCTTTCATCGGTGCACGTCATTCGGAGAGGCAGCATCAGCGTGCTTTGGATCAAGGCTTGATGCAAAAAATATGGCCACTTATTTTGAAAGTTTTTATCATGGGATTGCATCGGAGCGCTTCTGCTATTTCGCTTATGCTGATCCCAATCGTGAATATGAACTGCCCTTGTTCAATATTCAAAATGAGCTCGCAACGATCATGCCGATTCTCAAGTCTTTCATCACACCGGCTATCCTTGGCAGCAACATTGCTTATGGCCGTAAGACTTCATCTTATGAATTTTACAATCCATCGGCAGTGGCTCGTCAACTAAGATTCGGTCAACTTCCAATCGTCCTATATTTCTCTGATAAAATCAAGCACAGGGAATCGGTCTCAACAGGCCTAGAGATGGACAGAATTTTATCACTTGCCCCTCAAGCCAATTTTGAAATATCGGAATGGCTATGTACTAGCTTTTCATCTAGACTCTTCAGGAATTGGTGGAGAGAATTACGTCTCCACGTATTCAGACTTCCGACCATCACTTACTGCACCCTCATAGACTCCGATTTTGAGGCCATGGAAAATCCTGTAAGTTTTTTCATTTGAATTCCTTTTATTCATCTTTTACTCAAATAATCTCTCCATAATTTAAACTCCACCCTTTTAACAGCCAATTGAAGAGAATGCGCCATCGATAAGCAATAGTGAGAAACCGATTCGGTATGCCATCAGGACTCCATATCCAAGAATCGACTTTTCTGCGCCATCCCTCAAGGACATCATGGATGGTAAAAGCAAAAGGAAGACTGCCCCCACTAAAGTAAGCGCACCAAAGAAATTGAAGAAAAGCCATGTGGTACGATTTCCTCGTTCTTCCGATTCTTCTTTCTGATTCCTCTTTCCGATTCATAGTCTAAGCAAATGATTATATGTATAGCCTCCCGGAAAGATACTTGGCCAATCAACTTCCAGAGCCGCCGAAGAAACTGCTCAGAAGGCTGTTGAGGGTGCAAGGATGCTTCTTGATGCAGTATCGGTAACGATCCGATCATTCTTAATATGAATCGTCAATAATAATCACTCTTTTTTCAGCAAACAAATATTATACTGCCCGAGCCTCAATTTGTTCCAACCCAAGACATCCAAACTGAATCAGCCCACCAGGTAATCTTAACCCAATCCATACTTTTCAAACATATATTCTCAAACTGACCGATTCAACCTATAGACTGCCACTCCGCAACCAATCAAAGAATCAAGTACAATCATTCAATCGGAAGCAACTCCTGAGCAACAAATAGGAGAACCGGCTGCAAACATTCAATCGGAGACCATTCCTGAGCAACCAACGACAACAACTCCACTGATGCCACCTCCGATTGAACCAGCCCATACTCCTCAAATAGAAGCCTCCAGCACAAACATTGCCTTGCCTCAAGTAATCCCCGATTACGTCCGAGAGGGCCAATTTAAACTAGTACTGATTCATCCCCTTGTGTCAATATTTATTATTTTAATAACACTTGTTCATCAATACTTTATTTCAGGTGCACGATTCTCCGGCCATGAGCGTCACATCATTCGATCTGGACGCTGCCATCGGAGAAGAAGAAATCAGCTCCGCGCAATCATCTTCTACCATCTCCGATGAGGTCAAGGCAAAGCTTCAAGAAATGCTGAACCATCTGAACAAAAGCATTGCCATCCTTGTAGAAGATGCGGAACCGATTCGCCAAATCTTCAAGGAATTGAAGGGTCGGCTGCCATTGGAGCTGGAAAATGCAATCATCCCCGCCGCCTTTATCAAGGGTCACCAACCCCAAGTCTTTGCTGCTTGTCACAGGATATCGGAGCGACTGGCTCAGCAAGACTTGATCAAGAAACGCGACGACGGCCGAGAAGAATTGAAAGCTATGCGGCCCAAATCAAGACCCTTGAAGCCAAACCAACGCAGCTAGAGAATCGGATGAAATATCTCCAAGGCATTGAAGCTGAACTGCTCAAACGGCTCGAAGAAGTCCGTAAAGAAATGTCGGAGACCCAAGACGAGCTCAACCAGATCCCTGCATCCATCAAATCGGCACGCGAGAATCTGCAGAAACGTCTGGACGTGGTTCGCCAAGTCCATAGAAGCATCAAGGACGTGCCTGGCACCGATGTAGCAGACTTAGAAGAAATCCAGAAAATTGACAATATTCATTTGGGCGCGATCGAGATGATCCGCAAATTCTTGTAATAGTTAAACTCTTTAGTCGTGCTGCTCTGATGACATCAATCATCGATGAACTCAGTTAGATCCGATGATGTTGATCGTCGATGAACACTTAATTTGTAAATGTTTTTGCCCTCAAGGCAATACGTATCGTATCGGCTATCTCAGACGACATCACTTAGAATATCGGCTTTATGAATCAACCCAAATACTTGGATAATATTTCTTCAAATATTTTCCATTAAGCGCTTTGGAAAATTCTTCTCCTTCTAATGTTTCTAAAATATACGCATTTCCTGGAACGCACCAATTTACACAATAAGGACCTTCCCAATTAGGCAACCATTTTCTAAACTTAGAACTTTTAGTCCCTATCGGCAAAATTAGCTTCCAAACCAATTCTCCTTCGATGAACTCTTTTGGCTTAACCTTTTTGTCATAATACCTAGCAACACGCGCTTTATTATTTTCAATGTTCTCCAATGCTCTGAAATAGCATTCATATTTACCGATTAACAGATAAACCACCAACTAGGAGTCTCCAAAAATCTCAACAGCTTCAGCTCTGATTTCCAACAATAATTTTGATCCTTTAAGCAACGCTTCATATTCAACCCTATTATTGGTGAAACTTGGGTCCATCGGATAGCTGAACTCAAAATTTGCCCCCCAAGGCGAAACAATAACGATTTCGATGCCACATCCTTGACCACACGAAGACCCATCAAAGAATAATGTCCAAGGCATCAGCTCAACCATTTTAACCTCATCTCCGATGTGTTGAGTTACAAAATCAGCCATTACTTGTCCTTTTACTGATTTAGCCGATTCGTATTTCAAATCAAACTCTGATAATGCCAACACCCACTTTCCGACTCTGCCTTTCAGCATCGGCATAGACAACATATATTTGACCACATCGGTTTTGCAAACGATTGTGCACTCAGAGGATAATAAATAATGTCTCAACTTAGTGCATGAAAAATATAAGCATAAGCATAACTTTTCAACCGGCAAATATCTTGTTTCCGCATCGATCAACTTCTGACTCAAATAATAAACCACTCTTTCCTTTCCTTCAAACTCTTGTATAAGAACAGATCTGATTGACAACTCATCGGTCGACAAATATAATCGGAATGGTTTATCTCTCTGAGGTGGAATCAAAACTGGTGGTGTCATCATATATTGTTTTATCTCATCAAATGCCTTTTGTTGATCTTCTCCCCAGACGAATTCCTCATCGGCTTTTAATTTTAGCAGCGGGGAAAAAGGACAAATTCTTCCAGATAAATTTAAAATAAATCTTCTGACAAAATTAATCTTACCAATTAACAACTGGAGACTCATCTTATCGGTAGGTGGCTTAGCATCTCTTATAGCTGTCACACCCGATTTTAAGGACAAAATCGAATGCATCGCATATGTGTGCCAGGATCCGTTCATCACACATATGTTGACGTCATCAGTGAATATATCAAAAGACAATGTTCAAAAGCGTACAAAAGAGAGTACATAACTTTATTACACTCATCGTAAATAGACACGAAGGTCTTAAACGTTCATCGACAACCTAAACGATAAAACAGCTCCTTGACTTCATCCACAGGCACTTGACTGGTTGACGCGCCTAGAACTCATCAAAGTCGCTGAAGTACTCCACATCATTGTTGTTTTCTGAACAGCAGTTGTTTAGCAAGGGTGAGTACACTTATGGTTGGTACTCAACAAGTGGGGGAATATGCAAGGCCATCAAAGGGGTTCAGGCTCATGCGGTTAGCACTTTTAGTTGATCAAGTTTTATTAGCAAGCACCTAGTTACTAGATGTAAGTTTATACCATCCCAAAATTAAGCAGGATAACCCAAAATTATTCCACGAAGAGACCAAGAACCACAAGTTAAGATCAAGTTAAAGTTCAATTATCATGTGAGGGTCCAAGCCGCCCTTAACCGTGGGCACGGCTGATATATCAGTTTTACACTCTGCAGAGGTTGTACACTTTACCCACAGCTCGTGTTCCCCTTGTCGCCCGGGTTTGCAAGGCCCTTAAACACTTCCTTTGGTGAGTGGCGAGGGTTCACTACGAAGCCTTTACAAAGACCCAAAGTTAAACTAGCAGCCCGCTAGAATTTCGGCAGCGGTGAGGTCCACAACCCTCCCAAGAGAGGACGTACCTTAGCAAAGACTACTCCTGCAAAAGGACCGAGCTATGACCCCTCACCGGCCCCCTCCTTGCCCTTACGGTAAGACCACTAGCCAACCCCAAGTCTAATTAATTAGCTAAGTTCAGAGCCATGTGACACTGTGGTTGCACTGTTTTCTTGGGTGGTTCTCCATGTTCCAATTAATCATGATGATCTTGTAATTAAGCAAGAATATAACAACATAATTAAATCATGATTAACATTGCATAAAAGGTAACAGAACCATCCCAAGTTTAAGCAAGCTAAGCATTTCTACCCATGATGTAACCAGGTGATTCAAGGTTCAAGGTAAAAAGATCTAGTCATGTCCTAATAGGATAACCCGTCAAAATTAATGCATAACAGTAAAGTAAAAGTGAATTTCATGAATGTAATTGGGACAAAAAAGAATGTTCATGTAGAGGGAGGCCACTTGCCTTCCTCAACAAACTGCTGTTGGTCCTCTTCAAACAGCTGCTGCTCCTGATCTTCCTCGAACGGCACGTTCTCTACACGATCACACAAGACAATACAACAAAATAAATAAAAATAGTACACCAAACAGTACTAAAAGTACAGAACAAGCACCTTAAACTAAAGAGCATGCAAAGACGATCGCGTGGACGCAAAAATCGCCCAAAACGGATTTAAAACGACGAAACTACGCTAGTTACAATGTTGCAGGGACCTATATGCAATTAAAACTAAAGTCTGCGTACTGTTTTGATAAAAAACCAAGGGCACAAACATAAATAAACATAGATCTCAGGGGCTAGCACATGAAAAAGCCATTCAGAGGACGGCGGGTTAGAATATATGAAAGAACAGGGGCCTAAACAGAAGATACAAGGACATAAGTATGAATATTTTGAACTAACAGAGGACTGCTGATTAAATAACAGAAACTACAGGGGCTCTTAAACAAAAGATCCAGGGAACCGGCGGTTTGACATGGTTGACCGGTATGCTGGGATGCATCTGGACCCTTGATTCAAGATCAGACGGCGCGAAATAAAAGGAGGCGCCGGTGACCTCGGAACGCGACGGCGCCGCCGCGTCCGCGGCGTGGACTCGCCGGAGTGGCGGCCGTAGGGCGCTCCGGTGCACTAGGACGTGAATAAATGGCACGGGAAGGTTCGGAAGGACATGGCGAGCTCACCAGTGGGCTCTTTGAGACCGATTGGAGGACGGAAGAGGGTCGGCGACGAGGAACAGCGGGTGCGAGCTTCGGTGGACGGCGAAGGGGATGTTCCGGCGTCGGTTGCGGCTCCTGGACGTTGGGATGATGCTCCGAGGCTTCCTGTGAGTGAGCGAACAAGATGGAGAGGGTCAAAGGAGGTCGGGGCGCAATGAACCGAGCCGGCGGCGTTGCCTACCTCACGGCGGCGGTGATGTCGAGCTCCGGTGAGTGATTGCACAAGAGTGAGAGTGGTTTTCGGTGTGGGAAGTGTTCGTGCGCGAGGGGAGGTGCTCGGGGGGTCTTATAGCGGGCCGAGGAGGAGCGGAGGGGGCTCGGTGTGGAGGGAATCCGAGAGCGGGCGCGGTGATTACGGCCATTGAAGGCCTTGAAGGCTCTCGGCCGTTGCCGAGGGGGAGGAAAAGAGGGGGAGATGGGCGCCCGGTTGATGGCGCAGTGAAGGCGCTTGAAGATGGGGAGGGAGACGCGGGCGCGCGGACGTGGGCGGCGAGAGCGGCGCGTGCGCGCGGGGAATGGCGGCTCGGCCGTGGCCGTCGCGAGGAGGAAGAAAGACGCGCCGACATGTGGGGCCGCGCGGTCAGCGAGAGAGAAGGAGAGAACGCGGGAGAGGGATGGGCCGGTTAGTTGGGCCTGGCCGTTGGGCCGACGGGAAAAAGGGAGGAGGAAAAGAAAAGGGCCGGGCCAAAAGGTGGAAAAGGAAAAGGAGGGAAAGGGTTTTGGGTTTGATATTTGTTTGAATTTGTATTTGAAGAGTTTGAGAGATATTTGAGTGGGATTTGAATTTGGATAGGACTTTGAGATCACTCAAGCAAACAAAAACAAAAACAAAGCATGAGATGCAACATACACTTATTGAACTAAGATTAATTATTTAATGTTCAAGTAATTAAGGCCATAAATTAAATAAAGGAAAATAAATTCATTAAACCTAAGATCAACCTAAACAAAGTTGCTATAATTTGTTACGTGATGGAATTTGGGTGTTACAAATCCTACCCCCCTTAAAGAGAATCTCGACCCCGAGATTCGGATAGATTTGGATACAACTGCGGGAAGTCTGCAATGAGCTCATCTTCTCGTTCCCAAGTAGCTTCATCTTCCGAATGATGACTCCACTGTACTTTGCACATTTTGATGACTTTGTTCCTTGTAACTCTTTCTGATGTTTCCAAGATCTTGACCGGGTGTTCTGAATAAGTCAAATCATCTTGCACATTGAGCTCTTCCAGTGGTAGTTGCTCTTCGGGTACTCTCAAGCACTTTTTCAACTGAGAAATGTGAAACACATCGTGAACATCCGACAGTCGCTCGGGTAACTCCAACTGATATGCCACTTCACCTTTCCTTTCCAAGATCTGAAAAGGACCAATATAGCGAGGTGACAACTTCCCTTTGACTTTGAATCTGCGGAGACCTCTGATAGGTGACACCTTGAGATATACATAATCGCCAACTTCAAATGTCAATTCTCTTCTCCGAGTATCGGCATAACTCTTCTGTCATGACTGAGCAGTTCTGAGATTATCCCGGATTATCTGGACTTGTCTTTCGGCTTCTTGCAGAATTTCGGGTCCGAAAACCTGACTTTCTCCTGTCTGACTCCAGTACAACGGTGTCCTACACTTTCTTCCATACAGAGCTTCAAATGGAGCCATCTTGAGACTAGCTTGATAGCTGTTGTTATAAGAGAATTCTGCGTACGGCAAACTCTTATCCCAACTGCCTCCATGCTTTAAGGCACAAGCTCTAAGCATATCCTCTAAGATTTGATTTGTCCTCTCAGTTTGTCCATCTGTTTGTGGATGATACGCTGAACTGAAATTAAGCTTGGTGTCCATTGACTCATGCAGTTTCTGCCAAAAACGAGATGTGAACTGGATACCTCGATCAGACACTATCTTCCTTGGTACTCCGTGTAAACACACAATTCGGGACATATACAGCTCTGCTAACTTGGCTCCCGAATATGTAGTTTTAACTGGAATGAAATGAGCAACTTTAGTCAATCTGTCCACAATGACCCATATAGAATCATAACCATCCCGAGTGCGAGGCAATCCTACGATAAAGTCCATACCAATTTCTTCCCATTTCCACTCGGGTATTTTCAACGGCTGAAGCAAACCTGCTGGCCTTTGATGTTCTGCTTTCACTCTTTGACATACATCACACAAAGCTACGTGAGTTGCCACGTCTCTCTTAAGACCATACCACCAATATTTCTCCTTTAAATCTTGGTACATCTTGGTACTGCCGGGTGAATAGAATATACGGAATCATGTGCTTCCTTCAATATGAGCTCACGAAGACGATCGATATCTGGTACACAGATCCTTTTCCTGAACCAAACAGTGCCTTGTTCATCTTCGGTGAAATCCGTTGTTTTTCCTAAACCAATCAGAGTCTTGATCTCTTTGATCTTAGCATCAGTCAACTGACCTTGTCTGATTTCCTGCTCAAGAGTAGGTTCAATCTCCATTGTCATAGCTTCTGAGTTATAAAGAATCCCGAGATTGAGTCGTTCCATTTCCCAACACAATTCTTGAGGCATTAGTCGAGCTATAGCCATGTTAGCTTGGCTCTTCCGACTCAAAGCATCTGCTACAACGTTAGCCTTGCCAGGATGATACTGAATATCCAAGTCATAATCCTTTATCAATTCCAACCATCTACGTTGTCTGAGATTGAGATCCCTCTGAGTGAAGATATATTTCAAGCTTTTGTGATCTGTGAAAATTTGGCACTTGTTTCCAATCATATAGTGTCTCCAAATCTTCAGTGCGTGCACGACAGCGGCTAGCTCTAAATCATGAGTTGGATAGTTCTGCTCATGCTTCCTCAGTTGCCTTGATGCATAAGCTACCACTCTGCCTTCTTGCATTAACACACAACCAAGACCGAGACGTGAAGCGTCACAATAGACATCGAACCCTTTGTGTATATCTGGCATTATCAACACGGGGGCCGTGGTTAACCTTTTCTTCAGCTCTTCAAAACAATTCTGACAAGCTTCATCCCATTTGAACTCTCGTTCCTTTTCTAACAACGAGGTGAGCGGTTTCACAATCTTGGAGAATCCTTCAATGAATCTGCGGTAATATCCTGCCAAACCAAGGAAACTCCTGATCTCGGACACATTCGTAGGTGGCTTCCAATTCAACACATCCTGAACCTTGCTGGGATCAACTGCTATTGCTCCATCGGTAATGACATGACCAAGGAAAGAAACTTCTTTCAACCAAAAATCACACTTACTGAACTTGGCATACAACTGATTCTCTCGGAGTTTCTGTAGTACCAACCTCAGATGTTCTTCATGTTCTTCTTCATTCCGAGAAAACACCAAGATATTGTCAATGAACACAACTACAAACTTGTCAAGGTATTCCATGAACACCTTGTTCATCAAGTACATGAAGTACGCCGGGGCATTGGTCAATCCAAACGACATCACAGTGTACTCAAATAACCCATATCTAGAAGTGAACGCTGTTTTGGGGATATCTTCTGGTCAAATTCTCAACTGATGGTATCCTGACCGTAGATCAATCTTGGAGAATACTTTAGCACCTCTCATCTGATCAAACAGATCTTCTATTCTGGGTAGTGGGTATTTGTTCTTGATGGTTGCATCATTGAGAGCTCTATAATCAACACACATCCTTCTAGTGCCATCCTTTTTATCAACAAAGATGACAGGGGCTCCCCAAGGTGATGAGCTAGGACGGATATATCCTTTTCCTAATAGCTCTTCTATTTGTTTCTTTAGTTCACTTAAATCCTTAACATCCAACCTATAGGGTCTTTTGAATATAGGTGCAGTGCCAGGTAAGAGATCAATACGGAACTCAATGTCACGATCGGGTGGCATACCTGGTAAATCTTCCGGAAAGACGTCTGGATACTCACTCACGACCTTGATCTCCTCCAAAGGTATTCCCTTGATCTGATTCACCATTGCTTCATCTGTAGACGGCGTGTTGGCAATGAACTCAATCTGTTCTCCTTGAGGACTGGTCAAGAGCACTGACTTCTTGGCACACTGAATAACTCCCTTGCACCCAGATAACCAATCCATGCCAAGAATCACATCAACTCCACTGGACTTTAGGACTATCAGATTGGCTGAAAAATCTACCCCCATAATTTTCAGATTCACCCGCGGGCATATGTGATTAGCCTTCATCTCACTGTCCGGGGAACTAACTAGTAGAGTTTTCTTCATAAGGCTCATAGGTATATCATGTTTTTCCACAAATTGCTCAGTAATGAAAGAATGCGATGCTCCAGAATCAAACAAAACTGATGCAGGTTCAGAATTAACAAGGAACGTACCGAGCACAACGTCCTGAGCATCATGGGCTGATTCAGCTGACACGTGGTTCACCCGTCCACGCATGTAGTTCTGCTGGCCCTTGTTGCCTTGGGAATTCTGATTTCCGTTGCGCATCTGTGGAGTCTGTGATCCAGGCCTCTGACCATTGGTCTTCTGGCCCTGTGGTGTCTGCACGTTGCGCTTGGGGCAGTTGTTAGCATAGTGCCCCACTTCTCCACATTTAAAGCAGCCATTGGGTGGAACTGGTGCGACAGGATTGTTGTTGCTGCCATTGTTGTTGCGCACTGGGGTGCCAGATGAACTGCCAGACCTGTTCTGCTGGAAGTTAGGACTGCGCTGAGTTTGCTGATTGAAGCGTTGTGGCTGCTGCTGGCCACGATACTGCTGGTTCTGCTGATAGTTTCCACCCTGCCCTCCAGAGCTGTCGGATGTTTGGACCCGGCAGTCCACACAGGGTAGCCTACGTGGTTGATTTGTCGAGGGACAGATCGAGGATCAGAAGTCGATGGTAACACAAGACGCAAGGATTGAACAGGTTCGGGCCGTCGAGATGACGTAACACCCTACGTCCTGTGTTGGCGGCGATTGTATCGCTGTGTATGAAGTTCCTGAAGGATCTCCGTAGTTGGGTTCTGTCCTAGGGTTGTATGATCGTGGGTTGTAGCGTAGATGTTGATGCTCTGGAGGGGGGTCTCAGGGCGCCTTATATAGTCCAGCTGCCTTGAGTTACAAGTCGGCCAGAGATCGTAACCTACCCGAATTACAAGGATTCGATCCTATAACGATTACAGATATCTTTCCCTATAATTCCGGCTAGTTTATCCTGATCTCCGAGCTTCTTGCGGGATACGCCGTCTTCTTTCCTTGCCGCGCGCGTCGTCGCGCCCATCCGGTTCGCCCGACTGGTGGGCCTCCCGAGTGGTGGGCCACCCAGTCTGACAAACCGGCCCAGTTGCACTCGGATTGGGCCGCCCCTTGCTGGTTGGGCCAATCCGCCTTCTGGGTACCCCTGGGGGTCTACCCCCGACAAGCCCCCGAGTAGTACGTGGTTGAGAGACAAGTCGGCGAGGTCGTGCTGTCTGATGTGCGTCGAGCCTGCTGCAGTTGGAAGCGAAACCGCGTGATACTGGAGAGAAAAGAGCCGTTTTCCAACGGATGCGCCGCGAGGTGCGTCCGTTGGCCGTAGCCCCCGAGCCTTGAAGCGATTCCGAAGGAATCGGTCCAAGGGTTAGTAGCCTTGTTATGAAGTCGTCAGACAATCAACGGATGCGCCGCGAGGTGCGTCCGTTGGCCGTAGCCCCCGAGCCTTGAAGCGATTCCGAAGGAATCGGTCCAAGGGTTAGACATGGAGCATCTGGCTAAATCATCCGACGTTAATTTCGGCGTCCAGCCCCCGAGAGTGAGGGCCAGCGGAGTCCTGCGAGACACGCCGAGTGGTCGTCCCGACGCCAGCCCCCGAGCGTGAGGGCTGAGCATGCCGAGTGGTCGTCCCGGCGCCAGCCCCCGAGCGTGAGGGCTGAACATGCCGAGTGGTCGTCCCGGCGCCAGCCCCCGAGCGTGAGGGCTGAGCATGCCGAGTGGTCGTCCCGGCGCCAGCCCCCGAGCGTGAGGGCTGAGCACGCCGAGTAGTCGTCCCGGCGCCAGCCCCCGAGCGTGAGGGCTGAGCACGCCGAGTAGTCGTCCCGGCGCCAGCCCCCGAGCGTGAGGGCTGAGCACGCCGAGTAGTCGTCCCGGCGCCAGCCCCCGAGCGTGAGGGCTGAGCA
>CM014278.1:27835085-27930173 GCA_004135705.1 Alloteropsis semialata
TCGTCCGCCCAGCGCCGCGCACGCGCACCTGCTGCCCCGCTGCAACACCTCGCCCCGGGCCGACCCCATCCCCGATGCGCGCCGCGTGTCCCGGGCGCGGACGCCGAGGATCCCCGCCGCTCCTTGCCCTGCCCCTCGCCAAACCCTAGCTGCGCCCCCCTACAAAAGCCCGGTCGCAGCCGCCCCTTGCCTTGGCTGCCCTGCCCTTGGGGATTTTCCCCTGCTTGCCTAGGCCGCCGCCATGGAGGAGAGGAGAGGGAACATGAGAGGGAGAGAGAAGAGGAGAAGATGAGAAGAGCGAGGCCGCGAGGAGCTGATGCGCCCTGAGGTCGCCGAGGAGCCGAAGCCCCGACGCCGCGACGTCGCCATCGACCGCGAGCCACCGCCGCCCTGGAGCACGACGTCCACGCCCGTCTTCGCCGCCGCGTCGAGCAGTACCGCAAGCGCCGTCGTCCCCGTTCTGCCCCGTCGCCGCAGTCCGCTGCCCGTGCCTGTCCAGAAGCCCAAGCCGTCGCCGAGCTGAACCGCGAGCTGCTGCTCTGCCCGCGCTGCGCCGAACCATCTCGGCTCCAGCTCGCCACGGCCTCGGCCCCGTCGTCTACGCGCCCGCAGGTGAACCACCCCGTCGTGCCCTTGCCCAACCTTCCTGTGTGCATGCCCGTATGTGTGAGCACCGACCTTCGTGTCGTGCTGCTGTGCCTTGTGCAGGAACCGTTGTCCCCATGCCCAACCCATGTCCAAACCAACCTAACCATGGCTGCCTTACCCTTGCCCCTAAGGTGTTCGACAATATGCCTGAACCCTTTTAGTGTGCTGTTTTGCTGTCACCTTGCTTGCTGTTGTGAGGCCGGCCTTCGTGCTGAGCAGTGCAGGTGCTTCGCGGCCAAACCCTAGAACTCCGTCCTACGCTGCCATGCCTAAGCCACCAAACCATGGTTGCCATCTACCTTGCCTGCAACCTGTTCGGTGGAATGCCCGAACAGGGAGCAGCAGCCTTTCACCTTCACGCCAAGCCGAACCGGCCATGTCTTGACACCTTGAACCACTCAGATAGCACCTGGCCATCCCCGACCATAACCCTTGCCGACCTCCCTTGTCCAAGACGAGCGCCATCCAAGTGTTTGATGAAATGCCCGGACCATGAGTTCATGCCTTGGCCGTTCTGTCTTGCTGCCGGTCATCGTCTCTTGTGCGACGGTCGTGAGTCGTTAGCCATGCCGTTCCTTTCCGGTGACGTTGCGGCCGTGGACGACCACGTGCCCGCACACGTTCGCCTTGCCTAAGCCATGCTACGACTTCGTGTCGTGCAGCCCGCATACCCGTCGTGCCGTGCTCTTTGTGCAAGTGCTGCCCGCCGCCGTGCTGTTGCCCTGTTAGCCGTGTCGTGGCCGTGGACTGCCATGTGCTCGCACACGCGCTGGCCGACCCCATCACCCCGCAGCCAGGCCGACCCTTTGATCAGCCCATGCGCGGCCTTGGAATGCCGAGTTGCCGCGACCCTTGCCTTGCCTAAACCATGGTTTAGATGCTACGTGCTTAGCTTGTGCCCCGTGCTGTTTAGTCCAGCATGCCACGGAACCATGCAGATAGCTAGCATGCGTGAGGCCAATTCATGATTGGTTTCATGGTGTGTTTGTGCTTGTGCTCATGCACGTAAGCTTGCTGCAGTTTTGCCATAGCTCTTTGTCCATGCACCCGGACCCTGCTGCCTTGTGCTCACGACCATAGTGAACCTTGTGCCCGTGCGCCTTAGCCGCCCCGTTGTGCTACATCAAGCCTTTGTCCATGTCGCGGTCGTGGACGACCACGTGACCGCGCTCCTGTCGTCCAACTTAAGCCTCTCGGCCACGACCCAACCTAACCATGAACCATACCAGAGCCCACCCGGACTTGTGTGCAACTCGTTGCATCGAATTCGGGCTTGCTGCCCGTTAGACGAGCTGCCTTGCTACCTGACCCTTGTACCCTTGAATCTTGTCGGCCCAGTATCGACCCGCTAACAGTCTATCTCGGCCCACTAACACTTCGGGCCCGTCTTCTAACGAGCCGGGCCCACTAACTGACTATCTGGGCCACTAACAATACGGGGCCCACATGATGACATGTGTACCCCACTGGCTTGATCAGCCTAGCCTTCTGACCAATGGGACCCAAACAATGATGCATAGGGTTCGCTAACTGTTCTCTAACTTAGCCAACTAACTTGGCCACTAACCAGCTTGACCGCTGACCGAACCTTGAGCCGTTGACCATATCAACCCTGGTTGTTGACTTGGTCCACCCCGACGTTGGTAGGGCCCACTACCGGTGTCCAAAACTAATCCCACGTGATGACATCACGACGATGTTAGCACAGCTAACCCGGGCCTGGCATGTGGTGCATTTCGGTGTGGCCACATGTTAGTTGTTTTCTTTTTCCTTTTGCGCAATCAATGAAAATCTAGATAAGGTTTTATTAAGTGAAAATCATATAAAATTAATTGTAGCTCAGAATAATGTGAAACTAATTTTAGTATCCTTCTAAAATCATGAACTACCCGTTAGTGTGAGGTTTGGTGCTTTTTGGCTCTTATTGCTTCTTATTTGGAGTTTATTCGCATTAGATGCCGTTGTTTATTTATGCAAACGTGTGCTAGGATCTGAGGAAGATCTAGAAGACTTCGTGGACTTCGTCAACTTGGACTTCATCGAATGAAGACTTGTACGACTACGTCAAGATGAGTTTGGATCGTAAAGTCACAGGTGTCCACGCCCATCCTACTTTGAATCCTATTAGGCATTGCTTCTAGTATGCTAGCGCTTTACGTTCTCGCATGATGATGATTCTTGACCTATTGCATGGCCTTATTTACTTACCGTTAACCTTGATAGCCTATTATACTGGATGCTATGAACTTGCTATGCTTGCATGTGTATGGGATGGATGTGATAGGATTCTTGGCGTGTGTGGGGCAAAAACCCGGGAAAGGAGTAAGGGGTTTTGGGAACTTTGCGGGGGTGAGCAGCTTAACTCGATCTCGTATCGAGGGCTTGGGGTGCGAACTTAGGCGCATCCTATGTGGTACCTGTGGCGGGTACATGTTCTTGTGCTACTTGAGGAGTTTGGCGGCAATACCTGTAATGGGTGCGCGAGCGGACCACTGGAGGTGGATACGCTATTTGACGGTGACGCTCACCCCGGCACCAAAAACCGAGTTGGATTGCCTGGTTCACAGAACTTCGTGCACACCACTTACACCTACTGGGGGGTGTTCCAGCCAGCCTAGTTAAGTGCGGTACCCGGACTGTAAGGAGTTAGCGGAAGTGTGTGGGGGAAAAGGCGGAGACCTTTGTTCCCCCGAAGGAGGCTCATACCCTGGGACTTGGCCACCGCGGGGGAGGCCATCACAGTTCTCGGATGCCGAGTTGCGTCTTCGACATATCCTAAGCCGGGAAAAGCAGGAGGGTACCGTTCACTGGCTAGGGTCTATGCTGTGGGCTGCGTCTCGAGGCGGCCGTACACCGCCTCGCAGCCCGAGTGGGTCCAGGTGTACAAAACTCTGCAGAGTCTAATCTATATATAGCCGCCGTCCGCGGTCAAGGGACGCTCCTGTGAATTTCACACAATCCGCCATTGTTTTAGGGATTTCTACCTCCCCTCTAGAGTAGGGCCTGCCTCGGGCAGTTGAGATGTGAAGGGTGGGAGCTTTCACATCGCCTAGAGAGTGATGAGTGGAAGATATTGGTGACGGGTACCTGGTGCGCCAGGATCGCTCGTGGTGTTGTGAGAATGGTTTTGGGATGGAGATGCTGCTGCTTGCATAGGAATAACCTTAAGCCTATAATTGATATTTCTTATACTAGATTTAGGCCACCTTAAAGCTTGCATTACGGATGGTGACGTGGACCTGTCCCAATCCTTGGGGGCAGTTTGTGAATGAACAGGTGAAGATCCGAAGTGCAAGACCAACTCCGTTGAAGTTGGTGAGAAGGTTGCAGTGCTATGCTCAAGTGTTGCCTGTGGAGGTGGCGTCCTAAAGATGAAGCTGGCTTGAAGCTTAGTTACCGATGCGTTGGTTTTCATATTGTCGCTTAGCCCAAGGGGCTTGTAATAGTACGCTTTCCATTATATATCCTTGTTGTAAGCTAACTCTGATGATTGTTTTCGTTGTATGGATGTGATATCCAGCTGAAATGAGTTCTGTACGTGATAGCTGTTGATTCTGGGACTATCACAATGGTACAGGGATTCGGATTCTCGTAATTGAAAATCCGGGTCATTTCACCATGTCAGCTTTGATCGGCTGCTGCATGCTTGTCTGTCTGTCTGTGGCTGAACACGAACTGATCATAGCGTTGTGCCGCATTCTGCAGGGGGATTGGCCCTTGGAGGAGGAGGAGGACAGCAGCAGCAGCAGCAGCCCGTGCTTGGTATGCTATGTTGCCGCCGATTTCCACCTAACCTGCTGCGACCGCCATACTTGTGCCTTGTGTCTTCGAGAGTTCGTACTCAACCACCACCCTACCGCTGATCCTATCTGCCACAATCTTGCGGCTGGTTCCATTGTGCCTCTGACACATCCTCAGACCTGGCCCCTTGGCAACCATATTACCAGAGACCTATACGCACATCAACCACAGTTCCCTCCGTGGTACTACGCAGAGGCCGTCAGGAAGGACGGCATCACGGCAAGCTGTATGTGTTCTATTACCATCTGCAGGACCTGGAGGAGGGGAGAGACCCTAGAGTTATGGAGATTATACACTTGGTGTATCCGCGAGGTCGCCTTTCTGGCCCGGTACACTCCGCTGCTTACCAGACGAGGAGGCCATTCTCTGAGCTTTAGGGACGGGTTTACTCACAACCAGTAGGACCTCTTGATGATATAGTCTTCTTCTAGTAGGACCTCTTGACACATTTGCAGCTTTGCATATGCCTTCTCTTTTGTTGGATCTTGGATGTGTGGAAGTGGAACATACTACTGTTCCCTATTTTTGGTAGTTGCAATTCTGTTTCACCTACATGTGAATCCTCCTTACGCCAGCAACTTGTATCCTACCATCAGTGAATATAGTGCCTGCAAAGTGTGCATGTTTTTGTGTATGCAACTGGAAGCATTTCGATTGAAGTGCTTTTCGGTCTTCTCAAATGTATGGCCTTTTGATGAAAGAAATTTTAGCAACACCCTCATTGCTCAGATTGTCCATTTTAAGTTTTTAACTGTGCAATAACCATTCCAGCGCTTCACATATGTAGCTGTATATATAACTCGCTGCCATGAATATCAATATATCATCAACGGTCAGTTTCCAATTAGATTGTGTGTGCCGTAATTCTCTTCTCTGGTGCGCTCGCGCAGGATGTCGCGACCCCAGCGACCTCCCCCGCCGCCGTCGCCGCCACCGTCCCCACGGCACCGCTGGGAGGCGGCTCCCCAGTCGTTTCTGCGCTGCCAAGAAGACTGCCCCTCCCCACGTCGGGTCCTGCGCTTTGGGACCGCCTGTCAGGTGGAGCTGGACGACATCGCCCCGGCCTCGCCGCTGTCACCTCCGAGATTTGGCCGCCCCGTCATCGATGAGGTGGACTTCGTGCCCGAGACGCCGCCTACTGGGAGCCACGGCGGCACTCCATTGACCTACGCAGCGGTGGTTCGACTTCACTCCGAGCCATTCAATGGTGGATCCGCTCGCCATCGGCCCGCAGATCCAGCTCCCCCTACGGCCTATCTGCTGGGCGTCAAAGGAGTAACTCCGTCGAGCGTCGTGCAGGTCACCGCGCCGAATGGCGCAGGCGCAGGCCGTCCGGCCGGGATGGGAGGCCTCTCCACCGCGTCCCCTCGGGCGCCGAGCGCCTCTCTCCCCGTCGCGTCAATCCTTCGCCGGATCCAGGCTGGACCCGCGCAAAGGGCGCCAGGAAGCGCCGCGGGCTCCCGCATTCAAGTCGAAGCCACCGGCCAGACCCCGGCGTGCATTCAAACTAGCAGCGCAGGTATCCCCCAACCCAGGCTAACCCATCCCCTTCGCTTGCAGCTTTCAGAAAACGCACGGCTGGCCGTTGCTTCGTCTGCCTCGCATACGACCACCGTGCCAACACCTGCAGAGACCCCTTCCTCTGCTTCGGGTGCGGGCGCTCGGGCCACAAGGCTGCGCGCTGCCCGGACCGTCGCGACCGCCGCTCCCGCCCTGCAGTGCCTCGTAGCCAGGCCGCTCCTCGACTCCGTCATCGTTTCGACTCCCCGATTCTGCGGCCAGCCGCCCCCCCTCAACGGCAGCAGCCTTGGGCCACTGGACCGGACCTGCCGCCGCCTCCGAGAGCCACGGCAGGGACTGTCATGTCAAAGATCGGCGACCCCTCCACCAGGCCGGAGAACGGCCATGTCCTCATCCCGACTTCCTTTGACCTCGACATGGAGGTCAAGGAATGGGAGGGCACCGCGTTGGTCGTCAAGGCGCTGAGCGCTCCGGCGGCCACTGGAGTCCGTGAGATCGAGGCGGTGATCCTCGACGAGCTGCGCCTCCTGCAAGGGGAGGTGATGGTGACCAGGCATCAACCGGAGCCATTCCTCATCAAGTTCACCAGCCACCGTCATGCTGAGGCGGCGCTCCGACTGCCCTGCATCAGCCACCACGGTATCTCCCTCAACGTCAGGCCGTGGAGGAGTTTGACGGCTGCCCTCGGGGCTTCCCTGTTTTACAGGGTTCGGCTCTGCCTCGAGGGTGTCCCTGTGCACGCCTGGCTCCCGGACGTGGTGGAGCGGCTCATCGGCGAGACCTGCTCCCTGGAGTGCATCGACACCAATCTGCTGCACCCCGACGACACGAGGACAATTGATTTGTGGGCGTGGTCGTCCAACCCGTGTCTGATCCCCAAGCGTATGTGGCTGATCTTCACCCATCGCGCGAAGGACGGCCTCCTCATTTCGAAGACACCACCGGAGAGATGGCAGTGCGGTGTCAAGCACCCGGTGCTCATCCACTTGGAGTGGATCTACGACTACACAGGGGCTCCTGCTGACCTGCACGGCCGGTCGGGGGCCGTTTCCGAGCCGGAGAAGAGGCGCCTGATGTGGCACAGGGGGGGCAATGGATGGTGAACAGCCGCCGGTGCCGGCTTTCCCCCCATTCAACGTCCCTCCGGCCTATGTGGATCGCTCCGCGGAGGAGATGGATCGACGTGCTGCTGTTGCTAGGGCCAAGGAGATGGCCCATGGCTGGAGGCAGGAGGACCGTGGCAGTGAGCGCCATGGCAAGGAAACCCGGTGGACCGAGGAGCATGATGAGAAGATGGATGACCGCAAAGGGGGTCGTCGGGATGACCGGCGCGACGCACGCAGCACCCGCCGCCCCACCTACAAGGATGACCACTACCGCTGGAATGTTTGGAGGCGTGAGGACCATGATGAAGATGATGAGGGCGATCAGCATCGGGGTGGGAATAGCGGTTCTCGCCTGTACGGGGCACGCTCAGTCGACCATGAGCTGGTTCGGCGGGAGCGGGAGCGCTCCCCTTAGCGGCGTGTTTGGGGAGGGGGCCGACGCCATGAGGCTGATCCCGACCTCAAGGCCGTGATAGGCGACTGGGAGGGCCCGGCCAGGTTGCCGTCGCTGCAGGAGATGGCTGAGCGTCGCATGGCTGAGCTCCAGTTTCTCTTTGCGGCACAAGCTTCCTCCATCCAGGAGGTCACGAAGAACCTGCTCACCACGCACTCCATTGGGGGTGTGCGCAACATTGTGGTGCCTGCAATGGAGGACTACATGTTCAAGGCTGGGGCGCTGGCGGACAAGCTGCAGCTGGCTGCGACACCGCTTGGCCCTGGCTTGCTGGCCACCGGGAATGAAGCCATGTCCAGTTACCCGGTTGAACCGGGGGCACCTTCTTCTACCTCACTGCATCGGTCCGAGTTGCCAACTAAAACAAAACAAACAAACAATCCTACTGCGGCTAATGACCAGGCTGATATCCCTGTTCCAATTGTTTTCAGCAGAATTGAGGACGCCTTCAAGGGGCAGCAGGTGCGTGAAGAAGCTACCATTGAGATGGTGGAGAAGGCTCTGGCCAGGATCGAGCTGGCTGCGCAGGAGGCGTCGCCTCTGGTGTAGCCTGTGCTTGGCCCGGAAGCGCTGCCGGCTTCACCTGCTGCGGCGGGGGCGGACGGCCTCGGCACCTTCTTCGCTACACCGCCGCCACCAGTGCTGCGTCGTGCACCTCCAGCAAGAGGGCCACGCAACCGCCGCACCTACAACATGAAGCATGTCCGCCGCAGTGCCCGTCTGGCCAAGCTGCCAGCATTGTCGGCACAGAAGCGTGCGCAGCTCAACCTTGCGCGTAAGCTGGGGCTGGTACAAGAAGAGCAAGAGTCCGTCGACAAGGTTCTGCAGGAGTTCGTGGCGATGTTCAACGGCCCGCTGCCACATCACATCATCACGGCGCTCACGGCTCTACTTGACATTAGCGATGATTTTACTGGCATGCTTGATGAAGCTATGCTGGAACTTCTGGGTCCTGGAGTGCTTGATTTGCAGGAGGAGGTGGAAGGACCGCTGGTCTAATTCCATTGGCTGCACTGCAACACAGCGTCTACAAATTTCACTCCATGTATCAGTCTTCATTTTGTAATTCTGCTGCGAACCACCTCTGCTTAGCATCGTTGAACTTTAATTCCCGCCTGCGTGCGGCCACCAGAGATTTGAACTTGGCTTTGAGGTATGCCCTTCATGGCATGCGTTTGTGTTGACGCGGAAAATCGGCGGTCGTATCCTCCGCGGTCAGCACACGAAGACCAGGGAGATCTGCTTCGCTCCAGTGCCAGTCTACACTCCAGTTCAGGTTCGCAGCGTGCCAGTCAATTTGACCTGAAATTGACAAGGGATAAAACAGTTAAATTGCTCTTTGATTGTGCCGGCTCTATTTCAGACGATGGAGTAACGTCGAATTTTAGCCAAGACCCAATCAGACACGTGTCGGCCGATACCAATCGGACCTCATTGATGACGTCAATCGGACCGAGTGATCGGACCTCAATCAGACACCAAATCGGACCTCAGAATTGGACCAATCAGGATCGGACCTTGATTGATATAACAGATCAGCCTTTGAATAATGAAATAAAGCATAAAACAAGGCCAATATGTAAAATAATGGATCAGCTGTGTCTTTAAACAAGATATTAAATAATCAAAGTGTAAGCCGATACATTGTCCACCTTGCCTATTTGCCAGTTTGACTCATCTTATCAGACCATCTAACCAACCAATCGGACTATAGCCTTTTCAGAGAAATCTAGCTCCGACGTAGGGAATCTAGATTTCTCCAACTATGATCAGATCGGATAGCTAGATAATCAGATTCAACTTATCAACTTGTCAATTAAACAAGATGCTCGCATAGGTGTTGACCAGATTAAGCAAATAAGCAGATAAAACATTAACAGGGTCGTTCTGATTCTAAGATATGCTACCAAATAATCAAGCAAGACCTAGCTCCGACGTAGGGAATCTAAACCATACTTAACATTCAAATAGCAATAAGGCATAACCAAAGCTTCCTTTAACTAATCAAGATGAATCTAGCTCCGACGTAGGGAATCTAGACCAAGCATGACAATCAAAGATTAATCTAATCGTATTGCAAAGATCCAGCTCCGACGTAGGGAATCTACACCAGTACAATACTCAAAGAACAACCAGATTAAACCACAAAGCAGGATCAAACCTAGAACGATGCTGTAAGGTAAATATTGCTTAAATCGGACCAAGACCAATGCTCAAAGCCGTTGAAGAAGTAGAATTGATTCACATGGCGTAGATCTAAACCAATCTAGCAACTCCAAACAAACCGCAAAAACTGCCTTTAGTAACCAAGATTACTCTAGCTCCGACGTAGGGAATCTAGACTAATCTTGATACCTAGCTCCAACGTAGGGAATCTAGGCTTAAAGTATAGTCCGATAAACGATAATCTGTTGAATAATCAATATTGATCTAGCTCCGATGTAGAGAATCTATATCAATCTTGATTATCCAGAGATAAATCGGTTGAACAGTATAAACGAGAAAGGGCGATGCGCCTCAATTCAAAGCCTATACTAGTTCGATAAATTGACTAACTTACTGGTAAGCCGGAGATCAGAACTGATGCAGCCCGTCCACCAATGAGCTTCGTCGGTAACTACTACTAGGGTTTTTGGCGTGAAGCCGGGTTGTATTGATTGTGAGAATAGTTTTTACAATGGACGAGGGTTCATATTTATACCCTGGTCATGGAGAGTCCTGATCGGACCAAACTAACTTGCGAATAAAGTAAACTAAAATCTAATACAAAACGGGACTCCCATATGCCTTCTGAAAAGGAAATAGTCCCCGCATCCGATACGCTTCCTTCTTAGCCGACGCGCCCCTTTTCCATCATCAGATCGGACTTCTTGTTTCATCGGACTCCTCTTCAGCATCGGCTTCTTTTTTGTCATCTTCTGTTTGACCATTCAACGGGCCCACTGCGCAGTCTCAACCTCACCACGTCACCATCTGACTCAGCATGTCAGGTGCGAAAATCCGGTGTCAACACATGCCCCCCAATTTTGGAATAAAATATCATTTTGTTCCAAAATTCGTATCTGTCATCATAACTCCTTCACCGATTTTTGTGCCGAAACTTTCCATCCCTGCACTGCGCGGCTCCTCGATCTTCGGGCCATGACCGTTTTCACCTTATAAAATTACCGCCGGCGGCCACGCTGTACACTTCTCCTTCCTCGCCAAGAACCCGTATTGTTCATCTTCTTCCTCCTTCCTTCCGAACGACCATTTGCATCTACTCAAGCCCCCAATCAAAATTTATTCAAATGGCCGAATCATCCTCCATGAGCGTCCTCAAGTCTTCTGCATCTGCCTCCCTCTCCGCTTCGGCTCCAGCAAGTTCATCAGCGGCAGCGTTTTCCACCATGGCGACCGTCACGACCTCGACAATGGCGGCAGCCTCAAGCTCGACAATGGCGGCAGCAGCAAACTCCTCAGCTTCCTCTTCATCGACTTTCTTTGCCTCAGGTTCCTCTCCGACACCCGCGGAACCATCAGTAGGAGAATTACGTCATCCAATCCCAGAGGTACCCTACTGATTCTGATTTTACTTTCTGCCTGAAATTCGGCTTTTAAAACTTGTCCTCATTTCGCAATCTTCTTCTAGGACATTCGTGCCCAAACCCTAATCCCTGTAGGCGATGTCCATGGGGTTTAATCTTTCTTGGTCCAATGGTGTCGGATGTTTGGACCCGGCAGTCCACACAGGGTAGCCTACGTGGTTGATTTGTCGAGGGACAGATCGAGGATCAGAAGTCGATGGTAACACAAGACGCAAGGATTGAACAGGTTCGGGCCGTCGAGATGACGTAACACCCTACGTCCTGTGTTGGCGGCGATTGTATTGCTGTGTATGAAGTTCCTGGAAGGATCTCCGTAGTTGGGTTCTGTCCTAGGGTTGTAGAGGTTGTAGTTTTTCGTGCTCTGGAGGGGGGTCTCAGGGCGCCTTATATAGTCCGGCTGCCTTGAGTTACAAGTCGGCCAGAGATCGTAACCTACCCGGAATACAAGGATTCGATCCCATAACGATTACAAATATCTTTCCCTACAATTCCGGCTAGTCTATCTTGATCTCCGATCTTCTTGTGGGATACGCCGTGTGCTTTCCTTGCCGCGCGCGTCGTCGCGCCCATCCGGTTCGCCCGACTGGTGGGCCTTCCGACTGGTGGGCCACCTAGTCCGACAAACCGATCCAGATGTACTCGGATTGGGCCGCCCTTTGATGGTTGGGCCAATCCGCCTGCTGGGTACCCCTGGGGGTCTACCCCCGACAAGCCCCCGAGTAGTACGTGGTTGAGGGACAAGTCGGCGAGGTCGTGCTGTCCGATGAGCGTCGAGCCTGCTGCAGTTGGAAGCGAAACCGCGTGATACTGGAGAGAAAAGAGCCGTTTACCCAACGGATGCGCCGCGAGGTGCGTCCGTTGGACGTAGCCCCCGAGCCTTGAAGCGATTCCGAAGGAATCGGTCCAAGGGTTAGTAGCCTTGTTCTGAAGTCGTCAGACAATCAACGGATGCGCCGCGAGGTGCGTCCGTTGGCCGTAGCCCCCGAGCCTTGAAGCGATTCCGAAGGAATCGGTCCAAGGGTTAGTCAAGGAGCGTCTGGCTAAATCATCCGACATTAATTTCGGCGTCCAGCCCCCGAGCGTGAGGGCCGGCGGAGTCCTGCGAGACACGCCGAGTGGTCGTCCCGGCGCCAGCCCCCGAGCGTGAGGGCTGAGCACGCCGAGTAGTCGTCCCGGCGCCAGCCCCCGAGCGTGAGGGCTGAGCACGCCGAGTAGTCGTCCCGGCACCAGCCCCCGAGCGTGAGGGCTGAGCACGCCGAGTGGTCGTCCCGGCGCCAGCCCCCGAGCGTGAGGGCTGAGCACGCCGAGTGGTCGTCCCGGCGCCAGCCCCCGAGCGTGAGGGCCGAGCACGCCGAGTGGTCGTCCCGGCGCCAGCCCCCGAGCGTGAGGGCTGAGCACGCCGAGTGGTCGTCCCGGCGCCAGCCCCCGAGCGTGAGGGCTGAGCACGCCGAGTGGTCGTCCCGGCGCCAGCCCCCGAGCGTGAGAGCTGAGCACGCCGAGTAGTCGTCAGTACCCTGTAACAAGGTAAAAACTCGAGGAGAAAACATTCGGCGATACAAATACTAATGAACTCCGCTTCCTGCTTTCAAGTCTTTTAATTTCCTCGGGTAGTTAGCCTGTTACGTTTATGCACCTGGCCCCCGATAGCCGTAGTCCATAGCGCAGGGAGCTGGGCCGCGTGCACGCGTAGGAGGGTAGGCGTACGGAAGAGCCGAGGTTTCACGGATTAAGGCGTGTGCTCCCCGAGTACTTTAGCAACTTGTTTTAAAGCTCACGGGATTAGCGAAAATAATCAATGGAAACTTATCTTGGCGAGAGGTTCGAGTCCCGGAGGATTCCTTCTTTGTAGGATATGCCAAGGAGAGGCAGGCAAGGCGGCGTCGCTTCTGTGACGCGGCGTCAGGAATAGAGTTCTCGTGACTGCACAGGGCACTCCCGTGGCCGAGTGGAGCCAAAGGAGATAAGGGCAACCTGTGCATTCCATGCTGGAGGAGAGACGCGTGGCGCGGAGCCCGCGCTCGTCATCACGGAGTAAATTTCCCGTCCTTCGGCGACCAGGGGCTATAAATACCCGTCGGGGAGCCTGAGCTGCCACCCAAGAGCGAATAGATATAGAATCCTTGTGGCCAATATGCCGGAGGTTCATCGTTGGGTTCATCCACCGGGGAGAGCTCATGGAGTCATCACGGCGTGGTGCTAGAAGAGTGCTTGCGAGGAATCTGAGGCGTTGATCGGTGTGCCAGTGCTGCCCTGTTCACCCCCGCATTCCCATGTGACGAGGGCCATGTGGGGTGAAATGCTTTGTAGAGCCAGGGATAGCCGAAGGCGTCTGCCATCAACCCTCCACCGGTGCTGTCCCGTCGACGGCTGCAGTGGTGCTACAAGAGGGCTTGCGAGGAGCTCATGTGGGCCAAGCTTGCTTCGGATGTAGCACTGAGCGCAGGGACGAGTGCCCCAGGCCGTCATCTTGGCGGCTGATGTGTTTGATGTTTGTAACCGGCGTAAGCCCGGCTTCGTTGTAACTGTATTTCCTGTGAAAAGGATTGTATTGCCTGTTGCAATTTGTTTGCAGCGTCAGTTCCCGAGCGTTTCGGGACTGATCGAGCCCTCATGGCACGCTGCTTTTGATATGGCGCCAGCCCCCGAGTCCGAGTGCCGGTCGAACCTTAGTGGTACGCCTTCAATTGTGCAGTGTTGGCTTCCGAGTAGTTCGGGGCCAATCGAGCCCGAGAGGCGCACTGACTTGATCGTGGCGCCAGCCCCCGAGCGTGGGAGCTGTTCGAGCCTTGGCGGCACACCACTAAGTTTGCAGTGTTGGCTCCCGAGTGGTTCGGGGCCAATCGAGCCCGAGAGGCACACTGGCTTAATCGTGGCGCCAGCCCCCGAGCGTGGGAGCTGTTCGAGCCTTAGCGGCACACCACCAGGTTTGCGGTGTTGGCTCCCGAGTGGTTCGGGGCCAATCGAGCCCGAGAGGCACACCGGCTTGATCGTGGCGCCAGCCCCCGAGCGTGGGAGCTGTTAGAGCCTTAGCGGCGCGCCGACTGCTTTGTCTTGGTCGAGTGTTCCGGAGTCGTTTTTTACCGTTGACACCTGGCGTGTAACGGAAGGTGAAGCGCCCAACGGCTCTTTGTACCGTTTCGCCCGCCCCGCTGATCGCGCGATCTCGCGGTAATTTCGGGCATCAAGGCGCGCTATAAAAGGCGAGGATTAACCCCGGAGGGTAATCTTCTCATTTCCAGATCTGCTTTCCTCGTTCTTCGCATTTCACCCCGCCGCCACCAAAGCTCCCCTTGCTCGCAAGTCCTTTGCGCGATCTCATCCACCACGGGGAGTGTAGCCTCGCTGATGCGTGTCAAGACCCCTGCAGTGAAATCCATGGCGGGGAGGAAGAAGTTTGCTGCCGGCGCTGTCCCGAAGACTGACAAGATCCCTTCCCCCGTCCTCGCGTGGACGCGGGGGAAGGTGACAACGGAGGCGTTGGAGGAGATGGTGGAGCGGAGCGTCCTGCCGCCTCAGGCCGTGGCGGAATGGCGGCCGAGCGCGGGGGAGGTATTCCCGTCGGAGAACTCCGGCGAGTTGGTCCTCTTCAAGCCCTTCTTCGAGGCGGGGCTTGGTTTGCCCACGGGGGCGTTCTTCCGCGGGCTTCTGCACTACTACGGGATCGAGGCGATCAACCTCAACCCCAACTCGATCATGGCGATCTCAATCTTCATCCACCTCTGTGAGGCATACTTAGGTATTTCTCCCCACTTCAATCTCTGGAGGTACTTGTACTGGCTGAAGCCTCAGCCAAGCGAGGAGAAGATGGTGGTGGTCGGAGGAGCCGGCTTCATGCTTCGTCAGGGGCGGAAGGACGACTACTTCGACATCGCCCTTAACACCTCCAACAAAGGGTGGAAGGCCGAGTGGTTTTACGTCGGGAATCACGCGCCGGCGATCCCGTGCCACACCGGCGAGCGGCCAAAGGTCCAAGACTGCTGGAACGAGCTTCCAGACGCCTCGGAGATGGACCAGGTGGAGGAGCTCCTCGAGTTGATCAAGGAGTTGAAGGCTCAAGGCCTGACAGCAGTCGGCATCGCCTGCAACTTCAGCAGGCGGTTGGTCCAACCCATTCAGGAGCGGAAGCACCCGGGCTTCGAGTACTCGGGGCGAGACGACCCCACTCGGGCTGCTAACCGCACCGTGGGGAAGGAGGAGATGAAGGAGCGGGTCGGCGGCTTCTTCCTCGGTCGTGTGTCGGAGAAGGGGCAGCCGCGCCCTTTTTCTTTGAAGAGGCCTCCACCACCGGTGAGTTTCCTTCCGGAGTCCTTTTGAGTATTTTCTTGACTTATTTTCTGTTTTCGTCCGTTGGCCGTTCTGATGTTGCGCCTTTTCTTGCGCAGGATCGATGCTTCGAGTTCTTCTCTGCTGCTCCACTTCCGGAGGACTTCCCGAGGAAGGTAATCCTCGAGGATACGCCTCCGGCTGCTCAGGGAGGCACTCGGCCAGAGGGGCGAGTTCGACCCACTGCGCCCCGTATATGGGCGCCGAGTGACACGGAGGGCTCCCTGAGCCCTTCTGATGAGGAGGTGGTGGAGGACCGTCCGCGGAAGCGCCGGGCGGCAGTGGCGAAGAGGAACAGCCGTCGGGGCGGCGCTCCCAAGCGGGCGGTGGAGGTGGATGACGGGGCGGCCGAGGACTCGGCCACGCTGTCAGACGAAGCGCCCTCCGTCCGGGACGCGGTGGCGGGTACGGCGCCGCCGCCTCCCAAGCGGAGGCGCACGAAAAAGGTGGCGGCGAAGAAGCCGGACGCGCAGCCGGCTCAAAGGCCGTCTGCGGGTTCGGAGGCCGACGTTGACGAGCCGGTGCGTTCTTCGCCGGTCATCACGGAGGAGGAGGAGAAAGACGAGGCCGTGCCCGACGAGGTGTTCCAAGAGCAGGAGCACGCCCGGGCTATGGGTGTTTCGGTGGAGGAGAGGCGGCGCATGGTGGCGGAGACACTTGTGCAAGCCTCGGCGGACGCCAGGCCAATCTCTGACTTCAGGCCGATCCCCGTGGCGGTTTCGACGCAGCGGCGCCCCAAGCTCCCCGTCATTCGGCCCCGGGTTGCGATTGTGAAGGGTACTCGGTGAGTAGTTGGTCTTCGCGTTTCTTCTTGTTGTCCGAGTTCTTGTACTAACTCCCGAGTGCTTATTTCAGCAATGCCTCCGATCTGGACGGAGAGGCGGCGAGTGGAAGAGCTCCCTCGGCTGATGTTCTGCGAAATCCGAGTGCCCCCCCCCACCGTTCCTGCAGGGCAGTCGTCCTCGGGTGCTTCGCCCAAGGCGGCGGATTCGGCGAGTGGTCCGGGCGCGGCGCAGACTGCGGAAATTCCAGTCAGGCCTGACCCGGAGGTGGTGGAGGAGGTGCCGGCGGCCGATGATGCTGCGATCACTCCGGTCGATGCTGGGGATCCCGTCGCAGACACGGTGATCGGGTCACCCGTTGGCGCCGGCGAGGTTACCCGGGAGGAGATCCAGGAGGAGGACCCGCTGAAGGAGTCGGACATCTCGGGGACTATCGCTGTCCCTGGGGCGGATGCCGCGGCGGAGAAAGAGGGCTCGGTGATCGCCGAGCTCCAGATTGCTGTCGACCACGCGCAGCGCCTTGCGGCGGTAAGTTTCCTCCCCTGTCTTGTTCATCTTTTCTTTCTCTTTGTTGGTATTCTGAGTCGTTCGTCTTCTCTGAGCGTTTGTAGAAGCTGGCCACGCTCCGGCAGTCGCGCCTTGCGCAGGCCCAGGACGCGGAATCGGCGATCCTTCGTGCGGCGAAGGCGGAAGCGGAGCTCAAGCGGGTCAGGCGTCAACGCGACGCTGCCAAGAAGAGCTTGAATGACGCTGTTGTGGAGCATCGCCACATTCTTCATCGTAAGGCCTTTTCATTTTGATCTCTGAGTAGTTGGTGAACCGTGTCGTGTCATCTTCGTCCTGACCGAGTGCTTTCTTGCCCTTTCAGAGAAGGAGATGGAGAGGGAGCGCCACATCTCTGAGCTGAAGCAGTTGCGGTTTNCTCTTCAGCAGTCGGAGGAAGTGATGGCGGGCAAGCTGAAGCAGGAGCAGGACTTCCGGAAAGGTGCGGACATGACGATGCTCCAAGCCATGTATACAATCCAGAATAACTGTCAAATCATAACAGGCTTGGAGCAAGATCTCTCATCGGCGCATCTGGCCTTGACGGAGGTCAACGAGGCGGCGAGGGACCTGCTGGACTCCGTGGCCCCGGAGGAGGGTGAACCGACTGCTTTGGTCCCGCGCCTTCAAGCCGCCCCAACCCGCATCGCCGAGTTGATCAAGGAGTCGGCGGTTGTGTGCGCGAACGACGCCTTGGCGCGCGTTCGCACACTGTACCCGCGGATCGACCTTGCGCCGGTCGCGGACGGTGTGGCGGCGGACGCCACAGTGGAGCAGGTGGACTCGGCGATGGCGGAGACTCGCCCGATCGCCGAGAAAGTCGGCGAGGCTCTCAAGTTTGAGTAGAGTCCTGTATTCTGTACAAAGTAGTGTAAACCTTTGTGTATACAAGTATTCAGAAACAAGTAAAGCAAAAGTATTGGGTACTTTGTTTCGTATTTTATTGTTTCCCGAGTAGCCTTTGGCTGAAATGTGCTTTTCCCTTTGCCTCACTTATCCTAAGTTCATAACGTCGAGAGCAGATCCCGTGCACGTGTAGAAGGCTTAGGCGTCGTTCCGGGCCCGGTTACGCAGCATTTAGTTAAGAGCCACTCGGGAATGGAGTAATTCCGAGAGCTTTTGCGAGGAGAACAAGTATACGAAAAGCATATAGTATTATTGAACACTGTGATACATAGCTTTTCATGGGTAGAATCGGCGTAAATGCTCTATGTTCCACGGGTGTGGGACCTCGGTGCCATCCTCGTTGGAGACGAAAAGTACCCGGACATATGACCTGAGTCACGATGAACGGGCCTTCCCATGGGGCGGAGAGTTTGTGAACCCCTGCAGTGGATTGCACTCGGCGTAGGACGAGGTCGCCAATGTTGAAGTCCCTTTCCTGGACGTTCTTGTCGTGGTAGCGTCGGAGTTGTTGTTGGTAACGCGCGTGCTGTATGAGCGCGTTAACTCGGTGTTCTTCGATGGAGACCAGGTCCACCTCTCGAGCTGCCTCAGCTTCACCTTCGTCGTAGTTGTCGATGCGTGGAGATCCAAAAGCAATGTCGGTGGGGAGGATAGCCTCGGAGCCGTAGACGAGGAAGAATGGAGTATGACCTGTTGCTCGACTCGGCTGAGTTCTGAGGCCCCAGATGACTTGTGGTAGCTCCTGGTGCCACCGTCCGGCGAATTTCTTCAATGGGTCGAAGACCCTTGCTTTTAATCCTTGGAGTATCATGGCGTTGGCTCGTTCCACCTGTCCATTGCATCTGGGATGGGCGACTGAGGCGTAGTATACGCCGATACAGCTGTTCTCGCAAAAGTCCCAGAAGGCGGACCCGGTGAACTGTGTCCCCAAGTCGGTGATGATCTTGTTAGGGACTCCGAACCGGTGTGTGATTTCTTCGACGAAGGCGGCTGCCTGCTTTGATGTTGGAGTTCCGACGATCGCTTTGTACTCTATCCACTTGGAGAATTTGTCTATGGCGACGAGGATGTGCGTGTAACCTCCCGGGGCTGCCCTGAATGGTCCCACCATGTCCAACCCCCAACAGGCGAATGGCCAAGAGGGTGGAATAGTGCGCAGAGCTTGGGCCGGGAGGTGTTTCTGCTTGGCGAAGAATTGGCACCCCTGGCATCGGCGGACGAGTGCTTTGGCGTCGGAGACGGCAGTGGGCCAAAAGAATCCAGCTCGGTACGCTTTCCCGACTAGAGTTCCGGCGGCGGCGTGGCTTCCACAAACTCCCGAGTGGATGTCATCGAGGATCTGGAGGCCGACTTCTTTCGTGACGCATTTGATGAATACTTGATTTGTGGCGGCTCGTCTGTACAAGGCGCCTCCGACCACCACATAATTTTTGCTTCGGCGTTCCAGGATCTTTCGCTGCGTGGGGTCTTTTGGCACTTTGTTGTTGGCGAGGAAATCTATGAACTCGGCCATCCAGTCTTCTTCCTCGGTGTTAATGGCTAGCACCTCGCAGAGTTCCGGGGCAGGCTCCGGCTCGTCGTTCGGCTCCTTTACGGAGGGTTTGAGGAGGCCCTGTACGAACACTCCCCCTGGAACTTGTGCGCGGGTGGATCCCAACTTGGCAAGTGCGTCAGCGGCGAGGTTCTTTTCCCGTGGGACGTAGTGGTACTCAACTCCGTAGAATTTCCCTTCCTGCTTATGCACTGCCTCGCAATAGGCGTTCATCCGCTCGCTGTTGCGATCCCACTCTTTGTTCACCTGGTTTATGACAACTGCCGAGTCGCCATAGACCAGGAGCCTCTTTATGCCTAGTGAAGCGGCGATGCGGAGCCCGTGGAGAATCGCTTCGTACTCGGCGGCGTTGTTGGTGACGGGGAAACGGATTTGGAGGACGTATCGGAGCTGTTCCCCTTTCGGCGAGATGAAGAGTACTCCGGCCCCTCCTCCGTCGATCATCAGGGAGCCGTCAAAGTACATCTTCCAGTGCTCGCCGCTGGTGTCTTCTTTCGCGTCCTGGCTCTCGGTCCATTCGGCGATGAAGTCGGCGAGGATCTGTGATCTGATGGCGGTGCGTGGGACGAAGTCGATGTTGAAGGAGCCAAGCTCGACGGACCACTTGATGATTCGCCCCGTGACGTCTCTGTTGTGGAGGATCTCCCCGAGTGGAAATTGCGTGACCACCTTGACGCGATGCGCTTGGAAGTAATGGCGGAGTTTTCTTGATGTGATCAGCAGTGCGTAGAGTAGCTTCTGCACCTGGGGATAGCGAGACTTGGACTCGCTGAGTACTTCGCTTACGTAGTAGACTGGTCGCTGCACTCGTTGCACCTTTCCTTCTTCCTCCCTTTCCACGACGATGACGGTGCTTACCACGTTGGTGGTGGCAGCGATATACAGGAGTAGCGTTTCGTCGTTATGCGGGGCGGCGAGTACTGGTGGATTGGAGAGGTAGTCCTTGAGGTCGGTGAAAGCTTGCTGTGCCTCTTGGTTCCATTCGAACCTGTCGGCCTTCTTGAGGATTTTGAAGAACGGCAGGCCCTTGTCCCCAAGCCGGGAGATGAATCTGCTCAAGGCTGCCATGCAACCAGTCAGCTTTTGGATCTCTTTCTTCCCAGTCGGCGGTTTCATCCTCCGGATGGTGTCTATCTTCTCTGGGTTGGCTTGGATGCCTCTGTTGCTGACGATGAAGCCGAGTAGTTTCCCTTTGGGTACGCCGAAGACGCACTTAGTCGGGTTTAGCCTCCAGTTGTGCCTGCGGAGATTGTTAAATGTTCCGGAGAGGTCGGCGATGAACTCGGCTTCGATCTTTGTCTTGATCACTATGTCGTCGACGTAGGCCTCGGCATTACGGCCGATCTGAGTGCCTAGGGTCAAGTTAATGGCCCTCTGGTAGGTGGCTCCGGCGTTGCGGAGGCCGAACGTCATCTTGGTATAGCAGTAAGCGCCGATCGGAGTTATGAAGGATGTCTTCTCCTGGTCTTCTTCCTTCAGGGCGATCTGGTGGTAGCCGGAGTAGCAATCGAGGAAGCATAGGAGTACGCATCCGGCGGTGGAGTCAACGACTTGGTCGATGCGGGGCAGGACGAAGGGGTCCTTAGGGCAGTGCCTGTTGAGATCCGTGTAGTCAACACACATTCTCCATTCATTATTCTTTTTTCTTACAAGGACTGGGTTAGCGAGCCAGTCTGGGTAAAAGACTTCTCTAATGAACCCGGCTGCTAGCAGCCTTGTAATCTCTGCCCTAATGGCCTCCTTGCGATCCTGCGCGAAGCGTCGGAGCTTTTGGCGAACTGGCTTGGCGTTCGCGTCAACCGTCAAGGAGTGCTCGACCACGCCGCGATCGGCATCTCGGCGACTGGCCGACCTGGAGTGGCGAGATGAGGAAGCAGGAGCCCTCTGGGCGATCATGCCCGCGGCTGCAGTCAGCCTGACCTTGATCCGGTTGAGTTCAGGAGTCTCCGGGATCCCTTCTAGATCTTGGTGCGCGGCGGCAAGGTTGGCCGACGGAGTGGCGTAGACACCCACGCCGCCGATCTCTTGGACGAAGTCGTTTTGGAGATTACGTGTGATCCTGGGGTTTCGGCCTTCTCGCCGTGCGTCACGGCGTCGTTGCCTTTCGCCGTTACGCCCGATCCTGGCGTCACGGCGTGCTTGATCCTCGCCCTGGACCGTTGGTTCGTCGGCGGATATGTCAGAGACGAACGTCTCCCGCTTGGCTGGCGTGATCCTCTTATTTGGAGGGAGGACACGCGTCACCCGCGGGAAAGCCGGAGTTGGTTCGGGTGGAGTCGGCGTATCTTGATGGTGAGGGTGCTGCGCCGCTGCGACGTCCGGAGTAGATCCAATCTGGGTGGCCGTGATGAGATCGACCTCCCGGATCGCATCTGGAGAGTAGTCGGCGTTCATGCGTTCGCCGAGTGCTTGCTGGTAGACGGCTCCGCTGTTCCCGAGTCCCAGCGGGAACCGTGCCGGCGAGGTGATGCCCTGACGAGCGGATTCGGTGAGCTCAATGCATTCACCGATGGAGGCGATGGCGTGATCCATGTCCGCCTCGAACTGGCGTTGGCGTACAGCCCATCGGCGCCTTCGTTCTTCGGGCGTCTCCTGCGCCCTGGGTGGTCGAGGCGGAGTGGACGAAGCAGTCGGCGGTGTAGGAGACGGCGTGTTCCCTTCAGATGGCGGGAGAACAACGCCGGCCGTCGCGGTCGCCGAGTGGTTGGCGATGGTTGGCGACGGAGTGGTGATGGTGACGATCCCGTCTGGCGTAGCGTCGAGTCGTGGCGCTGTCTCCTCCGGGGTGGCGTCACGGGTGAAGGAGAGCTCTCCCTCGGGCCCAGCGGTGAAGACCATGGATCCGAAGAAGAACATGGCCCCCTCAGCGATGGAAATCTTCGTGGTCGCCGGCGTGATGACGGCGGAAGTGAATGCCATCGAGCTTGCAGATTGATCTCGTCGATCAACCCCTACCTGGCGCGCCAACTGTCGGATGTTTGGACCCGGCAGTCCACACAGGGTAGCCTACGTGGTTGATTTGTCGAGGGACAGATCGAGGATCAGAAGTCGATGGTAACACAAGACGCAAGGATTGAACAGGTTCGGGCCGTCGAGATGACGTAACACCCTACGTCCTGTGTTGGCGGCGATTGTATCGCTGTGTATGAAGTTCCTGAAGGATCTCCGTAGTTGGGTTCTGTCCTAGGGTTGTATGATCGTGGGTTGTAGCGTAGATGTTGATGCTCTGGAGGGGGGTCTCAGGGCGCCTTATATAGTCCAGCTGCCTTGAGTTACAAGTCGGCCAGAGATCGTAACCTACCCGAATTACAAGGATTCGATCCTATAACGATTACAGATATCTTTCCCTATAATTCCGGCTAGTTTATCCTGATCTCCGAGCTTCTTGCGGGATACGCCGTCTTCTTTCCTTGCCGCGCGCGTCGTCGCGCCCATCCGGTTCGCCCGACTGGTGGGCCTCCCGAGTGGTGGGCCACCCAGTCTGACAAACCGGCCCAGTTGCACTCGGATTGGGCCGCCCCTTGCTGGTTGGGCCAATCCGCCTTCTGGGTACCCCTGGGGGTCTACCCCCGACAGAGCGGAACTGTGACCCTTGCTGAGAGTTGAAGCGCGGGCGGCTATTGCTTGACTGTCCCTGTGACTGGGACTTTCTCTTGAGCTCACCGAGCTCCTTGCGAGTGTTCTCAAGGCCAATAGCTTTGTCTACAAGCCTCTGGAACGTGGGGAAAGTATGGCTCTGCAGTTGATATTTCAGAGGTCCGATCAGGCCATCCAAGAAGCGATCCTGCTTCTTCTCATCATCATCGACTTCATTGGGCGCGTAGCGGGACAGCTGGATGAATTTGTCCCGATACTCGCTTACTGACATATGGCCCTGCTTCAGAGCCAAGAACTCATTCTTCTTCAGTTTCATCACACCAGCTGGGATGTGATGCAGGCGAAAACTGTCGCTGAATTCTGCCCAAGTAATAGTGTCGGCATTGGCATGGGCAGCTGTGTATGCATCCCACCAGTCGGATGCAGCTCCTTCCAGGCGTCCAGCAGCATACAAGACTCTTTCGCGGTCTGTACACTGGGTGATATCCAGCTGCTTGCCAATGACTTTCAGCCAGTCATCAGCATCCAGAGGGTCTGCCGAGTGAGAATAAGTGGGTGGGTGGTGACTCATGAAATCCCGGTGCCTGCTCCGGGCTTGTGGAGGCATCTGTGGCGGCTGATTCTGCTGTGCTTGTAAGTTTTGCACAGTGGCAGTAAGATCCTGCAGCAACTGCATCTGAGCTTGAAGAAACTGTTCCATTGCTGGGTTTGGAGGTGGAGGTGGTGCTTGATTCTGACGGTTGATCACGTGAGCACGTCTAACAGAAACTACAGGGGCTCTTAAACAAAAGATCCAGGGAACCGGCGGTTTGACATGGTTGACCGGTATGCTGGGATGCATCTGGACCCTTGATTCAAGATCAGACGGCGCGAAATAAAAGGAGGCGCCGGTGACCTCGGAACGCGACGGCGCCGCCGCGTCCGCGGCGTGGACTCGCCGGAGTGGCGGCCGTAGGGCGCTCCGGTGCACTAGGACGTGAATAAATGGCACGGGAAGGTTCGGAAGGACATGGCGAGCTCACCAGTGGGCTCTTTGAGACCGATTGGAGGACGGAAGAGGGTCGGCGACGAGGAACAGCGGGTGCGAGCTTCGGTGGACGGCGAAGGGGATGTTCCGGCGTCGGTTGCGGCTCCTGGACGTTGGGATGATGCTCCGAGGCTTCCTGTGAGTGAGCGAACAAGATGGAGAGGGTCAAAGGAGGTCGGGGCGCAATGAACCGAGCCGGCGGCGTTGCCTACCTCACGGCGGCGGTGATGTCGAGCTCTGGTGAGTGATTGCACAAGAGTGAGAGTGGTTTTCGGTGTGGGAAGTGTTCGTGCGCGAGGGGAGGTGCTCGGGGGGTCTTATAGCGGGCCGAGGAGGAGCGGAGGGGGCTCGGTGTGGAGGGAATCCGAGAGCGGGCGCGGTGATTACGGCCATTGAAGGCCTTGAAGGCTCTCGGCCGTTGCCGAGGGGGAGGAAAGGAGGGGGAGATGGGCGCCCGGTTGATGGCGCAGTGAAGGCGCTTGAAGAGGGGGAGGGAGACGCGGGCGCGCGGACGTGGGCGGCGAGAGCGGCGCGTGCGCGCGGGGAACGGCGGCTCGGCCGTGGCCGTCGCGAGGAGGAAGAAAGACGCGCCGACATGTGGGGCCGCGCGGTCAGCGAGAGAGAAGGAGAGAACGCGGGAGAGGGATGGGCCGGTTAGTTGGGCCTGGCCGTTGGGCCGACGGGAAAAAGGGAGGAGGAAAAGAAAAGGGCCGGGCCAAAAGGTGGAAAAGGAAAAGGAGGGAAAGGGTTTTGGGTTTGATATTTGTTTGAATTTGTATTTGAAGAGTTTGAGAGATATTTGAGTGGGATTTGAATTTGGATAGGACTTTGAGATCACTCAAGCAAACAAAAACAAAAACAAAGCATGAGATGCAACATACACTTATTGAACTAAGATTAATTATTTAATGTTCAAGTAATTAAGGCCATAAATTAAATAAAGGAAAATAAATTCATTAAACCTAAGATCAACCTAAACAAAGTTGCTATAATTTGTTACGTGATGGAATTTGGGTGTTACAATAGCTTTCATGCTTTTCTGTCCGACTTTAATCCCTTTTTCATGAACCATGAAACCCAAAAACTGTCCGGCCAATACTCCAAACGCACATTTGTTAGGATTCATCTTCAAGCCATGCTTCCTTGTACATTCAAGAGTTTCTCGCAAATCGGCCAGATGCTGTTTGTATCCATCGGACTTCACCACTACATCATCAATATAAATTTCAACAATCCTACCGATCAACTTGTGAAATATATAATTCATTGCCCTTTGATATGTGGCGCCAGCATTTTTTAAACCAAAAGTAATTAAGACCCACTCATATAATCCAAGTGCACCAGGACATCGGAATGCAGTCTTAGGAATATCTTCTTCTGCCATAAAAGTTTGATTATATCCTGCATTACCATCCATAAAACTAATCACCTTATGTCCTGAAGCTGCATCGACCAACATATCGGCAATCAGCATCTGATACCCATCCATCGGAGCCGCCTTGTTAAGATTCCTGAAATCGACACAAACTCGCAATTTCCCATTTTTCTTGAAAACAGGAACGATATTAGATATCCATTCAGCATATCGGCGAGGTTGAATAAACTTAGCTTCATATAACCGAGTTATTTCGGCTTTTATTTCTTTATCTAACTGAGGTTTAAATCGTCTCGGCGCCTGTTTAAAAGGCCGATACCCTGGCTTGATCGGGAGCCGATGTTCAACAATAGATCGGCTTAAACCTGGCATCTCATAGTATTCCCAAGCAAAACAATCACGATACTTTTTTAATAACTTTATTAATTCTTGTTTAAACTCAGGATCCAACTTTGCACTTACATATGTCGGCCGACGTTTATCTCCTAAACCTATATCTATTTCCTCTAACTCATCGGCCGACATAAATCCTTGACCAAGTTTTCCTTCATCTTCAATGAAATCATCCATTAATACAAACTCTCGGAGCCGACTACTTGGATCGGCTTTAACCCATCATTGGACACTTGGATAAAATCACTTTCCCAAACCTTGCCCGATAAGCACTCAATTCCTTCAAACTCCCAAACCGTCAAATTGGCGGTAGCAACACTGACTGATTCATCGGCTTGAACAGTCTCGATGTGATCTCCATGCCACTGGATAAGACATTGATGCATGGTAGATGGCACACAACAATTAGCATGAATCTAATCTCGTCCCAGGAGCAAACTGTAAGACCCTTTACTGTCGATGACGAAGAATGTAGTAGGCAAAGTCTTGTTCCCGATCGTCAGTTCAACATTTAATGCCCCCCGAGCTGGCGATGGATTTCCGCCAAAGTCCTTGAGCATCATATCGGTCTTGATCAAATCATCAGGCCCTTTGGCAAGCTTCTGATATGTAGTATAAGGCATCAAATTCACAGCAGCTCCCCCATCAACAAGCATCTTGGTCATCGGCTTGCCATCAACATACCCTTTAACATATAAAGGCATCAAATGCCGATACTTTTCATCAACTGGTTTTTCAAACACAGCTTGTTGAGGTTGCAGAATTAACTATGCCATAGCTCCTCCAAACCTTGGAATTATCATCTCCATGGCGCTTCTCCTTGAGTAGTTCCTTGAATCGGAGACGCTGAACCCTTCTTTTCTGTGTCTTGGTCAAACCTTCAGGACACCATTGAGGATTGACTCCTGGACGCAGGTCCGATTTGACCTCCTCCTCCGATTCCTGCGCATCTTCTGGCTCTTGAACAATTTCCTTTTTCCTGTAAACTAGACGATCATAAACAGAAAGACGGTCTCCTTTATATTTTTGGCGATCATTATACCTTCGGCGATCATCGTCCCATCGGTCATAGCACCGATTTTCATACTCACGCCGATTATGGTATTCACGCCAATCTTCGTGCTCTTGTTGATAAGCTACCTCATCATGCCAGCTGCATCGGCGTCCAAAATCCAATCGGTCATGAACAGAATGTCACTGCCTTTTTGAATCCCTGTAACTTTCATACTGATCATTACATTCTGGACAATCGTAGATCGACGGGAGCCTTAACTTTTCATTCCAACAGAACCTGAAGAACGGACATCCCCAATGATCTTCATTATCGAACCTCTTCATCGGAGGATTCCGATCCCTTTCTTGCTGGCACACATATTTGTCAATGAGCTGCCCCGATGTGACTCTAGGCTTCTCCCTATGTCGGTGATCCTCCCGATAGTGCTGATGACTCCGATTTTGCACATCATCGGCTGACACTGGCAGTCCGAATCAACAGCTCCCGATTTCTTCGCATTTTTCGATGTGAGGGCCTTAGCTTTCAACTTCCTGTCGGGCGCTCCGATTTCCACCATATTTTGAGGGAATGGGTGTCCATCGAGCTTCATTGGCTTCTTACCAGTTTCAACTTTGATAATCCCTTTTTCAATTGCCGATTGAATCTCATTGCGGAACACTTTGCAATCGTTGGTATGATGAGAAACTGAATTATGCCACTTGCAATATTTCTTTTTCTTTAATTCTTCGGTAGAAGGAATTGTATGATTTGGGGAAAGCCTGATTTGTCTGCTAACAATAAATCAAATGTTTTATCGGCTTTAGTAATATCGAAACTGTACCTCTCTGGCTTGACCTTCACCCACGGACAGGCGACAAAATTTTTGTTCATGGTCCATTCAGCCAAATCGATCTCAGCATCATCCCCATCGGAGTCATACTCAATATTAGCAATCTTCCTCTAAAACTTCTCTCTCCGATAATCATTACCGCGTCCCTCATGTTGAGAGAGCCTTTGAATCATGTGCCCCAAGCCTTCAAAATCTTGACTTGTATATATCGGTCCTTGACCTGAGGCAATAACCCTTGAAAAGCCAAATCAACCAGTTGCCCCTCCGATAAATTTAATGAATAGCATCGACTGTGAACATCTCTGAATCTTTGGACAAACTCGCTAACCGATTCCCCATTTCTCTGTCGGAGCGCAGTCAAATCGGACAATCTGGTCTCTTGTACTCCCATGAAGAAATAGGCATGAAATTGCTTTTCTAAATCGGCCCAATTACTAATGGAATTTAGTGGCAATGAAGAAAACCACAAAAAGACGGATCCAGAAAGTGACATGGGAAACAGCTTAACTTTCAACGGATCAATCGATGCTACTTCACCACATTGAATCGTGTAGCGACTAATATGTTCAATGGTGTTAACATCTCCTTGTCTAGAAAATTTGTAGAAATCCGAAATCCTGAATCGGGCTGGCATAGGTAGTGTATCAAACCAGTCCGGATACGGCTTCCGATATAGATATGATTGTCCCTTAGTCTTCAAACCAAACTGATTTTTCATGACATCAGCAATCTTATCTGTCCAATCCTCCTGAGTATAATTTCCCTGACTGATCGGAGCACGAGTCATTATAACTGGTGTCTCAGTAGGTCCGATTGACGGCTCCCAATTGTCAACTCCCTTGTTCTTTAGTGGATCTTCGGTGTTGAAGTAAGCAGGGTAAACCATCTTGCCCTCAACTACAGGAATTCGGCCGCCAAACTGATCAATATGTTGAGTCCCGCCATAATTCTTGTCTTCCGATTCCTCTTCCCGTTCCTTTTCTTCACCTCCCTCCACCACCTTGGCTTTTGCCTTCTTTGCCTTGAGAGTTTCATAGCACTCAGGATGTGTTTCTGGTGATGTAGATGAATTGATCTTCACCATCTTCTTCTTGAGGTCTTTAATTGCTGAGGAAGCACCAGTATCAAAATAAGCAGGCCCCTTCTAGACATCCTTCAGTATAGCTCCATCCAGCAACTTGGCGATCAATCCCACCACCGTGTTAACCAATATCCCAGATTGGTTAATCAAAGCATGACTCACACCAGCATCTATATAGTCTTGAAAGAATTTTCTTTCCTTGGCTGTGATCCGATCAAACGCTTCCTAGGGAACAGGAAACTGATTTTTCTTGATCACCGCATTGCGAGTTTTGCTGAATGAGTCGAGGCACAGATTTTTGAATTCTTCAAGTTGTGCGTCTACGAGTTTCTTCTGCTCATCGCTAAGATCCTCCATCGTGACAGCGGGGATCTCAGGGGGTGCCATCGCAGAAGCTTTCTTGTCCCACCGGACGTGCCAAAATGTGTTGACGTCCAAAAAGTCAGACGTTGACTCTCGGAAATTAACACTGTGGCCTGGAAGATTTGCTTCACTTCAGTGCAGGTCCAAAATCTTGAGGTTCGTGGTGTGCCAGTCAATTTGACCTGAAATTGACAAGGTAGAGTTTAATCAGTAAGCAACAAGGAACTCATCGGCCAAGGCCCCGATTCGTTCCAGAAATCAGATCAACATAAAGGGAAGTCTAATTTCGATAACATGAACCATCGGCCTTGAGTCCGATTCTTGAGAATATAACATGTATTGAAATAGACCATCGGCTATGAAAACCAAATCGGAGATAGATCTAATCTAAACTCATTCTTTAATATGCATCTTTCCAAAGGCGATGAACAAACTAAATCTCGTGTCACTAACAATCGGATCAATTTCGAGACAGCGTTGCTAGCAGGGCACCAATTAGCTTGCTTACTCCGATAAATCAATATACATCAAAGAACTTGTTTAAATCAGATCTATTTGTAACTTGCTTATTAAATCTAAATCAGCTATATAATCAATATAAACAGATCTATTATGAAACTTGAATAACAATAAAACAGAATAGATCCTCTCTGATAGATGTAAGCCGATTAGATAAAATCAACAAGATACGGTAAAGGGTGAGCGATCTAAACGAAGAAGGGCGATACGCCTCAATCTAAAGCCTAGAACAACTTGATAAATTGGTGAATTAACTAAACGAAGAAGGGCGATACGCCTCAATCTAAAGCCTAGATTAATTCGATAGGGTGTCGAACTTACAGACAAACCGGAGGTCAAGATGATGCAGCCCTGCTTGCTGAAGAACTTGATGAAAAAGGGTTGTTGGCACGTGAGGCCGAAAGTTGTGTTTGATTGATTGGTTGTGTGAACGTCTTTTACAATGGTGCAGGGTTTATATTTATACCCAGGAAATCTAGCTAATACTTGCCGGCTACGACAATACCTCTAATTCAAATAAAGCAATCTAATCTTAAACTACTAAATCTATTACAAATCTTGACGCGCAATCAGACCCTGAAGAAGTTTCCAGATATGTCCTTTCCTGTCAGTCGTACGTGCTGCGGCCTCTCTAGTCTCGTATCTGATCAGGACTCCTATCGGACAAACTCCGATCGGAATCGAACACCATTCAGAATCGGACTCGGCCCCTACATCAGCTCCGTTGCATAAGCCGAGTCAAAATCTGGTGTCAACATCATCCAAGACATCAGTCATCATTTCGGCGTCCTGAATCGCATTATCACTGACCTTGGCTCCGAATTCACAGGGAGCGAGTTCTTTGACTTCTACGACAGTCTGGGAATTGAAGTTCACTATGCATCGGTGGTGCACCCATGCGCCAATGGACAAGTTGAGAGAGCTAACGGCCTCATACTCCAAGGACTCAAGCTAAGGCTCTGTGAACCGCTCAAAAAGTACGGTAGCAAGTGGGTGCAAGAACTGCCAGCCGTGGTATGAGGGCTCAGAACCCAGCCCAGCCACGCGACGGGGCAATCACCCTTCTTCCTAGTCTACGGCTCAGAAGCAGTACTCCCGGTGGACATCGAGTACAATGCTCCAAGAATTCCAAACTACTAGGAGAAAGCAGCGGAGCAGAGTAGAGCAGAAGATGTGGACATGCTAGAAGAGGTGAGGCTTGCCGTGTTGATCAGGACAACCAAGTACCAGTAAGAACTCAGGAGGTATCACGACCAAAACGTCCAAATGCGATCGTTCAACATTGGCGATCTGGTCCTTCGGAGAATTCAGAATACAAAATATCAGCACAAGCTATCTTCACCTTGGGAAGGTCCGTTCATAGTATCAAGGGTTATCGGCCCGGGTACTTATCAGCTACAGCGGGAAGACAGAACAGACATGCCCAATGCTTGGAACATTGAGCACTTGCGGCGTTTTTACCCTTACAAAGTTTTTAGAGTTGATTAGAGTCAATAAAAGTCAGTTCTTTCAATGTACTGATGTCGGCTTCTTAGCCAAACGATAATTAAGTGTCTATATTCCATTGTCATCAAGCTTGGAATTCGGATACGACTATCATGCTATGCTTGCTTGCCAAGTAACACTTATATTACAAAGTTTTGAATCAGGCCGGGTTGTTTAAAAACAACCCAGATAGGCTATATTCAAACCAAAGCCATCTACTTTCTGTTTCACATAGAAGGATCAGGCAAATAAAACAGATAAACAAGTACTCTTGTTGACGAAACATTAGTATTTACATCTGCAATTGTTGATTACAAAGGTTTTTCTTACATATACAAGAAAACCTAGAACTTAAGACGGGAAACTATCTTATCCGCCGTGTCCTTCTCCTCCTTCATGTAGGTATCATACATGCTCCGGGTACATGCCAGGTTGATCCGTCCTTCCGTAATACTTAAGGGCTGGGTGGGGAACCAGGATCAGATAAGCCTGAGTACTTGCCTAGTACACGATCGGGCGATCCGCTAGTAATACACCCGCACCTGCCCAGGAGTTGCTCGGACCTGATCAAGGAGAGGAGGAGCAATACTACCCGTGGGTACCTTGGCATATACATCGACCAGCGGAAGGACAGCCTCTTTCCAGGACTCAATCTCCGCGCCACGACAGTTGATCTCCACGCGAAGAGCCTGGATCTCCTCCTCCTAGTCATGGATCTTGGTCATGTCCTGGACGAGCTATGCATCGGCGTGCTGGCGCATCTTCTGCTCTTCAGCAAGCTCCGACATGCAATCCTTCTCTCGCTGCTCAGCCTGGTTCGTGCGCTCTTGTTGCCGGTAAAAGCGGTTCTTCATGTCGATTACGTCGGCCTTCAGAGCTTCAATGCGCTTCTCACCCTCTGCGACCAAACATATCATATTATTTTTATTATATGATCTACGCTAACAATGGGGAGAAGTACTCGGCAACATACCTGAGATTTTTTGTCTAAGAGACTTATTCCTCTCGAGTACATCCTCTCACTGGTCTTGATATAGGTTGATTTTCTTGTATGCTTCATCCAGCTCGAGGTGAAGCTTGGCACGCTCCTGCTCCCATGACTCTTGCCCTTTGGCTAAGTCATCTGCAGCTTTCTCCGCTCAGGTAATGGACGTGCTAGCTCTGCGGAGCATATCAGACTTTTGATGTGACCACACAAGTATGCTCTGTTTCCAAAAAACAAGGCGGCAGAGTTGATCATTGATTTACTCTATGCTAACCTCTGTGAGCTTGGTGAGTTGCTCATTGATTTACTCTATGCTAACCTCTGTGAGCTTGGTGAGTTGCTTTTGCAGCTCGGCAACCTTCTCGAGATCTTCCTGGTCAACCTGTGAGTCGAACAAGAAGGCATTGTCATCTTCATTAATATTTACGCCCGGCATTCCAGTGAAGATCTGTAATGGTTCCGGCGACGGCTCTCGGGGCTTCTTCTTCTTCCGGATAATTTCTTCGATAGTTGCCGCCTTCACCAGTCCAGCGGCTGCATCAAGCTCCTCAGTACGGAGACTCGCCATCCGAGTACTTTCTGCTGCTTTGGGCTATGCCCTTGGAGCAGAAGTACCCGGAGTGGCTTGCTCTAGCACCTTGGAGGACGACGAAGTGGCGGCGCTCGATTCTTGCGGGCGGGGCTGCGGAGATGCTCGGGGGCTCGGCTCCTGCTCTACTCCCGCCTCCTTGTTATGGATCTCCGCAAATGGGTTCACCTCCGGGATCTTTGGTGACTGTGCGGGAGGAGGAGTAGGCAGCCATCTGAACAAGACAGAAGATTTCAAGAATTAATCTATTGAACATCGTCAATAAACAGACGGTGCTTACCAATAGAGCGGACCACTTACCTGGTGAACTCCATGTCGAACTCCGTCTTGTCCAGGTCAAAATGGAACCCTTCAGACAGAATGTCCGGGGGCTCGTGTATTTCCTCTTGACGAGCGGGTTCCTATTCTCGAGGTTGCTGTATCAAAGACCATAGATCAAAAGAAAGAACTCGGCACAAGTTAAGATGTAAGATTTCAAAAGTAAATTGACATACCTTGGGGGGAGATGGCTATAGTGGGATCCCCACAGGAATCTCCACATTTGCTTCAGGCTCCACCTCAAAGACCTCCGCTTCAGCAAGGCCGACGTCAGCAGGTTTCTCAAGCGAAGGAGACAACCTCTTCTGCACAGCTCGCCTCTTCTTGGGGACCTGAGGACTCGGCGCGTCTTCGGCGCTAGGCCTTTTCAGGCCTGATCCTCCTTGCCCAAGTAGCTTGGAGCGAGGCTATGGGGGCGCATCATCATTTGAGGAAAACCCTTCCTCAAGAATCACCTCATCGATGACCGGCGATGCCTTCTTCTTCTCTTTCCCCAAACATTCAGTAGTTTGCTGGGGCTGTGGCGGCAGGGGCATCTCAGGCAAGCCAGACTGGTTTTTCGTCAATGCAGGAGGAGCGGAAGCAAATCTGGTATGCAATTCCTGAAAATGAGTATAGAAAAAACTTATCAGTTTTCGTGAAGCAAGAAGGTGGATATCAAAAAATGGTATTCGGGCTGATTTCAAGCTTACCACTGGTGGCGGACGACTTGCCGAATACTCGGGTACCCGGCGCGGGAGCTCTTGCGCGTCCATAAACAACGCCTGGACGCAAACGGCAACTTCATCTGAAGAAAGATCATCGGGGTAGATCCTGGTTGGATCTTTGGGGCCGGTGTACTCATAGCCAGCGTGCTCCCGCTTCTGGCAGGGTTGTACGCGCCGGCGCAAGAATGAGCCGGCAATCCCAATGGCAGTCAGCCCTTCTCCTTAAGGTCAGCTATCATTTTCAACAGGCTCGACAGTCCCTCAACCTTATCACTGTCAAGGGCTTCATTCCAAGAACTCTGCTACCGCGACAGATGCCCAGAGTGCTTGGATAGTTTTGGGGGCTAGTTCTCTACATAGAACCATTTGTCCATCCAATCCTTGATGGAGTCATTCATTTTAAAATCAAAATAGACACTTTTCATGCCCTGATGGAGCTGGATTCTGGCCCCACCGACTACCTTGTCTTGACTAGACATGACACAGAAAAGAAGGCGGAACAGATTGAAATGGGGATCGATTCCAAGGAAGGTCTCGCAGAGGTGAATGAAAAGAGAAATCTGGAGAATGGAGTTAGGGTTGAGATGAACCAACTCTAACTTATAAAAGGCAAGGAGGCCACGAAGGAAATCATGAGCGGGCAGGGCAAATCCCCGCTCATAGAAAGCAGCAAACACCACGATTTTGTGGACTTCGTCAAAAGGCCATGATTTTCCCGCATCCATGCACCAGAAAGAAATTGATTTGTCAAGAAGATAACCTTGGTTCATGAGGTCCTGCACCAGCTCATCTGTTGCTTTGGACGGTTTCCAGACAAGTGCAGGAGCAGGTGTGTTCTTGAAGACCGACATGTCCGTGATTGGAATCTTCGAGGCTTTCTTGCTCGCTGTTGGTCTGCTTGATGAGGACTTGCTTCCCTTGAGCTTGCTGGATGTTGGTTTCTGACCCATCTCACCAGCCGAGGTCTTTGGATTGGATCTCGGGCGGGGCTGGAGTGGATTGGAGTATGTGCGCGAGTATGGAAGATTTGGGATTTTGGATTTGGGAGTGGCGGCGGAACAGATGAGAATACGAAGTGGTTTACCCTTTGTTTTTATAAACTGAAGCGGTAACCCTAGGCGTATTTTCTAAAAGCCGTTTTCACTGCAAGTGCCAACATTTGTGCATTCGTGGTTTTAACCAGATGCACATTTGTGCAACAATTTCCTAACGAGCTAAGTCATTTTTTGATGTATTTTCATACTTGGGGGCTGATGCTTAATGGGAGTGATTTTTTCCACATCAAAGAATATGCTTATTTCTACAGAAGTCTTTATGCTTATTGTCATCTGCTTTAAGCTTGGGGGCTGGGGGGAAATAGTATATTTCTTTTGGAAAGTTTTTTATTAAAGACCCTCGAAGTGTTTTTAATCCTTGAAAATATTTATAGGCTCGGGGGCTAGACCCATAATAGCTTCATCTTTTTTAAAAAGCTGGACGCCATCATAGTAAATGGGGAAGTTTTTGCATCATCTTTGGTTTACAAACCAAAGCCCCGGGCGCTGACTGCAAAAAGAAGTCTGCAAGGAGCACATCATGTTCACTTCTGAAGGTTTTCAACAAACAGGATGACGAGAAAACAACTCGAATGATGATGAAACTGTTGAGAAACAACCCGGCAGGCGTGAAGACATGAAGGCGCTCTGGGGCTTGACAGTCCAAGATCCATGAGAGTCTTCATGGGCTGTAGGCCCGCTAGGAAATTGGGCCGACAACTCTGACAGATACAAGGAAGAGGCGTACAACTTAAGGAAAATAGTCGGCTACTAGAAAACAACACGGCCTACTCATGTTAGGACTCCGTGTATTGTATCCGACTAGGAGTTTGTATTTCTTGCCTTGTAGACCCTGTCTCCCGAGTATATAAGGTGAGGCAGGGACCCCTTGTAAAATCATAGCCATCAACACGAAGCGATCCACCATACAGGACGTAGGGTATTACGCTCTCTACTTGAGGCGGCCTGAACCTGTCTAAATTGTCTCGTGTTTACCATCATGCTTCTGGTTCCGGCGAGGCCCTCACGAACAACTCGACTACTTAGGGACCCCCTATAGTAGGCTAGTTGGTATAAAAAACTGACAGACCCGGCTCAAATAAGTTTTCTATAGTAGTGTGTGTCCAATATATATAATCTAGTGTATCACAATTATATGTATGGTGTGTACTGTGGGATATGGGTACCCCTGGGCCCACCATCGATCGGGTAGATAGTCGGCCTGGGCCCACGTCTGGCAACGATGTGGGCCGACCCCAGGCCGGCCCACGAGGATCTTCGGACTTGATAGACAAGACTGGTGAAGATTTAGCCCACAAGGCATGAGGCAAGATGCTCGGATCTCATCCGGAGGTCACGGAGATTATGTTGTAACCAATCCAGATTAGTTTCCTAGTTGTAGCTGGATACAATTAGAGATAACCGACTTGTAAACCCTAGGCCGTCGGCCTATATAAGGCGGCCTAGGTCGACCCATCCATTCATCTAATCCTCATTCACCCATTGTAACCAAGAACTCGTCGTTGTTCTCCGGAACCTCGCCGACCAGAGCAATTCAACACCACCGAGCATAGGACGTAGGGTTTTATACCTCCAGGTAGCCCGAACCTGTATAATCCCTGTGTCCCTGTGTTACGTCGAGCTCCCTAGCCTCGCGATTGCCCTTTGCCTACAAATCAACCATCTGGGTACCCCTGGGTGGACTAGCGGACGATAACTCCGACAGTTGGAGCCCCAGGTATGGGTAATCGCGGGGCATTACAGCTAGCTTGATGGCAGATCGTTGCGATGTCATCTTCCCAGAAAGCCTCAAGGATTGCCCTGAGCACCTTGAGGGCATCAGCTTCTTCGCCGAGATCCACTCCGCCTCCTCTGATCCAAGCTCGTCGCCCGACTTCACCACGCCGACTAGCTCCATGCTGACCTTCTCACCGACTTCGTCGTCAATCGTCGCCCCACTCCAACAGCAGTTCGACTCAATGGCACTTCGTGACCAAGCTCCGGGCCTAGCCACCCGTCAAAGACTCCCACCCCCCGATGAGCTCCTCGCCGGGCTAGATCGTGTCCAAGGCAACCTCTCCGAGTGCATCGCCATGTCAGAAGAGGCCCTGCGCTGACCTCGTGATCGACTACCATTGGGGCTACGCAACGCTTCGGCGGACTACTCGGCACGGGTGCACAAGAGCATGGATCAGATCCGATCTATAAACCCATCCACGGCCACCCAGTCCCCGGACTGCGGGGAGTTCCAAATCGCCACAAGCATGCTCCTGCCGGCTCCGGCCGACCCGAGCAACGATTCAAGCTATGCCACGCCTCCGGGGCATGAAGTATTCATCTCTGAGGATCAGGCTACTCAGGATGGGGAAACCGACTCGGCCAGGGACCGCCGTCATTAGAGGTATGCCGACCGCGCCCGCTAACACAATGATGAAGCGGCGCCGCCTCTGGCAGTGGCAGGAGACGCGGCAGCCGTAGCAGCAGCTGCGGCAGCCGGCGAAGCCACCCCAGCAGCACCCGCACGACCACAGCCCTCCGCTCGGGCACCCCGCGGCGTCAACCCGCTCAACCTTGACGGAGCATTCGCCGCCCATGCGGCCTTCCGCATGCCGCAGGCTAACATCGCGGCTGCATTCGCCGAGCTAGAGCACATGGCTGATACCCTTGAGCTACGACGTGCCAGAGCTCGCCTTGAAGCCGTCCAGGCCCAAGTCGAGTGATCCTATAGATCCAGATCCAGGTCCGGCCGATCCAACTTGGTCCATTCGGCCAGCCGCCACTCTGCCCACAGCAGATTAGATCGTGGGCAGCCTCATCAGAGGAACCCACCATTGCCCGTTGTTGAGGAAGAGGTGGCCCAGAACCACCATGAGGTGGAAGAAGAAGAACGGCGTAACCCACGCAACGAGGACTACCGCCGCGATCGCTAATAGGAACAGCGCGACATGCGTCCACGTCACTACCACCGGGCCAACCCCCAGGAGGGCGATCTCCGAGAACGTCTGAGGGATAACATCCAGGACATCCGCATCGTCCTCAACACTCAGCATTGCGAACGCGACATGGCAGAACTCGAGCGCCGTGAGCGATACGACCGGGACTATGGCCGACCCGACCGCCAGCCGATAGGAGAAGCAGGCGACGCAATAGCAGAGGAAGATGAGCGCCGTGTAGTCCACGAGCTCATGGAACGTGAGCAATATGACGCTCGATACGGCCCTCCGCGGGACGATCGCCGCCAATGGCATGACGATGCTCGACCCCGGGTCAATCAAGACCGACTTCCTCGTCACAACCACTGCAACGACGAGGAGGACATATTTGATGGCTTTGCTGGTTTCTCTGCCCGGCTCCACGCTGTGCAGTAGCCTGAGTCCTTCAAGCCAGCTCAAGTCAAGAAGTTCGACGGTCGCTCCTACCCAAAGCTCTGGCTCAAGACATACCACACGGCGGTCAAAGCCGTCCATGGATCCAACGACCAAGCCGCCGTCTACTTCCCTGTGATGCTAGGCAAGGAGGCGTTACTGTGGCTCGAGGGCCTCCCTCGGGACACCTTTGATAGCTGGGTAGACCTCTACCATGCTTTCACAAAGAACTACCAAGCAAGCTACACCCTGTCGGGCTCCAGATTCGATCTGGACAGCGTCAAGCAGAGGAAAGATGAAAGTCTCCACGACTACACCGATCGCTTCTTCCACAATAGGAACAAGCTCACCATTGTTGAAGATCGAGATGTCATCGATGCGTACAGATGAGGCCTCATCGACAACCCACTATTCCGTATGCTATTCAAGGTTAACCCGAAGTCAGTCTCCGAGCTGTTGGATGTGGTCGAACTGGAAGTCCGAGCTGACCAAGCTGAGCAGGCCCAATTCAAGAACAAGAAGAAGCAGCCTGAAGATGACTACGAAGTTGAGAGCTCGAAACACCATGAGCCGCTGCGTGGGCGCAAGGCAGGCCCCGAGCCCCTCGTAGCCCTAGCAGAAGAGGAAAGCCGACCGGAACCAAGGTTCCTCACGGAAGAGTTCCACGACACTCTAAACTTCCAGTGCCCCTTTCATAAGGACGCCAAGCACAATCTCCGTGATTGTCACACACTACTTAAGGAACTCGGTGCCCTGCTGCCGACCAAGAAACAGCGCTACAACAACAACAGCGGCCGCTACAACAACTACCGCAGCGATGGCCCAAACGACCGCGACCGGCGTGACGACTACCGCCACAGAGAGGATCGTGACCGTCGGGACGACTACCGTCGTGGTGACAACCGCAACCGCAGGGCTCCGGCCCGCCGAGAAGATCCAACGTCATCAAGATGATGAGCGCCGACCTACCGCACCAGCAGAAGCTCCCAGAAGCGGCGCCAATGGCGATTTCCAGCACGCCGACTGCCACGTCAATGTCTTCATTGCGGGGTGTTGGCGGTTCTTAATGACAAAATATTATTGCCAACAAAGATACAAAAGAATGATAAAACAAAAAGACATAGGGTTATTTACTAATGAATTCCATAAGTTTTGATGCATATGTGCTTACAGGAACAAAGTGGCAAAAAATGACTAAATTGGGCCGAGGGCCAGGTCGCTCGACCTCCCCTGGTCGGCCGACCTGGGCCCAGGCCCTGTGAGGTCCATCCGAAGCCCATCAACAAAAGCACACTCAGGAGTGATCAGAAACGTTGAGATCAAGTCGGTGGGAATACAGAGATGGGATTGGGCCACGTGGCAATCACTTGGATCCATGGGCCCACATCCCTGACTAAACCGACATATCTTGGACATTACCCATCGGAAACCGACCTGGCCGTACGACCATTTCTCCACCGCCTTCAGGAGCAACTGTCAACCGCCTCCAGGAGCCCATCTGTACCGTGGATCATCTACGTCGGTTGATCTAACGGTCGGCCGATCCCCCCTAGTCGGCTGACCTGGGCCCACCTTCGGACCGTCTCAACCTCTGCAAACCGACTCCAAACCGCCTCTCCAAGCTATAAATAGCTGCACTCGGGGAAGGGCTAAGCATCATCAAGATGAAGTGAAGATCCAAGGCGAAGCCCTCCTCATATCCAGAGTAGAAATAGGGAGAGAGTGAGGGAGAGTCTGGAGGAGTCCCGGCCTGTCGGCGACCCTCTACCTGTACCTCGACGGATGCGAGCTACTCAGTAAGTATCCGGGATTCAACTAGTATTCAAGTCCAAGTTATAGAAAAGCTGAGTTCTCTATTGTGCTTGTGGGTTCGTTGCTTTATTCATAAAGTATTCTAATATCTGATCAAGGTTAGGATAGCCGATATTATCCTAGACGTGGTGCTTAGGTGTATATCTGCCCTCGTTTGCCTCGTAGCCCCACGGATTAGAAGAGGTAGGCGGCAGGTGTGACAGCCCTGTCCGTCCTTTGTAATCCTCCACGTTCGGGTACGGCGTAGAGCTGTTGGCCGGCAATTTCTTAGAGGTCTAGGATACCCCGGTGCCCAAAGCAAGCATAGGAGAATTCCCTGCGATATAATCAGCCTTAGTGCTAAGTTATCCTCTCTACCCAGCCTTTATATACACTCGATCGATCCGGTTCAGCTTTAGTGATTAGACAATCCTTTACGTTCCCCGCGGATTCGATACCTGGTTTACTCACGGGTGAAAGCTACAACGACAGCCGTGCGCTTGCGGACTTTCTGTTTGCCACTGCTGGTGTCAACAAGCTTTCTGGCGCCGTTGCCGGGGAACGGTAGCTGTTGTCTAAGATCTAAGGTTGCCCGTATATCTTTTATTTTATACTTCTTTTATTTTTGTTTTCAACCATGAATTCCACCCAAATTCATGAGTTCTCTGCTCCAAAGGGCGAATTATTGGAGCTGCACCCCTCATCAAATCCTATTTTAACCGATAGCTATGAAATTCGCCCTGCCTTCATAGCTATGGTCCAGGACATATCCTTCTCTGGAGGTGATGGTGAAAACCCGTACCATCACTTGCATGAATTCGAGTTGCTTTGCTCGTGTCTGGTTATATCAGGCATGACACAAGCGACGATTAGATGGAAGCTCTTCCCGTTCTCTCTCAAAGAGAGAGCAAAGAAGTGGTATGACCATACCATTGGGCTAACGAACGGTGAATGGGAAAAGTTACGGGACAAGTTTTGTCTTGAATACTTTCCTGTTCACTGGATTTGTGCACTTCGGAAGGAGATCATTAACTTCCAGCAACGAGAGAAGGAAGCAATCGCTAAAGCATGGGAGCGATTCCAGGACTCATGTCTAACCGGAACGGATCTAGGCTTCCTAGACTATATGCTCATGCAGCATTTTCGGTCTGGGTTGAATAGTGAAGATGCCCGGTACATAGACATAGCAGCCGGGGGCTCATTCCTACACATAACCCCGGCCAGAGCAAAAGAAGTCTTAGCGGCCATTCGAGAGAACTCTCCTGCTGACGCGACCGAGACTGAGCAAGAAAACTCCCAGATAGAACCCATAAACTTGCCCAGTCCAGCTCCTGAGACCCCATCCGTTGAGGAAGAGGAAACTCGACCTCTCGGATTACCATTTGAGTTCGAGGAAGATCTTTTTGAAGATTTTGGGAATACCTTGAACTACTCAATACAGAAGAAGCCTACGGTAAAGACCCCTCCATTTACATGGAGAAAGAAATTCTGAACGAAACCGTGAGGCAACTTTTGTCCATCCTAAATACGGAATGGTCAAACGAGTCTGAGTTTTCTTCCGAAGTCATTCAGATTGACTCACCTTCGTAGATCATTCGAGGTTTCGTAAGCAAGGTGTTAGTATTTCTTACGGTCGTAGATAAATCCGCAAGCGCACGGATACCGTTGTGGCTTTCACCCGGAAGTATTCAGGGTATCGAATCCACAGGGAACGTGTGTACTAATCTTCTAACGAGATCATCTAAGGACAACAAGAGAAATAATGGCGAGGGTAGAGAGGATTCCTATGGCAAAGGACCTTGATGAAGAATAAGCTCAGCGTCTATAGTTTACTTACTTTGGGCACCGGGGTATCCTAGGCCTCTAGGAAATTGCCGGCCAATAGCTCTATGCCGTACCCAAACGTGGAGGATTACAAAGGACGGACAGGACTGTCACCACCTGCCGCCTACCTCTACTAATCCGTGGGGCTACGAGGCAAACAAAGGTAACTTCTAGCCCAGACACCACGTCTATGCTATCAATTACTACTTTATCTTGTTCCTAGACCAAAGTATTCACTAAGCATTCGTAAATGTTTAATGAACAATGAACCCGCAAGCAACTATAGCAGGGAACTTACTTAATCAAGAGAACTTAATACCATAAGAGATCGCGAACACTTACTAGAAGAAGGAAGCATCCGTCGAGGCACAAGATCGGGGAAGAGTGCCGACAGTCCCAGCACTTCCCCCGGACTACCCCTCACTCTCTCCTTATTCTCTAGATACTATACTGGAGTAGAGCTTCACCTTGGAGTGGAGCTTGTGGCTTCTCAATCTTGTGTGTGTTGAGAGTGAGGGGAGGGGCTCTATTTATAGTGTAGGAAGTGCCTTGAGAGAGTGGAGATCCTCCATAGGTCCTAGGGAATATTCCCCTCTCTATTCTCCTCTTGTGCCAAGTGTCCCTGTGAAACGACCTACGAACGCGGTGGAGCGAAGGAAGAAGTCGCGATGGAAACCCACGCGGACTGTGCTTCCCGCGAATGTGCTTCCCTCGGCGAAATCCTGACGTCCAGCTTTGTCTCGATCCGCGTGATGTAGCATCGACGAATCCTGGCTTGCCACGACACCTGGTCTTGCTCTGCGCGAGTGGGGGCGAGCCGTGTACAGGGCCGCTCGGCCAATGGCCTGCCACCGCGTGTCCCTGCTGACCTCGTCGCACGGCTCTTGCGTCACCGCCTCCATGTGCTTAGCGCTAGCCGTGAGCAGCAGTGGCCCACGTGCAGGCCTTTGGGCCCCGCCAAACCCCTGCATGCCTGGCGCCCGAACCAGTCTGCTGGGTGTCGTGGGCCCTAGCTGCCCCCTGGGCAATTGCTCCTGTTCGGCCTCACGTGAAAGCACCAGAGTTTGGCACGGTGATCAGGTGTGGGTCCCTCCCAGGTGGGCCCATTTTAGTGGTGTATTATATTTTGTCACTTTTATATCTTCTTGATCTGTGGTCCAAATGATATAAGTGATATAACATTTGGAAGTGTTTTGACGAGATCTTCACAATGGTATACTCCAAATGGGCATCTGAGGTACTTTGTGATACTAATATTTATTTCTCATCTCAAGCCCATAATGTCATTTCCTGCATAACAAGGTAAAATACCAACACTCGTGGAAATCGTTAGTAATAAACCCTACCGCTATGTTTGGTGTTTATATTTGGTATATTTCTTACAGGAGTTGACGGCCAAAAGTGGTACTTAAGGACCGTCAACAAGCTCCCTCACACTTAGCCTTTACTCGTCCTCGAGTGAAGCTTAAAGACTAAGGTGGAAAAACATGACTCCAATTGATATGATGCAAGCATATAAATTATTTCAAGATATACCTGTACTTGTGAATTTTGAAGTGTCTATCATGTCATCTTGGATGGTTGAAGAATTGAACGGCTTTGATTTAAGTCATCTCAACTCTACTGTTAAGTAACATGGGTTTTTTTTAATAAGTTTTGAAAGACATAGCCTTATCTAGCTCCTCAAAATGATTCTCTCAGATCATTCAATGTGTATGATTCCTCACCAAGGCATTTCTTTGCCTTCTTTCACCTACTTCTAAAAGGCTTATACGGAGCTCAAGGTAGGAGTAAAGGTAAGGCATACTTGCATCACATATGTTGCAAAGTCAAAGAGTGGATCCAAGAAGAAAACTATTCATACATTCTGATCAAGATGTGCATGTGTGTGGAACAATGAAATGATAACTCCTTTTTTTATGATATCTCTCTCCTCTTGAATTTATTTTGAGAACATGGCTATAATATTTTTTTATGATACTTGGGCCTTCATGTGCCCATATTTTTTTCTCTCTTTTTTTTATGATCGGACCTTCATGTGTCCATATTTTTTTTATAGCCCATGTGTTGACACCGGATTTTCGCACCTGACATGCTGAGTCAGATGGTGACGTGAAACTGCGCAGTGGGCCCGTTGAATGGTCAAACAGGAGATGACAGAGAAGGAAGCCGATGCTGAAGAGCAGTCCGATGAAGCAGGAGTCCGACCCGATGACGAGTAACAAGAGGAGAGACGCGTCGGCTAAAAAGGAAGCGTATCAGATCCAGGGACTATTTCCTTTTCAGAAGGCGTTTGGGAGTCCCGTTTTATCTTAAGCTTAGTTTACTTTATTTAGTTAGTCTGGTATAAATATGAACCCTCGTCCATTGTAAAAACTATTCTCACAATCAATATAACCCGGCTTCACGCCAAAAACCCTAGTAGTAGTTACCGACGAAGCTCATTGGTGAACGGGCTGCATCAGTTCTGATCTCCGGCTTACCAGTAAATTAGTCAATTTATCGAACTAGTATAGGCTTTGAATTGAGGCGCATCGCCCTTTCTCGTTTATACTGTTCAACCGATTTATCTCTGGATAATCAAGATTGATATAGATTCCCTACGTCGGAGCTAGATCAATACTGATTATTCAACAGATTATCGTTCATCGGACTATACTTTAAGCCTAGATTCCCTACGTCGGAGCTAGGTATCAAGATTAGTCTAGATTCCCTACGTCGGAGCTAGAATAATCTTGGTTACTAAAGGTAGTCTTTGCGGTTTGTTGGAGTTGCTAGATTGGTTTAGATCTACGCCATGTGAATCAATTCTACTTCTTCGACGGCTTTGAGCATTGGTCTTGGTCCGATTTAAACAATATTTATCTTACAGCATTGTTCTAGGTCCGATCTCTCTTTGTGGCTTAATCTAGTTGTTCTTTGAGTATTGTACTAGTGTAGATTCTCTACGTCGGAGCTGGATCTTTACAATACGATTAGATTAATCTTTAACTGTCATGCTTGGTCTAGATTCCCTACGTCGGAGCTAGATTCATCTTGATTAGTCAAAGGAAGCTCTGGTTATGCTTTATTGCTATTTGAATGTTAAGTGTGGTGTAGATTCCCTACGTCGGAGCTGGATCTTACTTAATTATTTGGTAGCATATCTTAGAATCAGAACGAATCTGTTAATGTTTTACCTGCTTATTTGCTTAATCTGATCAACACCTGTGCGAGCATCTTGTCTAATTGACAGGTTGATGAGTTGAGTCAGATTATCTAGCTATTCGATCTGATCATAGTTAGAGAAATCTAGATTCCCTACGTCGGAGCTAGATTTCTCTGAAAAGGCTATAGTCCGATCGGTTAGTTAGATGGTCCGATAAGATAAGTCAAACTGGCAACTAGGCAAGGTGGACAATGTATCGGCTTACACTTTGCTTATTTAATATCTTGTTTAAAGACACAGCTGATCCATTATTTTACATATTGGCCTTGCTTTACGCTTTATTTTATTATTTAAAGGATGGTCTGTTATATCAATCAAGGTCCGACCCTGATTGGTCCGATTCTGAGGTCCGATTTGGTGCCCGATTGAGGTCCGATCACTCGGTCCGATTGACGTCATCAATGAAGTCCGATTTTGAGGTCCGATTGGTATCGGCCGACACGTGTCTGATTGGGTCTTGGCTAAAATTCGACGTTACTCCATCGTCTGAAATAGAGCCGGCACAATCAAAGAGCAATTTAACTGTTTTATTCCCTTGTCAATTTCAGGTCAAATTGACTGGCACGCTGCGAACCTGAACTGGAGTGTGGACTGGCACTGGAGCGAAGCAGATCTCCCTGGTCTTCGTGTGCTGCACGCGGGAGATACGACCGCCGATTTTCCGCGTCAACACATTTTTGGCACGCCTGGTGGGACAAGAGAAACAAATCCAAGATGTCGTCGTCTGATGCTGAACAAGAAGCTGCAGCAAGACTTGCTGCTGAGAAAGAAGCTGCTGAGAAGGCTAAGAACGACAAGAACAAGATGCCTGAGACAGCCATGCCCATTACAAAGGCCGATCTGTCCAAAGCTCAGTTGGATGCAGTTCAGGCTCAGATTGATGCGTTTGAAAAGCTCTGTCTTGGACAATTTGGGCGTAACCGTTCAGGCCCTATACTCAAAGGTCCTCTCCCGGATCCAGAGTTGATCAAGAAAACAACTGATGCTCGGGAGTACCAGGTTAACATGACAGAGATGATTCACCAGGCTGTTCATCATGCATTGATCAATCAGTCAGGCACGTTGGTGAATTCTTTGGACAATATCATCAAGAAGGCGGTGGACGATGCTATTTGCTTGAAAGGTCCAGTGTTTATAGCAGATTCTGCAGGAGCATCAGGATCAGGAAGAGGCAGAGAAGCTACAGATAATGCAATGACCGTTGCTCCACAGACTCCGATTGCTTCACCACCTCCTGTTGAACTGGCCAACGGTTTTCTGTTGATGGCTGATGGAACTATTGTCGGCCCACATGGTGAAAAATATGCCAGGACTCTGAACGAAGGGGAGAAACAACCTGCAGCTGCAAGGCTACGTATAGAGATTCCTTCACATCAACGTATGGTTGGTGATTACAATAACTATGTGATGGATATAGCTGATGGAATGCCACCTGGAAATCAACAGTCCGATTGGTCACAGAAGATAGCCGAGGTGATCCAAAACCAGTTCGGCTTGAAGCCTAAAGATGAAGCGAGGTTGTATCGGCACCCGTACCCGTCTTACTTTGATGCAGTGCCACTTCCTCCACGTTACAGAGTGCCGGATTTTTCTAAATTCTCCGGCCAAGATGATATGACCACTATTGAGCATGTCAGTCGATTCCTGGCTCAGTGTGGTGAAGCTACTTCTGAAGAGGGACTAAGGCTCAGATTTTTCCCTCTGTCGCTATCAGGGCCGGCGTTTACCTGGTTTACGTCGTTGCCAGCAGGATCAGTCACAGGGTGGTCCGACATGGAGAAACAGTTTCATAAATACTTCTTTTCTGGTCTCAATGAGATGAAGATTTCCGACTTGATTGCTATCAGGCAGAGAAATGATGAGACCGTCAAGGAGTATATTCAGCGGTTCCGTGACACTAGAAATCGGTGTTATAGTTTGAAGCTGTCTGACATGCAGTTGGCCGAGCTTGCATTCCAGGGTTTGCTCGCGCCGATTAAAGAAAAGTTTTCTGCTCAGGAGTTTGAGACGTTGGGGCAACTGGTTCAGAAGGTGTCAGCTCATGAGGTCCGATATCAGGAGATGAAGCGTGTGAAGTTTGCCAAACAGGTGTCTTATCTCTCTGAATCTGAAGAAGAAGCTGATGTCAACATAGCTGAATGGACCAAATCCAAGAAGCCGGTGTCGCTCCCATGGATTAAACAGAATCCTGAAAAGTTTGGTTTTGATATAACAAAGGCCGATAAGATTTTTGATTTGCTGCTCAGTGAGAAGCTTATCCAGCTTTCTCCAAATCATTCTATTCCATCGGCCGATGAGTTGAAGAAACGCAAATATTGCAAATGGCATCACATTCCATCGGCCGATGAGTTGAAGAAACGCAAATATTGCAAATGGCACAACTCAACTTCTCACGAGACCAATGAATGCAAAGTGTTCAGAAGGGAGATCCAATTGGCTATTGAGTCAGGCAAGATCAAGTTTGAAGACAATAAGAAAGCCATGAAGATCGACGGTCATCCCTTTCCGAACAACTTTGCTGATTTCTCCTTTTCTGTTAATATGGTTGATGCTAATGAAAAGGGGATGCTCAAGGTGCTTACATCGGACCACGCCAAGAGTTCTGGTGCCGTTGATCCTGCGGTTCAAGTTACTGTTGAAGAGCTGCGGAGGAATCATCAGGCATTCGGGCGTGAATCTAATGCTCCTGGTGGATATCGACCACGTGTGACTTCCCAAATGCTGATTAACAAATACAAGAGGCAGCAAGCAGCAGCCCGAGCGTGGGAAGAACGCGAGGAACGACGACGTCGGAGGCGTGAGTATCAGGCAAGGCGACTTGATGAAGAGTTTGATGATCAGCGCCGACGTGATAACAGATCTGATGGTCGACGCCGATTTGATGAAAGGTCCGATGGCCAACGCCGATATGATGAGTGGTCCGATGACCGACGCCGGTATGATGACAGATCCGATGGCCGGCGCTGGTTTGATGATAGAGTTGACGGTCGTCGTCAGTACAGTTATAGGTCCGATTGGTATACTGATGGACGTCAAGCTTATAACCGATACAATCAAGATGATGATCATTGGGGGTGTCCTTTCTTCGTATACTGCTGGAACGAGAAGCTTAGATTGCCATCAAAAGCAGATTGTCCTGAATGCAGTTTCAAGTATGAAGAGTACAGAGCTTCCAAGAGGGGTCGACGATCAGTTCATGAACGGATCGGCGTCAGGATTGATGATCATCATCAAAGAGATGAAGGCCGGGTTAATACTCATGGCCACAAAAATAATGAAGGCCGGGCTGATGCTCATGGCCCTGAAAAAATGGAAGAGAAGGCTCCAGTTCAGAATCGGACTGAAGAACCTCCAATGAAGCCTGGACAGTGGTGCCCATCAGGGATTTCTAAGTCCAAGAAGAGACGCGTGCAACGGTTGCGCTATCGTGAGCAGATTCAGGAGCAGGAATTGGCAAAAGAAAAGAAATGGCGCATCATGATGGCCAATGATGATGAAGCAAGCACATCGGCCGCAATAAACATGGTTTTGATGTTGCCTTCTGATTTTGCTGCTCCTGATGAACAGGACGACCATGAGGTCGATTATGAATTGGAAGAAGCCGCTGCATGCTTGGTTCTTGATTCAGAGAAGGCTGTTTTTGAGAAGCCAAATGCAAATGGGTATCGGCACCTGAAGCCTCTGTACATCAAGGGATACGTTGATGGGAAGCCGATGACCAAGATGCTGGTTGATGGAGGAGCTGCAGTCAATCTCATGCCTTATTCCACATTCCGTAAGCTGGGTAAAGGGATTGATGATCTGATCAAGACCAATATGACACTCAAGGACTTTGGCGGAAACGTGTCAGAGCCTCGGGGGGCAATTCATGTTGAATTGACAATCGGCAGCAAGACATTGTCGACCACCTTCTTTGTGATTGATGGCCAAGGTTCTTACAGCATGCTCCTCGGACGTGATCGGATCCATGCCAATTGCTGTATCCCATCCACAATGCATCAATGTTTGATCCAATGGCAAGGCAATACTGTGGAGATCGTCCCAGCTGATGATTCGGTTAGCATTGCTACAGCTGAGTCAACAATTTGGGAGTTTGAAGGAGTTGAATGCCTGTCAGGGAAAGTATGGGATGGTGACTTCCTCAAGGTGTCCGATCAAGGACTGAAGCCGATCCGAGCAGTCGGCTCTGAGACTTTGTTTTGATGGCCGATTGGATAGAAGACTCTGAAAACCGAGGTAAATTCGGTTTAAGCCGTAATATTGTTGAACATCGGCTACTCATCAAATCAAGGTATCGGGCACGCGAACAATGGGATTGTTGATCATTATGGATCTAGTATTGATGATGTTGAAGATAAATTGACGTGGCTAATCCGACGAAAACAAAGGCCGATATGGTTAATCAGTTCTTTCAAATATATATTTGAAGATTCTTCTTATAAATTGAATTGGCCTGATTATTGTTTCGTCTTGGGGGGCAAGATTCGAGTTTGTTTGATTCAATGGTATTACAATAACACTTGGGTAAATTTGTAAAGCCGATGCTATGCGTTAGGCTTAAAAGCCGATGGAAAATCGCCTCAAGAACAAAAATAAGAGCCGATGCGATATGCATCGCCTTAAGGATTATATACAACAAAAGAAGAGTGTATTATATCATTAAGCCGCTCGATGGCGGAGCAGGCTATCAATGTATCAGATCACTTGGTAAGACAGGCAGGTCTCAGTGTTCAAGGCTGCAGGTATTTGACTATCGAATCAAGAGCAGTCTGACGAATCTTGTCAACATCGGCGATGATCTTGGCATCAGCTTCAGCGTTTCCTTCTACAGGCTTGATTGTCTTGTGGATCTCTTTGGCGGCCTTGATGTGGATTTTATAATCTTCTTCGGCCTTCGCTTTCCTAGCTGGGAGATCATCAAGTTCTTTAGTCTTAGCCTGGATGCTTGATCGAACTTGGACAAGTTCCTGCTCTAATTGTTGTTCTCTGGCTTGAAGATTTTCAAGCTCTGATTGAATAGAAGCAGGACGAGCCGTTAATTCCTCAATCAATTTTGTTGACTCGTCAGCCTGGGCACGTTCTTCATCCCTCGCCTTGATTAGATCCTGCTGGGAGGTCCGATTGATGATTCGGCGGTTGGCTTGCAACACTGGGAAGGAGTGGCCTTCTATGTATGCCGCTGGAATCAGTGCTTCCTCCAGGTCTGACGGAAGTTGGCCCCTTAGAGTTTTGATGACTTGACGAATCGGCTCTGCATCCTGGACAAGATCAATGATATCTTGATGAAGAAGAGCAGATATGTCAAGCAATTTTGCCTTCACTTCATCAGATAGCAAGCTTTGCCCAGAGCTGATCTCTTCCTCTTCAGCTTGCAGCCGATCAAAATCAACTGATAGGGTCTGGCTGGTTTGAGGAGTATCTTGAGCCTGCAAAAGAAATAATTAGATATAATGTCAAAAAGCTGATATGATCATATCAGGCTAGAAAGCTTACTTGTTTCCAGGCTAGTTCTTGCTTGGGTCCGATCAGAGGGTTATTGCTGCCCTGGATGTTTACTTGGGCAATCTCAAGATCCGTCAAGACATTCTGGATGATTTGTTAGAAGAAAGAAAATAAGAACAAGATGGATGTCAATTATTGGATAAATCGGCTGATAATTACCGTTGCTTCTGGATCAGGGAGTTGGATCTGTGGAGAAGTTGCTGGTTGATCTCTTTGAAGACCTTGGCTCGATTGTGCTTGTTCTTCTTGGCGTACTGGGCTTGGTTGACAAGGCGAGCCAGTTATGGTTCTCTCAGATGAAGATGAGTGAGACGGGCGGGCTTGTGCCGGGCTTGGTTGCATCTGAGCTGGGCTTGGTAATCTTTGTAGTTCCGATTCTGGTGATTCCTCGGCCGATGGGCTTGAAGACTTGGTTGGACTGGGCTGGCGTGCGGAAGGTTCTCGGATGACCTGAATTTACAGAAAGGATTAAATTCCAATAAAGAAAGAGATCAAGTTTATGAAGTTCTTGGACTTGCCAGAGTAGTCTTCGGGCGTTTGGGAATTTTAGAGGACGCCTGCTTCTTCCTTTTTCTGCTGTCGCCATATACCTACAGAAGCTTGCCGATAGTGGGAGAATCACAGCCGATCCACGGATCTGGCGAGATATTGCTGTAGACGACTTGTTTCCCCGATCGAGTCATCGTTGGAGGGGTACGATCGACGTCCTGGTGAAGAATTGGTTAACAAAATGAAGTTATGAAAAGGAGGGAAGCAAGTTCAACAAATGTTACCTCTGGTCTGCCCTTGAAAGTAGGCTGCAATTTCCGGACGTAAATTTTGCAGGCGATGCAGAATAGATGTTGACGCCATTCGGCCCACCATGTGTTGAAAGTCCGATGAGCTACAAGGCCGATTGCAAAGGCATCCAGATTGGTTTTATCAGTAGGAGGCTCAAGTCCTAGAAGACGATCCCATTCCAAACGTGTGTCAACTTTTCCCCTTGGAAAAACTCGATCGGTCAAGATTAGATAAGGTGGAAGCTGTCCGATACCAAACTGACGAGCGGCCAGGTTTGGATGATAGTATTCATAGGTTGATTGCCCTGGCTTGCACATACTGAGGCCGATCGGGAGGAATTGAGCATTGATGCAAGTTCGGAAAATTGTCAGAGCTTCTGAATCTGCCTCTACAATCATGTTGAATTTGAATTTGTAGGGCAGCTCATATTCATCGGCATGATCATACAAGAACCAAAGCATTTTGTCATCAGTAATACCTCTATAGAAAAGTGTAAAGTACTTGGAAGATTCTTTGCCTGATAACTTCTCAGCAGGGAAACCCATGGCAGCTTCACCAAGCGAGGTACATCGGCGCCAGGTGATCTCTTCCGATTCAGGCTTGCTCTCTGGGAATTTCATCTTTCGAAAATCTACTTTGACGGCTTTGCTCAGATGTAGTGTTAACCACATCTGAATGAACCACCATGGCCCGCCAAGGTTGGTGATAAGTGATCCGGTCCTCAGGCGCTTGGCGACTTGATGAAGCAAATTGTATACTGCTCCCAGGAGAAATTGACCAAGGTTGATGACATGGTCACTCACCAGCAATTCGGCCAGATGTTGGAAGTTGGCCGTTGGACCAAGGGTAGTTCCGCAAAAGAAGAATCTGTCCAACCACATGTTCAGAAAGGCCACATGCTCGCGGTCAGTCACAGGTCCGGTCCGATGGTTTTTCTCCTTGTATCCTGTCCAGCCGCCAGAGCTCTTGGTCTTAAAATGATGTTTAACTTTGATGTTGAGCCCGAGGGGGCGTTTGTCACCAGTGACATTGAGGCCGAGAAGCATGACTACATCAAGTAGTGTTGGGGTCATCGGACCATGTCCAAAGAGGAAGGCGTTCAGTGCATCGGACCAGAAGTGTGATGCAGTAATCAAGAGATTCTCGTTTTTAGCAATGGGTCCGATGCTAAGGCCAATGCACTGGGCGATATCTAATCTATCCCAGATTGCAGACTTGGAGGCCGACACTCTCAAATACCAATTCTTCCATCCGGGTAGAACTGTCGGCCAAGATCGAAAGGCATTCTTCCAATCGTCCAAATCGAAACCCGAAGTCTTGAATGGAATTCGGTGGGTTTCCAGGTTAATGAATTCAGTGGGATCTGGGTCTCCCATTGGACCAAGGAGGTAGGCCCCTTGGATGTTACCTACGGGGATTAGGGTTTGAGCGCGAGCGGCCTAAAAAGAAGATGCGAAATGAAAACGAGTTTGGAAAAACCGAATCTTATGCGGAACTTAAGATGGATTCAGATTTAGTGAAGTACCTCCGGAATTGGATGACGCGCTTCTCCTGCTGAACCTGCGTGTGCCGAAGGAGAACCGGAGGCAAAGAAAGTTGATAAAGAAGCGGTTGGAGAGCTTGTTGCTGCCGCCATTGTCGAGGTCATGACCACCGCCATTGTTGAGCTCGTGACTGCAGCCATAGTAGAAGACATAGCGGATGGAGAACCCGCTGGAGCAGATGCGGAGGTGGAAGCGGATGTAGAAGAATGGAGGGCGCCCATGGAGGATGATTGCGCCATTTGAAACAGTTTTGATGTAAGTTCGAGTGAATGTGAATAGCCACTCGGGGGAGAAGAGGAAGAAGATGAGCAGTACGGGTTCTTGGCGAGGAAGGAGAAATGTACAGTGTGGCCGCCGGTGGTAATTTTATAAGGTAAAAACGGTCATGGTCCGAAAATCGAGGAGCCACGCAGTACAGAGATGGAAAGTTTTGGCACGAAAATCGGTGAAGGTGTTATGATGGCAGATACGAATTTTGGAACAAAATGATATTTTATTCCAAAATTGGGGGGCATGTGTTGACACCGGATTTTCGCACCTGACATGCTGAGTCAGATGGTGACGTGAAACTGCGCAGTGGGCCCGTTGAATGGTCAAACAAGAGATGACAGAGAAGGAAGCCGATGCTGAAGAGGAGTCCGATGAAGCAGGAGTCCGACCCGATGACGAGTAACAAGAGGAGAGACGCGTCGGCTAAAAAGGAAGCGTATCAGATCCAGGGACTATTTCCTTTTCAGAAGGCGTTTGGGAGTCCCGTTTTATCTTAAGCTTAGTTTACTTTATTTAGTTAGTCTGGTCTGATCAGGACTCTCCATGACCAGGGTATAAATATGAACCCTCGTCCATTGTAAAAACTATTCTCACAATCAATACAACCCGGCTTCATGCCAAAAACCCTAGTAGTAGTTACCGACGAAGCTCATTGGTGGACGGGCTGCATCAGTTCTGATCTCCGGCTTACCAGTAAGTTAGTCAATTTATCGAACTAGTATAGGCCTTGAATTGAGGCGCATCGCCCTTTCTCGTTTATACTGTTCAACCGATTTATCTCTGGATAATCAAGATTGATATAGATTCCCTACGTCGGAGCTAGATCAATATTGATTATTCAACAGATTATCGTTATCGGACTATACTTTAAGCCTAGATTCCCTACGTCGGAGCTAGGTATCAAGATTAGTCTAGATTCCCTACGTCGGAGCTAGAATAATCTTGGTTACTAAAGGTAGTCTTTGCGGTTTGTTGGAGTTGCTAGATTGGTTTAGATCTACGCCATGTGAATCAATTCTACTTCTTCGACGGCTTTGAGCATTGGTCTTGGTCTGATTTAAACAATATTTATCTTACAGCATCGTTCTAGGTCCGATCTCTCTTTGTGGCTTAATCTAGTTGTTCTTTGAGTATTGTACTGGTGTAGATTCCCTACGTCGGAGCTGGATCTTTACAATACGATTAGATTAATCTTTAACTGTCATGCTTGGTCTAGATTCCCTACGTCGGAGCTAGATTCATCTTGATTAGTCAAAGGAAGCTCTGGTTATGCTTTATTGCTATTTGAATGTTAAGTGTGGTGTAGATTCCCTATGTCGGAGCTGGATCTTACTTAATTATTTGGTAGCATATCTTAGAATCAGAACGAATCTGTTAATGTTTTACCTGCTTATTTGCTTAATCTGATCAACACCTGTGCGAGCATCTTGTCTAATTGACAGGTTGATGAGTTGAGTCAGATTATCTAGCTATCCGATCTGATCATAGTTAGAGAAATCTAGATTCCCTACGTCGGAGCTAGATTTCTCTGAAAAGGCTATAGTCCGATCGATTAGTTAGATGGTCCGATAAGATAAGTCAAACTGGCAACTAGGCAAGGTGGACAATGTATCGGCTTACACTTTGCTTATTTAATATCTTGTTTAAAGACACAGCTGATCCATTATTTTACATATTGGCCTTGCTTTACGCTTTATTTTATTATTTAAAAGATGGTCTGTTATATCAATCAAGGTCCGACCCTGATTGGTCCGATTCTGAGGTCCGATTTGGTGCCCGATTGAGGTCCGATCACTCGGTCTGATTGACGTCATCAATGAAGTCCGATTTTGAGGTCCGATTGGTATCGGCCGACACGTGTCTGATTGGGTCTTGGCTAAAATTCGACGTTACTCCATCGTCTGAAATAGAGCCGGCACAATCAAAGAGCAATTTAACTGTTTTATTCCCTTGTCAATTTCAGGTCAAATTGACTGGCACGCTGCGAACCTGAACTGGAGTGTGGACTGGCAGTGGAGCGAAGCTGATCTCCCTGGTCTTCGTGTGCTGCACGCGGGAGATACGACCGCCGATTTTCCACGTCAACACCATGTCTCTTTCGAAATAATATTTGGAAGAAGGTAGATCAATATTTATATGGAGTATTTATTTTGTGGATGGATGAAATGTATGTTGCTAACTTCCAGTGTAGAAGTTTAGCATGTGTATGTGGAGTGTACGTGATCTTGATCATGAAAGCATGAAGAGCATCTTACAAGGGTCACAACAATTCGACAAAGCTCAATGCAATAAACAAGCAGCATATGCTTATGGGTTTTTCAATATGAACATCATATGGCTTTGGTAGGAATAAGGCATCACTGAGGAGCTTTGCAAGGCTATTGAATTTAAGGTTTTTGTAAGAAAAACATCCCAAGCACTTTGTACAGAAAGAGAAGATTTCTTTTATCATACCATATCTCATTAATCAACCACTTAGATAAACATGTTTTTCTAAAGAGATATGTTCACAAGCAACAGTTGTATGTGCAAGGAATATAGTATATGCAAGCCAATCAAGGATAGACATATAAACCAAAGGAGCATCGAAGTTTATTTTATCATGAATTTAGTTTCAGTGATCATATCAAGATAGAAAATATTTAAACTCATGAATTAGAGAGGGTGAGGGACAGGATGTGCAAACCATCGCTCTGGACGAAAATGTGGACGAGAGGTGCCAGATGGCCTTCGGCTGACCAGGGTCGTCAGCCAACTCCTTCTGGGCCTCGGTTGCCTTGATCTTAATTAAGCTGGCCTATGCGATATTGTACAACCTGTCTGTGGGTGGTCTCGATCATGTGCACGCCAGGAAACTCGAGAGACCCCCCACACTTGAACTTGTACCTGCATTTATTCATACATGGTGGAAACAAAACAATGGCTCTTTGGTTTTGAGAACCAAGAGCCTTTATTGGATTCAAATATTTCTTATTTTTTAGTTATGCAATTTTTTTATGATTTTTTAGAGCAAGAAGAAAGATCATCATCATCTGAAAACCAAGATAAAATTTTGTAGAAATGGAACGTGTTGCGAAATACTTACCGACCTCCCCCACACTTGGATTTTTGTGTCGCAGGACACCAAAACTCAAGTGTGTTGGCCTCCTTTGAAATTTGTTCCATGATCAAAACTTACCGAGGTGTTACTGTTGATGTAACTCTATGTTCTTAAGCATCACTTGTCCATCATTCTTCTTAATCTCCACCTGAAATGGTTAGCGACCAAAAATACCCAAAGGAAAGTTCATACTAAAAACATGTTCTTGCTTTTATTTGAAAGGAAAAAAATAAATGATAATCCAGGCCATCTCCCGGCAGTGCTTTGTTTATGGTCTGAAGCTAGACCATGGGGAACCCTCACATTGCTGCTATCATTGGCGACGTAGTTCCCCACTCCATCGTCAATTGTAGATGTACCATTGAAGTACTAGCTGCAATGTTAGTGCCAAAGATGCAACACGAAATCTGCAATGCTTATGATAAATGAATGCATCCACAACCAACCTCCCAAACTTTTTAGGAAAGAGGACCTTAAGGTGGTTGTAGCCCTCGTGTGTGCTTGTGGCACAAAGCGTGATTAACTCTGAAGATTCATTAAATGAGCATGACTCTTGTGGGCTTTCGAAAGAGAAGGTTTCATGCTCATTTATAGAATCCTTTCGCTCAAACTCCAGAGTCAATACTTCAAACGTGTCCATGGCCCTTGGGTTCTCCAACTCAAGAGGTTCATCATTGAAAATCGGAGTTGTTTCTCGACCATTATCGAGAATAACTTCCTGAGGGCCTAAGGGACACGGCTTTTGCTTGGTTGAAGGTGATGAAGGTCGCTCGAGATGAGAAGTAGGTTCGAACGGTGACAAAAATATTACCTTCTCAAGCGGGCTATGCTGGGGAGGAGGCTTTGCTCTTGGAATTTCTGGGCAAGAAAAAGCAGCACTCCCAAGCGTGTCATGAAGGCTCCCATGAGATGCTTCGTTTTGGAGAAGCTTCTCTAGTGGGAAGCCTATGAGAAGATCAAAATCAAGGATAGAAAAGATATGGAAATCTAGATGAACCTTGATTTTGTCTATCTGGATCGGCACAACCCTTGCAATTCCACAACATTCAAAGATGTGTCCTGAGGGACTTCTAAAAAGCTTGTCGGCCGAGGCTAGAGGCGTATTGCCCAAGAAAGTGTTCGCAAAGGATTCAGACATGATGCTAGCCTCGACGGTTGGGTTGTAAAGGGCTCTACGTTAATTCCCCTTAAAGAGCAAGGCATGGTTTTGGAAGGTGCAACCATCCGAATTGCTTCGGAAGAACGTTTTACTTCCTTTAACCATTCCATCGGTGGTTCCCTTATGGATATATCGTGGAAAACCTTCACGAGTGGATCTGAAGGATGATAAATGGGAGGTGCCGTAGCCTTTTTGTGCCTAGTGTGATCCGAGAGATTTCCAGAATCCTCGGATTCTGAAGGTAGAACTTTTTCTTCCTTCGGTGACTTTGGTTCGGATGTGGGCTCTAAGACTGGATCATGCGAGGTAAAAAGGTTTGGCTCGGGCACGGCCACACTAGGATCATCTTGCTCGGATCTTGTCTTAGAACTGTGCTGGGGTTCGTGCTGTGATTCGGTGGAGGGAGTGTTTTCCAGAATCTTTTCTAGAAGAGCTGTCCCTTCATCCAGAGTTATGTGCATGAACGAATCACCGGCGGCACCATCTAGGATGAAAACAGCTTCCTTTTTTAGGCCCGATCGAAAATGTTGCATGAGCATGAAGTCGGGTATGCCTAAGTCTGGGCCAAACTTGTTTAGTGAAACAAATCTTTCCCAAGCTGCACCTAGAGTTTCCTTCTCACCCTACTGGAAGCAGACGATCTCCCTCCGAAGGGCACATATACGGTGAATGGGAAAAAAGTAAAGGCAAAACTTGTCCCATAGTTTTCCCCAATTTCCGTTTACGTCCCTAATGGTCTGGTAGTACCATTTTCTCGCATTCTCCTCGAGAGAGAACGGAAATAACTTCCATTTGATGGTCTCTTGTGCCACGCCTGAGATCCTCAAACACGAGCACAACAGTTCGAATTCTTGCAAGTGATCGTAAGGATTTTCATTATTGTTCCCTGAGAAGGATTTATTCCGAACCATGGCTATGAAGCCGGGGCGGAGTTCAAAGCTAGATGTGGCGATTGGTTGATCAGAAGGTGGTAGCTCAAAGAACTCACGCCTTGGAGCAGAGAAGTCTATAATAGAATATTGCTCCATAGTAGAGGGGGTAACTGGTAAAAAAAAATAAAAGAAAAATAAAAAGATACGAGGACGAACAAGGTTCGAAGATAATACAGAAACCGTTCCCCGGCAACGGCGCCAGAAAGCTTGTTGGTATTTCTTACGGTCGCAGATAAATCCGCAAGCGCATGCATACCGTTGTAGCTTTCACCCGGAAGTATTCAGGGTATCGAATCCACAGGGAACATGTGTACTAATCTTCTAACGAGATCGTCCAAGGACAACAAGAGAAATAATGGCGAGGGTAGAGAGGATTACTATGGCAAAGGACCTTGATGAAGAATAAGCTCAGCGTCTATAGTTTACTTACTTTGGGCACCGGGGTATCTTAGCCTCTAGGAAATTGCCGGCCAACAGCTCTACGCCGTACTCGAACGTGGAGGATTACAAAGGATGGACAGGGCTGTCACTACCTGCCGCCTACCTCTACTAATCCGTGGGGCTACGAGGCAAACAAAGGTAACTTCTAGCCCAGACACCACGTCTATGCTATCAATTACTACTTTAGTCTTGTTCCTAGACCAAAGTATTCACTAAGCATTCGCAAAAGTTTAATGAACAATGAACCCGCAAGCAACTATAGCAGGGAACTTACTTAATCAAGAGAACTTAATACCATAAGAGATCACGAACACTTACTAGAAGAAGGAAGCATCCGTCGAGGTAGAAGATCGGGGAAGAGTGCCGACAGTCCAAGCACTTCCCCCAGACTACCCCTCACTCTCTCCTTATTCTCTAGATACTATACTGGAGTAGAGCTTCGCCTTGGAGTGGAGCTTGTGGCTTCTCAATCTTGTGTGTGTTGAGAGTGAGGGGAGGGGCCCTATTTATAGTGTAGGAAGTGCCTTGAGAGAGTGGAGATCCTCCCTAGGTCCTAGGAAATATTCCCCTCTCTATTCTCCTCTTGTGCCAAGTGTCCCTGTGAAATGACCTACGAACGCGGTGGAGCGAAGGAAGAAGTCGCGATGGAAACCCGCGCGGACTGTGCTTCCCGCGAATGTGTTTCCCTCGGCAAAATCCTGACGTCCAGCTTTGTCTCGATCCGCGTGATGTAGCATCGACGAATCCTGGCTTGCCACGACACCTGGTCTTGCTCTGCGCGAGTGGGGGCGAGCCGTGTACAGGGCCACTCGGCCAATGGCCTGCCACCGTGTGTCCCTGCTGACCTCGTCGCACGGCTCTTGCGTCACCGCCTCCATGTGCTTAGCGCTAGCCGTAAGCAGCAGTGGCCCACGTGCAGGCCTTTGGGCCCCGCCAAACCCCTGCATGCCTGGCGCCCGAACCTATCTGCTGGGTGTCGTGGGCCCTAGCTGCCCCTGGGCAATTGCTCCTGTTCGGCCTCACGTGAAAGCACCAGAGTTTGGCACGGTGATCAGGTGTGGGTCCCTCCCAGGTGGGCCCATTTTAGTGGTGTATTATATTTTGTCACTTTTATATCTTCTTGATCTGTGGTCCAAATGATATAAGTGATATAACATTTGGAAGTGTTTTGACGAGATCTTCACAATGGTATACTCCAAATGGGCATCTGAGGTACTTTGTGATACTAATATTTATTTCTCATCTCAAGCCCATAATGTCATTTCCTGCATAACAAGGTAAAATACCAACACTCGTGGAAATCGTTAGTAATAAACCCTACCACTATGTTTGGTGTTTATATTTGGTATATTTCTTGCAGGAGTTGACGGCCAAAAGTGGTACTTAAGGACCGTCAACACACGGTAGCCGTAGACATCTTGTATAACCCGACTGTTGGGGCAAACATCATGTCCAGTTCTTTCGCGAATATCCTTGGACATCGTAAAAAGCTGGCCCCAACATCAAGACTCCTTAGAACACCCTCAGGTCGTATTCTCAAGAGTCTCGGCCTAGTACGGGATTTTCTCCTCTCTCACCACGGGATTGAGATGCCTCTGGACTTTTACGTCTTTGAGACATCAAATTTTGACCTCCTTATAGGACATCCTATCGAGGGCCTTCTACAGGATGTAACCTCGGAAGGAAACCTCCTAGCCAAAGTAGGAAGGAATCTTCTCACTATACCGTTAGCTAGGGTTAAGAACTCCATAGTTGAACCTTTGGTAGTGACCCATTTGAGTCATTCCTCGAAGAGAATGTTCATGACTTCATAGAGGAAGAGGATGATGCTTCTAAGCCGCTTGAAACTGAGGAGCCACCTAAGACGCACGTAGAACTAAAACCCTTGCCCGCTGGCCTTCGCTATGTCTTTCTAAATGAGGACAGGGATGCCCCTGTCATCATTAGCGACAAGCTATCGCAAGACGAGAGTGATAGACTCATAAAGGTGCTTGAGAAACACCGCTCGGCGTTCGGGTACTCCCTCAAGGACTTGAAGGGAGTAAGCCCTGCACTCTGTACCCATCGCATTCCCATAGATCCAGTTTCTACACCTTCTAGGGAGCCTCAGCGTAGGCTAAACAATGTGATGAGGGAAGTCATGAAGAAGGAAGTTCTGAAGCTTCTGCACGCCGGGATCATCTATCCCGTCCCTCATAGTGAATGGGTCAGCCCTGTCCAAGTAGTACCCAGGAAGGGAGGCATGACCGTCGTAAGTAACGAGAAAAAAGAGCTGATCCCACAGCGTACCGTTACCGGGTGGCGGATGTGCATTGATTACCGCCGACTCAACAAGGCGACAAAGAAGGATCACTTCCCGCTCCCCTTCATCGATGAGATGTTGGAGAGACTCGTGAACCACTCCTTTTGCTTTCTTGATGGGTATTCCGGCTATCACCAGATTCCCATCCACCCCGATGATCAAGAAAAGACCACATTCACTTGCCCCTATGGAACATATGCATATCGTAGGATGTCATTCGGATTATGCAATGCGCCAGCATCGTTCCAAAGGTGCATGATGTCCATTTTCTCAGACATGATTAAAGAGATCATGGAAGTTTTCATGGATGATTTTTCAGTCTATGGAAAGACTTTCGACCATTGTCTGCAGAACTTAGACAAGGTACTACAAAGATGCCGAGACAAGGATCTGGTGCTAAACTGGGAAAAGTGCCATTTCATGGTCCGAGAGGGAATAGTGTTGGGACACTTAGTGTCCGAACGGGGAATAGAGGTGGATAGAGCAAAAATTGAAGTCATAGAAAAGCTTCCACCTCCTACCAATGTTAAGGGGATCCATAGCTTCCTAGGCCATGCGGGGTTTTACCGACGTTTTATCAGAGATTTCTCTCAGAAAGCCAGGCCCCTCACTAGCCTTTTAGCCAAGGATGTACCTTTCGATTTTGATGATGAGTGTTTACATGCTTTCACCATTTTAAAGAACACTCTCATCTCAGCGCCAGTCATTCAACCCCTGACTGGATGCTACCTTTTGAGATTATGTGTGATGCCAGTGATTATGTTGTTGGTGCTGTCCTTGGGCAAACCAAAAATAAGAACCATCATGCTATCTCGTATGCTAGTAAAACATTGACAGGAGCTCAACTTAACTATGCTACCACTAAAAAAGAGCTCTTGGCAGTAGTTTTTGCTATAGACAAGTTTAGATCTTACTTGGTAGGAGCTAAGGTGATTGTCTACACCGATCATGCTGCCTTGAAATATCTGCTTACCAAGAAAGATGCTAAACCACATCTTATCCGATGGATTCTCTTACTTCAAGAATTTGATTTGGAAATTAAGGATAAAAAGGGAGTAGAGAATTTAGTAGCAGATCATTTGTCGCGTATGCAGTTTACTGACATGCAGGATCTACCGATAAATGATTTCCCACGTGACGACACCCTACTCAAGGTGACTGCCTCCGACCCCTGATATGCAAATATTGTGAACTTTATGGTTACAGGATATGTACCGCCAGGGGAGAACAAGAGAAGGCTGATCTACGAGAGTAGACTCCATCTATGGGATGAACCATACCTGTACAGGGTATGTTCAGATGGCATGCTTAGGCGATGTGTACCAACAAATGAAGCAAAGAAGATCCTTGAGCAGTGCCATGCAGCCCCATATGGAGGTCACTACAGGGCGTTCAGGACAAGATCGAAGATCTGGCAGAGTGGATTCTACTGGCTCACAATGTATGAGGATACAAAAGAATTCATTTGACGATGCCAGCAATGCCAGAAACATGGAGGGATCACCGCAAGAGAAGCAATGCCACTCACAAACAACTTACAAGTTAAGCTGTTTGATGTATGGGGCATTGATTTCATGGGACCCTTTGTCAAATTCTATGACAGTGAGTACATCCTGGTAGCAGTGGACTATGTCTCGAAGTGGGTTGAAGTAATGCCATGTCGAGCCGCTGACTCCAAACACGCGCGAAAGATGATCCATGAGATCGTCTTTCCACGTTTTGGAACCCCCAGGATGGTGATCAGTGATGGAGGGTCACATTTCATCGACAAGACCTTCTGGAAATTTCTGGCAGAACTGGGGGCAAAGCACAACATAGCTACACCGTACCACCCCCAGACAAGCGGTCAAGCAGAAACATCGAACAAGCAGATCAAGAACATTCTACAGAAGACCGTGACAGAAATGGGCAAGGGATGAAAGAGCAAGTTACCAGATGCTCTATGGCTTACCGAACGGCATACAAAACGCCAATTGGAATGTCCCCATATCAGCTGGTTTACGGCAAGACTTGCCATTTACCAGTTGAGCTAGAGCATCGGGCGCACTGGGCCATAAGAAAGTGGAACATGGATTTGCCAGTAGCCCAGCAGATGAGAAGAATGCAACTATCAGAGCTGGAAGAGTGGAGAGACAAAGCGTACCACAGTGCCAGGATCGACAAGGACAGAACCAAAAGATGGCACGACAAGAGGATCAAGGTGAAGGAGTTCCACCCCGGGGATAAGGTATTACTCTTTAATTCCAGGGTGAAGCTCTTTGGACATGGAAAACTTCGAAGCAAATGGGAAGGACCGTTCGTTGTGGTGGAGACTTCATCGCATGGGGCAATCACACTCCAAAATGATGAAGGTAACCTCTTCAAGGTAAATGGTCAACGTTTAAAAGTTTTCCTTGAACCTGATAAAGTAGATGAGGAATTTGAGGTGATCAATTTGGTCATGGATGATTCCCATTTATAATTACACCTTATGCCAAATCCTTAACCCCTAGAGCCCGAATGCACACATTTTGGGGTTTAGTGGACCTGTCACGTATTGCACAAAGAAGGAAAGGGCGACCAGGCTCAAGGCCAGGTCGGCTGAGCCCGATCAGCCCTATCTTTTGCCAATGTTCTACTCTAACGTCTCTGAAGCCGTTCTGCGGTGGATGAGCGATTCTAACTCTGATGGATCTGAGAAGAGGGTTAGCTTTTCTTTAAATTTTTCACCCATCCTCTTCTTCCCTCTCATCTAAGCTCTTTCTCGCCCCCATTCTGAAATTACCAAGCCACACCTTCTAAATTCCCAACAATGGCCGGAAAGAGCCACCCCAAATCCCGATCGACCTTCGATCTGGAAGGAGAGACCACTCCGGCCAATCAACTGGTGCCCATCAACCTGGAGCGGACCATGGCTGAGGTCGTCTCCCCACTGGCCATCCTCCCACCAGAGGAGGACACGAGAGGGCGCACTAGGGGGTCGGCCGACGGCCTTGGTCGGCCGATCTGCCCTGGTGGCCCCTCGCGGTCTCGCTCGGCGGCGCGGTCTTAGTCCCCGAGGAGGACCCAGAGGCGTGATGCACGGGCATCAAGCCCGTACAGAAGGCCGATGACGGGGCAATTAATCCCAAAGAAGACGCCGGCAGCCGATCCGATCAAGGGGGATGGACTCCCCATGCTTCAACCAGGGGAAAAGTTGAAGGAGGTGGTCAGGAACAAGTGGGAGGACGTCGTGGCGTATCACTATACGTCCGATGTGTCCATCTACTCTCCTGCTAGCACCCCGGAGCCACGTTTCCGGATCTTCGGGGAAAGGAAACCCGGAGGTGGCTATGGAAAGGGGCTATTCCCTCCCCTCACACCCGAGGAGAGGAAGGAGTTGGAGGAGTCGGTGGAATCATCACCCGCCGGCAAGATCAAGAGGCACATCAAGCCTCCTCCAATTCGCAGGCCTGGGGGCCAATATGAGAGCGATGATGAGAAGGCCCCCAAGGCTCCCTCCAATGCTGAGTTGCTAGAGTTGATTAATCAACTCGGTCATGACTATGCAAAGTTGGAGAAGAAGTTTGCCGAAGAGCGACTTGAGCGCATTAACCTTCAAGACGACTTTGATATGTTGCGTAGATCAACAGTCGTGAAGCTTAAGCGCTATGCCAAAGCTGCAGGGAATGAGAATCTATATCATGCACCATAGGCACCCTAGGCTTTGGTTTAGGATAGGCACATTAGTCTCTTTCCCTTCATTCAATTGTTTCATTTATTTCATTTATGTAATGTGCCTCTGAATTATGAATAAAATAAAATGTTTAGTGTATTAGGATTGTGTCTTCTTTTTGTTTCCACTTGTTTTGAATGAAAGGTACAAGTGTGGAGGAGACTTGCAACGGGAAACAGAGTGATCCAATGCGAAACAGAGCATATCAGAACGCAACAGAACAGCACACGAAAAGGCAGAATCAGAGAGGTCAGCCCCAGGTCGCCCGACCCCACCACATCGGCCGACCTGGCCTGGGTCCCACCTCGCTTATTCTTTTTTCTGCGCGCTGGTTTGATCATCCTAACCTCTGTTTCAGTTGAATACTTGCAGAACCTGATCATGGAATTCTGAACTTAATTAAATTAACCCTTTTTGCATCCTCCCATCACATGGAGAATATTAACTTACATATATTTTATTCCCTATACCTTTGGCTTGTGGAAATCTTCATTCTTATAGGAACTCATGTCATCTAAGTTATTGCATTTAGAGATATGGCTTTAATATGAAAGATGCTTTTACTTACTTGAGTACTTGGAATTTATGAAAAGTTTTTAAAACTTTTAACCATGCTAAGCTCCTCATGGGTTTGAGAGACAACCACTTACAATTATAATCAAGCATGCCTTTTGAGTTTTGAGTTGTTCCAAGTCTTGTGGCCCTGATTAGAGATACTTCATGTTTTTAAAGTCAAGATCACGTACACTCCACCAGAAAAAGCTAAACCCTTACACTGAGGGTAAAGCAAAACATGCCTTTGTTCCATATTCATGAATAAAATACTCGTAAGTGGCTTTCTTCCCCAAAATCAAGATGAAAAGAAGATATGGGCCATATGCATAGAAAAAAAAGAGAGGAAAGAAGCTCATGCTAAAAAGCATCGAGTGAAAAAAAAGTGCAATAGCCCATATCCAAAAAGAAAAAAAGGGAAGGAAGTCAAGACAAAGGAGTACTACTACATTTCCAACTCATATCACACACTAGCACATCTTGACTTGATTACATGATTTGTCTCTGACTTGGATCCAATCCTTGGAATGACAACACAAGTGAATTAAGGTTTGTATCTTGAGAGCTCCACATAAAAAGTTCTATTTTGGAGAGTTTGAGTGTTGTCCAACCACCATGAAAATCCAGAGAGAAACTTGATGAGGAGCAAGGCATTGGTTTTTCTTTTGCGAAATTCTGAAAACCCAAGTACTTGAGATGTAAAAAGTATCATGTCATAGAAAAAGTTGTTCCTTCCTGCAATAACCCAAGAAGACATGTTAGCCACTTATATAATTCCATTTAGCCTAAATGTTTGGGAATAACCTATATGTTTGTTTATAATTTCCATGATGAAGCTTAGACTTTACTCGAGGGCGAGTAAAGGATAAGTGTGGGGGAGCTTGTTGGCGGTTTTTAATGACAAAATATTATTGCAAACAAAGATACAAAAGAATGATAAAACAAAAAGACATAGGGTTATTTACTAATGAATTCCACAAGTTTTGGTGCATATGTGCTTACAGGAACAAAGTGGCAAAAGAATGACTAAAATGGGCCCAGGGCCAGGTCGCCCGACCTCCCCTGGTCGGCCGACCTGGGCCCAGGCCCTGTGAGGTCCATCCGAAGCCCATCAACAGAAGCACACTCAGGAATGATCAGAAACGTTGAGATCAAGTCGGTGGGAATACAGAGATGGGATTGGGCCACGTGGCAATCACTTGGATCCATGGGCCCACATCCCTAACTAAACGACATATCTTGGACATTACCCACCGGCAACCGACCTGGCTGCACGACCATTTCGCCACCGCCTTCAGGAGCAACTGTCAACCGCCTCCAGGAGCCCATCTGTACCGTGGATCATCTACGTCGGTTGATCTGACGGTCGGCCGATCCCCCCTAGTCGGCCGACCTGGGCCCACCTCCGGACCGCCTCAACCTCTGCAAACCGACTCCAAACCGCCTCTCCAAGCTATAAATAGCTAGACTCGGGGCAGGGCTAAGCATCATCGAGATGAAGTGAAGATCCAAGGCGAAGCCCTCCTCATATCCAGAGTAGAAATAGGGAGAGAGTGAGGGAGAGTCTGGAGGAGTCCCGGCCTGTCGGCGACCCTCCACCTGTACCTCGACGGATGCGAGCTACTCAGTAAGTATCCGGGATTCAACTAGTATTCAAGTCTTAGTTATAGAAAAGCTGAGTTCTCTACTGTGCTTGTGGGTTCGTTGCTTTATTCATAAAGTATTCTAATCTCTGATCAAGGTTAGGATAGCCGATATTATCTTAGGCGTGGTGCTTAGGTGTATATCTACCCTCGTTTGCCTCGTAGCCCCACGGATTAGAAGAGGTAGGCGGCAGGTGGTGACAGCCCTGTCCGTCCTTTGTAATCCTCCACGTTCGGGTACGGCGTAGAGCTGTTGGCCGGCAATTTCTTAGAGGTCTAGGATACGCCGGTGCCCAAAGCAAGCATAGGAGAATTCCCTTCGATATAATCAGCCTTAGTGCTAAGTTATCCTCTCTACTCAGCCTTTATATACACTCGATCGATCCGGTTCAGCTTTAGTGATTAGACAATCCTTTACGTTCCCCGTGGATTCGATACCTGGTTTACTCACGGGTGAAATCTACTACGACAGCCGTGCGCTTGCGGACTTTCCGTTTGCCACCACTGGTGTCAACAGGGGGCCGGGCGCCTTCCCAGATAGACGCAAAGGTATCTCCACAAGCGTGAGGTGAAGATGGTCTCCACCAAGCCCGTGGAATATCTCTAGTGGTCGGAGATGCCCATTACCTTCAGCCACGCCGACCACTGGGTATACTTACCTGAGCTAGGGTCATACCCACTTGTTGTCGCTCCTGTCGTCGAACGAGTCCTTCTCTCCAAGGTCTTGGTTGACGGCAGGAGTACCCTGAACATCATCTTCACTAGCACCCTCAACAGCATGGGGTTCAACTACAGCCGACTCCTGAGCGCCGAAGACTCGTTCTTTGGCATTGTACCAGGAAAAGCTTCCTACCTGATAGGAAGGGTTGCCCTGCCAGTCACATTCGGCACGGCCGACAACTACCGCACGGAGTTCCTGTACTTCGAGGTGGCCGATTTCCAGAGCTTTACCATGCCATCTTTGGCAGACCTATGCTGGCTTGGTTCATGGCTATACCGAACCATACATACCTGGTTCTAAATATGCCGACGGCCAATGGAGTCCTCTCCATCTATGGGGACATCAAGACCTCCTTCGAGTGCGACGGAGAAGCTATCAAGATAGACGAGTTGTCCCGGCAACTCGGCAACAGCGCCTTGCTGGCAGAGGCAGTCCCCAAGGTGGCGAACAGTGAGCCAGTTCTCCCGGAGCAGAAGCAGCAGCCCACAGCACTGATGCCTGCAGAAGCCCCGAAAGCGATCAGCTTGGGACTCGACGACCCTGCCAAGACGGCCCTCATAGGGCCAGGGCTCACTCCCAAATAGGAAGACGCGCTCACCTCCTTCCTCCGAGATAACTTGGACATCTTCACATAGAAGCCATCAGACATGCTAGGAGTCCTGGGGGAGAAGAATGAGCACTCCTTGGATTTGAGCAAGAACGCGAAGCCTACCAAGCAGAAGCTACACCGATTCGCTCAAGATCGAAAGGAGGCCATTAGGGTAGAATTGAATAAGCTCTTAGCTGCCAGTTTCATTAGAGAATGCAAACACCTTGAGTGGCTTGCAACCCATGTACTTGTAAAGAAGAAAACCAGTGAATGGAGAATGTGCATTGACTACATGGATCTCAACCGCTACTGCCCTAAAGACCTCTTCCCTCACCCGCGAATCGACCAAGTCGTGGACTCTACGTCCGGCTGTGTGCTCCTTTGTATTTTAGATTGCTACTCAGGCTATCACCAGATAGCCCTCAAGACGTCCGACCAGGACAAAACAGCGTTCATCACCCCGCACGGCACCTACTGCTTCAAGACGATGACCTTTGGGCTGAAGAACGCCGGCGCCACATACCAGAAGGCCATCCAAGGTTGCCTGCAAAGCCAAATCGGGCGAAATGATGAAGCCTACGTGGACGATGTCGTTGTCAAGATGTATGACGCTGACTCCTTGATCGTCGACCTCCGGGAAACCTTTAATAATCTACGTCGCTTCAGGTGGAAGCTTAATCCGACAAAATGTGTGTTCGGCGTACCATCAGTGTAACACCTTAAAAATTAGGTCTTAATAAAAATTAGGATTTAATATATTTAATTATTAAATTGTTCATATCATATAGGAGTTTATATAAATTATGTCAGAATTTAAAAGCAAAGGTAAGTTTAGGAACCATGTATGTGCATTCATGCTGGAGCATATTTTTGCTTGCTAGCAATTCTGTTGATGGATTTCGAATTCATATTGGAAATTGCTTTTGATTGACCGGTTATTTGTTTTCTGTGATTAAGTCTGTTTTTAGTCCCTTAACTCTTGGCCAGTCCTCCTTTATCCCTTGAACTCCTGGCCTAGCCCGCCTTACCTCCCCTTGCCCGCACCCGTTCGCCCTAGTCGGCCCAGTGGCCCGCTTCCCGCGTCCTGCCTCCGCCTCCCCTCCCGAAAGACGCCCCGGCGCCAGGGCGCCACCGCCCGGGCCGCTGCCAGGCGGGCCCCGCCCACCACGGTCGTCCCCGACCTCGGTCGGACTCGGTCGAGCTGAGTCCGAGCTCACCGCGCCGCCATGCCGCAACCACCCACGCGATTTGCGCCAACCATCCCGTGTCCGCCTCGGAGACCCCGCGAGCTTATCCCCAGCGTTCCCCGCCCTATATAAACCCTAGAGCCCCCTCCTTTGCCCCATTTCCAGAGCCACCGCCGCCATCTGCCATTGCCAAGGTGAGGAGCTCGTTGCCGAGCGTTGCGCTGCCTCTCCGGTCGCCCTCCACTCACCCTGACCCTCCTATCTCTCTCGTATGAGCTCCCGCTGCCGAAGCCCACGCTCAGGAGCCCGAGCCAAGCCCCGGAGCACCCTCGCCGCCTTCGACCGAGCGCCGCCACCATTTCCCGACATCGGCAAGCCGCCCCGCCGACCAAACCACCTTCCCGACCCCCCTAGGTGAGTTCGCCACATTCCATTCTTGCTCCCCGACCAAACCCGTGCAAAACCAAGCCCCCTAGCATCTAAACCGGTCTCGCCGGAGTAGCGCGTCGCTCGCCACCGTCCCCTAGCTCGTCGCCGATCCCAAACCGCCGCCCGCTCAAGCCCAGCCATCGGATCTGATCCGAACGGCCACAATCACCCGATACCCTTTTGCCCTTTATTAGTCCACCGTAGACCCGTGGACCGGGTCTGTGGCCCCGGTCCATGGCCTCATCAGCGCCACGTCGACGCTACGTGTGTGCCACGTGTCACCACGCTAGCAGCCTCGCAAGCCAAGCCAGCCACGTTGTGCCATTTTTGCATTTAGGTCCTTCGATTTTGCTAAAATCAACCTGTAGTCCTGTTTAGTTCAAAAGTATTTAGGTTTAAGTCCTTTTTTGCGGTTTAGACCCTGAGCTTTTAAATATTAGTGCCCACCATCCTAGGTTGCCTTATTTATACATTAGACCTTTTATTTTTATACATAATTATATTTAGGTCCCTGGTTTCTCGCAGTTAAGCCCCTGGAACTTTAGTTTCTTTGCCAGCATGCCCCCAGACCTTGTTTTAGCCCTAGAAAGTGCGTTTTAACTTCGATTTCAGTGATTCTTTCGCTCATCTGTTCGTAGTAATGCGTAGAATAATTTTATTAGCTTTTTAGCCACTGTTTGTATTGATTGGTGTACTGTTCTAATTTATTTTACTTGATATGCATGTACTGGCTTGTCTGGATTGTGTGTGGATGATTGTTGATTGTGTCTAGACCCGGAGCCGTTCGAGACGTCCTTCGAGCAACACTTTGAAGAGCAAGAGTAGCAGCTACAGTACCAAGAGGAAGGCAAGTATAACTCGAGAAATTCCTTTATACCTATACACATTAATAATCACTTACATTCATGCATGAGTTAATCTATTCTAGGTTATCCATAGTATTTTTAAACCTTACTTTCTTGTTCAACCTGGGTTATGCATCTTTGGGTAATAATGTGCTAGGCTATGCAACATGATACCGCTGAATGATGATACTTGATACCTATTAATGATGATTAATTGTGACTGTTAAAACTTGCTTTTTAGCAACATGGTTAGGAAGCTGGAACATGTGCTGTGTGCTTTGTTCTCGGCAACCCTTGTTCTGGAACATGGGTTGTGTGCTTTGTTCTAGGCAACTCACGATCTGGAACATGTGCTTTGTTCTGGGCAACCCTTAAACTGGAACATATGCTTTGTGCTTTGTTCTGGGCATCACTTGTTATGGTTTCTATCTTAAAGTGGCAACCCAGGAAAACAGTGCAACCACGAGAATCAATGGGCTCTGGTCTTGGCTAAGTAAAATGCACAACTCTAACTAGCGGGGGTTACCGAAAGGCGTTAGGGGGGAACCGTGGTTGAAGTATGAGCCTGATCTGCTTGCGGACGGACTCACGTTGCGCTTTCATGTCCGTAGGCATTTTGTTCACGTTGCGCCCTGAACGCCATCAACTTACTCACGTTACGTCATGGGTGTTTTGTTGATCCCGGGAGTTGGGTTCATGCGCCTATGTTGAAACCTCAGCGGCCCTTTAGATTTTTAGAGGGACTTTTAAAATGTCTCGTATTGAAACCCAGCCGCACACCAAAGGAAGTGTGAAATGGGTCTGATCCACCCGGGCATCACGGAATCACGACCAGTGTGGAAAGTGTACAACCTCTGCAGAGTGAAAACAGATATATCAGCTGTACTCATGGTTACGAGTGGCCAAGATCCTTTTTGAATGGTGACTTTTACCCTGGTGGTGTTTAACTAAAATTGGTAATAATGTGATATAATGATATTACTCTATGTTCTTAATTTGGGTTACAACTGGGTTTTACCTACTATATTTTAGTAAGTTGGTTTAATGCTAAAACTGAACAACTAAAAGTGCTTATCACAGTTAAACCGTGTCAAGCCTTTTAAGCCTTCATCCCTAGTGTTATATTTGTTAAGTAAAGCTGGTTTACTTACACTTGTAATTATTCAACAAAATCTCAGATGGGTAATCAGATGAACCTGAAGGTGTTGTGGAGTTCCCTGAAAATATTTCAGACTTCTAGACAGCTGTCACCAGTTGGTGTCCTTGTGGAGTTAATGGCACCATGAGAGTTTATTTATTCGTATGCGTAAATTTTGATTAAAGACTTGAGTCTTATTTGTAATAATTCTGAGATGCTATTCTTTTGTATTCGAGCAATGGATTTACTTTGATATTCTGATCTAAGGCTATATGTGTGTTTTGGACTTCCTGGGTACACATATACTAGCATTCGGGTTTCTTCGTAAATCCGGGTGTGACAGATTGGTATCAAAGCCGTGCTGACTGTAGGATACACAACCTAGATAGAATGGTCATTTAGAGTCTTCTTTTGTCCTTGTCTTTATTCTATTTAAATTTAATCTTGATTATTTCACTTATCCTTATTATTACTCCTTATTTCTAACTTACTTGAACTTCTTGCTTCACTTTGTATTATTTTATACAAACTTTATTCTTATTATTCTATCTCATTCTATTACAAAATTTTAATTTATTATTCCATTCTCCTTTCTTTATAGATGGCTCGTACTAAGGTCACTCCGCGCAAGTGTGTTGGAGAGTTCTTACCTCCCAGAGTCGCTGAGCATGCCCTGCAGTTCTTCAACCCTGACCCAGTTCGAGAGATAGAGCTGCCGCCTGTTCAGAAGCCACTAGTGGAGGAAGCTGAAGACGATCCCGAGATGGTCGAGATCTACGATGAGGAGGAAGATAAGTTCGTGCCTGTTGCTCCACCAGAGGCGCCACCTGCTCCAGTCAAGCAAGAAGGCGCCGCTGCTGGAGGAGGCCCAGAGGACCCCGAAGGTGGTGGTGATGATTTAGATGGAGATGATTCCGACTCTGATGGCTCTGAAGACTCCGATGATGAAGGAGAAGGCCACCAACCTCCAGCTACAGGATGGAAGGTGGTGGAGACTACGCGTGATGGAGGGGACTGCTACTTCCACCGTCGTCTGCTTCGTCTACTTCAGCGCCACTATGGACATGGCCATGTCAGTGTGGACTACCGCAGTGAGTGGTGGACTCACCACCACTACACTGACTTTTGAAAGACCACGGCGTGTGTCCGAGTGTCTACTCAGCTGCTGGGCGCTGCCAGGACTGAGTCAGAGCATCCCGCGCTGGCTCCTAGGGAGACTCAGGAGGTCGGCATCAGTGATGTTGCTCACCGGGCACTCTACGCCTATCGTGGACTCTACTACAGCCTTGTCCGTGATGGGGCAGAGCGCTACCTTCCTCGTGTGCCACGTGGGAAGAGAGCAAGCAGGATCGCCAACCCAGCAGGAGAGCAGAGTGCAAAACTAGTGGAAATGGTGGGCTTTGCTATAACCATCAGCACGGAGTTTGATTCACTGCTGGATGAGCACTCTAGGATATGGGAAGAGCTACAAGCAGCAAGGCTTAGGATCGTAGAGCTGGAGCATCCCAACGCCGAACCACCAATGGAGGAGCCAGAGTACCTCAGAGAAGCACAGCCGCACAAGAGGACCCGCTACGGGACTACTGCTAGTCGCACCACCATAGATGAGAACTAGGTTATCTTGGGTTGTAATAAGAACGCTTAGTCTTGTGCGTTTGAGTCGTTTGAGTCATGTAAGTCGTTAGAGTCTTTATGTTTGAATAGTGTCAATGCGTGCTTGCTTTATTATTCTTGTGAACTTGTGTGATTTGGATCTTTGTAATGAGTGTGGTGCATGTGAGCCTATTGTTCACATACATCTAGGATATTGGTATAGGTTGTTATGAATAAATAGTTGGGTTTTATAATCTACATGTCTCATTACTTTGCACCCATATCCTTTATCTACTCTCTGTCTACTAAATTCTCTCAATCTGTCTCTATCTTGTTACTTATGATCAATCAGAATGGATTCATGGTATGGAATTGAAAAGTAATGGTGGCATGTGTCTGTAACAGATGGCAAACAGGAGGAATGCTCGTGGAGGTCGTGCCAACCCAAACCCACCGCTGCCACCTTCAGTGCCCCTCGAGCAACTGCTGACCAATCAGAATCAGCTGCTACAGCCGATGGCCAATGCGTTCGCAGCGGTGCAGCAGAACCTGCAGAACCAGCCGCCACCCCAGCAACAGCCACAAGTCATAGACTGGCGTGGGGAGTTCATGAAAGGATGCCCACTTGTCTTCACCCACGCTAGTGAGCCATTGCAAGCGGAAGACTGGCTCAAGGCGGTGAACCGTCAGCTGGACATAGCTCAGTGCACCGACAGGGAGAAGGTGCTCTATGGATCTGGACAGTTACAAGGAGCTGCACAAGAATGGTGGGACTCGTACCTATACTCTCACCAGGACCCTGACCACAACACATGGGCAGAGTTCTGCGAGAGGTTCCACGACCATCACATTCCAGAGGGGCTCGTGACTCTGAAACAGGAGGAGTTCATGGCCTTGAGGCAAGGGTCGATGACTGTCACCACTTACCGTGACAAGTTCATCGCGTTGTCCTGCTATGCTCCTGAGAACGTGGTGGATGATAAGACGAAACAGAGGCAATTCCTTCGGGGATTGAATGATGGCCTTCAGTATCAGCTGCTCGCACAGTCCTTCGGCAACTTCCATGAGTTGGTCGACAATGCCCTGAAGCTGGAGCACAAGGGTCGGGAGATGGAGGACAAGAAGAGGAAGTTCCTCAACCAGACGGGTGGAAACAGCTCACGTCCTCGCTCCAACCCGCAGTCCGGTGGCCAGCTCCGCATTCAAGGTCCTCCGAACTCTAGAAATCAGCAGCAGCGCCAACAGTACCAACAGCGTCCGCCTTATCAACAGTAGCAGCAACAGCAACAACGCCAGCAATAGCAATACCAGCAGAGGTACCAGTAGCAGCAACAGCCGCAGAACCCGGTGCCATGTCTCACTCAGAGCAACAGTGTGCCTGTAGCTTCCATGGCAGGCAGAGTTTGCTACAACTGCGGTGACTACGGGCATTACACTAACAACTGCCCGAAGAGAGGCCAGAATGCCAATGGGCAGAACAATGCCCCAAGGAACAATGGTCAAAACCCCCAGCAGCCTCGCAACAACGGAGGGCAGCAGAACCCCGCACGTGGAAATGTGAACCACGTGAGTGAGGAGGCAGCACAAGGAGCGGCTGATGTGGTGTTCGGTACATTTCTAGTCAACTCACACCCAGCATCCGTTCTGTTTGATTCTGGTGCTACGCATGCATTCATATCTGCTCAATATGTGAAAACGTATAGAATGACCATGCAACCCATGCCACACACTATGATAGTTAATTCATCTGGAGGGGAGTTAAGGGCAACACTAGCATGTCTAGCTATAAGTGTACAAATAAGGAGGGTAGAGTTTCACGCCACAAGTTCTAAACTCTATGGGAATTGATCTTATCTAGGGAATGACTTGGTTGGGAGCCCACAATGCTGTAATCAAGTGTGCACAAAGGGCAATAGAACTGACAACCAAGACGGGGGGAAAAATTGAGTTTCAAGCAGAACCGTCTACACTAGGGAACTATCAGATCAACCAGATAAAGGGAGCAGCCATGGAAGATATTAGAGTTGTGGGGGAATTTCCGGATGTCTTTCCAGAGGAGTTACCAGGTATGCCACCAGAACGCGACACTGAGTTTCTTATTGAGCTTAAGCCAGAAACTGCACCTATAGCTAAGAGACCATATAGAATGGGAGTAAATGAACTAGAAGGACTAAAGAAACAATTAAAAGAGTTGTTAGATAAGGGTTACATTTATCCTAGTTCTTCACCTTGGGAGCACCAGTGTTGTTTGTAGAGAAGAAGGGTGGCACCCAGAGAATGTATGTAGACTACCAGGCTCTGAATGAGGTTACTATCAAGAACAAGTATCCTTTGATTGATGATTTGTTTGACCAATTGAGGGGAGCTTGTGTGTTCTTTAAGATCGATCTGCGATCAGGATATCACCAACTGAGGATCCATCCGTCTGACATACCAAAGATAGCCTTCACTACCCGGTATGGTTTATATGAATTCACTGTGATGTCTTTTGGGCTAACCAATGCACCTGCATACTTCATGTACTTGATGAATAAGGTGTTCATGGATTATCTAGACAAATTCGTGGTGGTATTCAATGATGACATCTTGGTCTTCTCGAAGAATAATGAAGAGCATGCAGAGCATCTGAGACTGGTACTACGAAGGTTGAGGGAACAACAACTGTTTGCCAAGTTCAGTAAATGTGATTTTTGGTTGGAGGAAGTGCCATTCCTCGGGCATGTTATTTCCAATGGAGGAGTAGCCGTTGATCCCAAGAAGGTGAAGGATGTTCTTAGCTGGAATCCATCAAAGGATGTTAGCGAGATTCGGAGTTTCTTGGGAATGGCAGGCAATTATCGGAGGTTCATTGAAGGATTCTCCAAGATTGCCAAACCCTTGACAGCATTGTTAGAGAAAAATGCAAAGTTTATGTGGTCCGAGTAGTGTCAGAAGAGCTTTGAGGAACTCAAGGAGAGGTTCACTACCGCACCAGTATTGGTTCTGCCAGATCTGTGTTGATGTAAGAGGGCAGAGTGGTTTCATATGCTTCCCGGCAGCTCAGGAAACATGAGGTCAACTATCCAACTCATGATCTAGAGTTGGCAGCTATGGTACATGCCTTGAAGATCTGGAGACACTACTTGATTGGGCACAAGTGCGAAATATACACTGATTACAAAAGTTTGAAGTTTGTGTTCACCCAATCTGATCTGAACCTGAGGCAGAGAAGGTGGCTAGAGTTGATCAAGAACTATGACTTGGAGATTCATTATCATCTAGGGAAGGCAAATCTCATTGCTGACGCCCTCAGTAGAAGGAGCTATGCCAATATGGTAGAGGTGGCTCAAATGCCAGATGAGTTAGCTAAAGAGTTCGAATGACTGAACATGGGGGTGGTAGCCAATTTGGTGGAACTGGAAGTTGAGCCTACTCTAGAGCAGGAAATCTGTAAGGCATAGTTAGAGGATAAGAAGCTACAGGAAATTGCAGAGCATATTCCGCTTGGTCACGCACCAGGTTTCAGAGTCGATGAACAAGGAACGTTATGGTATAGTAAGAGGCTATGTGTACCAGAGGTGAAGCATATCAGAGAAGCTATATTGAGGGAAGCCAATGACTCCACGTACTCAATTCATCCAGGCAGTACCAAGATGTATCTCGATATCGAGGAAAGATACTGGTGGCACGGACTAAAGAGAGGAGTTGCGGAGTACGTCGCTTTGTGTGATACATGTCAAAGAGTCAAGGCAGAGCATCAGAGACCTTTCGGATTACTGCAACCACTACGGGTACTAGAATGGAAGTGGGAAGAAGTTGGCATGGACTTTATCACAGGTCTATCACGCACACAGAGAGACTATGACTCTGTGTGGGTGATTGTTGGCCGCTTAACCAAAGTGGCACATTTTCTTCCAGTAAAGACCACCTACACAGGTGCCAAGATAGCAGAGCTATACATGGAGAAAATAGTGTGTCTGCATGGAGTACCTAAGAGGATCTTGTCTGACAGAGGGACACAGTTCATGTCCCATTTTTGGCAGAAGCTTCATGAGGCCATGGATACTGAGTTGAAGTTTAGTTCAGCATATCATCCTCAGACGGACGGGCAAACAGAAAGGACTAATCAGATACTCGAGGATATGCTGAGAGCATGTGCTCTACAATATGGGACTAGTTGGGATAAGAGTCTACCTTACGCCGAGTTCTCATACAACAACAGCTACCAACAGAGTATCAAGACGGCACTGTTTGAGGCACTATATGGCAGGAAATGCAGAACGCCATTATTCTGGAATCAGACACGGGAGAGTCAAGTTTTTGGACTTGAGGTTCTCAGAATAGCAGAACAGCAAGTGCAGACCATCAGGCAGAAGCTAAAGGCCGCCCAATCCAGGCAGAGAAGTTATGCAGATGTGCGTAGAAGGGAACTCAGCGTTGAGGTTGGTGACTATGTGTATTTTTAAGGTGTCGCCCATGAAAGGAGTATGAAGGTTCAACATGAAGGGTAAGCTAGTGCCTCGATACATTGGACTGTTCAAGGTGCTAGAAAGAAGTGGTGAAGTGGCATATCAGTTAGAGTTACCAGAAAGACTCTCAGGTGTTCATGATGTGTTCCATGTGTCACAGCTGAAGAAATGTTTAAGAGTGCCAGAGGAACAGTTATCAATGGAGGAGCTGAACGTGCAGGAGGATCTCACGTACACCGAGTATCCGATCAGAATACTAGAGGAAGCAGAAAGAGTTACTCGAAACAAGGTGATACGAATGTGCAAAGTACAGTGGAGCCAACACTTAGAGGATGAGGCAACTTGGGAAAGAGAGAAAGATTTGAGGGCAGAATTCCCTAATTTATTCCAATCTACAGCCGAATCTCGAGGACGAAATTCATCTTAAGGGGGGTAGGTTTGTAACACCCTAAAAATTAGGTCTTAATAAAAATTAGGATTTAATATATTTAATTATTGAATTGTTCATGTCATATAGGAGTTTATATAAATTATGTCAGAATTTAAAAGCAAAGGTAAATTTAGAAACCATGTGTGTGCACTCATGCCGATGCATATTTTTGTTTGCTAGCAATTTAATTGATGTGTTTTAAATTTATACTTGAAATCCTCATTTAATTTGCTCTTGAATGAGTGTTTAATTGATTTTCTGCGATTAAGTCTGTTTTTAGTCCCTTAACTCTTGGTCAGTCCGCCTTTGCCCCTTGAACTCCCGGCCCACCCTGCCTTACCTCCCCTTGCCCCGCGCCTGTTCGGCCCAGTCGGCCCAGCGGCCCGCTTCCCGCGTCCCGCCTCCGCATCCCCTCCCAAAAGACGCCCCGGCGCCAGGGCGCCACCGCCCGGGTCGCTGCCAGGCGAGCCCCGCCCAGGGTCCGACCTCGGTCGGACTCGGCCGAGCCAAGTCCGAGCTCACCAAGCCGCCATGCCGCATCCACCCGCGCGATTTGCGCCAACCATCCCGAGTCCGCCCCGGAGACCCCGCGAGCTTATCCCCTACATCCCCCGCCCTATATAAACCCTAGGGCCCCCTCTTTGCCCCATTTCTCGAGCCGCCACCACCGTCCTCCATTGCCAAGGTGAGGAGCTCGTTGCCAAGCGTTGCGCTGCCTCTCCGGTCGCCCTCCGCTCACCCCGACCCTCCTATCTCTCTCGCAGGAGCTCCCGCTGCCGAAGCCCACGCTCAGGAGCCCGAGCCGAGCCCCGGAGCACCCTCGCTGTCTTCGATCGAGCGCCGCCGCCGCTTCCCGATGTCGGCAAGCCGCCCCACCGACCAAACAACCTTCCCGACCCCAAGGTGAGTGCGCCACGTTCCCTCTTGCTCCCCGACCAAACCTCATACAAAACCGAGCCCCCTAGCATCTAAACCGGTCTCGCCGGAGTAGCGCCGCCGCTCGTCACCGTCCCCCATCTCGCCGCTGGTCCCAAACCGCCATCCGCTCAAGCCCGGCCATCGGATCTGATCTGAATGACCACGATCACCCGAAACCCCTTCGCCCAGTATTAGTCCACCGTAGACCCGTGGACCGGGTCTGTGACCCCGGTCCATGGCCTCATCAGCGCCACGTCGACGACACATGTGTGCCACATGTCGCCACGCCAGTAGCCACGCAAGCCAAGCCAGCCACGTAGTGCCATTTTTGCATTTAGGTCCTTCAGTTTTGCTAAAATCATCCCACAGTCCTGTTTAGTTCAAAAGTATTTAGGTTTAAGTCCTTTTTCTTGCCGTTTAGACCCTGAGCTTTTAAATATTAGTGCCCACCGTCCTAGGTTGCCTTCTTTATATGTTAGACCTTCTGTTTTTATACGTATGTGACACCCAGCCCAATTTAGATATGGCCCAGTTGTGGCCCATGAGTGCAGGTGTACATGTTTAGTACCACATTACTAGTTGAGCAAAGGTGGAACCAGCTTATAAGCCTTTGTCCTCTAGCCATCGCACCTTCAGGTTAATCCTTTTACACGAAGCGAGGACGAAAGTGTAAGCAAGATGCTATGTGTAAGCGGGCGAGCCCCTACGGAAGGGCGGCGCTGTGCAGTATTGGAGGGCGAGGTGTTACAAGTGGTATCAGAGCCGACCCTCGCGGTTGCGTGTACGGGCACAGTGTGCAGGCGTATGGCGCATGGCGCGTGTGGGCCCAGGATGGGACACAAGGCATGGCATATGTCGAGCCCTGGACGTACGGTCGTATGCTAAGAGGGGGTGGTCTGCTGGGACATTTGTCCAAGTGTGGGTGAGCTGGTCCGATGAGGACGTCGAGTTCTTTGAGGAGGGGTGTATGTGACACCTGGCCCAATTTGGATATGGCCCAGTTGTGGCCCATGAGTGCAGGTGCACATGTTTAGTACCACATTGCTACTTGAGCAAGGGTGGAACCAGCTTATAAGCCTTTGTCCTCCAGCCATAACACCTTCAGATTAACCCTTTTACACGAAGCGAGGACGAAAGTGTAAGCAAGGTGCTATGTGTAAGCGGGCGAGCCCCTACAGAAGGGCGGCACTATGCGGAGTTGGAGGGCAGGGTGTTACAATAAAGAAAGCTCTTGGGCTTCCTGGTCAGCCAATGCGGCATTGAGGTGAACCCAGTCAAGCTGGATGCTATACGCAACCTCGAGGAGCCCAGGTGCAAGAAGGACATCATGAAGCTCACAGGAATGATGTCGGCCCTAAGCCAATTCATCAGCAAGCTCGGTGAAAAGGGACTCCCGTTCTTCAAAATCCTCAAGAAGGCGGACAAGTTCGAATGGACACCTGAGGCTAGCAAGACCCTGGCCGACCTCAAGGAGTTCCTAGTCAACCCCCAGTACTCACGGGCTCGACCCTTGGGGAGGAATTGTTGCTCTACATCTCGGCTACCACTCATGTGGTCAGCACGGCCTTGGTCGTCGAGCGACTAGAAGACAGCCACCCGTACAAGGTCCAGCGCCCTGTATACTTCGTCAGCGAGGTGCTCAACAACTCTAAACTCTGATACCTTCATCCTCAGAAGCTACTCTACGTGCTCCTGATCACCCATGTTATCCGAGTCATATCGAACTTCCCACTCGATGCCATCTTGCACAACCGGGATGCCAACGGGCGAATAGTGAAGTGGTCCGTCGAACTCGGTGAGCATACGATCAACTTCGAGCCTCGGGAGGCCATCAAGTCTCAGATCCTGACCAGCTTCATGGCCGAGTGGACAGAGATACAGGCCATGACCCCAGAGGAGCGGCCAGAGCACTGGAAGATGTACTATGACGGCGCCCTCATCCTCGAAGGGGCCGGTGCAGGAGTGTTGTTCATTTCCCAGGAAGGGCAGCACCTAAAATATGTTCTCCAGATACACTACCAAGCCACCAACAATGGGGCCGAGTACGAAGCCCTTATCCATGGTCTTCGGATCATGGTGTCACTCGGCATCAAGTGGCTGATGTGCCACGGTGACTCCAAGTTAGTCGTCGAGCAGGTCAACAAAAATTGGGACACGACGAAAGAAACCAAGAGCGCATATTGTGTGGAGGTCCGCAAGCTTGAAGCCCACTTCTATGGGCTCGAGCTCCACCACGTCCTACGAGAGGACAACGTCGCCGCCGATGCCTTGTCCAAGCTAGGGTCAACTAGGGCTCAGGTGCCAGTTGGCGTTTTCGTCCAAGACCTGCGCCCCTCGTCAATCAAGATGCTTGAGGACGGCACCCCTGTGCCCGACCTGGAGCCACTCCCGAGTGGCCCATTGACCAATGAAGTTCTCCTGATAGAAGCAGACTGGCGCACCCCCTTCATCGCTTTTCTCACAGAGAGATGGTCACCAGGCATGAAGGAGGAAATCGAGAAACTGACTCAGCGCTTGACAAACTACGTCGTCATTGGTGACGCCTTGTACATGAAGGCTGCCTCCACAAGCATACTCATGAAATGTATCCTCCGTGAGGAAGGCATTAGCCTTTTGCAAGAAATCCATTCGGGCACGTGCAGCAACCACGCTGCCACCGGGACCCTAGTTGGCAAAGCCTATAGGGCAGGATTCTACTGGCCCACGGCCCTGTCCGACACCAAGGACCTGGTATGCCACTGTACAGGAAGCCAGTTCTTCCAAAAGCAAAAGCACCTCCCAACACAGGCGCTCCGAACAATCCCTCCATCCTGGCCTTTCGCGGTATGGGGACTTGACAATGTCAGGCCATTCAAAACCGCTCCGGGCGGATTCAAACACCTCTTGGTGGCAGTTGACAAATTTACCAAGTGGATCGAGTACAAGGTCGCAACCAACACCAAGTCCATCACAACTGCTAAGTTCATCGAGGAACTCACCCACCAGTTCGGCGTCCCGAACCGCATCGTCCCCGACCAAGGATCCAAATTCACAGGACACGAGTTCTAGGATTTCTACCAGGACAACTGCATCGACGTCTACTACTCTTCCTCGGTGCACCCCAGGTGCAACGGGCAAGTCGAGCGGGCCAACGGCATGGTCCAGGACTCACTTAAGAAGGCGTTGTACGACGACCTAAACAAGCACGCAGGCCGTTGGGCCAAAGAGGTACCCCACATCATATGGAGGCTACGGACACAGAAGAGCCGAGCAACAGGCTACACTCCATTCTTCCTGCTATACGGCTCCGAAGCCATCGTACCAGCCGACCTCGCTTAAGGTGCCCCATGCATCCAGCACTATGAGGAAGGAGAAGCAGAAACAAGTCGGCAGTTCGACATTGACAGCATAGAGGAGCATCAACTCGCCGCCCTGATCCAACACGCTCGACACGAGCAACAAGTACAAAGGTATCACGACAAGAACGTCTGGGAACGATCCCTAACTGTTGGCGACTTGGCCCTGCGTCGAGTCATGTCCTCTAAGGACCAACACAAGTTGTCAGCTCCTTGGGAAGGACCCTTCATTGTCAAGGAAGTCGTCTCACCAGGAACATACCGCCTCCAGTGGGCTAATGGTGACCCCGTCCCCAACGTGTGGAATACAGAGCACCTCGCAAAGTTCTACCCCTAGATGTCCTCAAAGCTATGTATTCTTTCTCTAATATTAATAATAAGAGTGTTTTCTTCCTTGCCAATGACTCTGGGTCATAAGGCCCGCCGTTGACTTTCTAACCGACATCCAAGCTGATGCTTGGGGACTAGGCTCGACCCAAACTAACCAATCACGTTCATAGGGAGAGTCCCCGCCGACTCGAACTTTCGAAGTCCTTGCCCGACACCATGTCCCCCCGGCGACAGCTGAGCTAACCCGGCTGGTCCGAGTCCCCAACCGTGAAACCATGAGCTCCGTGCTCAACCCGCGCGCTACCAGCGAGTAAGCCTTCCAGCTAAGAGTCGTTGAGTGGTAAGCCGTCCTCTCCGTGAGCAGTAGTCAGCGGGATAAAAGGGTGCTTAAACGGCACAAGGCAGTGGCCAGTCAGGCGACGCAAAGTTCTTGTCGGCAGGGAAAGGTGTCCATTTTTCATTCTGTTAACTGTATTACACAATGCTTCAATAAGTTTGAACCCTACTCTATGTACATTACATTACAAAACATGGTCTACACCAACAGTTGTCTTTTTACAGGCCAAGCTCCTTTGCTACAGCCTCTACCAGGGGCGTACACTCATCGACCAGTTTGTCAAACTGATCGTCGCTCAACCCTTCAGGCTATCCCTCACGGATCGGGGCAAAGACAAGAGATGGGAAGTGCGCACGGATCATCACCAAGATGCGACTACCGCAGCTGACCGTGGTCTCCTGCACCAACTGCCGCACGGGTGGGGCTGGCCCGGAGCCGCTGTGCCAACGTCAAAGTCGTCGGCCCCAACTCGGCGGGGACAAGCAAGTGGGCATTGAACTCGGCCGCCTGTCGCAGATCCAGCAGCTCAGCACGAAGTCCTGCAAACGCAGTCCATAAGCACATGGACCTACAAGAACGGCAGAAGATTCGACGAGCGGCACTAACCATGCACAGCTTGGTCATGTTCATCCTTCAAGCGTTGGCTGGCCTCCACCAGGCACTCGAACTCGGCCTTGAGGCGCTTGTTGGCTTCCTTCAAAGCGCCGACCTCCTCCTCGAGCTTTCACTTGGCCCCGGATAGCTTCTCCACCTTCCCCTGGAGAACCTTCTCCTTCTTCTCCGCATCTGCAAAGGATCACTGTCAGCACAAAGCCCTAGCATGGCGACCACATCAGTGCATCATAGGAACTCACCCTCCGTCAAGACCTTCATGTCGTTCATCAGCTCCTCGTTGAGCTTGACGACGTCGGCCATATCCTTCTCCCTCTTCATTATGTACTCCTTGGAGCTATTGGCATCTTGGACTCGCTCCTCCTGGATCTTCGCCAGGGTCCGGCGGCCCCCAAGAGCCCGCTGCTTGAAGATCAGATCTTTCGCAGCCCGAGCTGTGAAACCCTGCACAACGACAGCAAGCAGTCAGCCACTGCAAGAACAACAGCGCTCATGAAGTCAAAGAAACCTTACTTTGACAACGCGATCCGGCACGCCAGCCACATTCTGTAGCTTCTGAAGCTTGCTCTCGTTGTCGGCAATGTCGAGCACCAGAGCATGCTCAGGAGTTAGCGCCGACGCACTAGGCCCGGCCCTGAGCCCGGTCACAGCCGCTTCAACCCTTGGCGCTACGACAATGCCAACCCCGGCACTCAGTTGCTCCACGAGTAGCTGGTCATCGTCATCTTCAAGCGGAGGAGGACCACAGACCTGGTCTTCCACCTCAGCCACCCTGCTCGGGTCTCCGTTCGCGCCTTCGATCTTGGGCAGCTCCACCTGCTTGTCGGCGGCCGAGGGGCTCGCCCCCAAAGTGATACGCGGAGGACTCGGCGGCTGCGCCTAGTCCTCGGCCAAGGGGCTACTCAGCCTTTGTTCTGGCAGGCCTTCCTCGACACCGGTCCCGGGTCCCGTGCCCGTGACGGATGGCTGGACCAACGACGCTTTGTCACCTGCACCCGGGAGTGGCACCAGACCAGCCCCACCTCCTTGACTCCTGAGCCTACACTCAAAACAGACATAGCATAAACATGACAATCCAGGCGACGTTCAAGGCATATCAAGCAACTTACCCGTTCCTCCGAGGACGCTTGAACTCAATAAGCATAGGCGGTGTCGAGCTGGGCGTCGGCAGCGATTCCGGCTGTTCCCGCGACTGAACATGGAGGGTTCCCTGACCACCAGCGTCGGTCCGGGGTGACTTCCCCAAGTCTGGGCTTGAGGGGGACCTGTCGGCTTCATCCTTGGCTTCGTTCGCCGAGGATATCAGCCTCCTCTTCTTCCTTGCCTAGGACTCGGCCCATGCAGCCTGCACCGATTTGGGTAGCTGCTTCGGTGATGACCCCTGGGCGTCCGACCTCGTTGATCTCGACATCATCACTTTGCGCACAGCTGTGCTCCTTGGCTTCCCTGCACCAATGACAGCCGCCAGGGTCACCTGATCATCATCCGACTCCTCCAAGGGAGCCGAAATCGAGTCACCAACCTTCCATTCGGCCGGCTCCTCGTCCACCGCACGAGGCGTCTGGGACACCTCCTCCGCCGTCATCAGCTTCTCCAGCCAAACACTGCCCTCGGGCAACAGAGCCGGACAAAAATACTTTGTCACGCATTCCTGCAAAACGGTCAACATAGCAACTCAGACTTGCATACATAGAACTATATATCTGGCATCAAGCTACAAAAGTCGTATGAGAAACAAATACTGACCGGCGGCGGCGGATTGTGCAATGAGAAGGGCATAGGTGTACCTTAGTTGAAGATCTCCACCCGCATAAAGCTCGAGACCCTCTCCTTAGTCTCGGGGACGGACACCGATCGGACTTGCTCCTGAGTCGGGTCCCTGGCGCATGAGAATTCATATTCGGCGTGAACCCGGTCCTTGATAGGCTGCGTCAGATGCCGGACAAAGGAAATCATAATGGTTGCCGTAGTCAATTTCCTCTTCTTCGCCTCGGCTATCAACTGTAACAGCTCCTCAACTTCCTGCAGATCCTTACCCTCAGGAACTGATTCCCAGTCTGTAATGTTCTTCGGCCAATGGTCAGTCTAGGTCAGCAGAGCTGGAGGATTATTTGCGACAAGAAACCAATCTGATCGCCATCCCTTGTTGGAGTCGTTCATGTCTAACATGAAGTACCGCTTAGACATGCCAGGCCGCAAAGAGAACCCTGCTCCACCAGTTATTTGGGCTGGGCCCTTACCGGCATCCTCTCCAATTATCTTCATGTGGTACAACCATTGCCACAAGTTGAAGTGTGGCGGAATTCCTAGGAAGGCTTCGCATAGATGAATGAAGGCTGAGATGGAAAGAATCGAGGTTGAATTCAGGTGGGTAAGCTCAATACCATAGTAATGCAGCAGACCCCGGAAGAAGTCCCCTGTGGGCAATCCGAAGCCACGCTCAAAGAATGACACGAAAATGACCGTCTCCATTTCCGAGCGCTCCCAAGGCCGCGCGTCGTCCCTAGGAGGCTGCCATAGCAGCTCCTCTTTGGGCCCTAGCACACCTCGCCGCACCATGGCTTGAAGCTTCTCTTCGGTCATGGACGACTGGCCCCAGGCAGGTTCCTGAAGCGGCATTCCTCCCAGCACGGAAGTCAACTCCATGACCTCGGCGGACGAAGCACTCGCCGTTGTGGCGGCACCCGTCCCGGCGGCGGCCACCAGTTCCGCAGCGGTGCCATCCCCGCTGGCGGCGGCATCTCCTGCAGCCTCAAACTGAGCCCCAGCGGATGTCGCTGTCTTCCCCACAATGGCCTCCCCGCGGCCCGCAGGGATCCCCGAATCCACCGCCCTCGTCGGCGGTGGCACCTTCTCCTCCGACACCGATGTCTTCAACGAAGCCGCCGGGTCCGTCATCTCCGCTCCTAATGTTTGCGCGCGACAAAAGGGATGAGTCGCGGCAGCGGTGGCTGACGGATTGCAGTGGCGGCGAGTAGGCGGCGGTCGAATCAGACCTACAGTAGCGCTAAGTGCCGGTGGAAGGCGGTACGGCTCAAGATCTGGAAATGTCAGTGGTAAGCAAACCGCCGGTGAACGATTCGATTTATTCCCCCCTCCAACGGCTCAAAATACCCTAACAGAAGGAATCCGCAGAATTTCCGTCAATCACGGCCCAACGGCTATCCATGCGCCAACGGCTCTTCGCCCAAAAGGACTCGGCCAGCCCCGATGCTCGGGGACTCGGCGCTTTGACTCCGGTCAATGGGTCTCCGCGTCAATGGGTCTCCGCGACTCGGCCAGCCCCGATGCTCGGGGACTCGGCGCTCTGACTCCGGTCAACGGGTCTCCACGACTCGGCCAGCCCCGATGCTCGGGGACTCAGCGCTTTGACTCCGGTCAATAGGTCTCCGTGACTCGGCCAGCCCAACATTTGGGGACTCGGTGCTCTGACTCCGGTCAACTGGTCTCCGCAACTCGGCCAGCCCGGATGCTCGGGGACTCGGCGCTCTGACTCCGGTCAATGGGTCTCCGCGACTCGGCCAGCCCCAATGCTCGGGGACTGGGCGCTTTGACTCCGATCAACGGGTCTCCGCGACTCGGCCAGCTCCAACGCTCAGGGACTCTACGCTCTGACTCCGGTCAACAGGTCTCCGTGACTCGGCCAGCCCCGACGTTCGGGGACTCGGCGCTCTGACTCCGGTCAACTGGTCTTCGCGACTCGGTCAGCCCCTACACTCGGGGACTCGGTGCTTTGACTCCGATCAATAGGTGTCCGCGACTCGGCCAGCCCCGACGCTCGGAGACACGGCGCTCTGACTCCGATCAATGGGTCTCCGCGACTCGGCCAGCCCCTACGCTCGAGGACTCAGTGCTTTGACTCCGGTCAATGGGTCTCCGCGACTCGGCCAGCCCCGACGCTTGGAGGCTCGGCGCTCCGACTCCGGTCAACGGGTCTCCGCGACTCGGCCAGCCCCGACGCTTGGGGGCTCGATGCTCTGACTCCGATCAACGGGACTCCGCGACTCGGCCAGCCCCGATGCTTGGGGACTCAGCCCTACGACTCCAGTCAACGGGTTCCTGCGACTTGGCCAGTCCTGATGTCTAAGGACCCGACGTCTGCGAACTTAGTTGTGAATCTACGTTGCCAAGTTAGCCCCCGGGCCAAGGATAACAGAAACAAAATTTGTAGCCAGGCTATAAAAGAGGATTCATCGTCAAACTATACAATTACAAAGAGGAGCCGACCATGGGCCGGTTACAAGGATAGAAAGCGTTAGCCGTCAAGATGACGGCTTGGGGCACTCGCCGTGGCGCGAATTGCTGCATACGCAGCAAACTTCGTCCACATGAGCTCATCGCAAGCTCTCTTGTAGCATCAGCGCGACTGACCACGAGATAACCAAACTTGAGAGTTGCATGAGAACGCCTCCGGGTTTCCCTTGGCTCTACAAGCCTTTCACCCTACAAGGCCCTCGGCCCAAGGCAATGCCAGAAGAGAACGGGAAAGCATGCAGATGCTCATCAACACCTCAAGAACTTCGCAAGCACTTTTCTAGCACCAAGCTCTGAAAGTCCCCATGATTTCTTCCCGGTGGATGTACCCAACTACAAGTCCCCAACATATTTACTGAATGGTTTCTACGCATTTCCTCCGATGGTGCAAGATCTTCAACTTCGGCGTCTATTTATAGCCCAGTGCTAACCGTATGCATGTGACCCCGGTTACATTGTACGACGCGTGAGCTCTAAGCCACGCGGCTCCTCCCCTCGATGCGCTCAGTCCACCCTTACTGTCTTCGGCAGCCTTCGACCACGGGTGCGCTCTGTGTGCTCACGTGGATACTGTTTTTGTCACGATGTATCCAGACACTCGTGGCGATCTTATCCTTTGGGCGCCCTGACTGCCCCGGCGTTTGGTGGTTGTTTCTATATGACCATTAGCCCGATTTTTCTAACTGGCCCAATGCTCGGGGACTACTCCATATGGAGAGCTCTTTGCGTCACTCTCTATATGCCCCATTAGGATGTGTCACTTTCCCAAAGTGGTGCAGTACCTTATGGTGTCCGACTCGGCCACAACTCGGCACTACGCCACTCGGGGCTTTGCCCCCGGGTCTGTCCCGGGTTATCCCCGATGACCTGCGGTTTTCTTTTTTGAGCACCGTCCACCCTTGTGTCGGCCTACCGACCAAGATGCTTCAGCTGACTACGGAGGCTTCGTTTCTTCATCGACAGTCCACTACGCGCCTGCACGTTGCTCGGAGACTTGTGGGATTTGGGTACCCCTGGTCCCACCACCGACCGGGTAGACAGTCGGCCTGAGCCCACGTCTGACAACGATGTGGGCTGACCCCAGGCTGGCCCACAAGGATCTCCGGACTTGACGGACAAGGCTGGTGAAGATTTAGCCCGCAAGGCATGAGGCGAGATACTCGAATCTCATCCAAAGGTCACGGAGATTATGTTGTAACCAATCCAGATTAGTTTCCTAGTTGTAGCCGGATATAATTAGAGATAACCGACTTGTAAACCCTAGGCCGTCGACCTATATAAGGCGGCCTAGGTCGACCCCTCCATTCATCTAATCCTCATCCGCCAATTGTAACCAAGAAACTCGTCGTTGTTCTCCGGAACCTCGCCGAGCAGAGCAAGTCAACACCACCGAGCACAGGGTGTAGAGTATTATACCTCCGGGTAGCCTGAACCTGTATAATCCCTGTGTCCATGTGTTACCTCAAGCTCCCTAGCCTCGCGATTGCCCTTTGCCAACAAATCAACTATCTCAGTACCCCGGGTGGACTGCCGGACGATAACTCCGACATCTACGATAGTGACACTAAATTGTACATTAGATGCATTGTTTCATTCATGAACAGAAATCAAGTTAGATGATATAGCAGTGTTGGATTCCATCACATGAAACCCCTCACAGAGAGCAGAGTAACAGCCGCAATGGCTCACTCAAATCATCTGTGGAGGCACGTAGCTTACATGTGGGCCCAAGGACACACAATCCTGTGCAGTGCAAAAAAAGTCGCCATGCATGGCCTCGACTACGACTGCGACACCAGACACCGATTGGACGAGGCGAGATCGATCCGGGAAAATCGGCCAGGCCGGGCAACTGCTGCCTATCGGCCGCTCGCCAGTAGCCGCGCGCCTCCCGCGGCGGGCCCCACGTGGACGCGTCGCAGCTATATAGCCCGACCCTCCATTGCTGTTGGATCCCTCCTGAACCTACCCATCGTCCATCGTTGAGCGAGTCGTGAGACCGCGAGAGTGAGGCGGCGGGCGGCGGAGCGAGTGGCAGATCTCCTGATCAGATCGATTGAGGATACGATGTTCGTGGAGAGCTTCCGGGTGGAGAGCCCGCGCGTGCGGTACGGCTCCAGCGAGATCGAGTCGGAGTACCGCTACGACACCACCGAGGTCGTCCCGCCGGGGGATGGCGGCGCCGGCTGGGTGGTGCACCCCAAGTCGGTGACCTACAACTTCAAGACCAGCACCAGCGTGCCCAAGCTCGGGTGCGTATGCGTAAACCAACTCCATCTTCCCGTTCGCCTTCCTCTCGATCGGTTGACGATTCATTACCCGCTACGTCATTTCGAATGCAGGGTGATGCTCGTCGGATGGGGCGGCAACAACGGGACGACGCTCACGGCCGGAGTCATCGCCAACAGGGAGTAAGTTTGAAAGTTTCTCGATCAGTAACTGCATGCCATTTCCATCCCACATCGTCTCTCGTCAGATCAATCAATTCAGTTGGGCGAGATATGCATCCATGATCCTTACATCGATCCATGACGGCCTCATGCAAGTTTCTTGCAGGGGACTTTCCTGGGAGACGAAAGAGAAGGTCCACAAGGCCAACTACTTCGGCTCACTCACGCAGGCTTCCACCATCAGAGTCGGCAGCCACAAGGGAGAGGAGGTCTACGCGCCTTTCAAGAGCCTCGTGCCCATGGTGATGATCCTCTTCCTCAACTTCCTCGCTACCTCAAAATAGTCATCAATTTCAGTTATATTAGATCATTAGGAAATATATTGGGAGTACTATATATGTCGATCACAATCCATGCATGTGGTACAAAACTTATAATGCATCATGGATTCTAATTTGTATCAAATTAAATCAGGATCAAAACTAATAACCATGTGTAAGATACTAAGATATATATCCATTTCTTTCTGGATTACATATTTACATGCAAGTAGCTGAAGATATACGGATCTTGGTTGAACCCTGCAGGTTGACCCCAATGCCATCGTGTTTGGAGGTTGGGATATCAGCAACCTGAACATGGCAGATGCCATGGCCAGGGCCAAGGTGCTGGACATCAACCTTCAGAAGCAGCTCAGGCCCTACATGCAGTCCATGGCGCCCCTTCCTGGCATCTTCAACCCAGACTTTGTCGCTGCAAACCAAGGCGCCCGTGCTAACAATCTCATTCAGGGAACCAAGAAAGAGCAGGTTGAACAGATCAAGAAGGACATCAGGTACTTAGAAGAAGAAACTCACAACACTGAACCCTTTTCTCCTTCGTGGACACTTGTTACAAACTTAACCGTGTGGTCCATGAAACAGGGAGTTCAAGGAAAAGACCAAGGTCGACAAGGTTGTCGTGCTATGGACAGCAAACACGGAGAGATATAGCAATGTAGTCGCAGGGCTCAACGACACCATGGAGAACCTCATGGCTTCATTGGAGAAGAATGAGGCAGAGATCTCGCCATCGACCCTGTACGCAATAGCTTGCATCTCTGAGGGTGTACCCTTCGTCAATGGAAGCCCTCAGAACACCTTCGTGCCCGGTGTGTAGCCATTTCTTGTGTATTCGGTGCTCCATTTCTTGCCAATGCTCACACTGCTCTTCTCGTTGTTCACAGGGCTGACTGAGCTTGCCATCAAGAAGAATTCGTTAATTGGTGGTGATGACTTCAAGAGCGGGCAGACTAAGATGAAGTCTGTATTGGTTGATTTCCTCGTCGGCGCTGGGATTAAGGTACCATCGCATCCCGTACGTGTTTTGCAGAAGAGTCGATCTCTAGTGACAGATTTCAGATAACAGAAATATTTGTTGTGCAACTGTAGCCCACCTCAATTGCCAGTTACAACCACCTAGGTAACAATGATGGCATGAACCTCTCTGCGCCACAAGTCTTCCGGTCCAAGGAGATCTCCAAGAGCAGCGTGGTGGATGACATGGTTGCCAGCAATCCCATCCTCTACAGTCCCGGGGAACATCCTGATCATGTCATCGTTATCAAGGTCAGTCAAACAACTTAGGCCCTGTTTAGTTCCCACCCCAAACTTCACTATTCATCAAAAGAAATCTTACATGCATGGAGTATTAAACGTGTGTTAATGACAAAACCCATTCCATAACCCCCCGGTAACTTTGCGAGACGAATCTAATTAGCCTAATTTGGCCATGATTAGAAAACATCGTGCTACAGTAAACAATCTCTAATAACGGATTAATTAGGCTTAATAGATTCATCTCGCGATTTTCCGTCCATCCGTGTAATTAGTTTTATAATTAGATCATGTTTAGTCCTCCTAATCTTAGGTTTAGAATTGCTACAGTAAAGTTCGCAAACTTTTTTCCCGAACTAAACAGGCCCTTAGTTTGTGAATTTGTTCAGAGTCATCTAGATATGCTAGTTTACATTTGGTTTTTACTCAAAGTTTCTCTCTTATGCAGTACATCCCATATGTGGGAGACAGCAAGAGAGCCATGGACGAATACACCTCTGAGATCTTCATGGGCGGCAAGAACACCATAGTGCTGCACAATACCTGTGAGGATTCGCTCCTTGCTGCACCCATCATCCTTGACCTGGTGCTCCTGGCTGAGCTGAGCACTCGGATTCAGCTAAAAGCCGAAGGGCAGGTATGACGAACTGGATTAATATGTGCTTCCGCCTTCCAGTGCATATCATCTCTGCTGCACTTCTTGATTTTTTAAGACACACTGTTGACGATGTTATATCCCTCTTCTCTTTGACAGGACAAGTTTCATTCCTTCCATCCGGTGGCTACCATTTTGAGTTATCTCAGCAAGGCTCCTCTTGTAAGCTCTTCCATTTAGTTTGCAATTGTTGCAATTGTGTGTTGTCATTGTAATGGCCTACCAAATTAGTACAAAAGATTTCAGAACTAAAATACCACGATTGTTGTTACTATCTATTAATGTGCATTACCAAATGGTGTATTATGGGATTAGAGAAATTTGTAAGGCAGTAAATTGTGAGAATTTAGGGAGCTGGTAGTTCACAATCATCCCGACAGTTTTACCTGATGCTTCAGATAGGATTTGTTACATGCAAGTAGTTCTATACTTCTATTTGCTTGTATGAAACGTCAAATAAAACTGACTAGAGGGAGTACTATGTGATCTGTGACTTTATTAAAAAAGAATTGGTTTCTTAAATAGGTACCCCCAGGCACACCAGTGGTGAATGCACTCGCCAAGCAGCGAGCCATGCTGGAGAACATCCTGCGGGCCTGCGTAGGCCTCGCCCCTGAGAACAACATGATGCTTGAGCACAAGTGAAGAGGTCCCACTTTTTCCGGATGACCTGCATGCATTAGGGGATCGGATGGAAGGAAGGGGTGGATCAAGCAAAGGTGCAGGAATAAGTCAGCCTCCTCTGAACCTGACGAAGAAATAACAGGAGGCCATTGGAAGGAAAAGGGTTATGGAGGGAGATCAAACATGGATGATATCACATATTCACATGGATCCTAGGCTTCTTTTCCTTTTTCAGATTTGGCTCGTTTCGGTACTCATGAGACTAGATTGTGTATTGGCTTTCTCTTGTGTGCTGCATGAAGCCTTTATTTACTTGATGTGTGATTAGAGCTGTTAGAAGTGTCCAACCTAATTTTCAGAACTCTTAGTTTCACGCTCTTTATATCCTCCATTGCTAGATGATAAACTCATTTTGCTAGTTGACATGCATGAGTTTTGTTTTTTCTTCCAGTATTGACAAAATATTCTTTATATCAACCCGTGCGGAAGTACGGGTAGTAATTGTGAGAGACATAAATACTATAAATTCATTTAAAAAATTGCTTACTTGTGTCGCACACGAGTACACGACACTCTATCTCATTTATTAAATATGCTATGACAATACTCAATATATATGATATAACCCCCTGCTTCGGTGGGTTGCTGCGCAGGCCGTTCCTGCCGTTAGATGGCAACACAGAGATCTGTGCTAAGCAAACCTATTGCCGGTCTCTTCTGACCGCTGCCTGCAAATCACCGTGTTCAGATAACCCAGGACAATTTTTGGATCAATTGGAATCTTGCATGCATGAAGCCTTAAATAAAGTTTATTTACAAAACTTTTTCACAGATGAGTGCAACTTTGCGCAACGAATCTAATGAGCCTAATTAATTCACGATTTGCTACACTAATCATCCTCTAATCATGCGGCCAAAGGCCTCATTAGATTCATCTCGCGAATTTGACAGGAGGTTGTGGAGGTAGTTTTGTAAACTGACTTTATTTAATACCCTTAATTAACGGTCAAAGAGGCATTTAATGCAGAGATCAATTTTTTTTTTATCCCAAACGAACACGGCAACAAAGCCTGTAGCTGCTGGCGTCCTTTTTTTTTCACACGAGCAGTAGAGTTTGGCCGAGCTCTTCTGTATCTTCGGTGTGATGTGTGGCAGTCAGGTATGGCGTGTCAGAGGGCCCGGAAGGATGGCTGTCGACCAGGCTATTTTTAAATCCTCGGGGTGAACAGACTCACATGCAAAGTGGAATCAGCATGCAGCACTTTGAATTGAAATCAGCACAAATAACTAGCTAACTAGCTAAGTAAAGACGCAAATCAACCAGGTTTATTTTAGCAAACCGAACACGGTCATAGCCCCCAAACAAACATTAAGACACCTATGTAATTTTGTTTTCTGTCCCTCACTACTTATAAGTTTGAAACCAGATCTTGTGATACTTTTTGTTCGTAGTCAAGCGTGGAGTCTTAATGTCAACTCTTAAGATAACTTTGGTAGTGATTTGAGAATACTGTTGTGATTTGTGAACTATAAAATTAAGTATTTTTGATGTTATGTTGCTACTTAATGGTTTGGTCAACACGTCTGATGTACTGAAGTTGTGAGATGTCCCAACTGCTCCCTGCTCAGTATTCGCTGCAGAGCACAGAGACACAGTACACCGCCGTGATGGGTCTCTGGTCACACGATCGGATGGCATGAAACTTTCAGGTTTGATGGTGTATCATGCACGAAATCATGTTCAGGGCATGTTTAGATGCCCCATTATGCAAAACAAGAATGCAAAACGCCTGCATTGGGAAGCGCGCGCACAGAGAAAAAAGTATATTGGGAAGCGCGCAGAATGCAAAACAGGCCCAGAATGCAAAATGGAGAGGGTATCTAAACAGACCCTCAAGTAGGTTTCCAAGCAAACCTGTCAACACATCCATCAAACGGCATCAGGGACATGCGCAGCTACTGTATATATATATATATATATATATATATATATATATATATATATATATAT
>CM014278.1:27936008-27951797 GCA_004135705.1 Alloteropsis semialata
GCGCCGTCGGGCCCCGCCGTGCCGACCTCCGCGCGCCGGCCGTCCTCCCTTGTCCGCTGCCGTGCCGCCCCTCTGTCCTCCCCGCCTACCTCCTCGGCCAACGCGCGCGCATCCCCGCCGAACCGGCCCCACGCCATTAACGCCGGAGCTCGAAGCTTCCCGGCGCCGGCCGAGCCCCGAGCCCCTCCTCCACCTATATAAAGCCCCCCTCCGCGTTCACCACCACCACAGCCACCTCCTCCGCCTCACCACCAAGCCAGCGCCGCCCTCCTCCCCGCTCCAAGCCTCGCGCAGCGCCGCCGCCCTCCCACCGCCGCTGCTCTCCACTGCCCCGACGCCGCCCCGCCGCCTCGAGCCTCCCCTGCCCTTGGTAAGAGGGGGAGCGTGATCCCCTCACCCCCCCTCTTGCTCGCTCGCTCATCCCCTGCCGCCGCCCTGCCCCGGAGGGATGGGAACGCCGGCGTCGCCGCCGCGCCGCCGCCCCGGTTTCCCCCTCCCCTGGTTCGATCGGAGGAAAGAGGAGAAAGGCTGTGTTAACACCAGATTTTCGCACCTGACATGCTGAGTCAGATGATGACGTAGTGAGGTTGAAACTGAACAGTGGACCCATTGACTGGTCAAAGTCGAAGGTGAATAGAGAAGGGAGCCGATGCTGAAGAGGAGTCCGATGTGAAGCAGGAGTCCGATCTGACAACAAGTGCAAGAGGAAGAACGCGTCGGCTAAGGAAGGGAACGTATCAGATGCGGGGATTATTTCCTTTTCAGAAGGCGTATGAGAGTCCCATTGTATCTTAAGTTTAGTTTACCTTATTTAGTTAGTCTGGTCCGATCATGACTCTCCATGACCAGGGTATAAATATGAGCCCTCGTCCATTGTAAATATTATTCTCACAATCAATACAACCCGGCTTCACGCCAAAACCCTAGTAGTAGTTACCGACGAAGCTCATTGGTGGACGGGCTGCATCAGTTCTGATCTCCGGCTTACCAGTAAGTTAGTCAATTTATCGAACTAATATAGGCTTTGAATTGAGGCGCATCGCCCTTTCTCGTTTATATTGTTCAACCGATTTATCTCTGGATAATCAAGATTGATATAGATTCCCTACGTCGGAGCTAGATCAATATTGATTATTCAATAGATTATCGTTTATCGGACTATACTTTAAGCCTAGATTCCCTACGTCGGAGCTAGGTATCAAGATTAGTCTAGATTCCCTACGTCGGAGCTAGAATAATCTTGGTTACTAAAGATAGTCTTTGCGGCTTGTTGGAGTTGCTAGATTGGTTTAGATCTACGCCATGTGAATCAATTCTACTTCTTCAACGGCTTTGAGCATTGGTCTTGGTCTGATTTAAGCAATATTTATCTTACAGCATCGTTCTATGTCCGATCCTTCATTATGGTTTAATCTAGTTGTTCTTTGAGTGTTGTACTGGTGTAGATTCCCTACGTCGGAGCTGGATCTTTACAATATGATTAGATTAATCTTTGATTATCATGCTTGGTCTAGATTCCCTACGTCGGAGCTAGATTCATCTTGATTAATTAAAGGAAGCTTAGATTATGCCTTATTGCTATTTGAATGTTAAGTGTGGTGTAGATTCCCTACGTCGGAGCTGGATCTCGCTTAATTATTTGATAGCATATCTTAGAATCAGAACGAATCTGTTAATGTTTTATCTGTATATTTGCTTAATCTGATCAACACCTGTGCGAGCATCTTGTTTAATTGACAGGTTGATGAGTCGAGTCCGATTATCTAGCTATCCGATCTGATCATAGTTGGAGAAATCTAGATTCCCTACGTCGGAGCTAAATTTCTCTGCAAAGGCTATAGTCCGATCGGTGGTTAGATCGTCCGATAAGACGAGTCAAATTGGCAATTAGGCAAGGTGGACAATGTATCGGCTTACACTTTGCTTATTTAATATCTTGTTTAAAGATATAGCTGATCCATTATTTTACATATTGGCTTTGTTTTATGCTTTATTTTATTATTCAAAGGCTAGTCTGTAATATCAATCAAGGTCCGATCCTGATTGGTCCGATTCTGAGGTCCGATCTGCTGTCTGATTGAGGTCCGATTACTCGGTTCGATTGACGTCATCAGTGAAGTCCGATTTTGAGGTCCGATCAGTATCGGCCGACACGTGTCTGATTGGGTCTTGGCTAAAATTCGACGTTACTCCATCGTCTGAAATAGAGCCGGCACAATCAAAGAGTAATTTAACTGTTTTATCCCCTTGTCAATTTCAGGTCAAATTGACTGGCACGCTGCGAACCTGAACTGGAGTGTAGACTGGCACTGGAGCGAAGCAGACTCTCCCCGGTCATCGTGTGCTGCACGCGGGAGATACAACCGCCGATTTTCCGCGTCAACACATTTTTGGCACGCCCGGTGGGACACGATAAATAAAATCCAAGATGTCATCGTCTGAAGCTGAACAAGAAGCCGCAGCAAGACTTGCTGCTGAGAAAGAAGCTGCTGAGAAGGCCAAGAACGACAAGAACAAGACGCCTGAGACGACCATTGCAATCACAAAGGCTGATCTGTCCAAATCTCAGTTGGAAGCAGTTCAGGCCCAGATTGATGCTTTTGAGAGACTATGTCTCGGACAATTTGGACGCAATCGTTCAGGCCCTATTCTCAAAGCTCCTCTCCCGGATCCAGAGGTGATCAAGAAGACGACTGAAGCTCGAGAACACCAGATCAACATGACAGAAATGATTCACCAAGCTGTTCATCATGCATTGATCGACCAATCAGGCATTTTGGTGAATTCTCTAGACAACCTCATCCGGAAGGCGGTGGATGATGCAGTTTGCTTGAAAGGTCCAGTATACATAGCAGATTCTCCAGGAGCATCAGGATCAAGAAGAGGCAAAGAAGCTACAGATAACACAATGACTGTTGCTCCACAGAATCCGATTGCTCCACCACCTCCCGTTGAACTGGCCAACGGTTTTCTGTTGATGGCCGATGGAACCATTGTCGGCCCGCATGGTGAAAAGTATGCCAGGACTCTGAGTGAAGGAGAAAAACAACCTGCAGCCACAAGACTGCGCACAGAGGCCCCTGCACATCAGCGTATGGTCAGTGATTATAATAACTATGTGATGGACGTAGCTGATGGACTACCACATGGAAATCAACAGTCCGATTGGTCACAAAAGATAGCCGAGGTGATCCAGAACCAGTTCGGCTTGAAGCCTAAAGATGAGGCGAGGTTGTATCGGCACCCGTACCCATCTTACTTTGATGCAGTGCCACTTCCTCCGTGTTATAGAGTGCCGGATTTCTCCAAGTTTTTCGGGCAAGATGATATAACCACTATTGAACATGTGAGCCGATTCTTGGCTCAGTGTGGTGAGGCTGCTTCTGAAGAGGGATTAAGGCTCAGATTCTTCCCTCTGTCGCTATCAGGGCCGGCGTTTACCTGGTTTACGTCGTTGCCAGCAGGATCAGTAACGGGATGGTCAGACATGGAAAAGCAATTCCACAAATACTTCTTTTCTGGTCTCAATGAAATGAAGATCTCCGATTTGATCGCTATCAGGCAGAGGAATGATGAGACCGTCAAGGAGTACATTCAACGGTTCCGTGATACCAGGAATCGATGCTATAGTTTGAAGCTGTCTGATATGCAGTTGGCCGAGCTTGCATTCCAGGGTTTGCTCGCGCCGATTAAAGAAAAATTTTCTGCTCAGGATTTGAAACATTGGGGCAGCTGGTTCAGAAGGTGTCAGCTCATGAGGTCCGATATCAGGAGATGAAGCGCATGAAGTTTTCAAAGCAAGTATCTTATCTCTCTGAATCTGAAGAAGAAGCTGACGTTAACATAGCTGAATGGACCAAATCCAAGAAGCCAGTGTCGCTCCCATGGATCAAGCAGAATCCTGAAAAGTTTGGTTTCGATATAACAAAGGCCGACAAGATCTTTGATTTACTGCTCAGTGAGAAGCTTATTCAGCTTTCTCCAAATCATTCTATTCCGTCGGCCGATGAGTTGAAAAAGCGTAAATATTGCAAGTGGCACAACTCAACTTCTCATGAGACCAATGAATGCAAAGTGTTCAGAAGGGAGATTCAATTGGCCATTGAGTCTGGCAAGATTAAATTTGAGGACAATAAGAAGGCCATGAAGATCGACGGTCACCCTTTTCCAAACAACTTTGCTGATTTCACCTTTTCTGTTAACATGGTTGATGCTAATGAAAAGGGGAAATTCAAGGTGCTCACATCGGACCACGCTAAGGACTCTGGTGCCGTTGATCCTGCAGTTCAAGTCACTGTTGAAGAATTGCGCAGGAATCATCAGGCATTTGGGCGCGAATCTAATGCTCCTGGAGGATATCGGCCGCGTGTGACTTCCCAGATGCTGATCAACAAATACAAGAGGCAGCAAGCAGCAGCCCGAGCGTGGGAAGAGCGTGAGGAACGACGACGTCGGAGGCGTGAGTATCAGGACAGACGACTCGATGAAGAGTATGATCAGCGCCGACGTGATAATAGGTCCGACGACCGACGCCGATTTGATGACAGGTCCGATGGCCGACGCTGGTGTGATAATAGGTCCGATGGCAGGCGTTGGACTGAAGATAGAGTTGACGATCGCCATTATTATGGATATAGGTCCGACTGGCATGCAGATAGACATCAAGCTTATGACCAATATCAGCAGGATGATGATCACTGGGGATGCCCTTTCTTTGTATACTGCTGGAATGAAAAGCTCAGATTGCCGTCAAAAGTGGATTGTCCTGAATGCAGTTTCCAATATGAAGAGTACAGAGCTTCCAAGAGGGGTCGACGATCAGTTCATGAACGGATCGGCGTCAGAATAGATGATCGTCATCAAAGATATGAAGGCCGGGTTAATACTCATGGCCACAAAAATAATGAAGGCCGGGCTGATGCTCTTGGCCCTGAAAAGATGGAAGAAAAGGTTCCAGTTCATAATCGGACCGAAGAACCTCCGATGAGGCCTGGACAGTGGTGCCCATCAGGGATTTCTAAATCCAAGAAGAGACGTGTTCAGAGGTTGCGCTATAATGAGCAGGTTCGGGAACAAGAATTGGCAAAAGAGAAGAAGTGGCGCGTTAAGATGGCCAATGATGATGAAGCAAGCACATCGGCCGCAATAAATATGGTTTTGATGTTGCCTTCTGATTTTGCTGCTCCTGATGAACAGGACGACCATGAGGTCGATTATGAGTTGGAAGAAGTCGCTGCATGCTTGGTCCTTGATTCAGAGAAGGCGATCTTTGAGAAACCAAATGCAAATGGATATCGGCATCTGAAGCCTCTGTACATCAAGGGATACGTTGATGGGAAGCCGATGACCAAGATGCTCGTTGATGGAGGAGCTGCTGTCAATCTCATGCCCTATTCTACATTCCGTAAGCTAGGGAAAGGGATTGATGATTTGATCAAGACAAACATGACGCTTAAGGATTTTGGTGGTAACGTTTCAGAGCCTCGGGGGGCAATCCATGTAGAATTGACCATCGGCAGCAAGACATTGCCGACTACTTTCTTTGTGATTGATGGCCAAGGTTCTTACAGCATGCTCCTCGGACGTGATTGGATCCATGCCAATTGCTGCATCCCATCCACAATGCATCAATGTTTGATCCAATGGCAAGGCAATAAGGTGGAGATCGTCCCAGCTGATGATTCGGTTAGCATTGCTACAGCTGAGTCAACGATCTGGGAGTTTGAAGGTGTTGAATGCCTGTCAGGGAAAGCATGGGATGGTGACTTCCTCAAGGTGTCCGATCAAGGACTGAAGCCGATCCAAGCAGTCGGCTCTGAAACATTATTTTAAATGGAAGGTTATATAGAGAATTTTAAAGGCCGATATGATTAATGAGTTCTTTCAAATATGTATTTGATAGTTCTTCTTGTAAATTAAATCGGCCTGATCGTTATTTTGCCTTGGGGGGCAAGGTTCAAAGTTTATTAATCCAATGGTACTACTTTAACAGTAGGAGAGATTTGTAAGCCGATGCTATGCGTCAGGCTTGAAAGCCGATGAAAAATCGTCTCAAGAACAAAAACGAAGAGCCGATGCGGTATGCGTCGCCTTAAGAATTATATACAACAAAAGAAGATTGTGCTATAAGCATTAAGCCGCTCGATGGCGGGGCAGGCTATTAATGTATCAAATCAACTAGGTAAGACAGGTAGATCTCAATGTTCAAGGCTGCAAATATTTAACCACCAAGTCAAGGGCGGTTTGACGGATCTTGTCGACCTCAGCAATGGTCTTGGCATCAGCTTCAGAATTCCCTTCTATAGGCTTGATTGTCTTATGGATCTCCTTGGCGGCCTTGATGTGGATTTTGTAATCTTCTTCGGCTTTTGCTTTCATAGCTGGGAGATCATCAAGCTCTTTTGTTGTGACCTGGATGCTTGATAGAACTTGGGCAAGTTCTTGCTCTAGTTGTTGTTTTCTGGCTCGAAGATCATCAAGCTTTAATTGGAGAGAGGCAGGACGAGCTGATAGTTCTTCAATCAATTTTGTTGACTTGTCGGCCTGGGCACGTTCTTCATCCCTCGACTTGATCAGATCCTGCTGGGAGTTCCGATTGATGATTCGACGGTTGGCTTGCAGCACTGAGAAGGATTGGCTTTCTATGTATGCCGCCGGAATCAATGCTTCCTCCAGGTCCAATGGGAGTTGACCCCTTAGGGTTTTGAAGACCTTGCGAATCGGCTTTGCATTTTGGACCAGGTCGACAATGTCTTGGTGAAGGAGAGCTGATATATCAAGCAATTTCGCTTTCACTTCATCAGACAACAAGCTTTGCCCAGAGCTGATTTCTTCCTCTTCAGCTTGCAGCCGATCAAAATCGACTGATATACTCTGGCTGAATTGAGGAGTATCTTGAGCCTGCGAAAGGAATGATTAGACATAATATCAAAAAGCTGATATAGATATATCAGGCTAGGAAGTTTACTTGTTTCCAGGCCACTTCTTGCTCGAGTCCGATCAGAGGAATATTACTGCCCTGGATATTTGCTTGGGTGATCTCAAGGTCCGTCAAGACGTTCTGGATGGTTTGCTAGAAGAGAGAAAATAAGAACAAGATGGATGTCAATTATTGAATGAATCGGCTGATAATTACCGTTGCTTCTGGATCAGGGAGTTGGATCTGTAGAAGAGTTTGCTCTTCTTGGCCTTGATCCATTTGTACTTGTTCTGCTTGAAGTGGCGGGCTTGATTGACGAGGCGACCCAGTTATAGTCCTTTCAGATGAGGATGTATGACTCGAATGTTCCTGAGTTGGACTTGATCGCATTTGAATAGGACTTGGTGATTTTTGTAGGTCCGATTCTGGTACTTCTTCGGCCGATGGACTAGAAGACTTGATCGGACTGGGCTGCCGTGCAGAGGATTCTCCGATAACCTGAATTTACAGGAAGGATTAATTTCAGTAAAGAGATAAATCAAGTTAATAAAGTTCTTGGACTTACCAGAGTGGTCTTCGGACGTTTGGGAATTTTAGAGGACGTCTGCTTCTTCCTTTTCCTGCTGTCACTGTATACTGACAGAAGTTTGCCGATGGTGGGAGAGTCACAGCCGATCCACGGATCTGGCGAGATATTACAGTAGACAACTTGTCTCCCCGATCGAGTCATCGTTGGAGGAGAGCGATCGACGTCCTGGCAAAGAATTGATCAGTAGAATAAAATTATATAAGGGAGGAATACAAGTTCACAGACATTACCTCTGGTTTGCCCTTGAAAGTAGGCTGCAACTTCCGGATATAAGTTTTGAGGGCGATGCAAAATAAGTGTTGATACCATTCAGCCCACCATGTGTTGAAGGTCCGATGAACTACAAGGCAGATTGCAAAGGTATCCAGGTTGGTGTTGTCCATAGGAGGCTCAAGTCTGAAAAGGCGGTCCCATTCCACGCCTGTGTCGATTTTTCCCCTTGGAAAGATTTGATCGGTCAAAGTTAGATAGGGAGGAAGCTGTCCTATGCCGAATTGTCGAGCAGCCAGGTTTGGATGATAGAATTCATAGGTTGATTGCCCTGACTTGCCCTGACTGAGGCCGATCGGAAGAAATCGAGCACCAATGCAGGTTCGGAAAATTGTCAAGGCTTCTAAATCTGCCTCTACAATCATCGTGAATTTGAATTTGTAGGGCAACTCAAATTCATCGGCATGATCGTACAAAAACCAGACCATTTTTTCATCAGCAATGCCTTTGTAAAAAAGTGCAAAATACTTGGAAAATTCCTTGCCTGATAATTTCTCAGCAGGAAAGCCCATGGCAGCTTCACCAAGTGAGGTACACCGGCGCCAGCTGATCTCTTCCGATTCAGGCTTGCTCTCTGGGAATTTAAGCCTTCGAACATCTACCTTTACAACTTTGCTCAGATGTAGCATTAACCACATCTGGATGAACCACCACGGCCCGCCAAGGTTGGAGATGGGTGATCCAGTTCTCAGGCGCTTGGCAACTTGATGAAGTAAATTGTATGCTGCTCCCAGGAGAAGTTGACCAAGGCTGATGATGTGGTCACTCACAAGTAATTCGGCCAGATGTTGGAAGTTGCCTGTTGGACCAAGGGTGGTACCGCAAAAGAAGAATCTGTCCAACCACATGTTCAAGAAGGCCACATGTTCACGGTCGGTCACAGATCCGGTCCGATGATTCTTTTCCATATATCCTGTCCAACCGCCACAACTCTTGGTCTTGAAATGGTGCCTAACTTTGATGTTGAACTGAGAAGGGCGCTTGTCGCCAGTGACATTGAGGCCAAGAAGCATGACTACGTCAAGCAGTGTTGGGGTCATTGGACCGTGTCCGAAGAGAAAAGCGTTCAGGGCATCGGACCAAAAATGTGAGGCGGCAATCAAGAGATTCTCATTCTTAGCCATGGGTCCGATGCTGAGGCCAATACACTGGGCGATGTCCAATCTATCCCAGATTGCAGATTTAGAGGCCGATACTCTTAAATACCAGTTTTTCCATCCGGGGAGAACTGTCGGCCAGGAACGAAATGCATTCTTCCAATCTTCGAGGTCAAATCCGGAAGTTTTGAATGGGAGGCGCAAAGTTTCCAGATTGATGATCTCGGCAGGGTCCGGATCTCCCATTGGACCAAGAAAATAAACCCCATCGGCTTCGCCCGAAGGGATTAGGGTTTGGGCACGAGTGTCCTAAAAAGAGATTGCGAAAATGGGGAAAAAATTTTAAAAGCCGAATTTCAGGCAGGAAGTAAAATCGAGATCAGTAGGGTACCTCTGGGATTGGGTGATGTAGTTCTCCTACTGATGGTTCCGCGGGTATCGAAGAAGAACCTGAGGCGAAGAGAGTTGATGAAGAAAGGGTTGAAGAGCTTGTTGCTGCCGCCGTTGAAGTCATGACCGCCGCCATTGTTGAGCTTGTGACTGCAGCCATGGTGGAGGGTATAGCAGATGGAGAACCCGCTGAAGCAGATGCGGAGGTGGAAGCGGATATCGAAGAGTGGAGGGCGCCCATGGAGGATGATTGAGCCATTTGGGGCGATTTGATGAAGGTTTGAGCGAATGTGAATGGCCGCTCGGGAGGAGGAAGAAGATGAGCAGTACAGGTTCTGGCGAGGAAGGAAAAGTGAACAGTGTAGCTGCCGGCGGTAATTTTATAAGGTAAAAACGGTCGTGGCCCGAAGAATAAGGAGCCGTGCAGTACAGGGATGGGAAGTTTCGGCACGAAAATCGGTGAAGGAGTTATGATGACAGATACGAATTTTGGAACAAAATGATATTTTATTCCAAAATTGGGGGGCATGTGTTAACACCAGATTTTCGCACCTGACATGCTGAGTCAGATGATGACGTAGTGAGGTTGAAACTGAACAGTGGACCCATTGACTGGTCAAAGTCGAAGGTGAATAGAGAAGGGAGCCGATGCTGAAGAGGAGTCCGATGTGAAGCAGGAGTCCGATCTGACAACAAGTGCAAGAGGAAGAACGCGTCGGCTAAGGAAGGGAACGTATCAGATGCGGGGATTATTTCCTTTTCAGAAGGCGTATGAGAGTCCCGTTGTATCTTAAGTTTAGTTTACCTTATTTAGTTAGTCTGGTCCGATCAGGACTCTCCATGACCAGGGTATAAATATGAGCCCTCGTCCATTGTAAATATTATTCTCACAATCAATACAACCCGGCTTCACGCCAAAACCCTAGTAGTAGTTACCGACGAAGCTCATTGGTGGACGGGCTGCATCAGTTCTGATCTCCGGCTTACCAGTAAGTTAGTCAATTTATCGAACTAATATAGGCTTTGAATTGAGGCGCATCGCCCTTTCTCGTTTATATTGTTCAACCGATTTATCTCTGGATAATCAAGATTGATATAGATTCCCTACGTCGGAGCTAGATCAATATTGATTATTCAATAGATTATCGTTTATCGGACTATACTTTAAGCCTAGATTCCCTACGTCGGAGCTAGGTATCAAGATTAGTCTAGATTCCCTACGTCGGAACTAGAATAATCTTGGTTACTAAAGATAGTCTTTGCGGCTTGTTGGAGTTGCTAGATTGGTTTAGATCTACGCCATGTGAATCAATTCTACTTCTTCAACGGCTTTGAGCATTGGTCTTGGTCTGATTTAAGCAATATTTATCTTACAGCATCGTTCTATGTCCGATCCTTCATTATGGTTTAATCTAGTTGTTCTTTGAGTGTTGTACTGGTGTAGATTCCCTACGTCGGAGCTGGATCTTTACAATATGATTAGATTAATCTTTGATTATCATGCTTGGTCTAGATTCCCTACGTCGGAGCTAGATTCATCTTGATTAATTAAAGGAAGCTTAGATTATGCCTTATTGCTATTTGAATGTTAAGTGTGGTGTAGATTCCCTACGTCGGAGCTGGATCTCGCTTAATTATTTGATAGCATATCTTAGAATCAGAACGAATCTGTTAATGTTTTATCTGTATATTTGCTTAATCTGATCAACACCTGTGCGAGCATCTTGTTTAATTGACAGGTTGATGAGTCGAGTCCGATTATCTAGCTATCCGATCTGATCATAGTTGGAGAAATCTAGATTCCCTACGTCGGAGCTAAATTTCTCTGCAAAGGCTATAGTCCGATCGGTGGTTAGATCGTCCGATAAGACGAGTCAAATTGGCAATTAGGCAAGGTGGACAATGTATCGGCTTACACTTTGCTTATTTAATATCTTGTTTAAAGATATAGCTGATCCATTATTTTACATATTGGCTTTGTTTTATGCTTTATTTTATTATTCAAAGGCTAGTCTGTAATATCAATCAAGGTCCGATCCTGATTGGTCCGATTCTGAGGTCCGATCTGCTGTCTGATTGAGGTCCGATTACTCGGTTCGATTGACGTCATCAGTGAAGTCCGATTTTGAGGTCCGATCAGTATCGGCCGACACGTGTCTGATTGGGTCTTGGCTAAAATTCGACGTTACTCCATCGTCTGAAATAGAGCCGGCACAATCAAAGAGTAATTTAACTGTTTTATCCCCTTGTCAATTTCAGGTCAAATTGACTGGCACGCTGCGAACCTGAACTGGAGTGTAGACTGGCACTGGAGCGAAGCAGACTCTCCCCGGTCATCGTGTGCTGCACGCGGGAGATACAACCGCCGATTTTCCGCGTCAACAGGCTGCCGTTTTTTCGGATAACCCCCTGCCCATTTCCAAATCCATAAATATATCCTTCCCCCTTTAGTCAATTTCCAAGAAAACCCCCTGTCCTTTCTAAATAATTCCAAATATGCCCCTGGTCTTTACCAAACCCCCATATACTTTTCAAATATTACATTTAGATCCTTCCACCATATAAGAATCTTTACAGATAAGTCCTTGGCCCTTTATAATTAATTATAAAGAGGTCCTAAAATCCCCGTTTAAGCGCTAAACCTCCCTAAACTCGTCATTTCATGCGCCAAATTCCTCCAGATTTCCACCAAACTCAAACACGTCTCTATTCCATCCATTCCGGCCGAGCTTTACACAAATCATCCCAAAATAATTCCTTTTCCTATTTTATTTTGTTATTTCCTGTTTCCAATTCATCGGTAAAGGAATGTGTTTTCTTATTTTGTGTTTGTTTGATCGTGCCCTAGACGACGGAGTGAACGAGGAGGAGCAGTACCGCGAGCAGGACTACGCAGGAGAGTACCGCGAGCCCGACCCCGAGGACCCGTACCGCGAGCAGGAACTCCCGGAAGCTTTTGTTGACGGCAAGTCCAATCCCATCCTTTGATGCATGTTTATCCCATGATTTATAAACACAACCTATTAAGCCCTTGATATTGCATTGTTTTATTTAAAACCCGATTGGTTAGCCACCCCTTGATTGCTATGACATTCCTTGACAACCTAGTTATCACTAAATATGATATGCTCTATTTAGATGATAACCAATTCTAGAATGCTTAGGATTAGAATGCTTAGGATTTGTTACCCTTACTCAATCATGACTATACACTTGTTTTATCAAAGAATAAATGTGTGAGTTGGAAATTGGGTTTTGGGTTTGAAAAGAGTGAAAATGTGTGGATAAGATGGATGGGTATTTCTTTGTGAAATACCATTAGGAGGCTTGTACCTTTGTGGTTAAGCAAGTTGGGAGATATCCATTTTGTCCGGTTTTAAACCGAGGTGATGTGTCATCTTGCCTAACCCATTTATCTCGTACAACCACTCGACTCTTGTATGGTGCAAGGGCTTAGTCTAAATCCCACTAGCCATCTGTTAGTTGTCTGGAGGCAGGTGTGCAGCGGGAAAACCAAGTGCCGTCTTAGTGACATGGTTGCCGTCTTAGTGACATAAACCCCTTGGTGTTTTTCTCGCGATGGCTAGGCAGTTTTGGCTATGGTGGGTAATGGCTTCGATAGGATCCGCACTGACACTAAGGTGATCGTGTTGCGGTACCCTACTTGTGGTGAAAGTGTACACCTCTACAGAGTTTCCTAATCTATTGGAATAGCCGTGCCCACGGTTATGGGCGAGTTATGGCTTAGTCACAATACTAAGGTTTTGGGATGGGTTGGAGTGTGTTGGTTTTGGAAATGAGTTCGGCTTTGTGCCAAAAGCTACGGCAGATGGGAAATCCGGTAGCACTAAAAGTTTGGATCCTTTGTGGATCAACCCCCTTAATGACTTGTTACTAAAACTTGCTTTGCTAAAGAATACCTTGATAAACCCGTGCATGTGTTAAAACTAGCTTTATGGCAAAAATAAAACCTAGCCTTATCCTTGATATTCCTTGTGCATAATTCTGTGTTAACCCCTCCGTGGGTGTGATTGGGCTTGTTGAGTACTTTTGTACTCACCCTTGTTGTTGTTAATCCAGAAGAAGACCCGGACTTTGTTGAGGACGCTGAGTAGGTGGTCGCTTCCGCACCCAACTTTGCCTGTGGAGTTTGGTCCCGCCCAAGATGGCTTCGCTGTCGCAGAACTCTGATCCCTTGGTTGAACCGTTCTGGTTCATCCTTTGGCTTACCGCAGTAGTTTACCTTTTAGCTATCCTAGTTTGTATTAGGTGCCCGCTTCCTCGTGGGTTGTAAGTTTCCGTATCATCTGTTGAATAAATGTGTATCAGCCTCCTGGGACTGATAATTTGTATCACATTTAGTCTCTGCTTAGGCAGGGGCGCTTCAGGTGGTATCAGAGCCGTAGTTGGCTGTAGGACGTGACCCCTAGGACCGGTTAAGCCTTTTGACCAAGCCTTAGGTTTTATAAAAACTTCTTGCTTCCTATACTCTTTTGCAAAAAGTAATTTACCCCTGTTCTGTTACAGATGGCCGAAGAAGGTTGGGTCAACAGCAACTGCTTGGAGGAGCCCGGTTTTCCCAGGTTGCTTTTCGCCTGCATGGACTGGGTCGGCATTTACGAGCGTCCGGAGTACACCAGCAGGGAGTACGAGGACCATGGGACACCCCGGTGTGAGATGATCATCTACATCGGGAGGAGCAGCCGTCACCCCGAGATCAATCCATTCAATGTGACTGCCACTGGCTTCCGGCATAAGGACACCTACCAAGTTGCAGCTCGGAAGGCATTGCGTCACCTGTGTCAGATTTATGAGAGACACCTTGGCCCCAAACCGCTGAGGTACTTCCCGCCAGTCAACAGGAACCGTCCAGTTTGGTTGGCCCGGATTAGGGCACTCCAAGGACATGGTCTGCGTGAGGATGACCCCACTGTGCTCCACACCACTGCTTACCTCCACACCCTGGATGAGCTCTACGACAAGCAGGCAAGGCATTTGAGGCAGCAGATCCGTAGAGCTGAGGATGCAGAGATGATGGTAAGGAGCCTACAGGTGAAAGTAGCAGCATTGGAAGCAAGAGCCGCAGCCGCCGAGAGCAATGAAGCTCAGGCCATTGAGGCACTCAAGGAGGCCGAGGACAGGCACACCTAGGAGCTGAAGGATGCTCATCTTGTGGGACGAGCTAAAAGAAGGATGCGGGAGTTGGAGGATGACGTGGCCCCGACCCGTGATGAGACTTCCGTGGCCAAAGGGCCCAATAAGAGAAAGAGCCCCGATGCCCCGCCAGCACCTCCACCCACAGAAGCTACCGAGAGAACCTTCGAGGTCGTTGAGCCACCTCAGGAGGAGAATGAGCTGCTCGCACTTCTCATGGCTTCGATGGAGGATCACTCTGCGCATGGTGCGGATTCACCCCCGCGAGTCGGATGTATCCCAAGGGCATAGCCTACGAGCCATGAGCTGCCCCAAGCCTGCCTAAGTGCCAGTGATCGTCAGGGGATGAAGCCGTCTGGTCCAGAGTTGTACCCTTAGTCTTGCAGTGTCCCAGTTCAGTGTTGTACCCCGTGCCTGTGTCGTATAGTGCCTTCGTAGTTTAGTGTCGTTGTGTTGTACCCCAGTGTTGTACCTCCCTTTGGAAGAAATAAAATCATTGTGCTTGTTGTGTTGTTAGTTTTGTGTGCTCTGTCTTTTAAAAATGCGTTTAAATAACTTTAATATCACTTTTAAGTCCCAAGTCTCATGAAAACCCCGCTCAATCTGCAGATGGCTCCCAAGCGCGCCAGGACCACCCCAAGTCAGGCCCATGCCACCCCCAGTGCAGAAAGGCAGCAAAGGCAAGCGCCACCCGCCACAGTACCCCCTGTTGTGTATGAAGTGAATCAGATTGAGGGCGGTGGAGAAAGCCATGTGGGAGAACAGTTACCCCCACCACCTCAGATTGACCTGGTCCAGGTGATGAACAATCAGACCCTGTTACTGGAAGCTTTGGCCAATGCCATCACACAGCAGAGACCCCGCAGATATGGTCTGAATGAGAAGTTGACAGACTTCCTCCGGACCAAGCCACCCACCTTTGGAGGATCCACTAACCCCTTGGATGCAGATGATTGGCTGCGGGTTATTCAGAGGAAGCTTGAGCCGTTTGGTTGTGAGGACCGTGACAAGGTTCTCTTGGCTGCTCATCAACTCACCGGCACTGCTTTAGCCTGGTGGGAGAATTACTGCGCAGCTGCCCAGGATGCCACCACTATCACCTGGGATGAGTTTGTGACAGAGTTCCGCCGCTACCATATTCCAGTGGCCACCATGAAGCGCAAGGCAGATGAGTTCCGTGAACTGCGCCAGGGCAGCAAGTCTGTGGAAGAGTACACCTATCAGTTCATGGAGTTGGCCCGTTATGCACCGGAAGAGGTCAACAAAGATGAGAAGAAGCAGGACATGTTCAAGAAAGGCTTGAACGCAGAACTCAGGACTCTGCTCACCCCTCAGATCTACCCAGACTTCAACACATTGATGAACATGGC
>CM014278.1:27952797-27975284 GCA_004135705.1 Alloteropsis semialata
TTCCGGACCACCGCTGCGGGGTTTTTTGATACTACAGTATCCTTCCGTTCCACCGCTGCGGACAGCCTTATATTACCTCCGGGTCCTGTAAGAAATAAAAGGTCATCGCCTTTCACATCTTCCTTCGCATGTGCAGTTGCATTCTCCAGCAGATTACTTGTAGCAATCCGCGGTATAAAAAACTATCATTTTGGTAATATTAGTTATCCAACATATTACTAATCACATTTCAATTGTCAAAAGTTTTTGGCGATTACCAAAAACACATCGCTCACCCAAATAAAGGAGATTCAAGCCTAATTTTTTGTGGACTTGTCTTTTCTGGCGGTTGCTCCTCACCATGTTGACCTTTCTCGCCGGGGTCTCGACCGTCACTGCCTGCGCTCGAGCAGGATCTGTCGAGGCGGGGCTCGACCACCGCCGCCCGTGCTCGAGCCGGATCCGGCTAGGAGGGCTCGGCTATTGAGCACCAGAGGGGTAAATTCGGAGAGAGAGAGAGAGAGAACGTGAAGAAGACCAAGAGGAGAAGATGATTGTTTCACTGACGTGCGGAGCCTATGTGAGGATAAAGGGATTGGTAATGAGTTTATGGTAATCTGATGTCGTGTTGGTCTCTCCAAACAAAAAAAAATAGCTATTGGTAACAGGGAGAGAATATTTTGGTAAGAGCATATGAGTAATCTGTTGGAGATGCTCTAAGCCATTCTCAATAGTTTATTTGGGTTCCATTCTCGTTAAATGATATGCCACACAAATAAAAAATGATGACATTGCATGGGATTTATGAAGACAGAGAAGAGTTGTGTTTTATAGGGATGAAACTTGGTTTATACGATTACCAAAACTTTGAAACTAGGATAAACACATTTTAGAGGGTTTGAGTTTCTCCACACATTTATTAACTCTCATTGGTCATTTAGATGATATATTTAAATACTATGGTAGCATATGGAAATCCCAAATTAAACTTTCAATTGAGAGACCTAATTTCGTTCATAAACTAAAAATTCATTAGATGACATGGCACTCTTGAAAATCACGCAATGAAACCTTGCATTGAGAATGGCCCAAAAGGTAACTTCAGTGTTTCTCTCCCTGGTCTTTTTAATTTGGCATCGTTTGTTGTAAGGACAATCCTCGCTGTAATGCTACTACCTATAGAGAATAGAACAACAAAGTATGATATTTTTGTCCTACATGAAAAAGTTTGGTTATTTGCTAGAAGGCAAGACTGTTGACGGTTTAGGCAGTCAACTCCTGCATAAATGAGCAAAATGTGAACAACATTAGTGGTAGGAGTTATCGCTAACGAATTCCACAAGTGTTAGTGAATATTTGTATGTAGATCACTTATCTATGGAAATGAAGTGGGAATGCATCTAAGTGGCCAAACTAGCACAACTCCAGCCAATCAAGGTCTGCCACATAGGCTTCCCACGGATCCATGGCCCCACAAGAGCAAGGAAATACACTCTCGGCCAATCAGGAGCAAGCTCACGGATTGGAGGGCCCACATTGGGGGTTAAACGGTCTACAAACACCAAAGGCGCCCCCCATACCCACTTGAGGACACATCTAGCAGTCTTCCCAGACGAAAGGCGGTGCAAGAGGGACCCACCAGGGGTCGGCCGAACCCCTAGTTCAGCCGAACCCAAGGTGGCCCCGCTCGCCTCTAGCCGCCACGTGTCCTGTCTTAAGGCGGTTTAGGGAATATTCCTTCGGAGATTCGCCCCAGATGCCGCCTCTACTAGCCTATAAATATGAGATGAGGGGGCTCAAATGAGGACAACACTTCCCACTCCAAGATCATCAACTCCTTCTGAGTTGAGAGCTCCAATGCAAAGGCCTATGTGCTAGTTAGCTAGTGCTTAGAGTAGGGAGAGAGTGAGGGATAGTTTGGATAGAGTGCCAATGTGTTGGCACACTCCACCCATGCTTGTACCTCGATGGATACCGGTTCTCTTCTAATTAGAATAAAGTGAGTATTCGTGCATACTCTAATTAGACTAAAGTCGCATTCGTGATTCCTTCTAGTGTTATCTTTGGTTGCTTGAGTACTCTTATTCTCTTGTTTTGATCATGTGCTTGGCTTGTATGCTCATATGCTAGTCATATACCCTTGCCACCATAGTATAGGCTTGAGTGCGCTCTTGTATGCTGAAGGTATACTCTAGTAGTTCTTAGTTCTTGAAAGAGTGTGAGTCTAGTGTGTGAGTTAGATCTCCCTCTTGCGAGTTCGTTGTTCCGTCTTAGTATGGGTGCTGAGGTGTGGCTACAGGGGATCCAGTCGTAGTTAGACCGCCGTAGTAATCGGTAGAGTAGGCGTGGTGCCTAACTACCACTACTAGAATTATAAAAATAGCCAACAGTTTTTAAACCCTCGGGCATTAGGTTATACCGTAGGCAAAGGGAATGGCCGAGCGTATACCGTCGGCTATCTCCCCTCGGCCACTCTTGGTCAGCCATTCTCCCTTTTGCTGAGGGGTGGTCGGTAAACCAATGGCCGACGGGGGACTGCCGAGGGTATATGCTCGGGTATTTGATGGTCAGCACTCCTTTTGTTAGTGGGTTTGGTATGCTTGGCCGACAGGTTTGGTATACTTGGCCGACGGGAGCCCCGTCGGGGACATATTCCGTGATGGTTTGTTTCACCCGTTGGAGTTTGTTTCGCCCATCGGGAAATGTATTTACCGAAAACAATTTTATAGCAGTCGGGGAGTGTACACCGTTAGCCATTTATATATACGAGGGCTTTGTATGCCCCTTGGCTACAATAAAATTGGATTAGACCATCAGCTTTTTTTAATTCAATAAATAGTATCATGCACCATTGACAATTGGCCCAATAGCAAGATGTGTTTTTGATTATTTTAATAAGCACACAGATGGAAATATGATCAATTGCAAATGTTAAACAATAAAAATCGCAACATGTCATAAGCAACACATTAATATCAAATGGTTCATCCAAACTTAAGGTACTAAGTAAAGGTCTAAACATCTGAAAGTGGCAAAAAGACATTCTTCAACATAAAACAATTGTTCAAATAGGAATACTTGACTAAGATATACTGTGCATAGGGCTTAAGGCCCATGACGTCATCGAAATCCAAAGAGTAGCACTAGTTTTCATTTGTAGCGTATGATCTCTAGTGAGCAAAAGGATAACATGTCGTCATCACCAACGGGCATACTCCTCATCATACTCTGCACGAATGTTGTCATAATTTTCATCCTCTACATAGTCGTTGTATCTTTGATCATCATCATAGTTATATTCATCATTTTCTTCATCACCGCAGTCTCTTCCATCGATGTCCTAGAGCAATCAGAAAATATTATTTGTAAGCACACTGACCAACTTGCTTGTATTCCAAATTTTACAACAATCTTGGCTATGACATGAACAAAGGGTTGCTGCAGTCAATACTAACGTGTTCACATGCATTCTGACCAAATTTTGCATGCTCTTTTGAGAGACCAACCTCCGATTCAGATGTATCCTGCATGTCAAAACATTATTCAGTACCTTATTTTTTAATTTTCAGTAAATTGAGGCAGCCATAGTAAACTAGAAAGTTAAACCAACTACTCTGATGCTTGTCATCATTTTAACCATATTTATGCTTTGAGTTATCAAGCTGCTATATATAAAATTTACAGCCTCTTTAATTTTCCAAGAGTTAAAGGGTTGCTAGCTAGAGAAATGGTCTTTTACCTTCAAAAGTGCTAACACCGTGAGCATAAGCTAAACTGGACAATTATCTAAGCAATTGAGATCTTAGAATAGTTGTCTTAAATCTCCTCTATAAGTACAAGGAACAAAACTTTTAGTCAAGTTAATTTACTAACAACAATGTGCTGCATTTGGGCCAACATAAGGCTTTCTAAAATGTCAAGCATTCTATCAATATAAAGGTTCAAAGTTTGTAGCATTACACGATGCTGCTACCTGCTAGTACATTTCAAAGTCTACATATAAGCAGTTTAACATATGAATATGATCAGCATGTTCTGTCCACTAATCGATCCATAGTTCTTTTAGAATAACATGACACATACAGCTAGTGACCAGACTAGTAGTTCAAGGCCATAATAAATATCTAATTAGTAACAAATACATGGTTTATATATCTATTTCAAAAAAATTCAGAGCTGCACTTACCAAGATAGGTTCGGTTTCCTGAGCCAATAATGCATCGAAGTCCATTCCCCCTTTAGCAGCCATTGTCTGTTAACAGTTCAAGATCAGCAACAAGTTCTTCTTTTCAAGCAAATGGTTATTATAAACAATACACATTACCCGCACAACACGCTCAAGTCGGCGATAATTACTATTTTCCTTTTTCAGCTCATTATTCTCCCTTTCGAGTCGCTTCTCTTTAGCAGTAGCAAGTGGTTGCGCAAATCTCTTCCTTGTCTTAATTGCTTCCTTTTCAGTAATGCTGATTGCACCATCAGCAATTCCTAGCTTTCCATGGACCATTCTACTCACACACTCATAAATGACAGCGGGATCTAAATAAAATAACTCGTAGGCCTATTTTATGTAAGTAACATAGCATCAAATCGAACTTCACTTAAATCATTTTAACACAAAATGTCTGGGTTCAAAAAAAATTCAGTTTTGTGTGGTTTTATATTTGCCAATTGCCATTACTAATATTTAAATTTGAAAATCATAATAATTGTGTGTTTATGGAAAGGCATGGATGATGTCTCGTAATTCTGAATTTGAAATGAATTAAATTAGCTAGAATCTACTTTAACATATTTCTTTCTTCTTTAGGTGTACACGGGAATTCAATGGAAGACTGTTTGGATATTAGAAAATAGAAATATATATAGAATCAAATAAAACTTCATTTGAACAATATTTAAACAATGCTAATGCTACAAATATATGGATCATTACACATGTATCTAGCTGAGGTAACTACGTACAAATCACATGTGTCTCTCTTCTAGTTATCCTTGGATCTGTATGTTTTGTGGCACGTATGACAAGGGGGCAGTGCACCCTAGAACTTCCCAAGGCTTTAGATTTATTTGGCCATGTGTTTCAGTGTAATTACCGAGTGTTACGCTGAAACCCATTGGCGAGTGCTGTAATCACGATGTGTTATGTGATACTCTCGGGAAAAAGATTGAACCGTTGACCATTCAACACAAAAGCCGATGGGTAAACGAGCAACCATCGGCCATAGTCTATGAATAGCTGACTGCCCATATAAGACTATTGGCCATTGTGTAACTGTTGGCTACTGCAACCATTTACCATGTGTCATATTGAAGCGGTTGGAAAATATTTTGCCCCGTCGGCCATTCAATCTAATGCCCAACGGGTCAACATCTAACCCTCGGAAATACTTCGTACCCTCGGCTATTGGGTACAAAGACCGAGGGTTCAACTTATAACCATCGGGAACACATTAACTGTTGGTCATTTGTAGTCTCCCGGACTGCTTGTTGGCCATTGCTCCTCCCTGTTGGTCAAAGTTGTGTTTCTAGTAGTGTACGGGTTACGCGTCGTTTGCGCAGCTTAGCCCACGGTTTAGTAGGGGTAGGCCGTAGGTGGTGATAGCCCTGTTGGTCCCGTTGTAATCCCCCATGTTTGGTTAAGTCGTAGAGCTGCTGGCTAGAGGCGCCTGGGGTTCAGGGGTAAGCCGGTGCCCGAAGCAAGCAGTGAGACTTCAGAGATCTATCTCATTCATGTTAGAACTATAACTATAGGAATCCTCCCTACCCTCTCCCGCTCATTGTGGTGTGTCCTTGGACCGACTAGTATAGGAGTTAGTGCACACATGTTCCTTGGATTCGATACCATTGGAATACTCCTAGGGGAAAGCTCCAATGACATCCGTGCGCTTGCGGATTCATTCGTGATCGTTAAGAAACGTCAACAAGCTTTCTGGCACCGTTGCCGGGGAACGGTTGCTGTATCTATCTTCGTGCCTAGTCATCCTCGTATCCTTTTATCTTTTCTTTCCTTCTACCTTTACCCCCGCTACCCATGGAGAAGCTTTCCTGTAAAAGCCTTTCTACCCCCAAAGGGCGAGTTCTTAGTGAAACCATCAATTTCTTCATCCATTTGTGAACTATGCCCTGGCTTGATAGCCAAGGTTTGGGATCATCTCTCAACAACCAAATCCGAGCTTCCACTTTGCACGTCACAAAATTTGTCTCTTGGGCACTCTCCCGAACCAGGAACATCGGAGGAAGAAGAAATTCAAACTCCGGAGTTCCCATTCAGATTCGAGGATGATCCATTTAGAAATCATAGAAACACCTCGAATATCTTCTACAAGGGTGCTAGAGCTATTGTCAGAAGCTCTCTGGATCAGCTCCGCTACCTTAACCATTCAACACACCGTACGAGGGATGGAGGTGGATGCTCTTTACAATCCCACCGTCCATGCCAACATCATCTCCGAGTCCTTCATGACAATCATTTTGGAAAATGAGTCGTTGGTTCCAACGGCCAAAACCTTCCGGACCTCCTTTGGAGAAATCTTAGAAGGTTTAGGGATCTTGCAGAACGTGTCTATAACACACGAAGACGTCGATGTGACCTTAGACTCTCATGCCTTCGAAATCCTAGACTTTGATATATTGATTGGACATCCTATAGAGAATTTTCTCTTAGATGCTCCAACTCTAGGGAAGCTCGATGTCCAGCTCACGAAGGAGCCCTTTTTAGTCCAAATCGATCAATCCAAAAATCCGTTGACAGAACCTTCCCTTAGATCTACAGTACTTCCTTTACCCCCTGATCTTCCCAATGAAGCATTTCTCAAGGAGCTCATGGATGAGGAGTGGTCGGATGGAGTGAGACGCTTTTCCAAAGTAATTTGGATTAGTTCACCCTCTACGATCATTCCTTGTTCCATAAGAGGAATTACCGTAGAAGCCCATCTTAACCCCATCATGGAGGTTAGTGTGATGCCATGGCACTTAGCGGACACTCTATTGGGCTGAGTGTCGCTAAGACCATCTGACAAGCTCCTCAAGAGTTTTCCTTTTGGACATTTCCTTAAACGTCAGGAGGTTGCAAGTGTCGTGCCACTCATGATAGACAAGATCGAGACTAGTCTAGACTTTCACATCTTTGATGTCCTCGATCTTCATCTTCTCCTAGGCTACCCGCTAGAAATATTTCGTGATAGATCCCATGGGAGCCTAGACGAAAAGCTTAGGGAAGCCGCTTCCGCCACCACTACCTCCTATCCAAAAAAATCCTATGGCAAAGCCTCATCCCAGGCTAAACCCGTTCGAGAGTATGATGCATGGATCTCCGTTCATATCGTCCGAGCCCGCCCTCTTTGAGGTGGCAGAATTCTCTGCTCCCAAAGAGTACGACTCGGAAGAGACACTTCACCTTTGTGAAGATGAACAATCATCATCACCCTCGACCGAGTTTAAACTGCTTCTCGCTGGCCCACACTATGTTGTTCCCGATCATGATCGAGAATCGACATTGAGTTGTCATGATGAGTCTGTTGAGATGGATAACCCATGGGCCATGGAAGATTGTGAGGCACTGACTCAGGAGTCCAGAGGAAAGGATTTTGTAGATGAGCATGAGAGCCTCATTCTTCAAATACCACAAGAACCATGCTCCTATAAAGGCTCTCCAGAGTCAGCTACGCATTGTGCCCCAAGTGCACACGAGGACTACAACCACCCTAAGGTCCTCTCTTACAAAAAGTTTAGAAGGTTGGTTGTAGATACATATGTTTACCATAAGCATTGTAAATTTCGTGGATGAACTATGGCACTAACCTTGCAGCTAAAGCTCTAATGACACATCAACAATTAGCGGTGAGACGGGAATGACACCACCAATGGTAGCTGCAAGAGAATGTTCCCATGGTCTAGCTTGTGACCATAAACAAAGCACTGCTGGGAGATAGCCTAGATTATCATTTGTTTTCCCTTTGAATAAAAAGCAAGATCTTGATTCTAGGATAAAGTTGTCCTTCGGGTATTTTTAGTCGCTAACCATTTCAGGTGGAGATTAAAGAAGGATGATGGACAAGTGATGCCTAAGAACATGGGAGCTACATCAACTACAACACCTTGGCAAGTCTTAGTGAGGGAACGATTACGAAAGGAGGCTTAAACTCCACACACTTGAGTTGAATGGCACAACGATGCAAACTCCAAGTGTGGGTGAGGTATGTTAGTATCCCAAGTAAAGTTTCTCTCATACCAAATCTTATCTTGGTCTGGAGAGGGTGTTGATTCTTGCATTTTGCTCAATAAAAAAAGAGGAGTAACCACGACATTGAATTGGGATTCTTCATCAATGAAACACCATGGTAAGTTCCTCCAGGTATGTCTTGCTTTTGACTTTAAACAAAGCCCTTCCGGAAGGTCGCCGAAGTTTGCCAGTTTCATGCTCAAGTTTATCTCTCTTCGAATATGGCTTGATCATGCTATCATACTCCCTTTATGTGTGCTCCTCTGGTTTGAATGCATGGTTCGAACGTGCATTCATAGGTCGTTTTAAATTAAGCATGGTGCTTAGGTTGAAATACCTTATCCAATCAAACAAGACATGATGTCGAGTTTGGTTGATGAACTTCAGAGTTATGCTTTCATAGACATTGGTTGTATATGTGGACTAACCCCTGTAGGAAATCCAAATCCCAATGGGTGAGTCGTCAAGCTTGATTCAAATGGGAAGGTAAGCCAAGGCATCGATTCTATTGTGCAACATACAAAGGAGGTACATTCTTCTTTGCTTGTGTTGACGCAACATGAATTCAGCCTTGTTTGAGTTATGTCTCTTGGTGAAGAATGAAATAAAATAAAATAAAATAAAATAAACCAAAAATATTTGAATTTGAATAAAGGCTCCGTGGTTCTCGAACCAACAGAGTCCCCTTTTGTTTCCATTTTTTGTTAGAATGACAGCACCAGGAACAAGTACAAAGTACAAGTGTGGGGGAGATCTCTCAAGCTCATTGTTGGCACACATACTTGAGATCTCCCACAAAGGTGTTGCACACCATCGACCGCGCCAACATGACAAGGTACAAGGTAAGTGCACCACAAGGAATCGGTCACCCATGTGGTTTGATCGAATCATCACTGGTTTACCTTGATCCCCATCTTCTACAAGAGCAATGGTATGTGCACCCTTTACCTCTCTATTCTCTGATTCATGAGTTCGAATAATTTTGAAATCCGATCCTTTAAATTGAACTCAAGGAATCGTGCTAAGCCTACTCTATGTGTTTCCTATGGTTGGCTTGCATATGTTTTATTCCTCACTATCATCTTGATGCTTGTGAACAAAAATCATTAGGACCTCATGTTCATCTAAGTAGTTGATGTTTGAGATATGATTTGATGATATGATCTTCACTCTTAATGTTTGAGTGCTTGGGAAATTTGTTTGAAAATTTGGAAAACCCTTTGCAAAGCTCCTCTTTGGTATGCCAAGTCCTACCAAAGCCATATGATGAGCTTTTCGTGAAAAACCTTATACACATATGTTGCTTGTCATTTCATTGAGCTTTGTCAAATTGTTGCGACCCTTGTGAGAATTCTTTTCATGCTTTCATGATCAAGATTCACATGCACACCATATTCCCCTTGCTATGCTTCTACACTGGAAGTTAGCATTGTACCATCCATCCATTCAACAAAATAAACACTCCACTATATGTGTTGGTATCTCTCTCTCTCTCTATTGTTACAAAAGAGACATGGCTATTAAAAAAAAGTTGGACACATGAAGGTCCAAGTATTCAAAAAAAAGTTGGACACATGAAGGTCCAAGAAACAAAAAGAAGAGAAAAAAGAAGAAGAAGAAGAGATAGTCATGTTCTCAAAAGATTTATAAAAGAGAGAGACCATACAGAAATGAGTTCTTTATTCCATCTACCATCCACCACATCCATACACGTGCACATCTTGATCTGATTGTATGATTTGATTTTCCCTTGGATCCAGTTTTTGACTTTGCAATATATGTAATACAAGTATGCCTTGTCCTTCATACCCTACCTTGAGCTTCACATATAGCCATCATTAGATGTAGGATGAAGAAAGGCGAGTTAATGCCTTGGTAAGGACATATACACATTGAGCGCTATGAGAGAATCAAATGAGGAGCTAAGCGAGGTTTGTTTTGAAAACTTATTGAAAAATCCCAAGTTACCTGACAAAAGGAGTTGAGGTGACTTGATTCATGACCGTTCTATTCCTAAACTACCCAAGATGACATGATAGACACTTCAAAGTTCACAAGTGCAAGGTAAGGCTTGGAATATCTCTTATGCTTGCTCTATACCTTTGAAATCATGTTTTACCTTAGTCCTTTCTCCTTCACTCGAGGACGACAAAAAGCGAAGTGTGGGGGTGTTGTTGACGGCTGTTAAGTACCAAATTTAGGCCGTCAACTCCTGCATAAATGAGCAAAATGTGAACATCAACATTAGTGGTAGGAGTTATTACTAAAGAATTCCACAAATGTTGGTGAATATTTGTATGTAGGTCACTTATCTATGGAAATGAAGTGGGAATGCACCTAAGTGGCCAAACTAGCATAACTCCAGCCAATCAAGGGCTGCCACATAGGTTTTCCACGGATCCATGGCCCCACAAGAGTAAGGAAACACATTCTCGGCCAATCAGGAGCAAGCACACGGATTGGTGGGCCCACATTGGTGGTGAAAGGGGGACCCACCAGGGGTCGGCTGAACCCTTGGTTTGGCCGAACCCAAGGTGGCCCTGCTTGCCTCCAGCCGCCACGTGTCCTGTCTTAAGCCGATTTAGGGAATATTTCTTTGGAGATTCGCCCCAGATACCGCCTCTACTAGCCTATGAATATGAGATGAGGGGGCTCAAATGAGGACAACACTTCCCACTCCAAGATCACCAACTCCTTCTGAGTTGAGAGCTCCATTGCAAAGTCCTATGCGCTAGTTAGCTAGTGCTTAGAGTAGGGAGAGAGTGAGGGATAGTTGGGAGAGAGTACCAAGGTGTTGGCACTCTCCATCCATGCTTGTACCTCGATGGATGATGGTTCTCTTCTAATTAGAATAAAGTGAGTATTCATACATATTCTAATTAGACTAAAGTCGCATTCGTGATTCCTTCTGGTGTTATCTTTGGTTGCTTGAGTACTCTTATTCTCTTGCTTTGATCATGTGCTTGGCTTGTATGCTCATATGCTAGTCATATACCCTTGCCGCCATAGTATAGGCTTGAGTGCGCTCTTGTATGCTGAAGGTATACTCTAGTAGTTCTTAGTTCTTGAAAGAGTGTGAGTCTAGTGTGTGAGTTAGATCTCCCTCTTGCGGGTTCATTGTTCCGTCTTAGTATGGGTGCTGAGGTGTGGCTACGGGGGATCCAGTCATAGTTAGGTCGTAGTAGTAATCGGTAGAGTAGGTGTGGTGCCTAACTACGGGTTACGCGTCGTTTGCGCAGCTTAGCCCACAGTTTAGTAGGGGTAGGCCGCAGGTGGTGACAACCCTGTTGGTCCCGTTGTAATCCCCCATGTTCGGTTATGTCGTAGATCTGTTGGCTGGAGGCGCCTGGGGTTCAAGGGTAAGCCGGTGCCCGAAGCAAGTAGTGATACTTCAGAGATATACCTCATTCATGTTAGAACTATAACTATAGGAATCCTCTCTACCCTCTGCCACTCATTGTGGTGTGTCCTTGGACCGACTAGTATAGGAGTTAGTGCACACGTTCCTTGGATTCGATACCCTTAGAATACTCCTAGGGGAAAGCTCTGATGACATCCATGCGCTTGCGGATTCATTTCTGATCGTTAAGAAACGTCAACAAAGACAAGTATTAAAATAATCATTTATCGTGATAGAAAATGTTGTAGAAGTAGCAAGCACTATCCTCGTTCTCCTCCCACCCATACCCTACCCACAATGATAATTCACTTCCATCATAAATTTATGTCATCATCCTCAAGCTCGAACGCATGTGGTGCAAAGGGTACATGGGTAGGCTATCCTAAGTAAAAGCATCTACCATAATTATTTATCGTGGTGGATTTCCATGAAAAAAACATACTTGGTGATTAGGTGAAACATGATAAAACAACTAGGACATGACAAATCATCTAAAAGGACATTATCTCACAAAGAGATTAGATAAACATGATGAATTGGACATGACATGGTATCTAAGACATAACATTTGCTAAACAAAACCTTAAAATGGCTGAATTGGACAAAGTTTGCATTCGCTCTACACCCTGTATCTTCCACCGAAGGGAATGTTCCCACAATGTTGTTTCGTTTGAAAGCAATGACATACCATGTTGGCTTATTATGGTGGGATCTTCTATAGGTCGTTTCTTTCGCTAATGGATCAAGTTAAACAATGTTGTTTCTCACCTGTGAAACTTGTAGAAGTGAAGTTGGAACTATTCTAATCCGCGTACCTTACAGTGTCACTATTTATATACATGGTGTAGTATTGAATAAACAACCGGCATCTAGTGCAGATCAAAGCTGAAGAATTCTACATGTCGTATCTTACAGCGATGTACGAGGTTGTTTACGTTATTGCTTGTGTGCAATTTAAAAGCATGTTGGCTTGGACTTGGAGATATTCTACATGTCATTCTTCTAGTGATGGATGATGATGTTTTAAACAATGGTTGACGTTAAAAAGGGAAGTTGGTCGTTGTAAAAGTTTACAAGCCGTATCTCCTATCGATGGGGTTTGGCACACGATGGAAGGAAGGGCGTACATAGTTTCTGTATGTCTTTTGTGCAATGACTAGTCAAAGACATTGAGCTATTAGAGCATCTCCAAAAGTGTTTCTAAAATCTACTTTCTACATCATCATTTGGAGAGTCATTTAAGTCAAAATCATTTTCTATACCTTTATACTCTCCAACAGCTTTTTTATATGTTGTGCGCAGTCTAGAGAGTCATCCTCGCTCTCCATCTTTGGCTAGCGAGAAATCCAGAATAAAGGATATCTATATTCGGATATCCAATTAAAGAGACTGTTGGAGAGTGTTTTTCACCAAAAATCTCTATTCCTGTAAGTTAGGCAAGATACAAAAGAGTCTCTTGGAGATGCTCTTAGCACCCTCATTCGGCCGTTTCAGTGTGACAGAGTCCTAGAGAAGCTCATATAAGCCATCCAAGTGCATAACTGTTTATCAAAGGAGATTTCAAGCTGAGAGTGTGATTAGTGCTAGATTAGACCTTGAGAGTGCCTAGTGCTTGACTCTTGGAGTGAACCGGTAAGCTTGGTGCGCCGCCCCCTTGAATTCTTGGTCTAATCTAGCACTAGGCACTCTCAAGGTCTAATCTAGCACTAATCACACTCTAAGCTTGAAATCTCCTTTTATAAACAGTTATGCACTTGGATGCCTTAGATTGTGATTAGTATGATCTAGTGTTATGTTTTTAGGGATATGAAAATTCACCTTGAGAGTTTAAGTACCCAAATGACACACCGAGGCAAGTTCAGAAACCTGGAAATACATCTTGAGAGTTTAGGGACCCAAATGACACCTCTAGACAAGTTTATGGATCTAAAAATACATTTTGAGTGTTTTGGGACCTAGATGACACTTTGGAACAAGTTTAAGGACCGCTGGTGTAGTTTCTCTGGTTTTAAATTGCCTAATTCACCCCCTTCCCTCTTAGGCTATACGAGCTTGGATTTCTATCAATAGTTTCATCGAGAAGGTCATTTTAGAGTTTATCCACTTCATATCAGTTCCTCTTCTCCTCCACTACTTGCTTTCTCTTGTCTTACCTTCACTTATATCTTTCCATGGCAATTTCCACCATCTTACTAATCCTTCTCCAAAATCATCATCTCCTTGAGTTAGCCCATGCTGGGCGTCCATTTCCATGGTCGATGGTGTGTATTACCTTATTTTTCTATCTACCATCACCACTACCAAGCTGGCCTACTTTCATGAGGATTCCATTTGAGCCTAAAGCACTCATCCTAAGCACTTAATTTTCTCATTCTGCAGTGCCTGTCAAAGTAGAAGTAGAGTTACTTACTGCGGCTTCCTGGACGAAAAGAGAGGGCTGGGCGTTGGATAGGTGGTGAGCTGCAACATGCTAGCAGAAGAGGACAATACGTGCGATGGCAGTTACTAGGCACAATTCTTTCATAGGAGCAATTTTGTCTTTTCACATGGAAGTTAACGGGCATTGAATGGAATAGCCAATGTAGTGTCATATAGGGAACATAAGTTAAACCCAATGTCAAATAGGGAATGCTAAAATTTTGATGACAAAAAGAATGAACCGCACGTTTTCACTAGTGTTAACTAGAGAATTTTCTGTTGGATTTAATTATATTTATTATTTTAAATCCAATTAAATCAATAAATTTCAAGGCTCATTTCAATGCTAATAGTAGTATGTGTATGTGGTAGCATGTAGAATGAAAGCCATGCATTTGTGAATATAAATGGTGGAAGCATAACTCAATCCATGCAACGTGTAACCAATGCCAACAGTTGCTGCATGCATTAGTGTGGGATACGTTGTATCCATAAAGTGCATGCATGCAAGGTTAATACACACATTTGGTGGATGCATGCAAATTTATTGCATTTAGGTGACAATTGCTTTCGTTGCACAAGTGAAAGGCCATGCTAATAACATTTGCATGCAACTCTTTGTGCCTTTTCATCTACATGTGTGTCTTTCCTGGAGGGAGAGGATATATAAGAGAACAGACACATACTAAGAAAGTAGATCTTCGAGTAGTTGCTGTGTTTTCTGCATTCCCATTCCGGCGATCTGGGCGCACAGGTTGACTGGAAGAGCAGGCCTCCAGAACTCCGTTCTCTTTGAGACTCTGCACCGAGTAGAGGGCGATCAAGTTTTTGGGGAGCACATTTACACGACTGCTCACTGCCATCTTCTACTTCCTGGAGATGCGTTTGCACAGCGAACAAGTGCACGGCATCAACTTTGATCGGCTACATCAAACAGGCTCGATCAACAATGTCGAGTAACAACGCATCTGGTGCCTTCGGTACTGGCCCCACTTCTGGGTATATCCTAACTCTATGTGTCTATTTTTCAGTAGCATTCATAGGCTCCATGTTCATTACTGTAAACAATACTTTTGATTATGCTCCTTTTTCAGCTATCATATATGTCATGTTTTATTTCACATTTTGGATTAAAATGAACCGTATAAAGCCTCTAATTCCAACAATCAAAAAACTTGATAGGGCTTTTTGGGTAGTTGGATTTGCTGGACAATTGAAACCGAATGTTTTTGATGGAACAAATTACAAGAGATGGGTAGGTAAGCTGCAACTGTGGCTCATGGCCATGAGTGTGTGGCACATCACTAAGACACGCTCTCCTGGTCCGCATACTCTTGAGGAGGAGAGAGCGTACCAGGCCGCTGACACTCTATTTAGAGGGGCTGTGATCAGTGTACTTGGAGAGAACTTGGTCGATGCGTACATGCAGCTTCCTTCTGGGAAGGAGTTGTGGGACGCGCTTGAGGCAAAGTTCGGTGTGTCCGATGCGGACACGAACTGTTTGTCATGGAGCAGTTCTATGACTACAAGATGGTTGATGACCGTCCAGTAGTGGAACAAGCTCATGTAATACAGGTGCTTGCAAGGGACCTTGAAACCTTCAACTGCGGGCTGCCGGATAAATTTGTGGCCAGTGGCATCATTGCCACCTTCATGGGGAAATTTTGCTACTTCTCTAAAACACAAAAGACAAGTGCTCACTGTTGTGGACCTCATTGGCTCTCTTGATGTCGAAGAGAAGGCAAGAGTGAAGGATACACGTGCTCGTGATAATGAGGGATGTTCTAGTGCCCATGTGGTACAGAAGAAAAAGAACTTCCAGTTCCACACGAACAAGGGCAAAGGAAAGTCTGATCAGAAGCACAAGGCTGCTCAGACTACCAACTTCAAGAAGAAGAAGAATAACAAGGGGAATTGTTTTGTCTGCGGTGGTTCTGACCATTGGGCCATGGACTGCAAGGACCGCAAGGATAGGCAACAACAGCACGGGCAGAAGAAGTCTGCTAATGTTGTTATTGGCGACACTGAGATGGGAACATCAGGGTATGGTAAACATGCTACTGTTCTTTCAGTTTGTCATTTACCAGATTGGCGGATTGACATTGGCGCTAATATACATGTGTGCGCTGATTACTCTTTGTTTTTCTCTTACCAAGTCACAAGGACTGGATCCGTGTTGATGGGGAACGGCTCGAATGCTTCTGTTCATGGTGTTGGTACGGTCGATCTGAAGTTTACTTCGGGAAAGACCATGCAGCTGAAGAACGTGCAGCATGTCCCCTCAATAAATAAAAATCTTGTTAGCGGATCCCTTCTTTGTAAGAATGGTTTTAAGTTGGTTTTTGAGTCGAATAAATCTGTTGTTTCAAAATTTGGTTTCTTTGTTGGTAAAGGATATGAATGTGATGGTTTATTTCATTTATCATTATCAGACTCTTGTAATAAAGTTGTGAATCATGTGTGTAATGATGATGAGTCCAATACTTGGCATTCATGGCTTTGTCATGTTAATTTCGGTTGTATGTTGCGGCTAGCCAAGATGACTTTAATTCCGAATTTCACTTTGGTCAAAAATTCTAAGTGCCAAGTGTGTGTACAATCTAAGCAACCCCACAAGCCTCACAAGGCTACTGAGGCGAGGAACTTGGGACCTTTAGAATTAGTTCATTCCAATTTGTGCGAGATGAACGGTGTGTTGACCAAAGGAGAAAAAAGATACTTCATGACGTTGATAGATGATTCTACTAGATACTGCTATGTGTACTTGCTTAAAACTAAAGATGAGGCATTCCAATTTTTCAAGATCTATAAAGCTGAAGTTGAAAACCAACTTGAAAGGAAGATTAAACGTGTTAGATCGGATCGAGGTGGAGAGTATTTTTCTAATGAGTTCAATTTGTTTTGTGAGGAGCATGTCATTATTCATGAGAGAACACCACCTTATTCACCCGAGTCTAATGGAGTGGCTGAAAGGAAGAACAGAACTCTAACAGAGATGGTTAACGCCATGTTAGAGACAGCGAGTCTTTCCTGGGAATGGTGGGGTGAAGTATTGTTGACTTCATGCCATACTCTTAACAGGGTTCCTATGAAAAACAAAGAGAAGACACCATTCGAGGAATGGAAAAATAAAAGATTAACGCTCTCGTATTTGCGTACTTGAGACTGTTTGGCAAAAGTTAACGTGCCAATAGCTAAGAAACGCAAGCTTGGACCAAAAACGGTTGATTGTGTCTTTCTAAGCTATGCTTTTCACAGCGTTGGTTATAGATTCTTGATAATTAAATCTAGAGTTCCTGACATGCATAGTGGTACAATCATAGAATCCAGAGATGCCATATTCTTTGAGAGCATTTTCCCAATGAAAGAAACACTCTAGCAGTTCTAGTCTTGAATGTGTGAAAACCCCTGAACATAATGATGAAATAGAACACACTGAACAACCACATGAGGGAAATAATGAGAAGGATGATAATGAAGGAACTTGAAAGAGTAAAAGACAAAGGACTGCAAAGTCTTTTGGTGATGACTTCATTGTGTACCTTGTAGATGACACTCCAAGAACCATTGCTGAGGCTTATGGATCTCCTGATGCTGGCTATTGGAAGGAAGCAATCAAGAGTGAGATGGATTCCATAATGTCTAATGGAACTTGGGAAGTTGTTGATCGCCCATATGGGTGCAAACCTGTAGGATGTAAGTGGGTATTCAAGAAAAAGCTTAGACCTGATGGTACTATTGAAAAGTAAAAGGCAAGGCTTGTGGCCAAGGGTCATACCCAAAAAAGAAGGTGAAGATTTCTTTGACACTTATTCACCAGTTGCCCGACTGACGACGATTCGAGTACTACCATCATTGGCTGCCTTACACGATCTTCTTGTTCATCAGATGGATGTTAAGATGGCTTTCCTGAATGGAGAGTTGGATGAGGAAATCTACATGGATCAGCCAGATGGATATGTAGTAGAAGGTCAGGAAGGAAAAGTGTGCAAGTTGTTAAAATCTTTGTACGGCCTGAAACAAGCTCCTAAGCAGTGGCATGAGAAGTTTGATAAGACTCTCACATCTGCCGGTTTTGTTGTAAATGAAGCCGATAAGTGTGTGTACTACCGCTTTGGCGGGGGTAAAGGAGTGATCATGTGTTTGTATGTCGATGACATATTGATCTTTGGTACTAATCTCAATGTTATTGAGGAGGTTAAGACTTTTTTGTCTCAAAGCTTTGAGATGAAAGATATGGGAGTGGCTGATGTGATTTTGAACATTAACCTACTGAGAGAAGGCAATGGTGGGGTTATACTTCTGCAATCCCACTATGTGGAGAAGATCTTGAGTCGCTTTGGTTATAGTGATTGCAAGTCTACTCCCACGCCTTATGATTCCAGTGTGATATTGCAAAAAAACCAAAGGATTGCAAGGGATCAATTGAGATATTCTCAAATCATTGGATCATTGATGTATCTAGCTAACGATACAAGGCCTGACATCTCTTTTGCTGTGAGCAAACTGAGCAGATTTGTTTCAAATCCGGGAGATGATCATTGGAAAGCTCTTGAGAGAGTAATACACTATTTAGGAGGCACTGCTAGCTATGGAATTCACTATGCCGGGTATCCAAAGGCACTAGAGGGCTACAGTGACTCAAACTGGATCTCTGATGCTGATGAGATAAAAGCCACTAGTGGATATGTGTTTACACTTGGAGGTGGCGCTGTTTCCTGGAATTCTTGCAAGCAGACCATCTTAACGAGGTCAACAATGGAAACAGAACTCACAACATTGGACACTGCTACAGCTGAGGCCAAGTGGCTTCATGTTCTCCTAATGGATCTTTCGGTTGTTGAGAAACCAATACCGGCTGTCCTAATGAATTGTGACAATCAAACTTTGATTGCCAAGGTGAACAGTTCTAAGGACAACATGAAGTCATCAAGGCATGTGAAGAGGCGGCTGAAGTCTGTTAGAAAAATGAGAAACTCCGGAGTGATATCACTAGACTATGTCCATACGGCTAAAAATCTGGCAGATCAATTCACAAAAGGTCTTTCACGAAATGTGATTGATGAGGCATCGAGGGAGATGGGATCGAGACCCACATGAGAGTTATGTCATCGTGGTAACCTTTTCTATTTGATCGAAGATCCCGTGAAGTAGAATGGTGAAACAAACTAATGGCTAACTGTGAAGGAGAGTACTCTTGTACAAACCCACTCCATTTGAGATGCAGTCTCTGCTTTTCTACATGGCAGGTTGGTTGATACCTTAATGTGATCCGAGTGGCTTATTGATTTTAAGCAAAGATGTCCTGCAGAAACATCTTTTGAGGAACACATCTATATAAATTTGATCATAGCCATGATCTATGCGCTTGGGTGATCTCTAAAGACTCATGAAAAAGTCAGGAGTACGACTTATATGCTCCAACCAGAGGGGATGCATTTTGCAGCCTAGTATCAGTTAAGGACTTAAGTGAAACTTGTTCACACAAGGCATAGTCCATTGCATAGTTGTGAACAAGTGTAGCTTGTGCTCTAGGTGGATGTTCAACTTAACAGTCCCTGCCAAAACACTGGTATATAAAAACTACTTGGAATAATGAGCATCTTCATGGGCCTTGTAATTTGGTGGGGATTGTTGGATTTCATTATATTTATTATTTTAAATCCAATTAAATCAATAAATTTCAAGGCTCATTTCAATGCTAATAGTAGTATGTGTATGTGGTAGCATGTAGAATGAAAGCCATGCATTTGTGAATATAAATGGTGGAAGCATAACTCAATCCATGCAACGTGTAACCAATGCCAACAGTTGCTGCATGCATTAGTGTGGGATACGTTGTATCCATAAAGTGCATGCATGCAAGGTTAATACACACATTTGGTGGATGCGTTGCAGCCATGAGATGCATGCAAATTTATTGCATTTAGGTGAAAATTGCTTCCGTTGCACAAGTGAAAGGCCATGCTAATAACATTTGCATGTAACGCTTTATGCCTTTTCATCTACATGTGTGTCTTTCCTGGAGGGAGAGGATATATAAGAGAATAGACACATACTAAGAAAGTAGATCCTCGAGTAGTTGTTGTGTTTTCTGCATCCCCGTTCCGGCGATCTGGGCGCACAGGTTGACTGGAAGAGCAGGCCTCCGGAACTCCGTTCTCTTTGAGACTTTGCACCGAGTAGAGGGCGATCAAGTTTTTGGGGAGTGCATTTGCGCGACTGCTCGCTGCCATCTTCTACTTCCTAGAGACGCGTCTGCATGGCGAATAGCTGCACGACATCAACTTTGATCGGCTACATCGAACAGGCTCAATCAACAATATCGAGTAATAGTGCATCTAGTGCCTTCGGCACTGGCCCCGCTTCTGGGTATATCCTGACTCTGTGTGTCTATTTTTCAGTAGCGTTCATAGGCTCCATGTCCGTTACTGTAAACAACACTTTTGATCATGCTCCTTTTTCAGCTATCATATATGTCATGTTTTATTTTACATTTCAGATTAAAATGAACCATATAAAGCCTTTAATTCCAACATTTTCTCTATATTCATGAGAAATTTGGAGAACAATGACCCGACCACTAATTGTGAAGTGGATCCTGCAGCTATTAGAAGTAGATAAGCCATTGAGGTTTAGATAGCAAATTTGTTTATATGTATCCATGGGTTTAAGTCGATCCTGCAGCTTTTGGAAGTGGATAAACCATTGAGGTTTAGATAGAAAATTCATTTATGTGTATCCATAGGTTGCTTGGTAGCAGTAATCTCTCACTTGATGTTTTCCCTTTACATAACTCCTTCCTCCTCTTACTGCTCACTAACTTCTCCATTCATGTTGGCTAGATATGTTGGCAACCTCAAGGCTCACTCCTACCCTCAATGCATTCTTCCTTGATAGGCCACCAATTAGGATCCTTCATCCTAGGCTTGTCATCATTGGTCCTAAACCACCACAATCAACGGTACTTCTATTACATGTCTCTATAATATGTTTGCTCGTCTCTTCATGCTTCCCAACAAAAGAAGATGAAAGATTTGAGAAGAAAAGAAAAGTTGAATGAGGACTAAAGAATCAAGAACAAAGATTGAATGGGGACTAAAGAATGGTGAACAAAGGTTTGATGTTGCTCATTTTAACTACGAGTACGTCAACCATGATGCACTCATGTACACACTAATAAACATGCAAAATAGTCCCTATAGTCTTTAGATAACTGTCATTTTAGATTCGTTTAGTCAACACATTTTTTGTTTTGGACATCAATGTCTTTATGAATATTTAAAATTAACTTTTGAAAATGATATGGGCTAGATTAGTCTTTAATAGTAGTTTCAAAACATTTCACGTCGGTTAAAAATGCAAAAATTATATTGTTTTCTGTCTGTACATTTGTGGGCTAGTTTGGTGGACAATATTGTGGATACCAATATGACACGCCATGCAATTGATACAATGTTGCTCCAACACATACGCAAGTTCACTACCACATCAGGCCAGGCTTCTTAGGATCGAGACCAGGGAAACTTGCTACACCAGGCAGCGCTACTGCACGTTTCATTTTGAGCGCCAGGGTCTAGATCAAGCCCGGCAGCTTCTGCAGGATCCCATCCAAACAACCTCTTATTGCCACCTAAGCCGGGTTATCCCTGGACCTTGGGGACAGAGATAGTAGAAGCACTAAATTATTGCTCGAAGTCACCCTGATTTTAACACGCCACCGACCTCCTGGTAGGCTGGTGAGCCCCCCATTATAAGGAGTGTTTTTCATAAGTAGTATTGTTCAAATGATGGTACACATATCTGTTGAATTTAGTAATTCTTGCCCGTCACTGAAATATCCCTAGAAAAAAAATCCATCAATCTTATTCTTTAGTATTTGATTTGGCTAACCAGTTCGCCGCAGGAGATTGAGCCTACACCTGGTATGGATGTGTACTCGGTTGTTGAGGTTCCAGCCAAGCTGGAAACCTACTACCTATTTTTAATTTTAAAAAAGTGAGATTGATATGAAGACTGTCATTTCGTAGTTGATTAGATAAGTTGGTTTAAATATCAGCTGCAGGACTGCAGTCTGAAATGGACACTTTCTTGTCAACATTGATGAACAAAATGATTATATTCCAAGTCGCTGACGAAAGGTATACCATAGCTAGCCACAAGCCCACAACCAGCAACGAATTGTCAATCAAGGAAATACGCTATAGAAAAAGAGAGAAAAATATGTTTCTCTCCTGATGAACTTTTGGCAGAATGTGAATGCTTTCCTACTTCACACGCAAGCTTTTATTCTTATCCATGTGAGGTGTACCATTAGTCTACACATGTTCTTAGAAAGCTATAACTCGCCTTAGTGAAGTTACAGCTCACCTTCACAAGACTCCCAGAGGGAGATTTTTATTGCCATTACATGGACCATGTGCATCAGTACACATCCATAAATCCTAAAAGTCAATGTGGCAGCAC
>CM014278.1:27976280-27995718 GCA_004135705.1 Alloteropsis semialata
TTTAAAGCACACCTAATTTGTAGTTATCCAACTAGAGCACAAGCTGGCATTAGGTCAAAATCTATGCAACCTATTATCGTGGTGTGTGCGGTAAGCATTACATTAGTATCTCTCTTCAAGTCTTCATGTGAGTGGGCGCGTGAATCATGATGTGTACGCTCGTGTAGATTAAACACTTTGGGCAAGACCGGCGGGAGAGGGCAGAAAATGCTAGAATAGGATTCAAAGTAGAGATGCACCTCTCCACAAGAAAAGTCCCCCACTGACTCATAAGTTTTTTTTAATAAAAAATGAGGATAAGATCAATCATTTTTGACTTGATAAAGTAGCACTATATGGATAAAACTAAGATATTCTGAGGTATAGAATATGGATGGCACATCCATTGGAGAGTTGAGCATGCTTGATGTTGACAAATATAAATGTTGAGAAAGGCTGCCCTTTTTGTAAAAAGGCATCTGTGAATTCGGACCTTTAATTCTTCCAATGTGTGGTCTAGTGCGAAAAGCAATGAAAAGCTTTCATCAATGGAAAAATTAAAGCTTCATAGGAAAAATGTGAGACCAAGAATTGACGGAAAAGCCTCTAGCGAAGTAAGTCACTTTATTCTTATTTTAGATTACAATAAGAAATTTAAGATACTTTATTTTATTTTATTAAATAATACCAGATTCTATAGAGCTCTGTCAAACAGGCTCATATCTATACCTATTATTAAAGCAAGGAAGCAATCTTCGTATGTTCTGCCTTTTAGTTTTCGTCCGTCGGCTCCGTGGTTCCACCTGGTCCGTCGTTGTATCCGTTTCCGACCCGACATCTCCCTTCCATAAGCTTGCAACCAAGGCTGTGTGCCATGCCAGCAAGGCCAGTGCACGATCGAGGCACACGCACACACAACCACGTTCCATCGCTGACGTGTACTCTGCTTTTCCCGTATCCTTTGGATTCCTGCTGTGCCCCATCTAGAGGTATTATGATTCTTCGTGTTGCCACTATAGAGCCCTTACCTAATAAGGTGTGAAATTTGAGGTTATCATATCCATCCAGTGTTGGTGGCACTAGGCAGCATCGCAACTTGGTGTGAGAAGCTCATGCTCGATCCTCACCCAACAGAATGGACTGATGTTAGAGTGCTTTGCCATCATGTGGGGCGAAGGTGTTCATCTTAATTTTACTCCTTTCATCTAACGTCAATGTTGAGCATCCAGTATAACAAATCACCTCTTGACACATGGAGTTTGATATGTGTCGCGCTAACAGGGTTATGTCTTCATGTTTCCGTGTTCAGATGTTCACATGAGGATATCATATAGAAGGGAGGTGAACAACAAATTACTTTATCTTTCTGGTTTTACAGGACAAATTTTTGCTTACGATGCTAAATAATGCTGGTTATGTAATGACTTGGTTAGGAAAATGGTTCAATTGAGGTAAGGTCAACTATTACAATTAATTTGTAAGAATAAGGGATAGTCTGCCTTAAACCTTTATTTTGAGTTTCTAAGGCCAATCTCAATGGAGTTTTATCAAAAGTTTCATCAACATTAAACGACATGCCACATCAGTAATTTTGCTGACATGCCAAGGCCATTACGAGGATAGAGGAGAGAGGGTTTCATCATATTTAAGGAGAGTTTCTTTCCTATGTAACTCATTCGGCACAGTTACCAAGTTTTCACACTTGGTAATTGTGCAATGAAACTGTGCACTAGCTTAACAATACTCCTCATTTCGTAAAAAAACTTATGTGGATCGTTCAATGGTAACCAATTAGTTTCATTTTCTCCTCCTTGATCTTCAAAACTTCGAACTCGTCTAATTTTAGTCTATTCAGGATAAATTATAGGAGATACATATCATCTACGATGCTTCTACATGCACTGCAAATTTATCATGGGATTCTACCTTTTCTGGATGTTATTTTTATCCCTAGAAACTCTCTTGCTAAAATAAAAAATATAAAGATGTATCATGTAACTGAATGAAAGAAATAAATATATTATGCAAAATTCTATGGATTTCCTAACAAATATGTAGGGATGGCAATGAAAAATATATTGATACTACAATTTTTAAAAATAAAACAATTAGTATTTAACTGTAGCAAAACAAAGGATTTCTGCTGATTTCTACAATAAATCAAGTAGTATTTCTTTCATTTCTTCCATCGAATATTGTCGCCCCCACAAAATCGCATCGATTTGCACGAGCTCCATCATTGCTACACAAGAACAGAAGGGATCCACTGGTCCTCGTTTCACCTTTGTTACTGATGACCGCCGTCACCGAGCACCGCTTTCGAGCTCTAATATGTGCATGGTCTCCCAAGGAGCATTGCAAACCATGTGAGTTTCCATGGGGGAGAGGCCATGGGCGATAAACAGAGTTATGCGGGATGGGGCAAACGGAGGAGGGGGCCGATAAAGCATGTGGTGGGTGCAAGATGCAAGGAGAGTGTAGAGAGAGATGATGAAAGATTTTATTTGGGGCGCACGAATGTAGTTATCATCATGTTTATTTTTTAATGAAAAATAAATAAAATCTAAAAATTTCCACCCGTTGCAACGCACGGGCATATTTTGCTAGTAACATATAAGATATGACCTTCTATACTATATATGTCCATCATGCACTTGGAAAAGTTGGATAAGCGGTGAAAAGCAAAGTCGACTAGCTCAAATTAAGCAGCCTATGAGACAACCTTAACTGTTGAGCCTGAAGTTAACCTACATCGCTTCCTTGCGAATTACACTAGCCCCTCCATTTCTTTCATTTGTCATATTAGACGGGAATCCAGATGGTCTCAAGAACATTTTTTGAGATTTGTGCAAGAAAAACTTTTGAATATGTAATGACGTACATTAAAGAGAAATATCTATGATAGCCGAATCTATAGTACATATATAGTATTGTTGTGTATGATGGTTATAATTTTGGAAGATCGGTAACTTTTGGGGGACAAATGGACCCTTTCATTCAAAAAACAATTTTACGAGAAAAAACAACACAAATGACAAGCCTTTAGTTCATTCATATATTTAGTCACAAATTTTCCTCTAGAAGCTTACTAGTTTCTATTGACTTTTCGGAAACCCTCATTCTGAATTTCCATCTTTGGTATTAAACTAACATGGTAAAAGAAAAAAAAAAGATATTTTACGGTCCATGAGAAAAGTACTAAAAGAATGGTATTCCTGTTCCACTGTTGTTTTCTCTAAGCATGAGAATGACACTGCCGGCTACGAAAACTTCTTGTCTGAGCTGAGCTTAAAGGTGAACGTTTCTGCTCCAAATTTCCCCAACTAATCATGACTTCACTTCGTTTTCCTAGCTGATTCCTCAGTCAGCGTCGATTGAGACTAGCACCCTTCTTATCTTCATCCTTCTTTTGCCAATTGCCGCCTGTTCAACACCAGCCAATAGGCTTCCAATCATATCCAATATGTGCCTGACACGTCTTTCTTTCCTTTTGATGAGTTCATGGCCTGAGCACTAACAGCAAATTGGCAAGTAGTCATGTGAGATGCGGCCGGCCTCACTTACACAAGCTCACCCTCAACGGAGCAGCAGTTGGATTCAATGTCATCTACAGCACCCAAGAAATTGAGCACAAACCTTTTTATTAATCCTATCCATAAGGTGCATGCTCTTGACTATATCATCCATTATTGGACCTTGAAATTGCAAGGTTGGATCGTTTGGATTACTTTTTTCCCTTTTTGATTAAACATTAGACCTTGAGCTCACATGACTTGTTGCTCACTACACCTTAAACATATAGCTTGTAGATGTCTTGCTGGTCAAAAGGCATATTAGCATATTCTTTCCCAGAGGTATGATCTATTTAGCCAGATGACCTCAGTGCTGGAGTTCCATCTAATGAATGGTGGTCATCACAGTCCCACAGAAAAGTACAAACAGAAGTAAGCAAGCATGAACGAGAAGGATCATGATAGCTCTCAACTCAATGAAAAAGGATGGTTTCGATCTTGGCGTTGATCCTTTTGATACATGATGCAGACGTTGCTTGCAAGAAAGACGAACAATTAAAGGGCCTTTCCTGGAAGCAGCTCAGATCTTGGCACATTTTTCAACCGGCGGTTACACCTGCAGAGGTGTGCGAGTGACCACTTGGCAGTTGTCAGCACTGACATCTTAGGATACGCAGCAGTAGGGATGGATTCGGATCAGATTTTTTTACATAATGGAATTACATTCCAGCCTCTGCAGTAACGCACACAACCTTCTGGCCTTTGCGTGACTGCACACATCCTTGTTTATTATAAATATCTAAGAAAATATCTTAAAGAACTTTAGTACATGAAATTCAATACTAAAGACCGCCTAGTCCAAAATCTATTGAGGTCACTTGTAGCCATCATGAATGCCGATCTCCTATCTTCGGTCATTGTTGAGTAAGGAATAAGACATACAAATCTTGTCGTCGCTCCCCAGCGGTCTTCTCCAGCGGATCGGCAACCAAGAATGTGGTCACCTTCGCTTTGATTTGCCAAGCAAGAGCAAATCCGGCCAACACTGGCCGCCACCTCATGGACCATGCATCGGCTGTTATCTAAGCATCGAAGTGACCTCGAAAGAAATCTGTTGGACGTAGATGGTGTCGATCTGCCACCCACCACCATTGCTCAAATCTAATCATGGTGTCGCCATCAAGGACTCCAAGACGACGCCTCAAGAGGAAAGCAACATCCAGATGCTGCCGCCGCCCAAACCAGCAAATCGGTTCTTAGGTTTTCACCTGGATCTGTCCTTGTAGCCTCCGCCAATAGATGCCGACGGACAGGGACCGGATTAGCACTGTCAAGCTTCCCCAGACCCGCACAGTTGCCCCCGCCATGGCTAACACCACCGGCGCCAATCCCCGTCGTGGGGACACCAGAACCGGCCACCAGGGCCCCGGATCCGGTCGCCCAGGCCGCAAAACAGCCCAAGCCGGCTCCAATGGCGACACCTTGCGATGGGGAGAGGGGGACGACGGGCAGACCGCCGCCACCCGCCTGCATGGACCTCTGGCCGGCGCTGTCACAGACCCGAAGAGGCTGCCTTGCTAAGCCCCACGTAGCTCGAGCAGATCGCCGCCTACCGGCCCGCAGCATCCCGCGCCGCCACACCTTCCGGATGGGAGAGACGCTCCGCCGCCGCCATCCCGGCCAGCCGCGCGGCCTTGCCGACGGCCTGCTCCGGCAGCGGCGCAGCGAGGAAGAGGAGGGGAGGGGAGCGGGCTGGCAGCGGCTAGGGTTGCAGCCCGTGCCGCCCGCGTGGGGGAGCGGCGCGGGTGTCACTCGTCTGGATTTTATTCGGATCGGATACGCATGGAATCGAATCCGGATATCAGCTTTTAATTCGAATACGAATCGAATTCGAATCTCGTCGGATACGAATACGGATGCGAATGTTGTCTATTCTTGTCGGATACGAATACAAAACGAATACATCGAATACGGATTTGCATTCAGATAGATGGCTTCATCACGTGTTAATTCTTCACGGATACGGATAATATCGGAAATTCCATATTTTATTCGAATACGAATATGGATTCGGATAGAGAAAAGTAACAAAAAAACGAATTCGGATATTTCCATTTAACATCCACATTAAAATCGAATATGAATACAGATATCCATATTGACGTTTTAGTCGAATACGAATACGGATAATTCGGATGTCTGAACATCCGAATCCATCCCTACGCAGCAGTTACCATGGGTTTCTTCGATAGTGATTTCAATAGTATTTTTTCCATTTCTTCGTGAGACTAGTATGATGTCCGTTCCTGGGATCCAGGTCGATCTCTCTAGACTATGGGAAGTTTCAGCATTGAACTGCATAGTACGTTACACGTGGAGCCATTGAAAATGTTGTCGAGGAAAGTCGAACTTCGCAAGCAGCAATTAGCACAACATGAGTTGCCATAGTCTAGGGTATTAACAATGTTATCAGTTTGTAAATTAAAAAAAATGTAGCTCCAATAATGCTGATGCAACATCATGCTGCACCCCAACAAATGATTCATCAGTGGATGCTTCTATCTGAATACCTGATACAAATTCGTCATTAAGAAATTGCAGCTCGAAGAATAACTTGATTCAAATTTGTTATACTTTCATTTATTGGTAACACAGCACAGTCTCATACTACAAGCAAGGCACAGCAACATTTTTACCCAGTACTCCAAACGGCGACGGTTCATTATCAAAATAAAAAAAAGAAAGAAAGAAAGAAAAGAAAAGAACGGCGATAGTTGGAGCACGAATCAAATCCATTAATGCAAAACAAGTCAGCCCAACAACAATCAGGCCCAATGAGCAACATAGGTCTTGGAGCAAATCCAATGACAACAAGATTTGATCAACTAAAAAAACCAAGCGGGACAGGGTGTTTTCCAATGCTGAGCTTTGCTTCCTGTTTCGGCCCACCTGTGTTCGCTTTGTCTTATCTTTTTCTTTTCTTTTTGAGAGACTACCAAGATTCGAGAGAGCCGATTTGTACATTTCAGTTGCCTCACGTCACCTCTCCTCCCTATACACAGTTATCATCTTCAAGTTAGAAGCTGCCTAAATCAGGGACGATTCCAATGCTTGTGTTCCAATCTATGTAATTTGCACCGTTAAATAAGTTTGGTAAAAAATGTTATTAATTATCTTATATCTTTTACTGAAATTTTGAAGCAAGAAACTAATCTGTTTCATTCAGCCTTGCTTGCTCATGAGCAGTAGCCATATGGTAAGGTCAAGGCCCGCTGTAATTCAGTGATGATTGTGATAGATTAAAAGGATCAATTAGCAGTAAATCTAGTCGGGTAAAACTTGACTAACATCATAAATATATCAAGAACTTGAACATACACATATGAACATGACAAAGGTATGAGAACCTATAGATCTACACAAACAACAGAGAGGGAGTGTTTAGGCGTAGACCAGAGGGCTGGGAAGACGAGGATGGCATGAGCGTAGTCGTGGCAGTGGTATGCACCACCAGCGACGGGTGCTGTCCGGCACCGTTGGGGTTGGCGTCGGTGTCGAGGACGCCGACGGAGGCAGAGGTGTTGGCGGCAGCAGTCCCGGATCCTGGAGCCGTCATGGGTCCGGTGGTGAAGAGGTCGACGGCTCGGTGTGGGCGGCGGCGGAGCTTCCCGTCGCTGCAGCGCTAAGTAGATCAGGTTCTAGGGTTTGTAGGTGGGGTCTTTAGCGGCATAACGAACCTCGTGTCTAGTGCCTCGGCCCCCACCTCCTTTATATAGCGCTACGCAACAGGAGCCCGCAACCATGAGTTGGCTGTGCGCCCCTGATGAGGGCGCGAGGAAAATAGACTCAAATCTAACCGTTGGGCCAGATCTAGAGATCAATCCTAACATTATCCCCCTTGATCTCGCCTTTCTTGCTTAAATTTAAAACCTTTCACTTAACCCATTTCATCACGGATCAGTGCATAGAGCATGTCTTGTCATAATAAATACCATTAGATGAACAGCCACAAGACATCTCTCTGTTTTCAAACAGATTCTTAACTAGGTCGTTACTATCCAGAGATCATAAGGCTTTCCTTTAAACCCATGCCGGCTAAGTGTTCTCTGAACACATTGGGTGGTAAGCCTTTATTGAGCGGATCCGCTAACATTTCTCTTGTTCTTATGTGCTCAAGACTTATGGTATGATCCTAGATTTGCTCTTTTACAATATAAAACTTTATGTCAATGTGTTTGGCAGCACCACTTGACTTGTTGTTGTGAGCATATAATATTGTTGGCTCATTATCACAGTACATCTTTAGTGGTTTTTCAATGTTGTCTACCACTCTTAACCCGGGTATAAACTTTTTTAACCATTTAACCTGCCCCGATGCCTCATAGCATGCTACAAACTCAGTATACATCGTAGATAATGCAGTGACGGTTTGCTTAGAGCTTTTCCACGATATAGCTCCTCCTGCGAGAGTGAATACATAACCTGACGTGGACTTTCTATCATCTACATCTCTCGTAAAATCTGCATATTAAAACCCTTCCACTTCTAGGGAATCGGTTTTTCTATACGTTAGCATGAGGCCTTTCGGTCCCTGCACATAAAGCAAAGCTTTCTTAATCATTTTTCAGTGTTCTATACCTGGAGTACTTTGATATCTGCCAAGAATCCCGGTGATAAAAGCTAAGTTAGGGCATGTGCACACTTGAGCATATTGTAAGCTTCCGAAAGCTGAAGCATGTGGAACCGCTTTCATTTGATCGATCTCATGTTGGTTCCTGGGACACTAAAATTTCCCAAAACTATCGCCCTTGACTATTGGAGTAGATGTAGGCTTACTTGCATTCATACCATACTTCTTTAGAACCTTTTCTATATATGCTTTCTGCGATAATCCTAAAACCCCTCTCTTTCTATCTCGGTGAAAATCTCAATTCCTAAAATGAAGGATGCTTCACCAAGATCTTTCATGTCAAAATTTGAGGACAAGAACTTGTTCGTCTCCAATAGCAGATCAACATCACTACTAGCAAGTAAGATATCGTCCACACAAAGGATGAGAAAAATAAATTTCCCATTCTTAAACTTTGCATAAACACAATTGTCCTCCTCATTTTCTTTAAACCCAAACTTTCTTATTGTCTCATCAAACTTTAAGTACCATTGCCTTGATGCTTGCTTTAATCCATAAATAGACTTCTTTAGACGACATCCCATATTTTCTTTTCCTTCCATGACAAAGCTCTTGGGTTGTGCCATGTAAATATTAAGGAATGTGATTTTTACATCCATTTGATGTAACTCTAAATCATAATGTGCCACTAATGCCATTGTATTTCGAAAACAATCCTTGCACAATACTAGAGAAAACGTCTCATTATAATCTATCCCTTCTCTTTGCGTAAAGCCTTTCACCACAAGTCGCACTCTATATATTTCTACCTTCCCTTTGGAGTCACATTTTGTCTTGTAGACCCATTTGCAGCCTACTGTTTTGGCTCCTTTAGAATTACTTCTAAGTCTCAAACTTTGTTGGTACTCACTGATTTCATTTCATCTTGCATGGCCTCAAGCCATTTCTGTGAGTGAGTACTTCTCATGGCTTCTTCAAATGAGGTGGGATCACCCTGCATTTGCATTTCTTTGCTAATATAGACTTAATAGTCTTCAGGGATAGCTGATTTTCTTACTCTTTGAGACCTCCTGGGAGGCTCAACATTTGGCACATATTCTATCTGGGGCTGTTGTGGCTCTTCCTCATGTGCGACATTATGCTCTATTGGATCCTAACGGACAGGTTCCTCATTGTCATTTGTTACTGCCATAGGTAAACTCACAACAGGCATTGTCACCATAGTGTAATGTAGTGATGGTGCAACTACAGCAGGTAGCAAGAAGAACGGCTCCTAGATCGTCATAGTAGGTGTACACACCCGCTTCTCCTCAAGGCTGATCTCTCGCTACCATGCTCCCCCTGATCACCTCATCCTCCAAAAAGACAGCATGTCTTGTTTCCACAAACTTAGTTTGTCTGTCAAGATAGTAGAAACGGAAACCTTTCAACATTTTTGGATAGCCAATGAAATGGCAACTCACTGTCTTAGGATCTAACTTGCCAATGTTTGGGTTAAACATTTTAGCCTCAGCTGGACAGCCCCACATTTTTAAATAATACAATGAAGGTTTTCTTCCTGTCCATAACTCGTACGGTGTTTTAGGCACCGACTTACTTGGTACTCGATTAAGAATATGGATAATGGTTTTTAATGCCTCCATCCACAAACTTATCGGTAAGCTGGAATAGCTTATCATGCTTCTCACCATATCCATTATTTTAAGGTTTCATCTCTCAGCCACTCCATTCTCTGAGGCTCGCCCGGAGCATAATACTGGGCGACTATGCCATTTTCCTGCAGAAACCTTGCAAAGGGTCTAGGAACTTGGCCACAAGGAGTATGCCGACCATAGTACTCCCCCTCCCCCCGATCGGATTTTATTATCTTGATCTTTAAACTGTGCCGATTTTCCACTTCAGCCTTAAATATCTTAAACTTGTCTAACGCTTTTGACCTTCTTTAATTGGATAAATGTAGCCATAACGAGAATAATGATCAATGAACGTTATAAAAGAATCATAACCATCCATAGATGTCATAGGAAACGGTCCATAGATATCTGTGTGAATTATCTCTAAAAGTCCTACACTTCGCTTGGCATCTTTCTTAATTTTTTTAACATACTTGCCTTTTATGCAATCAATGCAATGTTCTAAATCTGAAAATTCTAATGACGGGAGAATTGATTTATTAATTAAAAGCTCTATTCTCCCCCTCGAAATGTGGCCTGAATGATAGTGCCACAATTTCAAAGAAGTATGCTCAATTCTCTTTCGCTTATTTCTTCATTCATGGATGAGGAGGCATTCTCATTCACATTACTCACAACATTCACATTCTCACTGAGTCATAACAAATAAAGCTCGGCATGCAAGAAAGCAAGACCAACACACTTATTATGAAACATAAGCTTGCATTGACCATCACCAAAATTACAATGAAATCCATTACTATCTAACTTTGACACACTTATTAAGTTTCTATGCAAAGAGGGAACATAAAGAACATCTTGAAGACGAAGAACAAAGCCATCCTTCACTTTTAGCAGGAGTACTCCAATGGCTTCAACTTCAGCTTCAACACCATTAGTAGCTTTAATGGTTATTTCTCCTCTTTGTAGGGTTCTCCTCGTATGGAATCCCTGTAATGAATTAGCAACATGAATAGTTGCACCAGAATCAATCCACCAAGTAGATTTATCATAACTTATATATAAGGATTCATCTACAAAAGTAATAATTTCCTCACCTTTCTAAAGCAGATGCTTCAGGAACTCAGGGCAATCTTTCATGTAGTGCCCTTTTTTCTTGCACTACTTGCACCTGTCCCCGTCTACTTCTTCATAGACTCGGTTCTGATGGTTGTCGTTCTGTATGGCCTTTCCCTTGTTCTTAGAAGAAGATGAGTTATTCCACTAAGGTTTGCCTTGTGACTTGAAGTTCTTATTGTAGCCCCCTTTGTTCTGTTTCTGCTTCGCGTAGTTGAGAGAATCACCACGAGAGCCCTTACACCTTTCTTCCTGAACACACATGGCGATCAGCTTCTCCATGGCCCACTTTTCTGGCTGGGAATTGTAGTTCACAACAAAGGTCTTAAACTCTTTGGGAAGTGAAGCAAAGATCAGGTGAACAAGGAACTCATCCTATAGTCCCAGGACCATTGGCTTAAGCTTGGAGGCCATATTGCTCGTCTTCAATATATGCTCTGTTATGCCACCATTAGAGTACTTCTCTGTGACTAACCTCTTTATCAGAGTGCTTGCATAAGCCTTTGACAAGCCAGTAAACTGACTCGCCACTCTCTCTAGGTACTCTGTGGCAGTAGCACACTGTGGGATTCCTCCCCTTATGGGCTCCACAATGGAGCTCTTGATTACCATCAAGCACTTGTAGTTTTACTTCTCCCATTGAGCCTTTTTCAAGATCATAGCTCATTCTTATCGGTGCATGATTGCGCTGACAAGCCTCAAAGGCTTCATCACTTTCACTTTCCCCTCTCTAAGGGTCTACTAGTGGAGTGGGACAAGGAGTAGTCAATGCAAGATCAATGTCTAGCATCGCAAGTGTCATCTCAACATCTTCCCTCCATTGGCCATAGTTTCCTCCATTGAGAGGGTGCTCAACCCTATAGCTTACGGGGATAGCTGCTGATATTATAAATTCATAGAGAGTGAGAATAAAATTACATAACAATTGCATGCCTCAATTCAACGTTGGTCAAAATTAAAACATACAATTTCTTCTACACTAATTCTAGATCACCGTTGGGTAGAAATAGAATTAATGCATGAAAAACCCATAAATAATCATATCATATCATAATATTGTTCTCATCAACTTTGGTCAGAAAAATAACAATATGATAATTTACTCATAAAAAACATTGCATTTCTACTCTTCCAATTAAATTATCCTGTTGGTTCTAATTTAACTGGGAGATAAATATCATAGCAGCAGAAACTTAAAACATACTTAAAACATTATTCAGAAGCATCACATACAACTTATCTACACTCTAAACAAATTATCTCGTTGGTTCAAATTAAATAGAGATGGAAAACAAAACATAATCATAAAAAATGTGCTTCTGAAAAAATGGTAAACTTAATTCATAGATGTTACTGTGCATTCTGCCGTTTCAGCCTCCTTGGCCCACCACTGGCCCGCGGCCGAGCCGCACCTTCGCTCCCCTGCGCCCAGGCCACATTCTGGGCCTAGGCCGGGAAATCCCCTGCCCGCTTGGGCCGAAAGAGGACCGGCATGGGCTGGCCGGTCATGGCCGTTCGTTTGGTCCGACGGTTGAGCGAAATTCTCGCTAGGTATATAAACTGGAGAAACCTAACCCTAGGGCATTCTGCCCTTTCTATTTCCTCAGTCCCTGGATCCCAGGTCCGACGATGCGGCTACGGCTAGTGCCGCTCGCGTGCGCACCCGGCTCGGAGCCGCTCTGCTCGTGCCGATGGCAGATCTAGGGTTAGGGTTTGTTTTTTTCTTGCGGACTTTTATCTCTGTACTTCTCGATCCATGAAGGAATCGAGGTTTTCTTTCTCTTTTTCTTTCGGGATTTCTTTCTTTGGTCCAAGACCGAATCCTTTCTTCCTCTTATAGTGCTACCCCAAGCTGATCTACTAGCTAGAGAGGCTAACTGATACCACTGATAGATTAAAAGGAGATCAACTAGCAGTAGATCTAGCCGGGTAAAACTTGAATAACATCATAAACATATGAAGAACTTGAACATAGACACATGAACATGACACACAGGAACGAGAACCTATAGATCTACACATACAATAGAGAGGGAGTGTTTAGGCATAGACCAAAGGATTGGGAAGACGAGGATGGCATGAGCGTAGTCGTGGCAGTGGTATGCGTCACCAGCGGCGGGTGCTGTCCGGCGCCGTTGGGGTTGGCGTCGGTGTCGAGGACGCCGGCGGAGGCAGAGGTGTTGGTGGCTGCAGTCCTGGATCCTGGAGCCGTCGTTCGGTGGCGAAGAGGTCAACGGTTCGGTGTGGGCAGCGGCAGAGCTTCCCGTCGCTGCTGTGCTGAGTAGATCGGGTTCTAGGGTTTGTAGGTAGGGTCTTTAGCAGCGTGACAAACCTCGTGTCTAGTGCCCCGGCCCCCACCTCCTTTATATAGCGCTATGCGACAGGAGCCCGCAACCATGAGTTGGTTGTGCGCCCCCGATCATGGCACGAGGAAAATGGACTCGGATCTGACCGTTGGGCCAGATCTAGAGATCAATCCTAATAGATTGGGCTGCAAGCAGCAACATCTTGCTTGTGTTTGTAGTTGCACTACAACCTGAGTACATCAGGACAAAACACATGTACTACATCTTGTTTGCTACGAATGGATTCCATGCTGACTAAAAACATGAGGGTTCACAGTGGAAATAAGTTGGATTTCGTGCACACTAATAACCTGAGGGCTTAGGAGGGAGGGGGGCAAGCTTATATATGTTTTTGTCAATCCTGTTGGTTATAGATTTCATCATACCACCAACAGAATGGCAGCCCTGGCCATAACGAAACAAAAATAGTAATTTTCACTAAGGAGCATCTAGATTTTTTTTCCCAATTAGGCCATTTTTGCTTCAAGCCAATGTATAGTCGTGTACCTATGGACAGTTTCGGCCACAAGGCCTATATCAAAGCATCAATAGCTCTTTTCGTTAGAAAAGCATGAAACCATACATTTGATGAATGGCATCCAGTTTATTTTCTATTGAACTACTCCTTGTTATAAATAGTAATGTATAGAAGGTAGAACTGAGAAAAGGAAGTAGAGATTGAACTCTTATTTTTGGTCAAGGTCTATGTTGCTGCCGAATCCGGCCAACATACTAAAAGCGCTAGAATGCGCGAATCACAAAGCTCATGAATCTGACCCGTTTGGAAAAAGGTCTGGCCAGTTTTCTAAGTCTTGGCCTAAATCAATCATTTTAGAGGGTAACTATCACACTTACATGATGAAGGATGGCGAGGTTTGTGAGCAAACCAGCAAAAGTGATACCCAATGAACTTATGTTGCAAAGAATGACTAGTTTATGAGCAAACTAGCAAAGGCCGTCCAAACTCTAGCCCGAGAGGGACCCCGTTAAGGCGTGGACATCACCGGTCGTGCCCTAGGTTAACCAGCAGGCCTTAGGGCACCATCTATGGTTGCTGAGATAAGTAGATGAACAAAATGTAGAGGTTGGAAGAGAATTAGGGTTTAGGAGTAAAAAGATAAATGCACGTGTTTGGTTTGATTGTATATGTCTCAATTGTCCTTAGCCCTTCATATATGTAGGAAGGGGATGGGTTGTACCTGTGAGGGGTCAAAACATGCCAAAACTGACCTAGGATCAAATTACAACTCTAACTCGGACTAATCTGCAAAAACCAAGTTACAGCGATATCTAAATCGGATCAAACCGGATTTCCCTCGGTCCACAGTAGCCGAAACCGATCTCACCGGTTTAAACAACCAGTTTGGCCAATTTTTTTAGGCAGGAGATCTTGCAACGACCATAACTCCCTCATCCAGACTCCACATTAGGCGATCCATATGTTTGTTTCGATCATCTCGATGAAGGCTTCATCTTGGTGTACTTGAACTCACGATTTGTCCTTATCTTGCTTCTGTTTTTATTGCTTCTTGGTGTCTTTGATAAAATCATGTCCAAAATATCCAAAAATGTCCTTCATGTCCTGTACAATGCATACATGTTAGCACTAAATTGGTCATTCTAACCTTAACCTTCCCTATTTTGGAGCATGCCTATTTTTGTTGTCAACATTCTGGTAGGCTATGTGTCCATTCAGTAGGCATCTATTCTAAATGGATGACCTTTCACAATGCTACTCATCAAGGGGCATGCCCATTGGATTTGTCTATGCCTACCTTGTCACAACCTGAAATTTGAATTTCAGGATGTGAATAGGAAGAACAATTAAAACAACATTTTTAAAATTTGCCCAACATTTATTTCTAATGACAGGAAATTTAGTATAGAAAAAATAATTGGTTGTTTTTCCAAATAAAATGAGGTTGTTGCATTCATGCTCTTTGCATTGTTTTTGTTTGAGTTGTTTGTAAATTCTTGCCCCAATTCAATTTCCCATCCAAATCCTTCTCAAACTCTTAAATCCAAATCCAAATCCAAATATATGTTCAAACCATTTCTTTCACTCCCTTCCCTTTTCTTCTTTTCGGCCCAGCTCTGTCTTTCCTTCCCTCTCGGCCCAAACTGGCCTCCTCCTCCTTTCCTCCCCGCGTGGCCCAACAAAGGCCCAGCCCGGCTCGACCTCTCCTCACTCCCATTCTGGCCCGGCCCGACTTCTTCTCCCTCCCTTTCTTTTCCCCCATTGGCCTAGACCCCGGCCCAACCCCCAGCCCACCTAACCGGCCCACCAGGCCTCCTCTCTCCCGCCAGCTCTCTCTCCCGCGGTCACTGCCCTGTGGGCCCAGCTTGTCGGCGCCCCCTTCCTTCCTTCCTCGCCCGCTCATCCTTCCCTTTTCTCTCTGACCAGCGGGTCCCGCCTATCAGCTTCCCCTTCTTCCTCCAAACCGAGCCGCCGCTCTCGCCCGGGTGAGCTCGCCGTGATCCCCTCTTCATCCCTGTACCATTTGTTTACCTCCTAGTGCTCTGTAGCGCCGTATAGACTCCACGCCGGCGAGTTCCCGCCGCGGCCACGGTGGCGCCGCCGTTCAGAACCACCGCCGACGCCTTCTTTTATTCCATGCCACACATCCATGATCCGACGGTTCAGATTGAATCCTCGATACCGGTCAACTTGGGTCTGACCGGGCGCCCCTGGACATTTTGTTTAAGAACCCCTGTCTTTTCTGCTATTCAACCCGCAGTCCAACTGTAGTGTAAAATATTCATACTTATGCCCTTAGAATTCATGTTTAGGCCCCTGATCTTCCTGTATTTTGAACCCGCCGTCCTCCTAGCCCTTTTTGCTGATCTAACCCTGAAGATCTGTCTATTCATAGTGACTATTCACCGAGTCTAGAATTTCTTCCCTGCTAACCCCTCTAGACTACGGTTAATCACGTATAGGTCCACGGTTTATCGCAGTTTAGCCCTTTACCTTTTTTTAGCCGTAGAATCCGTGTTTTAGCTCTGTTTTAGCTCGTTCTTGTTTCGTTAGTCTCCGTTTAGTGTGTGCTATTGTTTAGTCTCGTTTGTTTTGTTGTTCATGTCTCCTATCTATGCTTTTAATATATCATGATGATGTTAATTGGAACATGGAGAACCACCCAGGAAAACAGTACAACCACGAGTACTATATGGCTCTGGTCTTGGCTAATTAATTAGATGAACTCTATGTTGTGTTGGGGGTGTATGTTGGGCTGGAAAGGTTTGTGTAGGATGTGCGGGGAAAGAAGGTGCGCCTTTCGTACCCGTTCGGACAGGGACCAACACAAACATAGAGGGATTCTTTGTAAAGGCCTCATAGTGTCCCTATGTAATCACACCTCGGAAGTGTGGTATTGTGCCTAGCTAGCACAGCATGGTTGGGTTCAAAGTTTTTCAGAACTTTTACGCGGCTTGTGGGGAAAGTGTAGAAACTCTGCAGAGTATTAAAAACTGTTATAACAGCCGTGCTCACGATTAAGAGCGGCCTGGACCCTCACATGATTAATTTATTTGAAGATGATAATAAATCATTTCCGGTTATTTCTTGTGACCTTGCTGAGTACCAACCATAAGTGTACTCATCCTTGCTTACTGCTGCTTAGTAGGTGTTGAAGATGGTGCTAGGCGTACGCAACCCCTAGTCGATAGCCTGTGAAGTGTTGGAGCCTTCGTTTCCAGGATAAGCTGCAACTCTGATAGATTGTAAGTCTTTTGTATTGTTTTACGTGATACTGCTATTGTTTGTCACTGATGAAGTCTCGTATGTGTGAAAACTTGATCCTGGCGCACATATGATTATCATTCGGTTTTGTCCTTAAAACCGGGTGTGACATACCTACTCTACATCTTGGTTGATTGCATAAATACATCTTGAGAAGGTGTCTCTACGAGGAGGCATCTATTCAGAATACCCCCGCCCCCCTTGATCGAATATGGTTTTATAATCAATACATTGATATACTCCTTTAAAATCATGTGGAAAATATAAGAGGAATAATGTTTTGATATGCTGTTAAAACTCCTTTAAAACAAAGTGGAAAAATAAGGAAAAAAATGATACAAAATCATAAAAAGGAAGAACCCATAAGCAAGCTTAGAGAACAATAGGTATGATTGTTTGATCAATATGTCTTAGATACCTCCTATAAAAATCCCTATGGGGTAAATAAAAGATATGACATATAATAAGTTTTGAATACCCTATAAAAACCCTAGTGAGAAAAATAGGCGATATGACATATTCTTGCATCGATACTGCCTCATTAAAAACTTTTCAGGAGAAAAAATAGTGTGGAAAAACTCATAAAGGAATAATAGTACAATATGATGTATGAAAATAGGTGGTTGTTCAAAAGAGACTGCAATGGACATTGCATCTCAAAGTCATTGTTTACCTATTCCACAAACATATGTTAATATGTGGATGTGGTATGGACTTTGTAAACAAATCTATGTGATTATCACATAATTTGGTTCGTAAGATGTTTATTCTCCAATTCATGATAAATGAGAATAAAACAATTTAGGCAATATGCTTGTTGATAATACTCCATATAATTTGCTACATCTAAGCAACGCAAGGAACATTTTCTTTGTCGGTAATTGTTCATGATTCAATAGAACCAAGTTTAATCACATAACAAAGTCACACGCATTTAGATGGTGCTTTAGAATGATAGGTGGAAGTACCCATTAGAGTCTAATTCAATGTCTCCCATGAGAACTTTACCATCATGACATCAATATGTGTTTTAGCATAATGGAGATTATTTAACCAACATCTCAATATCCCACAATGGTTATATCTCGATAGAATAAACCATGTTCTTTGGTGCCAATTTGACTCCCGCATAGTTGTGTTCATGGAGCTCCTCATTTTGTGTTATAGCAAGTTATTTGCAAATGCAATATAATGCATGTTGCCATTTTTGCAATACATGCACGCTTTCATGGCACTAAAATTGCCGTCCCAGGATCTAAATGAATATTATTACACCTTTAGGAATGAAAGACCATACGTGTTTATCGGGTTTCTTAAACACCGCTGGCTCGTACTTGCACGTCCGTGTTTAGGGGTGGGCATTCGGTTTACTTGGTATATTCAGTTCGGTTTATTCGGCTTTGAAAAAGTTCGGTGTACCCAAACTAAGAACCGATCGGTGGGGGATAAAAACCAAAACCGACGTGCTCGGTGGTCGGTTTTGTCGGTTCGGTGTTCGGTTTCGCCGACCTCACCGAACTTCAGTACATGAACTGAACAAGCATCATCAATTCATCGTAGCAAACATATAAGGGAAACAAGCAAGCAAGGCAAACAAGCATGCAAGCCAAGCAAGCACACACACCAGAGGAAATTCAGACTCACGATTCAAAGATGAGAAGCGAACAAATGATTCACAAGCCAATAAACAACAACAGGCTCACGTCTCACAACTCTTGTGCTGGTCGCGACTCGCCGTTGCCGTAGCCCCGCTCGCCGCACCTGCCAGCCTGCCGCCGCCGTAGATTGACACGCTGGTCGTCGCCACCGTAGCTCCGTGCCTCCGTGTCAGTGTGTCCCTACTAGTGCTAAGAAGGGAGCCGGGTATTGCTCGTAGATCAAAGGAGTCTAGGAGGGGAGAGCAGATCTGCAACCTATGGCTACCGCCGTGCCGGAGGAAAGGATGCCGATGCGTCGCTGGTGGGTGGGTCGCCGCCACCGTCGCCTGGGAAGGGGCCAGAACTTTGTTTATATACCGTGCTGCCATGGTGGGCTTTCTGGGCGGGCCGAGTGAATATGCTGGGCCTTTGGCCTTCTGGAGCGGCGACTAAGAGCATCTCCAGCAATAGCCCCTATTTCAAGCCCCTACTCGTCTGAGTAGGGGCTGCCCCTACTTTCTGTGGCTCTAAATTCAACCCACAACTCCAGCAATAGCCCCAACTTTGAAGCCCCTACTCCTCGTATGACATGTGGGAACCGTTTGTCAGTGGGCTTAAATCTTTTTTCATTTCTTTAATTTTCTCCTCTCCTCTCCTCCTCCACTTCTATTTCCCCGTGCCCTGCCCCCAACAGCGATTCTTCTCTCTGCCCACCTGCTCTTCTTCCCTCTCTCTGGCCTGCTTTCTCTCCCCCGACTCCCCAGCCCACGCCGCTCCCACTCGACACCGGCGCCGCGGCCCCTGCTTGCGCCGCCTCCGGCTCCCCAGCCGGCACCGCCCCCA
>CM014278.1:28001875-28024375 GCA_004135705.1 Alloteropsis semialata
CAACACCTGCTCCCCGTACGGCTCGGCGGACGGCGCTGGATAAAGCTCTCGGGGGCAGTAACTCCCGATGTAATTTTCTTCTTTCTTACCCCCCGCTCCCTTCTCTCCTTGAAGCTATAAAAGGGGACGAGGGAACGTCAATGGGGGCGGATCCGAACACCATTCGAACACTCAGACACAGCACGCACAGCTCACTCACTCGCTCCACACAGGGACTTGGGACCCTCTCCCTCTCCCGACTAGTTTGTACACCCCTACTACAGACTTGGGCTTGAGAACAGCGACGCACACTGGACGTAGGGTATTACTCTCCGGAGGCCCGAACCAGTATAAACCCCCTGTCTCTCGAGTCACCATCCGGATCCTGACACGCGATCGTAGGAAATTTACTTGTTGGCGGTAGAGAACCCCGACAGTTGGCGCGCCAGGTAGGGGGATTTCGCGTGTCACGACACTTCACCAGGGTCCGGATGGCCCACGGCGGCGCCTCGCTGGCGCCCGGCGATCACCTGCGGTTCGGCTCCCTCGACTTCGTCATCGACAAGTCGGTGGAGCCCATCGTTGGGGCGACTTTCGTGCGCCCCAAGCTTGCCCGCGACGACGGCAAGACGTTCCACGACGAGGGGCCCAAGCCCTCCCACGCCATGGCGGGAGCCACCGCCTACGTCTTCGACCTACTCGGAGGGGACCTGGCGGCCGCCCTGGGACGGAGCCCGTCCCAGGAACACTTCCGCAACGTCTCCTACATGCTTACCAACCTCGCCCTCCAGGTTGGAGGGCAGGAGCAGCTCCCCTGGGACGAGTTCATCGACTGCTACAACGCCATGTACCCGGAGGGACAGCCTGGCCTGCCGAGCGACCCGGTGGCCACCCCGACACCTGCGGAGATCGACCCCCGCATTCCGCCGACCGCCAAAAGCGCGGTGAGCAAGCAAAGCTCCCGCCCACGGTTGACGTGGGCTCCGCCGAACTTCGACCCTTATCGGGAGTGTTTCATGTGTCACACCCCCGACGGAGACGTGCACTCCGCGAGCAGCTCCACGGGAGGTGGCCCCCCCGCGGCACCACCTGCCAACGCCGCTGCAGCTCCGCCTGTCCGACCCCCTGCAGCACCACGTGCCGACGTCCCTGCGCCACCGCCGCCTAACGCCCCGGCAGACGATGCTCGGCGGGTCAGGCTGCAGGAGTTGGACGAAGCCCGGCGCCAGATCGAGGAGGAACGGCAGCAGCTCAACCGTGAGCTCGGAAGAAACGCGGACGGAGGAGCCGCCCGCGCACGGGCCCGGGACGTACAACAGCGCATCGTCAACGACGGCAACGCCAACGACGCGCAGGTCTTCAACCGGGCGTCCCAGAACCTCGCGGCGGCTGCTGTCCTGCTCCGCGAACATCCTCAACCAGCCGCGCCCGAAGATCGGAGATTCCATCAGCAGCTCCGCGCGCTCCTAGAAACCGCTGCAGTCCAGCAGGCGGAAAGCTCCGCCTCACGCCAGCGAGCTCCCCGAGAACTCGAGCATGAGCGTTCCGTGCATCATCGCGCGGCCGCAGCCGACGAAGGCGCCAAGCAACGGGACGAGCACCATCAACGTCGCCCACGCCGAGCCTACAACAGGCGGCGTGGGGGCCGCTATGATAGCGGCGAAGACCGGAGCAGGAGCGTGTCGCCCGACCCCAGGGGGCCGCGTGCCTTTGGACCCCGCGTCCTCGGCGCTCAGGTTCCCCCACGCTTCCGTGCTCCCACGACGGTGCCCAAGTACGACGGGGACACCAACCCCAGCGTCTGGCTGGAGGACTACCGGCTCGCGTGTCATGCGGGGGGAGCACAAGACGATTACTTCATCATCAAGAGCCTCCCCCTCTACCTCGCCGACTCAGCTCGAACGTGGCTGGAGCATCTCCCTGCGGGCAAGATCGACAGTTGGGCGCAGCTGCGCGACGCCTTCATTGGCAACTTCCAGGGCACCTACACTCGTCCTGGGAATCCCTGGGACCTCCGCAACTGCCTCCAGGCGGAGGATGAGACCTTGCGCGACTACATCAAGCGCTTCTCCAAGCGCTGCACTGAGTTGCCAAACACCGCTGACACCGACGTCGTCTCCGCGTTCCGGTTCGGAACCACCTGCTCGACCCTCATCCATGAGTTGGGACGCCGGAAGCCACGAACCATCCGGGAGCTCCTTGACATCGCCACCGACTACGCCGACGGAGAAGATGCCGTTGCCGCAACCCTGGATCGACCTCAGGGCAAGGGCAAGAAATCGAAGACGGTAGACGAAGGCACCTCCGCCCGGCCCGACCAGAAGAAACGAAAGGACAAGCGAGGGCGCGACGGCCGGGTGGTAGCGGCGGCCGAGCGAAAGGCCACCAAGCCCAAGGGAAACCCGGCGCCAAGGGATCACTTCGAGAAGCTCCTCGAGGCGCCCTGTACCCACCACGAGGGCCCTGTCAAGCACGCCTTGAAAGATTGCAGACTCATGAGAAGCTTCCTCACCGGCGCCCTGAAGAAGAAACCCTATGAAGGCCGGGACGGGGCCGGTGGCTCAAACAACGACGACGGTTATCCCCGGGAGGACGGCGCAATCATGATGATCGTCGGAGGGACAGCGGCCTGCCCCCCGAAGCGTGAGGAAAAGCTAATCCGGCGAGAAGTCTGCCACACCGAGCCCGCGGTGCCCTCCTACCTGAAATGGTCCGAGGCCCCGATCACCTTCGACCGCTCCGACCATCCCGACCACGTCCCACAACCAGGAAGATACCCGCTCGTGGTTGCTCCTCTCTTCGGGACGAAGCGCGTCCACAAGGTGTTGATGGACGGCGGGAGCGGCCTCAACATCCTCTACGTTGACACCCTCGACGAGATGGGGATCCCGCGGTCCCAGCTTCGACCATCCCCTGTGCCATTCCATGGGATCGTCCCCGGGGTAGACGCAATACCACTCGGGCAGATCGACCTGCCCGTCACGTTTGGGACCCCACGGAACTTCCGCAGAGAAACCCTCACTTTCGAAGTGGTGGCGTTTCCGGGAACGTATCACGCCATCCTCGGGAGGCCTGCATACGCAAAGTTCATGGCCGTCCCAAACTACACGTACCTCAAGTTGAAGATCCCTGGACCGAAAGGTGTCATCACCGTGGGGACTTCATTTGAGCATGCGTTCGCCTGCGAAACCGAGTGCTTCCAATTCGCGGAGGCGCTCGTCCAGTCCAAAAGGCTCGCCGCTGAGCCTTCACCCAGGGACTTGGATATCCCCGAGACCTCCAAGCGCGCCGCGTGCTCCTTTGAGCCGGCCAAGGACGTCAAGGAGGTTGTCGTGGCCGACGATGGCCGCACCCTCCGCATCGGGACGGCGCTCGATCCCAAATAGGAAAGCGCGCTCGTCGACTTTCTCCGCGCAAACCTCGACGTGTTTGCATGGAAACCCTCGGACATGCCAGGGATTCCAAGGGAAGTCGCCGAGCACAAACTCGATATCAAGCCTGGCGCTCGACCCGTCAAGCAGAAGCTCCGACGATATGACGACGAGAAGTACAAGGCCATCGGCGAAGAGCTCAAAAAGCTCCTCAGCGCCGGCTTCATTAGGGAGGTATACCACCCCGAGTGGTTGGCCAACCCGGTCCTTGTAAAAAAGAAAAATGGGAAATGGAGGATGTGTGTTGACTATACTGGCCTTAACAAGGCATGTCCAAAAGACTCCTTCCCCCTTCCGCGCATAGATCAGGTGGTCGACTCCACCGCAGGGTGCGAAACCCTTTGCTTTCTCGATGCGTACTCCGGATACCATCAGATCGCGATGAGCTTGGCCGACCAGCTCGCAACGTCGTTCATCACGCCATACGGCACTTACTGCTATTCGTCTATGCCTTCGGGCTGAAGAACGCGGGCGCCACGTTCCAGAGATGCATGCGACGCGTCTTTGGTGACTTGATCGGCCGGCTGGTCGAGGCGTACGTTGACGACATAGTAGTAAAGTCCAAGCGCACGGGCGACTTGGTTTCTGACCTCACAGCTGTCTTTGAGAAGCTCCGGCTGAACAAAGTAAAGCTGAACCCCGAGAAATGCGTTTTCGGGGTCCCGAGAGGCATGCTCCTTGGCTTTATCGTATCGGAACGAGGCATCGAAGCCAACCCCGAGAAGATAACTGCCATCACCGACATGGGGCCAATCCAGAACGTGAAGGGGGTCCAACGCATCACGGGATGCTTGGCCGCACTTAGCCGCTTCATCGCCCACCTCGGGGAACGAAGCCTGCCCCTGTACCGACTACTTAAGAAGTCGGACCACTTCGTCTGGAACGCCGAAGCGCAGCAAGCCCTCGACTCACTCAAAGCTACGCTCAAGAACCCACCAATCCTGACCGCTCCGGTGGAAGGGGAACCGATGCTGCTCTACATTGCGGCGACCACCCATGTGGTAAGCACCGCCCTCGTCGTCGAGCGAGACGAGCCCGAGAAGATCCAGAAGGTGCAGCGTCCCGTCTACTTCATCAGCGAGGTCCTGTCCGACACCAAGGTACGATATCCCCAGATCCAGAAACTCGTATACGCTGTCCTCATCACTAGGCGGAAGCTCCGGCACTACTTCGACGCCCACCCCATCACGGTGGTGTCGAGATACCCACTCGGCGAGGTGATCCAAAACCCCGAGGCTGACGGAAGGATAGCCAAGTGGGCCCTCGAGCTGATGGGGAAGAACATCACCTACGCACCACGGGACGCCATCAAGTCACAAGCATTGGTCGACTTCGTCGCCGAGTGGACTGAAGCCCAGACTCCCCCGACCTCCGTCGAGCACGAGACCTGGGTCATGTACTTCGACGGGTCGCTGATGAAGGAAGGGGCAGGCGTCGGCCTAGTCTTCGTCTCGCCTCTGGGCGTACGCATGGAGTACATGGTTCGACTGCACTTCTCGGCCTCCAACAACGCCGCCGAGTACGAGGCCCTCATCAACGGACTTCGTATCGCCCTCGAGCTCGGCATACGACGTCTCGAGATCCGAGGAGACTCAGAGTTGGTCGTCGATCAGGTAATGAAGGAGTCAAGTTGCGTCAGCCCCAAGATGGCCGCCTACTGCCGGGCGGTACGCGAGCTGGAAGACAAGTTCCTCGGCCTGGAGCTCAAGCACGTCCAACGACGATACAACGAGGCGGCCGACACCCTCGCCAAGGCGGCGTCCAACCGGAAGCCAGTTCCCCATGGAGTGTTCGCCAGGGACCAGCACGCCCCCTCCATCCGACTCGATGACGAGCCGCCCGAGCCCGCAGTGCAGGAGGAGGCAGAGGCGATGGAGATTGACGTGGTCGCCGAGCCCAACCTCGAGGATCCCGACTGGAGAATTCCGCTACTCGAGTGGATTGTGGAAGGCAAGCTCCCACCTGACCCAACCGAGGCTCGGCGGATCGCGCGCTGGGCCAAAACCTTCACGCTCATCGAGGGAGAGCTCTACCGACGAGGCTCCTTTGGCATCCTAATGCGCTGCATTCCGATCGATCAAGGTAAGGAATTGCTAAGGGACATCCATGCAGGGGCATGTGGGCATCACGCCGCGCCAAAGACGCTCGTCGGGAAAGCTTTCCGGCAAGGGTTCTACTGGCCAACCGCGGTGGCCAACGCCAAGGATATCGTGCGTAGATGCGAAGGCTGTCAATTCTACGCAAGGCAAACTCACCTCCCGGCGCAAGCCCTGCAGACCATCCCTATCACGTGGCCTTTCGCCGTGTGGGGTTTGGATCTAGTCGGGCCACTGAAGAAAGCACCCGGGGGCTTCACGCATCTCCTCGTCGCCGTCGACAAGTTCACCAAATGGATCGAGGCAAGGCCCATTCGGCGCGTTCGCTCGCAAGAAGCTGTCCAGTTCTTCACCGACATCATCTACCGCTTCGGGGTCCCGAACGTGATCATCACCGACAACGGCACTCAGTTCACGGGTAAAAAGTTCCTCAACTTTTGTGATGACAACAACATCCGAGTGGATTGGGCCGCCGTCAGCCACCCCAAAACCAACGGACAGGTGGAGAGAGCCAACGGCATGATCTTGCAAGGACTGAAGCCGCGAATCTTCAAACGTCTCGAGAAGTTCAAGGCAAGATGGGTCGCGGAGCTCCCGTCGGTCCTCTGGAGCCTACGAACCACCCCGAGTCGAGCCACGGGCTGCACGCCCTTCTTCATGGTGCACGGGTCCGAGGCGGTCCTCCCTACTGACCTCGACTACGGTAGCCCACGGATCCGCGCCTACGACGACGAAGGAAACCAAGCCTCCTTGGAAGACGCCATCGACCAGCTGGACGAAGCACGCAGCGTCGCACTACTCCACTCGGCCAAGTACCAGCAGGCCCTACGACGATACCATGACCGCAACATCCGAAGCCGGGCCTTTCAAGTCGGCGACCTCGTCCTCCGACGAGTTCAGGACAACCGCGGCCGCCACAAGCTTTCACCGCCATGGGAGGGCCCCTACATCGTCGACCAAGTCCTACGCCCGGGGACCTACAAGCTCAAGGACGAGGACGGCCAAGTCCTCACGAACGCTTGGAACATAGAGCAGCTACGTCGCTTTTACCCCTAAAACGCACATGTACTTTGTCATTTCGCATATGATAATAAAAATGCTCTCTCGTTCCGAGTACTTTATGAGCTTACAGTCGTCCCCCGAGACGCTCCCCGAGCCCTCCGAAACAAGAGGCGAGTAGCTCTCTCCCCGCATAGGGCCGAACGCCCTCCACGAACAACACGGTAAGTACCTACGATGGCCTGTCAAACGCCAGGGGTTCAAAGGCTGGCCCATCGAAGGGTTCTACAGCCGCCCCCGAGCACCCCGAGTGAGGGGCAGCTAGGGATGGGTCCCAGCGGCCAGTACCCGGACGCACGAGCGTCATGGGCATCCCGAACTGCGTTCGAGTCTTGATGGTAAGAATGGTCATGGTTTTTCCCCCGAACGGAAAGGCAACGAGCCGCCAAGTCCCATCGAACGGACTCGGTAACTAGATGATCTCGCCACCAAGAATCTGAAGCTGGCCACCAGCTGGTCCGATCGGAACCCCTCGACCGGGATGCCGTGGCTTCACTCGAACTGGCCCGTTATTAACTCACACGGACACCGCATTTTCGGCCAACGAGGCAAAAATACGGCTCGGTCCGGCCCCTCCACCTCTTACGAAAAAGAGATGCATGAGGGGTTACGACGTAAGGAGAAAAAGGCCTCTCCGTTAGTACCCTGCATCGCGTGGGGTCCCAGGTCACGAAACAAGACCTGTGAGAAATCTCGCCACGACAAAACGAAGCCGAGGACAATCCAGGAAGGAGCGCGCGAGGAAAAAACGACAAAAAGGCGAGATGGTTTCCCGCCCGACCGACTCAGGGGCGCATGAGAGAAATCACAAAGGCAGGCCGACTGCGTGGCCGCGGTAAGACACATTATTATTACAGGGGAACAAACTAAACCGTAGTCGCCCCAGGAGTCCCACCGCTGGTTCCGTCGTCATCGTCGCCGCCCGCGCCATCGCCTTCGCCGTCGTCGTCGTCGTCGCCGCAGGCGTCCCTGACCATAGGGAGCTTCTCAAGCTCTTCAGCCAAGCCAAAGATCTTGAAGGCGAAGTCCTTGATGGTCCAGTCCTTCGGATAATCCGGCGCCTTGATGCCAAACGCGGTGGCCACACCGCGAAGCTTCGCGAACGCTTCGCGGAGTATGTCACCGCTCCAGGCGTTGTCGGCGACGATCTCCGCCGCCCTGGCCTCCCGCTGCTCCGCCGCCTTGGCCTCCTGCTCCGCCTTGGCCTTCTTCCGACGGCTGTCGTCGTCGTCCTCCCCCCGTCCCCGCTTCATCGACGAACGGTCGCTCGACGATGCCATGCCGCCGCTCTCCCTGCTCGCTTTGGCCGCCGGTCTGTGTGTTGGACTGGGTGATGGCAGGATTGGGTGATGGCAGGACTGGGTGAGGGCAATACCAAATTTATAGTGCCGGAGGGAAGCGAACCGTCTGGCCCCCCATTACTCCTGAAGTAACTGGCCGGGGGGAAGCGAACCGTCTGGCTCCTCTGGAAGCGAACCGTCGGGCTCCCCAGTAACTGGCCGGGGGAAGCGAACCGTCTGGCTCCCCACCATCCACATCATTACAGTTGCACCCTGAGGCCGACGGGAGGATGGCCAAACGGCACCCGAGTTGATGCAGAAATCACAAAAATAAAAGGGGCCGATCACGCGGCCGCAGAAAGACGCCCGAATCTACCAGGTTCCTTTATTTCTCGAACAAGGACAAAAAGTACACGTGGCCAAAGGCCGTGAAATAACGCAAACACGTTTCGCCACCCTCGGCGACGAAATCAAGTGACGAAGGGAGCAGGAGATCCGATGCAACAAGAAGGACCGAACTGCGAACGTCGCAGTCCTTCTTGTAGCATCTCCCCGCCCGCCGACGCCACGAGGGGAACTCGGCGAGAGGAAGCGCGCAGGTGGCTGTACACGACCTCCGCGACTGCCCTGGCGACGCAAGTCGAGGAGTGGCTTCAGGACGCCGCGGCACACGGTGCGTCCGGATGCCTGACGGACATGACGCCTCCGCTCGTGCACTCCCCCTCGAGCCCGTTTCATCGCCACCGAGGCGGGGCGAACGGACGGGAGGGGTTGCTGGAGCCAGCCGTCCTTCACTTGCGACGCCGAGCAGCACTTCTCCATGCCGGAACCCCCCGAAGTCGCAGTCATTCTTGTGGCATCAAGCAACTAGTCCCTCGGCCCCCAGACCAGGGGGACGCCCTCGAGGAGGCTCGCCGACCAGGAATCTCATGCTAACAAGAGGAAAAAGAAGCGAGGTGGTTGCATGTCCCAGGAAGAGGGGTCGGGGAGCCCTATTTATAGCCCGGAGACACCTGAGTCAGCACTCAAGCCGGGTACGAGAACGCGCCGCGTGGCCCTCCATGCAAAGCGACAGAGCCTCACTGCCGAACAGTGAGCTCGGAAAGGACGACACGACTGCTCGGAGGGGAAACTGTGCCTCTGACGAAAGCGGATCATGGCCCGACCCATTGGAAAAAACGCGGCGTCATCCTGCAAGGACCGCACGAAGACAGCAACCCTTACTTTAACCTGCAGGCGAACCACCGCTCCCCTGCAGGCTCGGGGGCTACACCCCGACGGCACCTCGCCCGACGAGTCCCTGCCTCTCCCGAAGAAGCCTCACACTCCTCTGCGAGCTCGCACAGCTACGTCTCTCTACCCTTAAAAGTACCTGTACTTTTCAATTCGCGACTATAATCGAAGTACCGTGCTATTCCGAGTACTTCATTCGCATGACCGAAATGTACCCCGTGAGCTCCCAAAACTCAGCGGCGGGCGACCCCTTCCCTGTGTGGGATCGCCCACCGCTCGGGGGCTCCACCCGGGGCCCGATGCCCCTCCGTTTTTTCGCAAAAACCCAACAAGTGATCGCTCTCGCGCGCGATCAAGCGGTATACTTTTGCGCTGGAGAGAAAGGAACGTCAGCTCAAAGAGCTTTGCGACCACGCTTGTCCAAGTTCCGAGTGCTTACGCCCCCGCGGCTACGGCGCTAGCTTGCGAGCAAAGTCCAAGCCCTCGGGCCGACGTCCTTTTCCCCGAGAAGCGATAAAGGAACCGCCTCGAATAGTTGTAGCTCTGGCTTATCCGATTTGTTGCTTGTCATCGTTCGAACCTTCCAAAACTACTCGGGGGCTGCAAGTCCGAGCGCCCAATCTCTCGAGTTCCTACGCCCCGGCGGCCACGGAACAGAGTCCGACGGGCAAGGCCCCGCGCCTTTCTATCTCGGCCCACAACCCCCAGAAAAGTATTCGGAAGAAAGCGAAAATGGCAAACATCAAATAAAACACGAGTCTTTCGGAGCAATAACAGTCATCCTAGGAACTTTGTCCATTACATGACAACAAGTAACCAAGTTCCTTATGGCTGCTCCGATTCAAGTTCTTTCAGGGCGACAGATGCCACTTCGTCGGCGAACGAGGAGGATTCGGCTTCGATCTCGTCGTACTCGGTATCCTCGTAGCCGGGAGCCCATCCCTCCCGCAGGGCCTTCCGATCCATGGTCGGGTAGTGCGACAAGAACATGGCGATGATCTTGCGTGCCACACCCCGAGCGAGATCCGAGGCCTGCGCCCGAGTTCTTCCCGTGACGAGGGCGAGGCGATCCACCAAGGACGGGCCGCCATCGACGCCGAGCTCCTCGAGCAGATGCTCGACCGCCTGGACCAAAGCCCGATGGACCTCGGACTTCTTCTCGAGGGCCCTCTGGCTCTGCTCGCCCGCCTCCCGGGACACCCGAAGGTCCTCGACGACCCCTGCAGGCAACTCTTCGTCAGCATCACTTGCAAAAAGAAGGGCCAATCGGCACACGATACTTACTGCCCATCTGCGCCCTGAGATCGTCACCAAGCTGCACCAGCTCTTGGTTGACAACAACGGCCCTGGCCATCTCACGCTTCCCGGCTTCGAGCTGGGCCTCCAAGTCGGCCTTCCCCCTCCGCAGGGCTGCATTAACACTCAAGCTTAAGCAAACCCGCCCCCATGCAAGGAGAACAGAAAGGAACCACTCGATAACTGATAAGAGGAATGACTTACCCAGGATCTCCTCCCCCCGCTTCGCGGCGATCTCCTTGAGGCGGGCCCCCTCTTCCTCTGCGGCCGCCAGCTTGCCGGCTGTGCTCGACCAGCTGGTTGGTAACCGTCTTGAGGTCGAGGTTGCGGTGCTGGACGTCTATTTGGAGGTCCGCCACCTTCGCCTTCAGATCCTCGACCTCCTGCAGGGCGGCGGCCTTCTCCCGATCGGAGGCGTCGGCGGCCACCAACGCCTCCCTCACGGTCCTCTCGGCCTCGTCCACCTTGGCCTCGAGGGCGGCCTTCTCCTCCTCGGCGTCGGTGATCGCCTCCTCCTTGGCCTCCCGGGCCTCGGCCAGCTGAGCCTCGAGCTGTTCTTTCTCGGCTTTCAGCTGCTCCTTCTCGGCCTTCAGCTGCTGTACAGCGTGCCAGAGCCCGGACTCCCGACGGAGGAATGCCGACTTCTCGGCACTGCGCTTTATAATTTCCTGAACAAAAACGAAAAGAAGAGTGGTAAGGCATGCCCCAGAACGGCGTCAGGATCAGAAGAACGAAATCCAGAGACTCACCCGGGAAGGATCGATGATCAGCTTATTGAAGACCTCCTTCATCTCCTCGAGGCCGTCACGGAGAAGCTGGCACTGATCCCTCTCCGCCGCATCGTCCAGCTCGAAGACGGGACCCGCCGCCGGGTTCTGGCGGTCGTACCACAAGTAACGACCCTCGCACGGAAGGTTCGGGTCATCCTCGATGGGTACGAGGGCAGCAACTCGGCGGTCCACCGCCATCAGTCCCGGCGTCTCCCGGAGATGACGCGGGCCCTCGCATATAGGGCGGAAGGAATGGCGCCAGGACCCCGAGGACTCCACGCCCGGCCCTCTGCTGCACTCGCCCACGACCTGCCGTGAGCTACCCCCCGGCGAGTCCTCGACCTCGACGATCTCCGGGGAAGCCACCACGGAGGACTCGGGGGCTGCAGCGGCCGCCGGGATGGTGGCGTCTGGACGAGCGCCCGAGGCCCCCGTCTCCGCTTCATGAGGGCCAGCCGCAGCCCTTGGCGAGGCAGCAACATCGCGGCCATCGTCCCCGACCGCGTCCCCACGGCCATCTTCTCCGGCGACTTCCCCCGCTCCGGGGTGAGCCGGCTCCTCCGGAGGAGCAGGCAGGGCCGCCTCCGCCAACTCCTCGGCCAGCTCCGCTTGGAGCGCCGCCACGGCCGCCTCCGGGGGGACGGCCTGTGCAAAGACTAGGCCAGTCGGGAGTGTGTCTCCCGGGCTGTCGCCGTCCCCCTCCGGCGCCCGTTCCTCCACGGAGGGCGCCACCCTCCGAGTCCCCTCCTCGGATCGCCCCGCCGAGGGCACCGGTGTTTTCTCCTCGGCTCGCTCCGCCGAGGGCACCGGGAGTCACTTCAGCCCGCTCCACCACGGGGTCTACCGCCGCCTTCCCGGCCGGCTCCGCCACGGGCTCCTCCGTCACCCCCCTGGCTTGCTCCGCCACAGGCCCGGGCTTCCGCGCCTCCAGGCGCAGCGTCTTCCTCGGCGCCACCGCGAGCGGAGTATCAACCCGACTGGTTCATTGCAAGTCAGCAAAGCCCGGCAAGGAAAATAACTACAGGAAAAACTGAAACCACTCGAGAAAGTCAGGTCATCACTCACCTCGACGCGATATGCCGCATCCGCTTGGACCCCGTCGGCGCTGGGGCCGGCGGGGACGCGGGCCTCTTGGACCCCGCGAGCGTCGCCGGGGTAGGGGCCGCGGGCGGGACTACGGCGTCCCTGCCCGAGTGGGGTGCCGCCCGACTTGATGAGCCTCCCCCCTCCACCGGAACCGGGTCCGGCCGCCTCGTCGTGACCCTTACCGGGGCGGGAGGGGCTTGCGCCTCCACCGTGGGCGTGCGGGGCGCGTCCCGCCCTTCGCTCCGCGCCCGCGCCGTTGGAGGGGCCGACGGCGGTCGCCTGTCGTCCCGCGGCACGAGCCTCTTGGGGGAGCGCGACGCCCCCGAGGACGAGCCCCCCTGGTGGGCGCGCTCCGACAAGTCCCGGCTCCGGCTCCTCTCCCGAGGAGGGGAGATCGGCTCCCGCCGGGAAGTCCTCCCCTTCTCGGGCTCATGACGGGAGGGCGGAGGCGTGCGGCTGCGCCTCTCGCGCCGGTGCTCCTCGGAGGACCGCCGATGCCGGTCCGACCGAGAGCCTTCGCCTCTTCCTGAGTCCGGCGGAGGCGGCGCTCCTCTCCCGCTCCTCCCCGAATGCGGCGCCGAGGACGAGGCGCCGGCGGTCATCACCACGACCGACTTCAGCTTCTGAGGAGGCGAGTCGTCGTCGCTCTCCTCGTCATCCTCGCCCCCCGAGACGTTCTCCTCGAACTCCTCGGGGTCCTCGTCCTCGGAGACGTCATCCTCTCCCTTCCTCCTCCTCCTGGATCGCTCGGCGTTCCGTTCACGCTTGGCGACCTCCCGCTTCTTCCACTCTTCCCGGCGATCCTTCTTCGCCTTGGCGTACGCAGCCGCGGCCCGGTTCCTCGCCTTGTCCTCGGGAAGCGGCGGCCGGGAGAGGGTGCAGGTGAGGCCCTTCATCTGAAAAATCGCAGGATTCAGCCAACGGAAAACCACTCGGGGATTCAAGAGGTACGCGGAGAAAACCTTACCAGATCCTCGGTGCGCTCGCTCGGAAGCATCGGAAGGAGGCCCGGCGGAGGATATGCTTCGTGGCCCCTCCCCATCGCCGCCGTCACTCGGCGCTTCACCTCGTCCCCCGATGGCAGGGGGATCATCGTCACAGTCCCCTCGAAGGGGGCATTCTCCCGGACCATCTCCCAGATCCGGAGGGGGCGCCGTCTCAGCGGCACGATACCCCTCGAGAGGTATCCGCCGAGGACTTCCGCCGTGGTCACCCCCGCGTCGCGAAGCCGAGTGAGGGCCTCCCAGATGTCCCCGAGGACTTTGTCCTGCTTCTCCGTCTCGGGCCCGTACGCCCACTTCGCGGGCAGCTCCTCGAAGGTCTTCCCGGTGTACGCCGGGAGGGGATTGCGGCCGTCGTTCTTCAAGTAGAACCACATCGGGTGCCAGCCCTTGTTCGAACTGGTCAGGGTCCCCGTGATGTAGGCCTTCATCCGCCCCTGCTTGCCCTTCAGCACCGCGCAACCTATCGTCGCGGGAGCTCCGCCCTCCACGGTCTGCAGAGAAAACTTGAAGAAGTACTTGAAGAGGTCCCAATGGGCCCCTATCCCCAGGTACCCCTCGCAGAGGGCCACGAACACCGCCATCTGCTGGACTCCGTTCGGGGTGAGGTGATGGAGCTCCAGCCCGTACTCGTTGAGTACGGCGCGGATGAATCTCCCGGCGGGGACGGAGAACCCGCGCTCGTGGAAGGCGACGAAAGAAACGACGTACCCCTCCGGCGGCTGGGGGTAGTCCTCGACGCCGGGCACCTTCCACTCCATGGCCTTCGTCAGCGGCGGGAGCAGGCCTTCCGCCGCGAGGCTCTCCAACACCCGGCGTGAGACGCGGGAGCGCTCCCAGGTCGACATCTTGCAGCAGTCCGAAGAAGAAGCGCCGGCGAGATGGGTGGCTCGGTTGCTTGCTCTCCGCAGCGGCGGTGCGACGGCGGCGGAGAACGCGAGAGGATGTGCGGCGGCAACGAAGAAGACGAAGCGCGCGTTGGAGGTTGGAAAGCTCTGGCAGGGGTGAAACCCCAGGTCGCCGCCGCACGCGGCTATAAATAGGGACGGGACCGAACGACCGCGGCCTTAATTGCGCGGGCCCACCACTGGCGCCGCGGCGACGTGCGCACGTCGCTTCGTCTGGCTTCCTCAAAAGGCGCGCCCACCTCCCCACGCGGCGGGGAGTGGGCCGATACTTCCGCGCCCGGCCCGTCAAACGACTGGGCAGTCGCCCGGTCCACCAACAAGGCAGCCCCGACAAGTCTCCCGGCCCCGACAAGTTCTTCATCCCCGACAGCTTTTCGATCCCGACTGCATTCAAAGCAAACCACCCGGACACAAAGCCTCAACAAGAGCACCAGCTCTTCTCAAGGCTCGGGGGCTACACCCGGCGGGTGCGCTCGCGCGCCCCCACCGGAAAAGTTGCAACTCACCGTATCCTCACTACTGCTCAGCCTGGGCGCGAGTCTTCATCTCCCCCCCAGGCTCGGGGGCTACTGACGAGGATCCGATTTAGGGGTGCCCAATCCGACCTCTTAATCCAGGAGCTTACGATGATCCACCCCTCAAAAAACAAAAATCAGAGACCCAAAGCAAGGCAAACACCCCATACCCCGACTACTTGGATCGTCCGAGTGGCCCTCCGATTCGCCCGAGAGGTTCTCCGCCTCCGAGTGGTTCGTCGATTCGCCCGAGGGGTTCTCCGCCCCCGAGTGGCCTCCTCATTCGCCCGAGAGGTTCTCCGCTCCCGAGTGGTCTCCGGCTCCTCGGGCGAAACTACCCGGCCACGCCCCGGCCCATACGGCGCCGTACCCACTTGGTACCCGCTGCGTCAGAAGCATGATGGGCGTCCGTCCTACGCCACGACAGCCACAGTGGCGCCCGTCTCGTCTCAACAGGAGCGCTACAGTCCTGGGAAGAATGCATGCGCTACACCAGGCACTCAAGTACGACCCCAGGCGCCCGCGGACGACATCTGGAGCCCGAGCAGGACACCTGGAGCGCCTGAAGACCTCGAGCAAGTCAACTACGACCGGGAACTACCCGGGAGCTTACCCGAGAAGGCATCAGCATCTACCACCCGGGATGTACGATCCCGGGTCCGGCGGGGCGCCCACTCCGTCAACACCTGCTCCCCGTACGGCTCGGCGGACGGCGCTGGATAAAGCTCTCGGGGGCAGTAACTCCCGATGTAATTTTCTTCTTTCTTACCCCCCGCTCCCTTCTCTCCTTGAAGCTATAAAAGGGGACGAGGGAACGTCAATGGGGGCGGATCCGAACACCATTCGAACACTCAGACACAGCACGCACAGCTCACTCACTCGCTCCACACAGGGACTTGGGACCCTCTCCCTCTCCCGACTAGTTTGTACACCCCTACTACAGACTTGGGCTTGAGAACAGCGACACACACTGGACGTAGGGTATTACTCTCCGGAGGCCCGAACCAGTATAAACCCCCTGTCTCTCGAGTCACCATCCGGATCCTGACACGCGATCGTAGGAAATTTACTTGTTGGCGGTAGAGAACCCCGACAGGGTGATGTACTGACGTGGCTGGGCGAGGTAGGTTGAGCTGGCTCGTGGCCGGGCGCGGCTTGTGGGTGCCCGAATGATGGTTTCCCAGATGCCCCAAACAAATTTCTTTATATAAGTTGCTTTAGTTTCATTGTAAACCAACAACATTTCAATCGTCCAGTGGTAAGTTCAAAGGTTCTGAACGCTAGGTCGCAGGTTCGAGTCCTGCAGGCCGTGCCTCTTTTTTTTTGTTTTATTTTGCTGCGGGCTGGGCTGCTCGCGGGTTGGGCTGTTCGCTGGGCTGCGTGCAGGCCGCGCTGCGGGCTTACGCTGGGCTGCTCGCGGGTTGCTAGGCGCTGCGGGCTGGGCTGTTCGCTAGGCTGTGTGCAGGGCCGCGTTGTGGGCTTGCGCTGGGCTGCTTGCTGGTTGCTAGGCTGCACACATGCCGGTATTTGTTAAGTGGCTATAATTTCTTAATTCATCAACAACACAATAAAAAAAAATTATTGTGTTAAGTGCACCAGTTGAAAGTTCATAGTTCCAAGTTGTTCGATTCCTAATAGTGCCTCTATTTAATCAATTTTTTTTGCTACTCAGGAAAAATAAAGGAGTCCACCTAAAAATAAATGAAAATAGCAGAAAATAAAAGGGATCAAGACCCACTTGCCCAAGTGGCAGTGGGGCCCACCATAAGCCTATCTTTTTATTTTAAAAAATTTGTGACGTTGAACTATTGGACTTAATGACAAAATAATATACGTCACCATTTGGCGTTGGACTAATTTGTGACGATTTCTAGTTAGTCTTAATGACGAATATCAATTTTTGTTACTAAGCTATTGTGCCTCATATAAAACGTCATAAATTGGAACATCATAGCGACGAATGGAGTCAATGTCATGAGATATTTGTCATAAAATGTAATATTTGTTGTAGTGCTTTCAGGAGTTGATAACCGAACCAATAACCGGACACCGAACAACGTTGATTTAGGAACCGAACCGACCACCGTAAACCGAAGAAACCGACAAAATCGGTTCTTCGACTTCGGCTTCGATTCAGTGTTCGGGTTCGATTTTTTTTGCCCACCCCTATCCGTGTTTCCCGCGTCCGCTCGACGCCACGTCGACCCAGGGCTCCGCGTCCGCTCCCCCCCTCCGCGCGACGCCACGTTGACCTAGTGAGCTTTTGTGCGTGAGAGCGCAGCAGTGAACGCCAGGGCAAGGTTCTACAGTTATCTGCATCTGGACCACGGTGGACTAGATGCGCAGGGTGGGACACTCTGTCAGGCCAGTGCCTTAGGTAGGGGTGAAAGTGGAGCGGATAATTTCCGCATCCGATCCGATCCGAATCCGATTTTTGCGGATATGGAGAAGAGTTTTTGATATCCGTGTGAATATGGATAATCCGAATCCGATTGTATGCGAATGTGGATTAGGATATGGTTTCAGTGAATTCTGATGGATATGGATTATCCGATAATTGAATGCGGATTATCCGAACCTTATAATAGGATATTCGACTACTCTGCAAGCCCAACATGGCCAGCAACCCAAACAATTAGACACTCATGTGATTTTTTGGCCCATAGAGGCCAGCAATCTTATAATATGTACATGTATATATTATGTACATGTGCATTATGAATGTGTGGCGGCTGATCGGACACTGATAATGAGGTTGAGGAATAATAATTAGTGAATTCCTGTCACCGACAATAATTATATATGGCTTGAGATAAACTTTTACTATCTAAACTAAAATATATATCCGACTATAGCTTTTGTTGACAAATTATTGATCACAATGAAAATCTACTCGTGAGCATGTATTATCTGACTATATTAATCCGTGTCCGCTCTGACTCCGCACCATTTCCGACATCCTAGAAAATCCGCATCCATGTAATATCCAATCCGCTCCATATCCGACAAAGAAAAATGGATAAGGATATGGAGAAGGAACTATCCGATCTGATCCGATCCGCTTTCATCCCTAGCCTTAGGCATTGCATGCAGCGTGGAATGGGTTTAGATTGGCATTGGGCAGCAAGGAGAAGGAAAAAGGCAGCAACAACATTCATCGGCATCACGTTCTTGCCCCCGCCGGCCCGCCCACAGACAAGTGGGCTCAATATTGAGACTAGCCCACTTACAGCGACCTCTGGTCGGAAAGAAAAACATACAGGGGCTTGTGAGGAGCGACCGAGCGCGTGCGTGATGGGCCCACCTTACCTCACTATTTCCTGTTCATCTCTTCTGTTAAGACCTACTCCTTCGCCCCATAATAAGTGTCCATGTAGGATTGAAAATTTGCCCTAAAACAAGTGTCCATCTCGCTTTCCAATACAACTCTCTATCTCTCTCCTACTCTATCTTTTCTCGTTTCCTGTGCGCTCTCTACTTTTTCATTCTTCCATAATCCCCGTGCCCAATCCCAAATGGACTCTTTGCGGGATAGAGGGAGTAAATGTTTTGTACCTAAATGTTTTGGCTTATAAGGGGGCAGGTTCTGTACCTAAATGTTTTGTCTTATAGATGACTTGTGTAAACTTGCTACATGTTGGGGCTGTGTATGGAGCATTGTGAGGATCATATGGAATTTCTTGACCGTGTACAAGTGAAGATGAAGTGTTCTTGTGGGGGTAGGGGGCTCAAGTCTAGCTATATTATGGTTCACCATGAATCTCATTGTTTGTGTCTGGCCATAATGTATCTCCTGCAAGATGGTTGCACGAGCGGCAAAAACTCCATAATGCTTAGAAGCCAGGGGCCTGCCTCCCTCACCGTGCACATGGGCTGACTGGGATGGAAGACGGCATTGCCGAGAGCCTGCAGTTCAGGGATGGACACCTTTAGGCCACCTTAACCTGCAAAGGCATTGGAGTGCAGAGTATATATTAGGTGTAATGTATAAAACATTGTGCAGTGCACATACCTAATAATAGACATGTCTCTAATGAAACATGTGTCGAAGTGTGTGGTGGCAATACAGAATAAAAAAGCAAACAAAAAAATAGGTGGAATGGAAAGCAGTGAGCAAATTCAGATATTGGGGATGGACGTGTGAACAATGTAAGGAACAACTACAAGTAAATTTGCATAAGCCGGAGTGAGCCACTACCATCTATGCGGAATCACCTAGAGGGGATGGCAGCAAATTGGAGACATCGGAGCAGTTAAGATAAAATGGAGGAAAGATTACCTAGGGTTGGCAAATTGGAAGCTAGCCGGGATCAAGGCACCTCCCCCAGCAAAGAATGGTGTTTGCTGGAAGCAAGATGGATGGGTGTGCGCGTTCACCGCACCGGGCCTGCACTCAACACGACAGCGCATACAGTTCCCGGCAGGCCGACGCCTGCCAGAAGAGTAACAGGGTGCTAAGGCTATCCGCACTGGGTCCTCTATGCCGTCCGCTACGGCATCCTCCAGTACCAACATAGCGTAAAAAACGCTGCACTGGGAAACTGGAAACGCTACGCTACGCTAGCGTATGAGCCAGGGAACGCTACAACGAGCGAAAGGAGAGGATGTCGCTATCCTGCACACGTGGCTCGGGCCCCGCGTGCCCACGGCCTCTGCGTGCCATCGCCGACTACCTGTCGCGCCGGGAGCAGAGGAGGGAGGCTGGCGGTGTCCGGCCGGAGAAGGAGAGGAGAAAGAGAGGGCGGCCGGCGAGGGGAGCCCGTGACACGCACAACCCAGGAATGCACAACCCAGGAATGCGCAAAACCACCATCCAAAAAAGCTCAACAAGCTGATTGCTCCCAACACAATTCAACTGGTCCCAAACCAAACCACACAGATCTATGGCAGCCACCACACAAGCGGCTACCCGAGAAGAGGGTGCTCGGCGGCTACTGGTGGAGCCGGCCATGGGGAGGAAGAGGACCAGCGGGAGGAGGAAGGGCACCGCCGGTGAAGCCGCCAGGAAGGAGCACCGGCTGGGGCCCTGCCGCGTCGCACCCCGCCGCTGCCTCCGCCGCGCCTGCCCCACCGGCCGCACCGCGCCGCCCCCTGGCCCCACCCCGCCGCTTCCCGCGCCGGCTGGTGCTGCCGAAGTAGCACGCCGCCGCCTTGGGGAGAGATGAGGGAAAGAGAGAGGGGCGGCGGGAGCGAGGCTGGGGACTGGGGATGGGGAGTGCGGGTGGGGTGGGGAAAGTGGAAAAAGGAAGAAGATAAGGACAGAAAAAAAGAAAAAGAAAAGGTGAGGAGAGAGGAGATGGTAGTTAGAGATGGTTGATTAAAATATGTGGTAGTTGATATAGAGTAGAAGATATAGAGTATGACAGGTGCGAGAGAAATTGGTATAGAGTAAAGAATCTCGATGATCAGGACAGAATATTCTTTTTAGAGGATGAAAATAGAGTACCACGACTGCAGACAGCGGGAAATGACACCGTGCGCTGATGGGGTCCTCGCCACACCAATGGAGGGACAACGAGTCCAGCACGAGGTCCAGGGGCTGGTACATCAGCCGCCTCGTGGCCTGGCCCTACTTTGCCACTCCATCCACCCCGTTCGTCGACCTCCATCGAGCGACCAGGAGGGGATATAGGGGAGGTGCGGTGGGGGAGCGGAGGCCAAGCGAAGGGAGACGAACCGATGTGGGGGTCTCAGCGAAGGGAGGCAGATAGCTGAAGCAGACCTGGAGGAGATCTCGATAGATGCCGGGCAGAGATAGGCGGAGGCGATGTGGATGGAGGCAGCCGTGGAGCGCCATGGCGCATGGGAATGGTGTGTGTCACGCCGATGGAGGGGAGTAGGCTCGCATAGCGGAAGAGGAACACAGCGCAAGGGAGGAGCGATGTGGAGGAGGGCACGCCGGCAGAGGAGCACAATGCGTTGAAGAGGAACGAGGAGCGGTGAGAGAGAGAGAGAGTGGGAGAGCTGCGGTGGGGAACGATGCAGGCCAATATGGAGGTGGAAAGGATTTCGCGAGGAAAGAGAGGGAAACTTTTCAGGCGTCCAGCGCCAGGCAACATTTCGGCCGCGAGGCACATTTCGGGATGCCGCGCAAGGAGCAGGCGGGCACAACACAAAGCATGATTCCGTTTGATCAAGGTGGGCCCTACAGCAGTATAAAAATAGAAACGCATCACCTTTTTTGCTTGCAAGCGGGGCAATACAAAATCTGGACCAATCAGAAGGGAGCAACAAACTCAGCGGTCGCTTATACAAGTAGGCATGCATTTCTGGCCAGCCTCCTCTCTCTCCCTCCCCTCTGGATTGACGCCGGCGACGCGCGTTGGAGCAAGGTGCAGCGTCGGATGCACGGCCATCGGATGGAATTTTTTTTATATTTTAAACCTTTTAAAGCCGAAATTTTAATAATAACTTCTACCCAACTAAATTTTCAAGAAATAACCCTTTTGATCACGCCACGGAGCATGGCGCGACTCGTAACTGAGTCACGCCACATGCAATGGCGCGACCAAAATGACAAGATGGCGCGACCCAAAGTCGATTTTCACGTGGCGAGGACGTGGCGGGGCTTGCCGAGGCAGTCACGTCAAGGCGTTTAGCGTGACTAAGAGACACTTGGCGTGACTCGTTCGAAAACTGCGATATCATCCCTACTTTGTCCGCGTATAACTCGTAATACAAGCATAATTAGTGGAACTCAATTTGAGAAATTTGTAGACCAAGTAACTGACTGTAACTTTCATTATATGAACATCTTCTAATTTTCAACCATTTGAGAGATAAAGGTATGTAAAGTTTGGAAAAAACCATGATTTTCTAAATTTCATTCAAAACTGCAGTTTTGCCGGATTTCAATCGCAATTTTCAACAAGCTAAACTCATTTGCACCAAGTATGTAGCACACCATTGGAAAGTAGAGGGAATGTAGTCTCTATTTGGCTACTTTGAAACTATATATATTTAGTCATAAATAATTTTAAACTTCAGTCAATGACAGCTACTTGTAATAATTTTCAGCCTTCAACACTTCGAAAAATTTTGGTCCTTTAATCCTTCAAACTTTGTTTAATGGAATTCACTGTAACAAAAGTGTTCAAACTTCATATTTGAGTTGTTTGGAAACATTTTCATGTTTTTGCACTAATTAACCTAATTGATTATTTTATTAGATTTATTTGCATTTAATCAAAAATTAGCATTAAATCACTAAACTTGCATATAAATAGTATTAAATCACTAAACCTGCATATAAATAAACAAAGTGTCATCAAATGTACGTAATTGCATCCAAATATTCACAAATGCACATGGTCATGATGAATGCATGTAAACGCGCACGTGCATTTCTGAATGTTTGGATGCAATTGTGCACATTTGATGATACTTTGTTTATTTGTGTGCAAATTTTACTGATTTAATGCTAATTTGTTAATTAAATGCAAATAAATATAATAAAATAATCAATTGGGTTAAAATTAGTGCCAAAACATGAAAATGTTGCCAAACAACTCAAATATGAAGTTTGAACACCTTTGTTATAGTGAACTCCATCAAACAAAGTTTGAAGGATTAAAGGACTAAAATTTTCTCAAGTGTTGAAGGCTGAAAACTATTACAAGTAGCCGTCTTTGACTGAAGTTTTAAATTATTTATAACTAAATATATATAGTTTCAAAGTAGCAAAATAGAAACTATATTCCCTCTACTTTCCAACGGTATGCGACATACTTGGTGTAAATGAGTTTAGCTTGTTGAAAATTGCGATAGAAATCCGGTAAAACTGCAGTTTTGAATAAAATTTAGAAAATCATGGTTTTTTTTCCAAATTTACAGACCTTGATCCCTC